>CM031606.1:25143723-25163723 GCA_018398815.1 Conus ventricosus
CACACACACGCACAAAACGCACACAAGCACGCACGCACGCACACACACACACACACACACACACACACACACACACACACACACACACACACACACACACACACACACACACACACACACTCATCCAGCCAAACAAGATCTCATCATTCATCAAACTTGAACATGATCTTTCTCGGTTGGTAGTCTGCAGGGGTAGGTGGCTCCGAGTCCGACCCTGGGGAAGCACTACCGTGCGGCGTGGGACAGGTGGTGATCTCAATGGCAGGCACCAGACGGTGCATCGCAAGGTCGCCCCTGCCCGGGACCTCAGCCCCGGGGACCTCACGTCGTTCTTCGGTTCCCTGTGAGCGAGGCGAGGACCTGTTGAAGGAATCCATGTTGATGGTTTCATTTCGCGTCAGGCCGGATATGCCTCTACCAGGGAGCAGGTCCTCCTCCTCTATGTGATACAACACAGAAATGCCGTGCGTATCCCCGCTGCGGTCTCCGTTGTCCTCAGCATTTTCCGATCTCGGTGAAAAGGTGGCCACCTCCTCCATGAGATGGTCGAACAAAGACAATCTCCGAAAACCAGCAAAGTCCAAAGACATTTTACGGACACCGGACGACTCGGTGGCTTCTTCGTCTTCATCGTCGCTCACTTCTGGAGTTTTCGGAAGCGTTGGTTGGAAGGGGATGTTCGGGCCGGGCGACTTGGATCGGACTTCGTCCTTCCTTTTATTGGTCGTCAAAGACTTGTTGGGGCTGGGACTGGGGTGAATCAGGACGGAATGGTGTCCACGTCCGGTGTAGTGGATTTGTTGGTTCTGTACAGTCTGCTTCCACGAAAGTCAGAATTTCTAGGTTGAAAAATGATGGGGCTGGTTTGGCGAGACAGACCGGGAGTCGAGGCGGCGGAGGGGATATGTGAGGTCCTTTTGTACAGAGAGCTGGCAGGAGTGTTGCTCCTGGTCTTGCGAGAGGAACTTCTGCTGGAGCTTGTGACTGTTTCCTGTGAACCGCGTGAACCGATGTCCTGTCTGGACGGCCCTTCTGTTACATCTCTGTCGGGCTTTTCGTTTTCCCCGTCCTCTGCTTTAAAAACACCACGTTTTCTCTCCAGAATATCCTCTCCCACTTCCTGGTATTCTTTCAAGGTGATCCACTTTTCCTGCGCGTCTTGAGACAGGCAGAACTCCGACCCTCCCCTCCAGTCCAGAGTCTTGGGAGTTTCGGGAGCGTGGACGTTTAAAAGACATTCCTCAGGACACAGTCTGCCCAGCTCAGTTTCCAGCCTCTGCAAAAAGCCCGGAAAGCACGTGGACCAACCAGTGACAATGATGTTTTCATACAATTGACCTTGGGCATTTGCCGGGCATTTCTCAATGGCGTTATAAACCAACTTATGAACCCCCATCGCGTCCACTCTCAGCCAGTTCGGCTGGAACAGCGATTCCGGGCACTGGAAACGCTCGGTGGCCAAGGTCACAATGTCTCCGGCCAGGTCGTAGGACTGCTTAATACCGGAGGTCTGTGGACGGCCTTCAAACAGCTTGACCATTTCCTCCTCCCTTGCGAAGTCCATGGCGACGTAGCAGAGCTTTTCCTTCACCTCCCAGAACCTCTCCCTCTTGGCAGGGGGGAAGAAGGACCCCTGGGACTCCACCAGTCTCAGCAGGAAGACAGTCAGGTCGTTGCCGCCCAGGTCTAACCTCGTCACCGCCTGCCGCATCACTTTCCCGCCAACGATCGGCACGGCATAGGTGTGGCGCTGTAGCCTGACTCCAGAATGAGGCCCGTTGTGGTGGTCCCCCCATCTAAGGTGTACAGACAGAGGGACGGGGTGTCGGCTACCAGCACCCCAGGAACCCGGAGAGTCTCCAGGAAGGTCTTCACCGTCCTCCTCCGGTTAGGTTTGGGGTTGAGGACGCTCTCCGTGATCAGGACGTTCTGCCGGTGGGGCGTAGCGGGCAGGCGGCTGTAAGCGTGTTCCCACACCATCTCCATCTCGTTCCACTGGCTGACCACGCCCCTCTCCACGGGATGACGCAGGGTCACGTTGCCCCTCTGCTGCACCGCCTCCTCGCCCGTGTACTGGTCCGCCAGCGACAGTCTCTGAAAGCACACGACAGTCGTCGTCAATGAACCGACAAGCAAGCAACAGATCAAAAGAAATGGCCTCTGCTTGAAGGAGACGTTTTCTTTTTTTTCTTTCTTTTGTCCGATCTTACGTGCACATCTGTGGCATTAACCCTACCCCCCCCCCCCCCCCCCCCCCCCCCCCACGTCGCTTAATCTGGCTCCCCGATCACAGTCACATGCCGGCCCGTCCTGTTGTACATTGTAGCTCCCGACATCAGAAGTCTACAGGGAGCATTCAGTGTCAAGCGATCTTGAGGCAACCCACCGGGGGAGACACTGCAGTGCGGTCTAGTCACTTCGGTGGTGTCCAACGCTGCCTGTTCTGGTGCAGCAGACGCAGGACACCACCTAGCAAGCTCCTTACTGACGGCGATCACTGCCTGGTCGCGGAGCTAGCGTGAATGAGCGTCCTTCGCCCAAGACGCCACTATGTCTGTCCACCAACAATTCGCATGAATTAGTCGATATTGGCGACCTCGACACGATCTCACCGGAGGCATAAGCGTAGAGATGACATCAAAACTGAAGGCATCATAAGAACTGGGCAGGATGGACCAAGGAATTGGAGACCCCCTGTTTTCATACTGATCGATGAGGATGGGGAAGATGAAGAGCAACATAAAAAATTATGCGCGTGTTGTGTGTGCATGTGTGCATGCGTGCGTGTGTGTGGCGTGTGGTGGTGTTGGTGGTGGTGGTGGTGGTGTGTGTGTGTGTGTGTGTGTGGTGTGTGTGTGTTGTGTGTGTGTGTGTGTGTGTGTGTGTGTGTTTTGTCAACTTTAAAGTTGATTTTTTTTTGGCGGCATTACAAGACCTAGCATAATCAGACTCAGCAGAATGATACACAACAAAAAGAAAAACAAAAGCTTTTTCCGCCACTTTCCTCATCAAGGTATCACTGACTGTTAAGTACTCTTTTCTGAGATCAATGTTTTCAGCAAAATTTCATTAATATGCAACTATAGATCGGTAGGTTTGCTTAATGCACTAGGTTAAAGATGTGTCAAGCCAACAAGTTAAACATTGCCTCACGTGATTTAATATAACAGACATTTACAGAGACGTATAGGAATGTATGATGAATCTTCCATTGTGGCCAAAATGTATTCTAAGGAAGGCGCTACTGCCGGGAAAATCCAGAACGGATGCACGAAGTAAAATATGACTTCATGTATCTTTGGCACTGTTAAGACGTCATTCAAAGTTTGCTCGTGACGCATATTTGGAATAAGCCGGCATAACCACGAGTGCAGATGACACAATGGTAAAACAAGGACTGGGGGGTAACGGAAGGGGAGAGGAAGGGGGGAATGTGTGAATGGCTTATACTTGGGTGGGGAGATGGAGGTGAGGTGCAGGAGTAAGGCTGGGAGGGAGGGGAGGGTGGCGGGTATAAGAGGGAAGGGAGGAGGAATACCAACAGCTGAGGACAAGGCGAGAACGCTTTAGAACCGGTCTTTTCCTGCTGCAGGTGTCCATTGCGTAACGGTCGCTAAGAGCAGAACAGGCCAATGTGTTATACTGACTGCCACACATAAGAGCAGAACTGGCCAATGTGTTATACTGACTGCCACACATTCTTATGCGCTGGGCAAGTGCTTGTGTTTGACGGCTGTTCAGGTCAAAGCACCTGGGGAATGTAGTCAGAAATGTCAACAGGCCTTCGATTTAACTGCAGTTTGAAATGTTTGTCTTCACCATCATTGAAGAAAACATGCCTCTTCAACATTAGTTATGTTGTACACCGCAGCCCTGATACGACTCCTCCTAGTTTAGAAAGAGAGGGGTTAGTTACCCTCAAGGACATAGGCAAACAAAGTACAGGACAAGACACTCTTCCTATTAGTTTGTTGCCGCTTGAACAACATTGATGAATTGAAATTGTTGGTAACTGTACAGAAATAGAGGAGGCGATCTGCTTCAATGAGAATGGGGTAGAGGACTGGGGAGTGGTTTCAACGTGAGCTAAATGGCTCAAGCATTCATGTGCATCACTATGTTTCTTTTTTCACATCATTTATGCGTTGAGTGTAAATCATTGCTTTACGTGAGAGACTGAAGATAGCAGGCTGATTTTAGAAAACCCTAAAATCTCTCCATTGTCGAATCTTAAAAGCGAATCGCCAAACTTCGGTCAAAGAGGCATGTTTTCTTCAATGATGGTGAAGGCAAACTGTTCAAAATCTCCACTGTTGATCAAACAAGACCTTCATCCGTCTTTTTCACTGCATGTGTCCTACCCATGTGTTGCCCTTCATCTTCCTCACTCGTGAACTATAATAGGCATAGTGCCTTTCGCATTGTTGTTGTTGCTGTTGTTGTTGTTGGTGGTGGTGGTGGTGGTGGTGGTGGTGGTGGTGGTGTGTCTGTGTGTACGTGCGTGCGTGCGTGCGTTCGTGCGTGCGTGCGCGTTTTGTGTGTGTGTGTGTGTGTGTGTGTGTGTGTGTGTGTGTGTGTGTGTGTGTGTGTGTACGTGTGTACGTGTGTGTGTGTGTGTGTGTGTGTGTGTGTGTGTGTGTGTGTGTTTGTAATTTTCATCCTTCCTTAAATGTGCATTCTATCTGTTTTCTTTATTGCAACCACTCAATAGTATCTAACTGCAGCCGAAAGTGTGTAAGGTACTGTACGCTTGGCGTAACTTTACACACTTAAGCTGTTGCTCTCATGGTTCATTTCATTTTTACGGCAGCATGCTGTGAGCAGTTTTGTTTCAACTAAACTGACGGTCTTAAAACCAGACAGATGCAACATTTAGCAGAAAAGTAGAAGCAGCCAGACGTCTTATCTTAAAACTAGACAGATGCAACATTTAGCAGAGAAGAAGAAGCAGCCAAACGTCTTAAACTCAGACAAATGCAACATTTAGCAGAGAGGTAGAAGTAGCCAGACCTCTTAACATCAGACAAATGCAACATTTAGCAGAGAGGTAGAAGCAGCCAGACCTCTTAACACCAGACAGATGCAACATTTAGCAGAGAGGTGGAAGCAGCCAGACCTCTTAACACCAGACAGATGCAACATTTAGCAGAGAGGTAGAAGCAGCCAGACCTCTTAACACCAGACAGATGCAACATTTAGCAGAGAGGTAGAAGCAGCCAGACCTCTTAACACCAGACAGATGCAACATTTAGCAGAGAGGTAGAAGCAGCCAGACCTCTTAACACCAGACAGATGCAACATTTAGCAGAGAGGTAGAAGCAGCCAGACATGTTAACACCAGACAGATGCAACATTTAGCAGAGAGGTAGAAGCAGCCAGACCTCTTAACACCAGACAGATGCAACATTTAGCAGAGAGGTGGAAGCAGCCAGACATGTTAACACCAGACAGATGCAACATTTAGCAGAGAGGTAGAAGTAGCCAGACATGTTAACACCAGACAGATGCAACATTTAGCAGAGGTAGAAATAGCCAGACCTCTTAACACCAGACAGATGCAACATTTAGCAGAGAAGCAGCCAGACCTCTTAACACCAGACAGATGCAACATTTAGCAGAGAAGCAGCCAGACCTCTTAACACCAGACAGATGCAACATTTAGCAGAGAGGTAGAAGTAGCCAGACATGTTAACACCAGACAGATGCAACATTTAGCGGAGAGGTAGAAGCAGCCAGACGAAGGAACTGAACGCCACTCACCCGACATCGCGGCTTCTTCTTGCCCACCACGGCAGGGAAGATGACCGTGGGTTCTTTCCCGCCCGCAAACCCAGCTTTGAGAAAGCCGGACCCGTTGTCAATGACCACTGGCCGTCTGCCTTCCATCGTCCACTGTCTGTTTGGCTAACTGACCAGGATTTCAATGTCCTGAATGCCCATGATAAAAGAATCTGTTTTTAAGGGGTTTCTGTTTGGTCTGTTCATTTTCTTTTTTGCATGCAGTCACCTCACAAACGTCCAGATATGTGTGTAAATGTTGTGAGCTTATTGCATATCGCGTTTGCTTTGTACAATAGTAAATATCAGCATCAGTTGAAACTTCTTTGACTGATTTTCAGAATATACAATGAACACATTTTCCAGTTTCTAACTATGCTTTGTTTACGAGTTTTGGGATTAAAGTGTTTCTGTCGTTTCACACTGCAAAAATATAATCGGTGATAAAACACAGCGTCTTCGTCTCGCTACGGGGAAAAATCACCAAATGCCCGAACGGAATTCCAGTTGGAGAACACGTCTGCCAAAGCACTTTCTTCTCCTCTCTATGGAGTCACGGGTTCTTCACAGTTCCGTGAATGTAGTTGATTTTTCACTCGGGCCTGGGGATGCTAAATTTCCTGTTCGCTCTCAAAAGAGACTCTCACAGTTTTGTGCAGGTACAACAACATCCTGAACATTCTTTGTTGTTTCAAGAGACTCTCACAGTTTTGTGCAGGTACAACATCCTGAACATTCTTCGTTGCTTCGGGGAGTCACAAGTTTAGCAAATTGTCGAACAACGTTGAACTGAAGGAAAGATACAGCTACATGAGAACCAAAGAGACAATCGCTTCTTATCTATTGTTCTATCGACAACCAACCCTATCGTCTCTAAAAAGATTGCACTGAATCCTGATTATCAACGGAACACGCGTAAGTTTTGAACCACTCTGTGTTGAAACTGCAGAATCATCAGCCTACAACGTGAGTCAGCTGGGAGCGGTGTAGGTGTTGACAGAGATGTGGAGTGAACAGGAGCAGTATCTTCGCCTTGTGGGAGTAGAAAACTCCATTGTGCACATGAAGTCATTCACCACTTCCTGTTGGTCTGACTAGCTCTTTATCTGCCTGCTGTTCACGGGTTTGCTGTCTGTACACCACGCTTGGTAACTGATAACATGAAATTGTCAAGTCTGAAGCATACGCGGTTCACACACAAACAACGGCTGCGCGCAGGCAGTAGGCCGCCCTAGCTTAACGCGGACAAGAAGAAGCTTACATACATGCTTACCATAGAGGGCACACCAGTAAACGTACGTCACAGTTCCCTTGCTGGGAGTTGTTTAGTTACATGCGTGAGTCAACGGACTCCAACAGTACGTCACAGTTCCCTTGCTGGGAGGTGTTTAGTTACATGCGTGAGTCAACGGACTCCAACAGTACGTCACAGTTCCTTTGCTGGGAGTTGTTTAGTTACATGCGTGAGCGGACTCCAACAGTGGTGAACCGAAGGAAAGCGAGGCGAGACACAAATCCTGTTAGCTTTGCATCTTCAGTGTTTACCACTGGTCATGCAGTCCACCCCTCTCAGCTTTACACCCTGTTAGAGCGGTGTAATCCCTTAAGCCGATTAAACATACCGCGGAAGTCAGCGCAATGAACAAGAGCGTACGGCGCTCACCCATGATGAAGCTGTTGTGTAGAGGTTTGAGCACATTGCGATTCAAACCCGAAGTAGTGGGCTCTGTTACCGCACAAAATGTTACCACTGCACAAAATGTCACAATGACATTTGTGCAGTTATTCACTGCACAAACTGTCACAATTTGCACAAATTTGCGCAAAATGTCACCATTGTGACAATTTGTGCACATGTATGCCCTTTTTTTGAAATCACTGCTGCACAAATTGTCACAATTCTCTCTCTTATCTGTGTGGGTGTGTGGGTTGGTGGATGAATGGGTGGATATACTCTATGATGTCCACGTATTTTTTTGCGTTTTACAATTTGGCTTGCAATTTATAATTTTCAGTTTTATATATAATATACTCAGAGGCATAAAAAACGCGAAAACAAACTGTATAGAAATTTTGATGTAATTTGGCTACCGATTCCTTTGAACTGGTAATAGAAAGTGAGAAAAAGCAATCGAACACCGCAAAAGTGTCCTTTCAAAGTTCATTCTGGTAGAAAATAAGGTCACATGAACTTGACCTTGACCCTGTGTTAACAGCAGAATGTCAGTATCTGGTGTGACCACCTCGAGCATTGATCACAGCTGTGCACCTGCGGTACATCGAGCGCACCAGAGTGTTGGTCTGCCTCTGGGGGACTTGCCACCACACCTGGCCCACAGCAACAGCAAGCTGAGTTGCTGTCTGGGGTCTGGGGTTGAGCTGGTTCAACTGCCTCTGAAGGGCATCCCAGAAATGCTCTATTGGGTTAAGGTCGGGAGAACGGGCTGGGTGAGGCAGCAGATTGATGTTGTTCTGCCTCAGGAAGTTCTGCGTAGCATGGGCAGTGTGCGGCCTTGCGTTGTCCTGCTGAAACAGGTTCTGTGGATGCCGCTGGAAATGCGGCAGGATGTGGGGCCTCAGAACTTGGTCGATGTAATGAACAGCAGTGACCCCGTTACCACGTCCTGGACCCACATTCTGGAAGATGACTGGCCCAATACGGCGATTTATGCCGATAGCCCCCCAGATCATGATGCTTTCACCACCCCATGGGTCCCTCTCGGTGATGTTGGCATCCGTGAAGCGTTCCCCCGCTCTTCTCCAGATCCGGATGCGGCCATCGCCTGGGTCGACGCAGAACCGGCTTTCATCACTGAAGAGGACTCGGCCCCAGTCCCGATGGCGCCAATGCACGTGGATCTGTGCCCACTGCAGACGGTTCTGGCGATGCTGGAGTGTCAGGATAGGTCGCCGGGCTGGACGCCTGCATTGGAGACCAACTGTATTCAGTCGGCGACGCACGGTCCTGTTGCTGATTGGCCTGCCATGGTTGCCGACGGTGTTCCTGGCTGTGTTGGCAGCGGTTTGGTAAGGCTCCCGTCGATGCTGACGAAGAAGATGGCGGTCTTGGGCTGCTGTGGTGACCCTCGGTCTGCCGCTCCTCGGTCTGTCATCAGTGGTGTTTCTTGCTTGAAAGCGGTCCAGAAGGCGATAGACGGTGGAAATGTGGACTCCGAATGCGATAGCGACCTGCCTCATTGGAACCCCGGCCTGCAGTTGCCCCATTGCTATGCAACGATCTTGACGAGAAAGTCTCGGCATTATGTTGGCGCCTCTGGAAGGGATGATTTTGAACTTTTTGGGGTTTTGAAATTTATAGCCCCACAATGGGGGCCACATTGAGTTGCAATTCACATTGATGCACGTGGCGTAGGTAGTCCACATGGCAAATGCACTCCTCGTGCCAAAAACGCTGACCCGGCAACATTCACCCACTGTTACGAGGTTACAACCGGCCAAGACACCACGTACTGCTAATGTTGCACGTGCCAACGACATTGCTTACGTCCTGTTCACAATGTGAACAATCGTGCACTGTCTCTATTTTTTCGCGTTTTTTATGCCTCTGAGTATATATACTGTTAGTCTGTATTCACTGCAAATGTTTACGAGGTGACAGCCCAGGCGAGATGGCCCATGTTTGGTTGATGAGGCTAATAGAAACAACATGATTTGTCTTGATTCGCATGCCCATCTCTTTTGCATTTTGTTAATCTTGAGCAATTGTTCTCATATACATCCGTACTATGCATAGTATGTAGGTAACTTTCACACGTGTTTATAATTGTCCAATTTTTAAATACAAGTTTTAGATACATTTTGCTGTTTTCTCCATTTAGAGAGCACGGAATTTGGGTGGGTGTGCGCGCCCAACGGGTGCACAGTGCACACGGGTTGTTGTCAGTTGTTGTCCCCAAGGCACCTGTGTACCAAGTTTAGAAAATCTGGCTTGAAAGAACATATTGCAGGAAAAAGGAAATGAGTGTTCAACGATCAGCGTGACCTTGACCTTGACCTTTGACCTTGATTTTTTGCGAGCAGTATCAGCATACCTTACCTAATCAACAAACAAATTTGAGAAGGCTGTCTTAAGTGGTTGGAGAGACTTTGCCAAAAATCTCCATTTCGGCCAACTTGGCACACACACACACACACACACACACACACACACACACACACACACACACACACACACACACACACACACACACAAGAAAACGAAAACGAACAGACACGAAAGAACTTAATAGTCTGCTCGCTTTCTTGAAAGCGGCGGAATAACAAGACTGACAGAGTTGTGAATTTGTGAGGTGATCGAAATGGATAGTGCAATGTCACAATGCGAGTTGACTGACATTTGTGCGTAAATGAAATATCTTTTTCAACTGACTTGCACACACTACCCGCCAAGTACTGCACAGACATTCTTCATGAGTCAGTCAAGAAGAATTATTTGCTGCATACATGGGTACATTTTACGGACGTTAAAAGGTCATGGAAGAGCTACAATTAAACATTATGGTGCTAAACCATGTAAACAATGATAAAACGGCAAATAAGAATTATGAGACATCTTCTTACCTAAATACTTTCAAATGTCACATAAATGAAAAGACGAAAATGCAGGAAACATCATGAAACGTGCACACACACACACACACACACAACAGACAAACAACACACACATACTAGACACTCACACACACAGAGTTCATAATGCAAAACAAATGCAGATACAGGCGCAGTGCGCGCGCGCGCGCACGCACCACGCACGACGCACGCACGCACGCACGCACGCACGCACGCACACACCTCTCCTCATGTCTCTCTTCACTCACTCACTCAGACAAACAGCACGGCGCGCACCCGCACACACCACTCACACCACACACACACCACCACACCACCACCCCCCCCCCCCCCCCCCCCCCCCCCCCCCCCCCCCCCCCACACAACACGCATACACACACACACATGCACTCTCTCTCTCTCTCTCTCTCTCTCTCACTCACACACACACACACACACACACACACACACACACACACACACACACACACACACACACACACACACACACACACACACACACACACAAGCAAGCGCGCCTGTGTGCGCACGTGCATATGCACTCGCTCACGCACGGACACCACTACACACACATTCACAGAGAGAGAGAGAGAGAGAGAGAGAGAGAGAGAGAGAGAGAGAGAGAGAGAGAGAGAGAGAGAGAGAGAGAATGGAAGGGAAAGGGAGCGGAGATGGGAGGGGGAGGGGGAAAGGGCAGCCAGCATTCAAGCAGTACACTTGCAGGGAGATTTGAGACAGATTACTAAGTGCAATGGATTAATCAGGGATCTACGAAGGATAGGCTGCAGACGCTTTGAAAAGGCCGATGACGGACTGACCTTTGGTCAGCCAGTATACGCTCGCATAATAGTGTACCGCATTGGGTTGGGTTTAGTTGTGTTGCACTGCGGTGAGTGAGTGAGTGAGTGAATGAGTGAGTGAATGAATGGGTGAGTGTGTGTGTGTGTGTGTGTGTGTGTGTGTGTGTGTGTGTGTGTGTGTGTGTGTGTGTGTGTGTGTGTTGTATGCGTGTATGTATGTGTGTGTGTGTGTGTGTGTGTGTGTGTGTGTGTGTGTGTGTGTGTGTGTGTGTGTGTGGTGTGTGTGTGTCTGTGAGTGGTGTGTGTGTGTGTGTGTGTGTGTGTGTGTGTGTGTGTGTGTTGTACGTGTGTGAGAGAGAGAGAGGAGAGAGAGGAGAGAGAGAGAGAGAGAGAGAGAGAGAGAGGAGTGTGTGTGTGAGTGTGGTGTGTGTGTGTGTGTGTGTGTGTGTGTGTGTGTGTGTGTGAGAGAGAGAAGAGAGAGGAGAGAGAGGAGAGAGAGAGAGAGAGAGAGAGAGAGGAGAGAGAGAGAGAGAGAGACTCTTGACGCGCGCTTTCACGCCGCGCCATTTATTGTGAGGCCCTCGGCCCGTCCACAGGAGTACGCAACATACATTTGAACATGACAAAAACGTTTGATTGAAACGTTGATTGTAACATAATTTGTTTTCTGATTAGAGTTTCTGTTCTTCCTATAAGTATTACTATTACATACGGGTTTCTCTGGTTTTTAAGGCATAGAAGATGTACATTGCAATATATCTTATGGTTTCGGTGTTATCGTTTTGTAGCAGACTTTCCAATGTGATTGCGTTTCTGTTACTAAAGTGTTTGAAAATGTATTTTGTTCGTAATTGCCTGTAATTTGGACACCACATTAAGAAGTGCATTTCTGTTTCTACTGTTGGGCAGAAGGGGCATGTTGTTATAGCTTCATTGTCTATGTATTTTTTATTGCCATGCAGTTCGTTTATTCCTAATCGTAGTCTTGTCAACGCTTTTCTGAACTTTGCGATTGTGATTGCGCGAATGTATTCTTCAGTTTGGTGTATAGTTTTAAACGTATTATATGTAGTAAATCGTTCACTGTTCGCTATTTTGTTATGCCAGTTCTGTTTGTAACAATCTGTGATTCTTTGTTTTAGTGTTATGATAAATGTTTGCTCGTTTCCTTCGCCTTCGTTCAGCCAAACTTCAGAGAAGCCATATGTATCCAAGCAACGTTTAATTTCCAGTGCCCAGTTCTGTGGTTTGTCAATTTCTATTTTTTCTCTTTCATATGCCTGTCTAGGTATCCTGTCTGGAGTCATCTTCATTAATTTGAAACCAATATCTGATTGCTTTTATTGAACTATCTATACTCATCGGATATCTTCCTAGTTCACCGTATACTAAGTTGTTTGGCGTTTTCTTCCCCACCCCCATGTATCTTTTACATGCGAATAGATGTATATTTTCCACCGCTGAATTACGAGTCAAACCCCATACTTCGCTGCGTACAGTAGCAGTGGCTTGACCTGTGTATCAAATAGCTTAAAAAGTATGTTTATATCCAAATGTCCTAAGCTATACATTGTTTTCATTATTTCACCTATTTTCCCTTTCGCCCTTCCTGCATATTCTGAAAGCGAAATATCTACTGAGAGTTTAGTCGTTAGAGTGAAATTTTAGTCGTTAGAGTGAAACCTAGTATTTGTAGCTGTTTACTACCTCAATTTCTTCCCCTTTGTTGTTCCATTTTTCTAGTCTGCCAAGGTATCCTCCTTTTCTAAAGACCATGATTTTTGTTTTTTGGAGATTAACCTTTAGTCCAATGCGGTCTGATGCTTCCTGTAGGTTCTTAATTTGGTTTTGCAGACCTGCTGGTGTTTTAGCTATTAAAGCTATGTCATCAGCGAATAGAAGTGAAAATATTTCTGCCTTTCCGGGTAAGAATTGATATCCGTGTCTTCCTTTAGCTGTGACATTGTCTGCAACTTCTGTAATTAGTAATGAAAAGATTAGAGGGGACAGTAAACACCCTTGTTTCACTCCTGTGTGGCATTCAAAGAATTCTGTTAGTTCAGTTCCATGTCTTACACATGCTTGTACTGTTTTATAGATAGCTTTTAGCATGTTAATCATCTTCGTAGATATTTTGTGTTTCTGTAGAATTTCCCAAAGTTTTTCTCTATTTACTGTGTCAAACGCTTTCTGATAATCAATGAAGGCTAGATACAATTTACTTCTTCTTCTGCCGTATAGGCAGTTACTTATCATAGATGTTAGTGTGAAAATATGGTCTACTGTTGAGAAATCTTTCCTGAAGCCTGCCTGCTCTTTGCTGATTTTATTTTCTGCTTCTGCCCAATCATATAGTCTTCTGTTTAATATTGCTGTGTAAATCTTGCTTATGATGCATAATAAGGATATTCCTCTATAGTTTCCTGGATTCTGTCTATCTCCCTTCTTGTGGAGAGAGAGAGAGAGAGAGAGAGAGAGAGAGAGGAGAGAGAGAGAGAGAGAGAGAGAGAGAGAGAGAGAGAGGAGAGAGAGGAGAGAGAGAGAGAGAGAGAGAGGCCCGTTTTACTTTAAGCATATTTCTTCAAAGGTTAGGCAGACTGGCGTGATCGTGTGGTGTGACTATATTATCGTTACGAACTTTCGGCACATGCAAAAGCTTCAAATCTGTATGTGCTCCGGAATACTCATCCACGCTTTAACCATTTAACTCTTTACTCAGTATTTCTTAAAAGGTCATTCCGACTGACAACCGTTTGTGTGTCTGCCACTGGATATACAAATGCAAAGCTCTCTCCAATCGGAATGATTTTTGAGTGTAACGATCACTATTCTAAACACTCAGAACTCGCAAAAATACTGATATATCAGTGTGCAAACAACACGACATATAACATTGTTTGTGTTTTCCTTGACGAACCAAAGCAAGTACTTACTTACTTACTGAGGCCCATAGCTCAAGGGTGAGCATAGGCCATCGACAACACTCCGCCATCGCACTCGGTTCTGGGCTGCTCGCTGAATGCCTGTCCAGTTGGTCCCCTGCCTCTTCATCTCTGCCTCGGTGTCTCGCCTCCAGCTGCTGCGAGGTCGGCCTCTCTTCCTTTTCCCCTGCGTGTTCCATGTCAGGGCTTGGCGTGTGGTGCTGGATGCTGGCTTCCTGAGAGTGTGTCCAATCCAGCCCCACTTCCTCCGCAGGGTCTCTTGGCCACTGGTTCCTGTCCTGCTTGCCTCCATAGATCTTCATTGTTGATCTTCCCTGGTCATCTGATTTTGAAGATGCGCCTCAGACAGGTGTTGATGAAGGTCTGAATTTTTTTTTTGCTGTATTGCCTTGGTCATTCTCCAAGTCTCGCAGTCGTAGAGCAGAACCGACTTCACGTTTGAATTGAAGATACAAAACAGGTAGGCCCATCTATATGCGGTCGCAAGTATAAGACTCTTCGTAGGGCCCTAGTGACTTCTTCTTCTTCCTCGTTCGCCATCCCGTTAGATGAGCAGCCCGGTGTCCTCGATGAAGGCTGCCGTCCCTAGTGACTGAGCACAAAACAAGATCCCAATACTATAGCCTACAAATGAGGGGGCCCCTGGCCAAATGTTAGAGCGTCAGTCTGCGGAGCTAACGGTCGTGTGTTTGAACCACTAGCGGGGTCAGATTTTTTACGGCTTGAGAAGTCTCTCTGTCCAAAGGGTACCTGATTCAAACCAGATATAGTTAAGGCGGCAGAAGTAGGGAGATGGGCTCCACCCTCCGTCATGCCGTGCTCCAGAGACGATGAATCTATAATCACAGTCCATACTGCCTTCAGGTCGCGGGATTTTAACCTTTAAACTATGAACTGTACAGATCTTTGGTTCTTTTTGGACAGTTCATTTTAGAAAATCTCTCTCTTTCTCACTCTCACTCACTCACTCACTTACTCACTCACTCTCTCCCTCTCACTCACTCACTCACTCACTCACTCTCTCTCTCTCTCTCTCTCACTCACTCACTCACTCACTCACTCAGGGTATGTTATTTTCCCCGTCTGTGTTTTCGAATGAGGGGGAGGAGAGCGATATGCAGGGAGAGGAGGGGAGGGCGGGGGTAGTGCGCACTGAACTCTTGCTCGATGTCTCCATTTAAGTCTTAGTATGGTTGCAAGCAATGCAGGAATAGCGTTGTCTGTAATGCAGTCTGTGTGTGTGTGTGTGTGTGTGTGTGTGTGTGTGTGTGTGTGTGTGTGTGTGTGTGTGTGTGTGTGTGTCTGTGTGT
Source organism: Conus ventricosus (assembly GCA_018398815.1). Classification (NCBI taxonomy): domain Eukaryota; kingdom Metazoa; phylum Mollusca; class Gastropoda; order Neogastropoda; family Conidae; genus Conus; species Conus ventricosus. The sequence continues at coordinate 25,159,144 of CM031606.1, forward strand.
GTGTGTGTGTGTCTGTGTGTGTGTGTGTGTGTGTGTGTGTGTGTGTGTGTGTGTGTGTGTGTGTGTGTCTGTCAGTGGACAGACAAACGTTAACCACTCTACAACCGAGATGCAAACATCTTTATGTATGGACAGGCGCCGCGCATTAGACAGACAGACAGACAGACAGACAGACAGACACACACACACACACACACACACACACACACACACACACACACACACACACACACACACACACACACACACACACACACACACACACACACACGCACGCACACACACACACACACACACACACACACACACACACACACACACACACACGCTCGCCAAACAAACAGATAAACAAACACTCGCCGCAGCAACTGATTTCCAACAACAAAAAAACGAAACAAAAGTGTGTGTTTGAAACACACACACACACACACACACACACACACACACACACACACACACACACACACACACACACACACACACGCTCGCCAAACAAACAGATAAACAAACACTCGCCGCAGCAACTGATTTCCAACAACAAAAAAACGAAACAAAAGTGTGTGTTTGAAACACACACACACACACACACACACACACACACACACACACACACACACACACACACACACACACACACACACACACACACACAAACCGTGATTTATTTCAGTTCTAAATAAGTTGCCAGTGATAGGCCACGATTTTTTTTTCAATTGAAAATGTAGCCATCAATACACACTTCTTACCCCAAGCATCCTTTGGTCGTATAGATTTTCCAAAATGCCCTACTGATTTTTGTTGAGCGAGGATACGTGCCCTATGGTTTTGAACTTTCAGATGAAATATTAATAAACTACTTACATCCTCTGATACTCGACGTTTTAGGGGTACCTCCCAGCAGAACTAAGACTTACGGACAAAGATCTTTTTCTTTCCAAACCCCATGGAAACATGGATCCGACTCCCTGACAATCTTAGGCGTATGATTACATTGCCTCTTAACATTCATCACTTCTCTCAGCAACTGGTCTGGTTGTAGTATGTCCATTCAAACAGTATGTGCTTTTGCACATGTGTAGTATGTTTACTTACCGTGCGTGTGTCTATGTACGCGCTGTTGTTGAGAAATGTATATGTGGATAAGTTCGTTAGTTCTTTGCTCGTTTGTTTGTTTTGGCTACATGCATAGTTTATGGAGTGCATGTTGGTATGTATGTCTATCACTAACATAATGTGTCAGGCAGGACTCTCTGCACATTGTATTGTGTGCATGTATCATCATCATCATCATCATCATCATCATTGTTTCCATCATCATCATGATCATCATTATTATCATGATGATGATCATCATCATCAACAACATCATTATTATTATTATTATTATTATTGTCATTTTTATCATTATAATCAATATTATTACTATTATCATTATCATTATTATTATCCAATTTCTTTCTTCTTCATTTTCTAAGCCAGTGCTATGCTTCAAACTGCGCATTCAGCGTTTCTTTTTCTTCATTTTAAATCATGGCGGATGAACCGATGACTGGGAAGATTTCCGTCGTATAAGCCGAAGGGTAATAAAGGACTTCTTCCCGGTGTAACACCCCAGATTTGCCCCCCCCCCCATCCCAGAATGCCCACCGGGGGACGTTTCAGTATCCCAGAATGCCCCCCCCCCTCCCGGGGGGGGGGGGGGGGGGGACGTTTCAGTATTCCAGAATGCCCCCCGGGGGACGTTTCAGTATATCAGAATGTCCCCGGAGGGACATGTTGGGTATGCTTGAATGTCGCCCGGGGGACATGTTGGGTATGCTGACACGTCCCCCCTGGGGGGCAATCTAAAATGTCCCCCCCATATCTATTATGCCCCCCATGAGGACAAATATATTTTCATCCCAGAATGCCCCCCATCCCAATTCTCTCTCTCTCTCTCTCTCTCTCTCTCTCTCTCTCTCTCTCTCTCTCTCTCTCTCTCTCTCTCAATCTCTCTCTCTCTCTCTCTTCTCTCTCTCTCTCTTTCTCTCCCTGTCTCTCCCCCCTCTCTCTCTCTCTTATGTGTATGTGTGTGTTTGTGAGCGTGCGTGTGTCCAAGCGTGAGAGTGAGATTGTGTGCATGCGTTTGTGTGTGTGAGTGAGACAGACAGACGGAGAGCGAGACAGACGGGCAGACAAAGGGAGACAGATAGACAGACATCGAGACAGACAGATAGACATATAGACAGAGAGACAGACAGGAAGACATACAGGGAGACAGAGATACTGTGAGACAGACAGACAGCGAGACAGACAGACAGCAGGACAGACAGACAGAGAATGAGACAGACAGACAGAAAAGATGACAAAAAACAGAGTGAGACAGACAGACAGACAGTGAGATCGAGACACAGAGAGAGCGAGACAGACAGACAGACAAAGAGAGTGAGACAGACAGATAGAGAGACAGAGCGAGACAGACAGACAGACAGACAGAGAGAGAGAACAAGACAGACAGACAGAGAGCAAGACAAACAGAGAAAGCGAGACAGACAGTCAGACAGAGAGAGCGAGACAGACAGACAAATACAGATCGAGGGAGCGAGAAGACAGTCAGAGAGAGCAACACAGACAGAGTGAGACAGACAGACAGACAGAGAAAGTGAGGCCGACAGACAGACAGACAAACAGAGAGAGAGAGAGAGAGAGAGAGGAGAGAGAGGAGAGAGAGAGAGAGATGAGAGAGAGAGAGAGAGAGAGAGAGAGAGAGAGAGAGAGAGAGAGAGAGAGAAGAGAGAGTGTGTGTGTGTGTTTTCCGGAGGTGACGCTTCATGGCAAGTGTCAACTTGCTTTAAATGGAGACATTGTTTCTTTAAAAATTAGCAACTGGATGAATGCTAATCAACGGAACATAGTAAGCGTGTCAACAAGTCTCAGAACACAGAAATACGTCACACCTGCTTGTTAGTCCAGGCGATATTTAGGGGTACCTTGTTTTGTGTTATATATTACGGTTTTTGTTGATCTAACATGATTTTGGGGTGCTGAATCCAAATCCGTTGGAGGCCACTTCGTAAATGTTGGGCATTTTGAGGTTTTGCGTAAAATCCAAGATGGCCGCCACCAGATTTGTAAACTGCAAATATAGAGGACAAATGATGCCTGATTGTGATTATTTTATACTGAATTTTGGTCTCAATCAAGAAAATTATTCAGTGAACCAGAATGATTCATTGTAACTAAATTTTTTATCCCATTTCAGCATGTTTTATACGATTTTCGCTTTTCCAAAATGGCTGCCATTGGAAGGAAACAGTGCCTTTCTTTATTATAATTGGCATGCAAAATCAAATCAGTGAAGCCGACAGTCTAAATGGAAAAGAACTGTTAAATGGAATAGCAAGCCTTCTGTCCTTCCAAAATTGTAGCGTCAAATAATTAATGGTTGTATGCGTAGAATAATCAAATACATAGGCCTACATGAACAAAGTTGATCCGTGTCCACCAGGATCTGGCCTCAAAACGTATAGTGATAACAGTCGTAGTGAACTATTCCTTACGAGTACTGTCTTATCAGAGAGAGAGAGAGAGAGAGAGAGTGAATGAACAGCGGAAACTTTAGAATCTACAATATCAATGATCAGTCATATTTTCGATTACACGCATTATTACAGACGCGCACGCACTCATTACAGATAATATACTCAGACACATACACGCACGCATACACTCGAGCACGCACGCACACACACACACACACACACACACACACACACACACACACACACACACACACACATACACACACACACACACACACACACACACACACTCTCTCTCTCTCTCTCTCTCTCTAGTAGACTTTAATAGATAGAGAGAAAGAGAGAGAGAGGAGAGAGAGAGAGAGAGGGAAAGAGAGAGACAGACAGACAGACAGAGACCGAGAGAGGAGAGAGAGAGAGAGAGAGAGAGAGAGAGAGAGAGAGAGAGAGAGAGAGAGAGAGAGAGAGAGACTTGCACTAAATTGGGGGGGGGGGGGCATTCTGGGATGACAGTGATTGTCAACCATGTGGGACATAACAGGTATGGGGGGGGGGGGGGGGGGGCATTCTGGAATGCCTCCCCAGGGGGACGCATCAGTATACCCAAGACGTCCCCCGGGGGGCATTATGGGATGGGGGGCAATCTGAGGTGTGACACCGGATCTAAGTGCCCTACACGGAACATTTATATCGCTCATGAATGCCTTCCTCAAGTCCGTCCTCCTTACGTGTAACCGGTGTGTGTGTGTGTGTGTGTGTGTGTGTTGTGTGTTGTGTGTGTGTGTGTGTGTGTGTGTTCTTCGTCTTTCTCTCCTTTCCTTTTCTCCAAAACTTGAACGACAGCCCCTATCGCCCCTCCCCTCCCCTCCGTCCCCTAACTCCTCACTCAACTTCCCACCCCCGAACACTGAGCACAAAAGGCTGAATAACGTTCTACCCCGAAAGGTTTGGAAGGGGTTGAAGCTGTGACAGGGGACAGACAACTGGGTGTATTGCACTAGTGCTTGGCGTTGGAGCAGTGCTGCACGCACGCACTTAGCTAAGATTGGGTCACAGCAA
>CM031606.1:25181223-25188723 GCA_018398815.1 Conus ventricosus
GTCTTCAGGAGGACTTGCACCCGGAAGAAAGCGGAGGAGGAAAGACGCCAACCTGTGACGAACCGCCGTACCGGGCCCTACTGGCTCTGCCCCTGAACAGCATTTCTTCATTGGACGTGTGTCTCTGGAAAGAGGAGGAGGAGGAAGAAGAGGAGGAGGAAGACCTGGCGAGTGGGCAGACCGCTTTTTCCCGCTTCGTGGCTACTCACTTCGCCGATTGCGACTGGGCCCAGCATCGAGACGAATGGCTGCATGAGATGGGTGAGTGAGTGAGTGAGATTGGCAGATGAAGGGTTCAGTTTAGCTTAGGGATGTAGGGTGAGTTGGGAGGATGCAACGGGTGGCGTTGTGAGGGTTAAGCTGTTGTGTTGTGTTGTTGAGCGTTATTGTTGTTTGCTATCGAGTAGTGTGTGTGTGTGTGTGTGTGTGTGTGTGTGTGTGTGTGTGTGTGTGTGTGTGTGTGTGTGTGTGTGTGTGTGCGTGCGTGTGTCTGCGTGCGTGTGTCTGCGCGCGCGTGTGTGTGTGTGTGTGTGTGTGTGTGTGTGTGTGTGTGTGTGTGTGTTTGTGTGTGTGTGTGTGTGTGCGCGCGCGCTCTCTCTCTCTCTCTCTCACTCTCTTTTTCTACTCTCTCTCTCTCTTTGCGCGCGTGTGTGTGTGTGTGCGCTCACGCGTGCGCGCTTGTGTGGTGAGAGAGAGAGAGAGGGAGGGGGAGGGAGAGGGAGAAGGGTGAGCATTGTTTTGTATTTTATTGTATTCAACTGCCTTAATGTGATAACCTATTGTATAGTGATGTAGTGTAGCCTTCGTCGTCATTATGGGTTTCTCCATGTACACTTCAGATTGTTTCCCTTGGGAAGAGCACCGTCGTCATTTGGTGGCATCGCCTTTTAGTGTAGCTATCCTTTTTTCTTTTGTTCTGTATTGTTCTTTAGCTATAAAAGTGAATCTGTCTCCGCACTTTTGCCAAGGGTGTTTGCTTTTATTGTAGTGTTTTTGTTGTTGTTGTTATTTCCTCCCTACAAGCGCTCTGCTAATATTGCATACGAAAATTCGGCTCAGTATGTCCGTGTCAAAGTGAAGTTACTGCAGGCGGAAATTAAAACAAATTTTGAAAAGAATTTTTAGTGAGTTCGCCGAATAACAGGTGCAAACAAATTACAAGATAAAAGACGACGCGTTTTGACCTCTTGGGTCTTCTTGACGCCAGGTAACCAGCATTCAGGACAAGGAAAACGACGCGTTTTGACCTCTTAGGTCTTCTTGACGCCAGGTAACCAGCATTCAGGACAAGGAAAACGACGCGTTTTGACCTCTTGGGTCTTCTTGACGCCAGGTAACCAGCATTCAGGACAAGGAAAACGACGCGTTTTGACCTCTTGGGTCTTCTTGACGCCAGGTAACCAGCATTCAGGACAAGGAAAACGACGCGTTTTGACCTCTTGGGTCTTCTTGACGCCAGGTAACCAGCATTCAGGACAAGGAAAACGACGCGTTTTGACCTCTTGGGTCTTCTTGACGCCAGGTAACCAGCATTCAGGACAAGGAAAACGACGCGTTTTGACCTCTTGGGTCTTCTTGACGCCAGGTAACCAGCATTCAGGACAAGGAAAACGACGCGTTTTGACCTCTTGGGTCTTCTTGACGCCAGGTAACCAGCATTCAGGACAAGGAAAACGACGCGTTTTGACCTCTTGGGTCTTCTTGACGCCAGGTAACCAGCATTCAGGACAAGGAAAACGACGCGTTTTGACCTCTTGGGTCTTCTTGACGCCAGGTAACCAGCATTCAGGACAAGGAAAACGACGCGTTTTGACCTCTTGGGTCTTCTTGACGCCAGGTAACCAGCATTCAGGACAAGGAAAACGACGCGTTTTGACCGCTTGGGTCTTCTTGACGCCAGGTAACCAGCATTCAGGACAAGGAAACCGAGGAACGAGCCATCGCTGACCTTCTCATAGTCGGCACGAGATCGGCGTTGAATGAAAACGAGGTGGTTGGGAACGGAGCAATGGGATTTGTTTTTTCATTTCCTTGTACGCAGGCTGATACTTTCGTAGACACTCCCTGTGTAGACAGGCAAGGATTGATCCCATCTACCCAACAAAGGGAGTGGAGTTTTGTGTGCATGACCGTTTTTTTTTGGTGGTAATATCCCGCCATTAAGGCGGCCATACTCCAACTTCGGGGAAGGTGTATGCTATGTGTAACGTGTCATCCATACCAACGGCCAAACTGGTCTTCTCTTCCGAAAGTTGGTGATGGGATTTTACGTGTGTGCAAGATGTTATACTTGCGTTCACACACGGAATCTCGGTTTATAGTCTCATTCGAAGGACTGTATGGGAAATGGAGTCAGAACTAATGTTAACTCCGCTGAAAAAAAATCCCCCTGTACTGAAACGGCTCAGTGAAGATTCGAACCCGCAACTCCAGGATCACCAAGATTATGAGTTCGGCGCTCTACCACTGAGCTATTCCAGCCCCCACGATGGGAGTTAATAGAGATGATCATAGTAATACTGATGGCAATAATGGTAATGATAATGATGATAAAAATATTGAAAAATAAAGAGATGATTACTACCACCTTTTTGTGATGATATGACGATAGCAGTTGTAGCATTCACAGTGGCTGTACACCATCATCACCATCATTAGTGTGACGGACCATTTTTGTTCGGTACCAAATTGTGGGGACAGTTCTGAGATGGCGTAACTTCACATGTTCACCTGTTTACCTGTTTGCCTGACATCTGCTCACCCGCGTTTTGTTGTCAGTCAGGTGAGCGAGGATTTCCTTTCAGTCTCTGTAGATTTACCGGCATGGAAACATCCCCACGGTGCCGAAGAGAGACTCCCAGCTTAGTTTTGGTAGTAATCAGGTATGTGTGACTAGATAAATGGAAGTTGGGGTTAGTACCAATGGAGTTGGTTTTTCCTACAGGTGGTTATGAGATTGTCAGTTCTTAGTAAAGGCCTAAAACATATTTTGATTGTTCCCTTGATTGATCTGTGATTGACAAGACTTGACGAAACATAGGGTCTGTAGGAAGTTGTGGTTAGTGAATGTGTGAGTCGAGAGGTGGATGAGAAGAATGGAGAGAGTGGAAGGAAGAGAGAATATGTATATTTATATGTGATCAAGGAAAAGTGATCAAAATATATCAATGTATCATTAAAAAAAAACCCACTGTTTATCTTTTCTCGCGTGAGTGTTGGTGAGCTCTGGAAGTGAGGAATGAAAATTATTGTGTATGAATTATTTGAAAATGTATTCTGATCCCTGTTGTGGACACGTCTAGTGATGATGATGTGGAAAAATAAAATCATCCTTTTCTTCAAAATAAGGGACAAATGGAAATCGTTCCTTTATCCGTAATAATTGTATTCTTGATACTTTTAAAAGGGTTACGTGAGGAAACCTTTGTTGTATATTCAATGTAATCACTCATGGTGCTAATCGAGGAATTTTTCTATTGTAATGCACACATTGTACTAGTGAAATGTATCGTGTGAAGAGTGACTGCTAGTAACGAGACAAGAACGAAAAATATGTAGGTAGAATCTTCAGCTCGATGAAGGCGGGCAGATAACAAAGAAGAAGTCTAGGTAACAGTTCCCCAGGTGTCGGTGAGGCCCTGAGTCTGGCCTGGCAGGAACTGGTTACCATCGGGTGTGGGGTGCAGCCCGTGCCCCAGCCGCTGTCTCCGTCTTCCTGATGTGGAGAGGCTGACCGCCAGGTCAGTAGTGTTTGTGTATTGAAAAGGGCCTCAGGATTCTCCGTCACGACGACGTGGAGAGGCTGACCGCCAGGTCAGTAGTGTATGTGTGTTGAAAAGGGCCTCAGGATTCTCCGTCACGACGACGTGGAGAGGCTGACCGCCAGGTCAGTAGTGTATGTGTGTTGAAAAGGGCCTCAGGATTCTCCGTCACGACGACGTGGAGAGGCTGACCGCCAGGTCGGTAGTGTTTGTATATTGAAAAGGGCCTCAGGATTCTCCGTCACGACGACGTGGAGAGGCTGACCGCCAGGTCGGTAGTGTTTGTATATTGAAAAGGGCCTCAGGATTCTCCGTCGTGACGACGTGGAGAGGCTGACCGCCAGGTCAGTAGTGTATGTGTGTTGAAAAGGTCCTCAGGATTCTCCGTCATGACGACGTGGAGAGGCTGACCACCAGGTCAGTAGTGTTTGTGTATTGAAAAGGGCCTCAGGATTCTCCGTCACGACGACGTGGAAGGCTGACCACCAGTCAGTAGTGTTTGTACATTGAAAAGGGCCTCAGATTCTCCGTCACGACGACGTGGAGAGGCTGACCCACCAGGTCGGTAGTGTATGTGTATTGAAAAGGGCCTCAGGATTCTCCGTCACGACGACGTGGAGAGGCTGACCACCAGGTCGGTAGTGTATGTGTATTGAAAAGGGCCTCAGGATTCTCCGTCATGCTGGCGTGGAGAGGCTGACCACCAGTCGGTAGACGACGTAATTTTCTTCCGTGTGGGTGTGTCCTGTGGGGCATCACTTGAGACTGTGTTCTTGGAGCGGCTGTGCTTGCCGTGTGAGTACCCTGGTCGGTGCTAAGGACTGTGACTTGCGCTCGGTGCAGCCAAGTGTGTGAACTGTGTCTGTTAGGACACTACTGACGGTGCCAGCGAGGTCTGTGCCAGAAAAATATTTGCCGTGACAGTTTTGTGAATGCTGTATCGCTAAAAGCGACGGTTGAAGCTCCTTGTGTTTGTTGCATGCCCATGCAGGTGTGAATTGTTGATCTGCCTGATGGTGGTGGCGTGTATTGATTTTGTGCCCGCCGATTTATATTCATGATTTATGTGATATGTGTTTGTAATGTCATGATGGTTCAGGCAGCATATAAAAGAAAAGAAACTTAATCTGTGTGTTGCCTGGCCGTCCATGTTCGTGTGGTGTGGTGTGTGTAGGGAATAATCGATACACGCATCCAAACTTTGAAAGTGAGAATCAGACGGTAATACACACACTACCACACCATCCGTAACAATTAGCATCACCAGTATCATCATCATTATCACTATTATGATTACTATTACTACCATTGCTAATTCTAATAGTGTTACCATTATCATCATTATATAACTGTTGTTACCACTCCATTACTGTTACAACCATTATCTACTAGTATGGTTAATATTATCATGCATTACCATACTGCTGGCATTCCAGCCTACCATTTCTCTAGCCTCCTATTTCATCACTATCATTACTATATGGTTATTATCATGTATTATATTATGACTAATATATACTTACTAGATTCCCTCTTTCGCATTATCTGTATCCTAGTTTTCCTCTTTGTTCTTCTTCTCCCTCCCCTCCCCTTCCTCCTTCCTCTTCCTCTCTTCTCCTCGTTACTGTTATTAGTAGTGTTAGTACTAGTACTATTATCATCATTGTTATTATTAATCATTATTATTATTGTTATCATTATTATTGTTATTGATATTATCATTAATACCATTACTACGATTAATATCATTTCATTACCATTACTTTTATCATTATTACATTACTATCATTGCGATTGCCGCTACTATTGTTTTTAGCATTATCATTACTGTTACATTTATTATCATTATTACTGTTGCCAACATATTATTGTTATATCTAGTATCGTTACTATCCTTATTGTTATTATTATCGTTATTTATTATTATCATTAACAATAATAATAATAATTTTTATTTCTATAGCGAATATTCCATAGAAATGCTCAACAGCGCTTTACATTTCAAGAAAGCAAACGGTAAAAAATAAGAGTTCTAAAAGTCATGCACATTTGAAAAACAAAACAAAACACAAAGCCTCGAGAAATCAAATACCGACTTGCACAAATCAAATAATCTATAAACATGCACCTTAGTACTAATTCACATCAATTTCAGTCAGAGACCTCTACTGTATGTGTGCATGTGTGTGTGCATTGTGCGTGCATACGTGTGCGCGCAGGGGTGTGTGCGCGGAGTGTTGTTCGCGTGCATGTGCGCATGTGTGCATGTGCGTGTATGCGCACATCTGTGTGTATTTGTACATAATAACCTTACAAATATCATAATTATTCATATTATTAACATTGATAATTAAATATTATAATGACAATAAAAACATATCATCCCAAAATTCATTTTTTTGACTAAGAAAACTTATCACAGAACATTATGTAAATCACACTCACTAAGATCTAACCAGTCAAATAGGATTGAGGCAGGAATAGGGTCGAGATCACAGGACTTCTTTGGCATTTTCTTTGGTATCTCTTTTACACAGATCTCAGACACAGGCTCAAATTTTTTTATTACCACTGTCATCATCATCAGTACCATTATCATCACCATCATCATCGCCACTAAGATTGTCGCTTCTACAACCATGCTGTCCGACAGGCGGCACACCAAACATTAATGCGCAAGGTCTTGCTTAAGGGGTTGAGTAATTATAGACTGGCGCATTAGTACATTTGAGGCTTTTTGTTTTTGTTTTTGTTTATTGTGTCTGAAAGGTGATTCTCATTTTCTTTTATTTTGCCATCAAAGCGGTTCAAAGCAGACGGATTGAAATCAAAGGAATGGGACAATTTGAGGGTTTCCTCTGGCGCAAAGATAGGGCCACGAGTGAGTGGAAAGGCCTGAAATGTGACGTCAACTAAAGAGAAAGTCTTATATTTGAAGACTGTGTGTGATTTCATCTGTAACCCCCCGCCCCCTCTCCCAAACAAGGGAAATAATGGGTGGGGAGTTGTTCTCTTGATCAATTATCAGTTAAAATTAAATGCTGGCTCGAACGTACGGCAGGCATCAAAACGCATACATGGATTATATAGTGCTTTAGCGCAAATCCTAATCGTGACATGTGGCCATAACCCTCAAACCCATCTCCTTTCTCCCTTTCTGTATGCATAGCCAGTATTAATACTATAACTGCTATCGTCAGAGTCGTTGTAATCCTCCCTTTATTTTTCAATATTTGTATCATCCTCATTATCATTATCACTATTATTCCTATCATTATTATTGTGACCATCACAATCATTATTAACTCCCCTTGTCCCCTTCCCAACGGCCTCGTTTTCATTCAACGCCCATCATGCGGCGAATATGAGATCAGTGGTGGCTCGTTCTTCGTTTTCCTTGTCCTGCATGTTGGTTATGTTGCCTGAAGAAAGCCTAAGTGGTCGAAACGCGTCGTGTTTTGTCTTGTAGTTTGTTTCTTCCTGTCATTTGTCTGACTCGCGGACAGTTCAGTGTGTCAGTTGAATGACTAGCGCCCTGAAAATCGCTGTAACTTCTAATGGAAGGGAGACAATAAACAAAAAGTACCTCGCGCGCCTCTGTGTGTGTGTGTGTGTGTGTGTGTGTGTGTGGGGTGTGTGTATGGAGTGTGTGTGTGTGTGTGTGTGTGTGTGTGTGTGTGTGTGTGTGTGTGTGTGTGTGTGTATGGAGTGTGTGTGTGTGTGTGTGTGTGTGTGTGTA
>CM031606.1:25191223-25218723 GCA_018398815.1 Conus ventricosus
GGGGGGGTTGCGAGCACTCGCACACTCACGCACGCACGCGCGCGCACACACACACACACACACACACACACACACACACACACACAGACACACACACACACACACACACACACACAGACACACACACACACACACACACACACACACACACAGACACACAGACACACACACACACACACACACACACACACAGACACAACACACACACACACACACACACACACACACACACACACACACACAGACACACACACACACACAGACACACACACACACAGACACACACACACACACACACACACACACACACACACACACACACACAGACACACACAGAGACACAGACACACACACACACACACACACACACACACACACACACACACACACACACACAAGGGGTGGATGGGTGGGGTCTTGTCATATCTTGTCTGTCCACTGATCAAGCCAAAGGGCGAAAGCTTTGGAGTAAAGTCCCTGGATTTCATCTATCTATCTATCTATCTATCTATCTATCTATCTATCTATCTATCTATCTGTCTGTCTGTCTGTCTGTCTGTCTGTCTGTCTGTCTGTCTGTCTATCTATATGCATAAAGAATGTACAAGCGGTGGTAGTAGTGGTTGTAGAAGTAGTAGCAGTAGTAGCATTAATATTGAAAAAGGATAAAAGGATTGAGATCAGAAAATAATGATAATGATAATGACGATGATGATGCAATGAAGAGAAGACGGAGAAGAAAAAAACAAGAAGAAGATTATAATGATATGATAATGATGATACACAAAATAATAAGAACAAGAAGACCGGGGAAAAAGACGAAGATGTCAATGATAATAACGAAGAAAACTGACAAAGAGTCTGAAGAAGAAAAGATTACAGAGATGCAGAGGGTAATTATGAAACCAACGAACAAAGAAACAAAACCGACAAGAAGAAGAAAACAGACAGCAAGGAGAACAGAAGAGGTAGAAGAAAAAAACAACTGAAATCAAAGAGAAAAGACGGTAATAATGACGAAGACGTTGAAAGAACATAAACATACACACCGACAGAATGGCGGTGAAGGGCAAGTAAAACAATGCGTCGTTGCCACAGACATCTCTACCTGCTAAATGAAGGTACACGTTGTCTGAAAAAAAATGAAGATTAATGTCCGTGGCGCATTGTTTATCAGTTGTATGGTAACGGCACAAGTTTGACGCAATAAACATCAGCCATGCCAGGTTATGCAGGTGTCAGATGACGTGTTGAAGTATTTGTCTTTCTTCGAGCGTCCGTTGCGCATTCAGATTACTCTCCTCCCCTCCCCACATCTCGTTCATCTCCATGTTTTGTCCCCACCTTAAGCCTCTTCGTCATCTCCACGTCCTGTCCCCACCTTAAGCCTCTTCGTCATCCCCACGTCCTATCCCCACCTTAAGCCTCTTCGTCATCCCCACGTCCTATCCCCACCTTAAGCCTCCTCATCATCTCCACGTCCTATCCCCATCTTAAGCCTCCTCAACATCTCCACGTCCTGTCCCCACCTTAAGCCTCTTCGTCATCCCCACGTCCTGTCCCCACCTTAAGCCTCCTCATCATCTCCACGTCCTGTCCCCACCTTAAGCCTCCTCATCATCTCCACGTCCTGTCCCCACCTTAAGCCTCCTCATCATCTCCACGTCCTCTCCAACCTTAAGCCTCCTCATCATCTCCACGTCCTGTCCCCACCTTAAGCCTCTTCATCATCTCCACGTCATATCCCCACCTTAAGCCTCCTCATCATCCCCACGTCCTGTCCCCACCTTAAGCCTCTTCATCATCTCCACGTCCTGTCCCCACCTTAAGCCTCTTCGTCATCTCCACGTCCTGTCCCCACCTTAAGCCTCTTCGTCATCTCCACGTCCTGTCCCCACCTTAAGCCGCTTCGTCATTCCCACGTCCTGTCCCCACCTTGAGCCTCTTCATCATCTCCACGTCCTGTCCCCACCTTGAGCCTCTTCATCATCTCCACGTCCTGTCCCCACCTTAAGCCTCCCCATCATCTCCACGTCCTGTCCCCACCTTAAGCCTCCTCATCATCTCCACGTCCTGTCCCCACCTTAAGCCTCCTCATTATCTCCACGTCTTGTCCCCACCTTAAGCCTCCTCATCATCTCCACGTCCTGTCCCCACCTTAAGCCTTCTCATCATCTCCACGTCCTGTCCCCACCTTAAGCCTCCTCATCGTCTCCACGTCCTGTCCCCACCTTAAGCCTCTTCGTCATTCCCACGTCCTGTCCCCACCTTGAGCCTCTTCATCATCTCCACGTCCTGTCCCCACCTTAAGCCTCTTCATCATCTCCACGTCCTGTCCCCACCTTGAGCCTCTTCGTCATTCCCACGTCCTGTCCCCACCTTGAGCCTCTTCATCATCTCCACGTCCTGTCCCGACCTTCAGCCTCTTCATCATCTCCACGTCCTGTCCCCACCTTAAGCCTCTTCGTCATTCCCAGGTCCTGTCCCCATCTTAAGCCTCCTCATCATCTCCACGTCCTGTCCCCACCTTAAGCCTTCTCATCATCTCCACGTCCTGTCCCCACCTTAAGCCTCTTCGTCATCCAAACGTCATATCCACACCTTAAGCCTCTTCGTCATCCCCACGTCCTGTCCCCACCTTAAGCCTCTTCGTAATCCCCACGTCCTATCCCCACCTTAAGCCTCCTCATCATCTCCACGTCCTATCCCCACCTTAAGCCTCCTCATCATCTCCACGTCCTGTCCCCACCTTAAGCCTCCTCATCATCTCCACGTCCTATCCCCACCTTAAGCCTCCTCATCATCTCCACGTCCTGTCCCCACCTTAAGCCTCCTCATCATCTCCACGTCCTGTCCCCACCTTAAGCCTCCTCATCATCTCCACGTCATATCCCCACCTTAAGCCTCTTCGTCCTTTCCACGTTGTATCCCCACCTTAAGCCTCTTCGTCCTCCCCACGTTGTATCCCCACCTTAAGCCTCTTCGTCATCCCCACGTTGTATCCCCACCTTAAGCCTCTTCGTAATCTCCACGTCATATCCCCACCTTAAGCCTCCTCATCATCTCCACGTCCTGTCCCCACCTTAAGTCTTTTCGGAAAACTTCTTTTTAACCGACGCATAATGCTTCGCCACCTGAAAATCTTTCACTTCGACGCTTTGTATGAGACACCGTGTGTGTGTGTGTGTGTGTGTGTGTGTGTGTGTGTGTGTGTGTGTGTGTGTGTGTGTGTGTGTGAGTGCGTGCGTGCGTGCGTGCGTGCATTCGTGTGTGTGTGTTCACAGCCGTTTGTGTGTGTGTGTGTGTGTGTGTGTGTGTGTGTGTGTGTGTGTGTGTGTGTGTGTGTGTGTGTGTGTTTTCACCGTCGTGTTTGTGTGTGTGTGTGTGTGTGTGTGTGTGTGTGTGTGTGTGTGTTGTGTGTGTGTGCGTGCGTGCGTGCGTGTGTTTATGTGTGTGTATCCTTCTTTCTATAGCTATATCTATATATCTACATCTATCTATCTGTGTGTGTGTGTGTGTGTGTGTGTGTGTGTGTGTGTGTGTGTGTGTGTGTAGGTGTATGGTACTTATTTCACTTTCATCTTCGTATTGGTTTTATTTATGTTTTTTTTAAAAACCTTTTCTATGTTTGTAAGCGCTCAGGGCTTATGATGTAAGATTAAGCGCCATAAATAATCAGCATGATCATTATTGATGTTTCAGACGCCAGACCCACACCAGAGCCACTGGTACTACTACCTGAGAAAGTTTCAAAAGAAAAGAAAAAGGTGTGCAGACACCTTTTCAATGTCTCCTGTTCCCCCCCCCCCCCCCCCCCTTTTTTTTTCCCTTCTCTTCTTTACTTTCCCTTCCTCTTTGTTTGTCTTACTTCTTTCTTTAAATTCTTGTTTTTATCTTTTTATCTTTCATTATCTTTCGTCTTCCTTCCTTTCTTCCTTCTTTCCCTCTTTGCTACATTCCTTACTGTCTTTTAAAATACGGTTATATGCTTCATACCCCTGTGTGTCGGTTTTCTCTGTTTTTCTTTTTTTTTTTATCCGTCTGCTTGCTTGAACCCCCAGCCTGTGTCTATTTGTCTAAATGTCTACATGTCTGTCTATGTCTGTCTGTCTGTATGGCCCTTTGCGGTCGGCCGGGCTATAGGCAACATGACCTTACCTGTGTGTTGTGTGTGTGTGTGTGTGTGTGTGTGTGTGTGTGTGTGTGTGTGTGTGTGTGTAGAGAGAGAGAGAGAGAGAGAGAGAGAGAGAGAGAGAGAGAGAGAGAGAGAGAGAGAGAGAGAGAGAGTGTGTGTGTGTGTATGTGTTTAAGTCTAAAACAAAATTAATGGCAAAAAAAAGTTGGTTGTATCTGCTGAATATTTGTCTGGGAGCAGATTTTTATGAATATACATTAGTTGCGTTTTCTTACATAATAAGTTATAACAAAAGAAGTTCACCTCATGGTTCAACAGCAGATATGTTTGAATATTCATTCTCAGTATTTGCTAATGCTTCTTGACCAATCATGTTGCTGGTGTTTGAGTATATTTCAGTAGCTGCAAAGTGTTTTGTCTTGTGACTCGTTTGTCCACGATTCTCTTGGCGGTTCGCTAACATTTATTTAAGATTTGTTTATTTTTCAGTAGTCTATTACATTTATCACCTTTGTCTTGAAAAAGTTGTGTTTTCGGTGTTTTGTTTAGCATTTCTGTTTCAGCTCATTTCATCTTATTTGATAGCTACAACAACAACGACGACGACAACAACAATCACATCCAAACATAGCAGGTGTCGATTTGCAATCGAGATTATCACCGTTGATGATAAAAGCGAGGATGAGTTTTTCAAATGTTCCAGATGACCTCGCCATCATTATCTTCATGGAGGGTGCTGCGTGAATACAAGAATACCAAACATACATCTCACCATTCTTAATATTGAACATATGTAATTTTTCACTGGAGAAAGTGCAACATAAAATAAGCAAATTTATCACAGTTCGGAAGAGTATTTAAAGTCTCTGTTTATTTGAAAGTGATTACAGGTTTGTTCATTTGTTCAGTGGCTTTATTTTCTTTGATTTTTGTTAAAGTAAGTTGTTCCTGTTCATAGTAATACAAACAAATCAGTCTGTAACAAGTACAAGTATTTCAGTCGAATGCGACCCGCATATTCTGGTAAAGAATAGAAATACTCCAGCCTTGCAACAATACAAATATTACAGTCTATAATGATATTGATATTCCATTCTGTAACAGTATAAATATTCTAGTCAGTGACAATATAACAGCATACATATTCTAGTCTGTGACAATACAACTATCACATTCTACAACAGTGCAAATATTGCACTCTGTAAGGATACAAATATTACAGTCTGCAACAATACAAATAGTCCAATCTGTAACATCACAGATATTCAACTCTGTGTCAATACAAATACTTAAGTATGCAAGGTAGAATAAGTAAACAAAGAAAAACTCCAGCTTGCAACGCTATACATATTATAAAAAAAATAAGAAAAAACTCGAGTTCACAGCAAGTCATACGTTCGAGTACATTCATTTAGACATGTCAGTTTTCAACGATGCAAACAATCCAGTCCATTGCCAAACCAACATTCCGGTCCGCAACAACACAAATATTCCACTCTGCAAAAATACTAATAGTCCAGTTCGCAGTAGTGGAAACCCTCTAGTCTACAACAAGAAGCATGTTCAAGTCTGCAACAGGTCGTGAATTCCAGTCTGCGACAAGACAAACATTCCAGTTTGTGACAAGACAAACATTCCAGTCTGCAATAGGACGAGTGCCAGATCTGTATCTGTTCAAATGTTTCAACTTGCCGAAACTGAAGCACACCAGTACGCAACAACACAAACGTAGGAGCCGGTAACAAAATATATTCAGTCCTAAAACTACTCACCGTTTAGTCTACAATTACACGAATATTCCAGTCTGTAACAACACAAATATTCCATTCTGTCTCAATGTAGCTGTTCTAGCCTGCAAGAATAAAATATTCTTGTCTGTAACAACACAAATATTCCAGTCTGTCTCAATGTAGCTATTCTAGTCTGCAAGAATGAAATATTCCAGTCTGTAACAACACAAATATTCCAGTCTCTCTCAATGTAGCTATTCTAGTCTGCAACAATGAAATATTCCAGTCTGTAACAATATAATGATTGCGAAAGAACAAGAACAAAACTGTTCCGTCCGCAACAAAACGCACTCTCCACTCTGTCATGGCACAAATTCCAGTCTGCAACAAATCAAACATTCCCGCCTACAACAATGCAAACGTTCTCGGTGAGTACATGAAAAATACACGAGTCAGCAATAACATAACTACTCCAGTCTAAAAAGAATAGAAATGTTACATCTCACAACCATACAAATATATGTATGTCAGTCTGCAACAATACAATTATTCTACACCACAACAACAAATATTCCAGTCTGCAACAACACAAATACTCCAGTCTGCAACAATACCAGGTCTCGTCTGCAACAGCCTGCAACAGTGCAAACATTGCTGTCTGCAACGATGCAAACATTCCAGTTGTCCAGTCTACTTCCGAATCCAAACATCCCAAATGCAACATTACGAACATCCCAGTAATTTCCTTCAGAAGCAAAGCAGCACTTCTAGACTCACCCAGATACGATGTTGACTGCAGAAGAAGGAGCTGAGCTTGATAACAGCAGCCAGGATGATGGGGAAGAAAATCTATGAGGGCGTGAGCAAGACCTCCTCCAAGCTGTCGTCGTCTTCGCAGTCTTCCCAGGATGAAGGAGCCGCCGCAGCGACAGCTGGCGCCGAGATCTCTGCAGACGACGATGACAGCGACGAGAACTACGACGTGATTGACGAGAGCGTGGTCGACCCCGTCTTCAATCAGACATCGAAGTCCAGTGGAGCAGGTCAAGCCAGCGACACGGCACAAGACAGGAAAGGGAAAGGCGACAAGTCTAAAGCAGGCAAGTAGACAAGGGTCGATAAACGTCCCCTTACTGTCCACCACCACTCTCTTACCCCTGTCAGTGCGCTAGCAAGGTTAGCCCACACGAGCATGGTTCGTAAGAGGAGTGGATTAGGATCTCGCCGCGCTTTCCAACTAACTCTTCGCCTTTGTTGGCGTCCTGTTCGCTCATACGTGGGTATATATGTTCACCTATGGCATACATTACCCAAATTCAGCAGCGTTTTCATTATTCGTATTTCTATTTCATGGTGTTTAAAAGAGCAGAATGGGTCACGAGCGGCCTTTCTGAAACGGCCAGCAAGATGGCACCGAGGCAAACGCCAGGATGACAACCTGTGCAGAAGTGTTTGCGAGGGTTCCACAAAGCACGACTTGTCTGTTTGTAACAAGCAAGGTTTAGGGCATTACATTTTCTTAGGTTTTAGCCTCGCAAATGTACCAGAACTTAATTCTCAATGTCATATTCACATCTTCGAAAAATGAACGCAAAAAAAGTGCGTGTGCGTTACCAGCTGGACTTGTACTTCCCATGAAGGAGGATACACTACTTTTCTTCGCCGTTTTCCTTCCGTAGCTTTCTCGTGTGTGACTATAATATCTTCAAAAGCCACTGTGTCGTTCAATTGCCCTTCTGCGCGCACCCCTTGATTCGTAGGACCTAGTACCTGAACCGCAGAAAAATTGGTCACCGTGTTGTCGCTGCGTTTCAATCTACGAAGGTGCAGTTTTCTATATTTTGGACACCTGAAAGCCCCTAATAAGCAGTTGGAGGGTACGGCCAAGACTTCAACCCTCTATTTCTGGCAAAGATCATCGATCCTTGACTGTCCTTGAAAGTTCTTGTAATTTTACCCCCAACATCCCCTATCCCCCGGCTCAAGGCTTTGAAAGTCCTCGAAAGTTAAAAGTGTTATCAAGTGTATTTGAACAGTCTGTCCATGTGTAATTGCCAAGTAAATTTTGCTAGCACAAGAAACTGTGTAGAAAAAGGTGACGATTCTCAAAGACGCCATCTAATTACAACCGTCGTTTGCAAGTTATGGATCACCCGCATTGCTATTGGCTTGCTGGTGACTGTTTTAGTTGTGTGTACTCTGCACTAATTATACACTATTTCTCATATGAAAGAAATTTTCATGGAAAGCCAAGTTTGGATCCTAGAAAGTTCCAGGAAAAAATCCTCGAAATTTCAACAGATTCTATAAAGGTCTGAATAAGTTTCATGACATTTTTATAAAAAGAGCTATAAGCTTTCACGGAAGAAGCGTGTTTCGAAATTAGCCACCATGCCCAGTCCAGACTTCGAGCTCTGGTTTCTCTTTCCTTTAAAGATGTGAAATTATTTGGTAATCTTATATTGTCCATTTGGTCGTCTTCTACTATCCATTCGGTAATCGTTCTTAATACATATAGACATCTTCCAATATCCATTCAGGGATATAATATCATTTGGTTGTCTTCCAAAATTGATTTGGTAGGCTTCTAATATCATTTGGGAGTGTTCCATTATCCATTTGGTATTTTTCTATCATCATTTGATAGTTTTCTGTCACCATTTATAGTCTTCCATTATCCCTTTGGTAGACTTCCATCGTCCGTTGATACTCTTCCATTGCCCATTTGCTAGCCTTCCATCGTCCATTTGGTAGTCATCTATGATCCATTCAGTAAATTTCTATACTCTATTTGGTAGCTTTCTACCAGTACTATCAGACACAACATAGTAACTTACATGCAATATATCCATTTCAAATCACCATAACCCATTTTGTTTGTAGCTTTGAGCGCTCCATTCAGAAATATACTGCATGTTGATTTGGGTATCGTCTTTTTTCGCCATATCTCGCACACTTGGGTTTAAAAAAGCTGTATGAGTTATATTTCAGTATGGAGAGCTCAAAAGAAAATGTAAGTTGGCACTTCTTGATATTTTGCTTAGGCGCTCGTTAATTCCAACAACTGCTTTCTTTTTTTGCCCGTAATTGCCAGATACTGGGTACGTCCCGTCACTGGCATCGTACATGAGGCTTCAGAAGGCTGGACCAAGCACTGCATCATTTTATTTGATGTTCTTTCTTAGGCTAATCTTGATGGTGAAATTAAACTTCAAAGAACAAAGAGTTGTTTACGACATTTAAGTTTGATGATCAGATTACATCCTCCTCCACAGACAGACAGACAGACAGACGGACAGATAGACAGATGGGCACTCTTAATTTCTCTTTAGAGATAATAAAGTGTTCTTGACTTGACTTGACAGACGGACAGGCAGACGGGCAGACGGACAGGCAGACAGGGAAAGAAATATTTGCACATGTATCATTGAATGACTGCATTGTGGATTAAAGCAACCACGCTACAATTACCTACACCGTTGTTTACGCAGCATGCAACGCGCCCAAGGCATCAGCTGTAGTCATGCCGACTGTGCGTACCTCACCCCAAGGCACGGGTCACCCGACTCTGACGTCACAGCCTACGTCACCGACCTCCAAACAACCTACGTCACCGGCCTCCAAATCTCAGGCAGAGGGTAAATCATTTGATTACTTGATGACTCCCAGAGATGGCCACCCAATAATGTTGCAAAATTGTTCGTTTTTTAAAACCGTATATTGATCGATTAATCAACGAGTCAATCTCTCTCTCTCTCTCTCTCTCTCTCTCTCTCTCTCTCTCTCTCTCTCTCTCTCTCTCTCTCTCTCTCTCTCTCTCTCTCTCTCTGTGTCTCTGTCTCTCTCTCTCTCCATTCACCGCCCCCCCCCCCCCGCTCTTGCCCTGATCATTTTGTTGTTTGTTGTTGGTAGTGGTGGTGTTTATTGGTTTCTTTTTCTTCTTTCTTCTTTCTGTCAAAGGTTCTCATGCAAGCAATTGTTGCATTTTCTCATGTGTGTTTGTTTGATTTGCTTTTTGACTATATATCGATTTTTTTTCTTGCCCAGAAGGCTGGATGTAAAAAAAAACACTCATGCTTAGTCGACTACCCTCTTAAAATAAAATTCGTTCGTTCGTTCGATCGTTCTCTCTCTCTCTCTCTCTCTCTCCTCTCTCATCTCTCTCTCTCTCTCTCTCTCTCTCTCTCTCCTCTCTCTCTCTCTCTCTCTCTTTCTCTCTCTTGGTCAATGTCAATAAAAAATATGTCTGAAGCGTCTCTCTCTCTCTCTCTCTCTCTCTCTCTCTCTCTCTCCTCTCCTCTCTCTCTCTCTCTCTGTATGCATCTCTTTCTGCAGCTATCTGTCTGCCTGTCTGTTTGTCTGTCTGTCTGTGTATCTGTCGTCTGTGTATCTGTCTCTCTGTTTATATCTCTCTGTCTCTCTCTCTCTCTCTCTCTCTCCTCTCTCTCTCTCTCTCTCTCCTCTCTCTCTGTGTCCCTTCCACGATCTCTCTCTCTCTCTCTCTCTCTCTCTCTCTCCACTCTCTCTTCCTCTCTCCTCTCTCTCTCTCTCTCACTCTCCTCTCTCTGTGTTTGTATGTGTGTCTCTCTCTCTGTCTCTCTGTCTGTCTGTCTCTGTTTATATATAGCTTGGTAATGATTCAGGAATTCCTAGAGTCTGGGGCACCGCTCCAGGCATATACAGAAATACACTCATAACTCCTGACATTCCTGCATTTCCAACATCTATTTGCAATTTTTTCGCCCCACTGGACTCAGGCATATACAGAAATACACTCATAACTCCTGACATTCCTGCATTTCCAACATCTATTTGCAATTTTTTCGCCCCACTGGACTTCTTCCGGCAGCAAGCTCTTCTGTACACTGGCAATGACAGGCTCTTCTGTACACTGGCAATGACAAGCTCTTCTGTACACTGGCAATGACAGGCTCTTCTGTACACTGGCAATGACAGGCTCTTCTGTACACTGGCAATGACAAGCTCTTCTGTACACTGGTAATGGCAAGCTCTTCTATACACTGGTACACTGGCAATGGCAAGCTCTTCTGTACACTGGCAATGACAAGCTCTTCTGTACACTGGCAATGACAAGCTCTTCTGTACACTGGCAATGGCAAGCTCTTCTGTACACTGGCAATGGCAAGCTCTTCTGTACACTGGCAATGACAATCTCTTCTGTACACTGGCAGTGACAAGCTCTTCTGTACACTGGCAGTGACAAGCTCTTCTGTACACTGGCAATGACAAGCTCTTCTGTACACTGGTACACTGGCAATGACAAGCTCTTCTGTACACTGGCAATGAAAAGCTCTTCTGTACACTGGCAATGACAAGCTCTTCTGTACACTGGCAATGACAAGCTCTTCTGTACACTGGCAATGGCAAGCTCTTCTGTACACCTTGTCAGTGTACAGAAGCGCTTGCTGTCGGAAGAAGTGCCAGTGAGGCGAAAATTTGCAAATACACACACACACACACACACACACACACACACACACACACACACACACACACACAAGGCAGAGGAGTCAAATTACCACTTTCCGCGGTCACTGAGGAGAAACAACCAAGTTTCGAAATATCGGTATATGACCAGGAGTTATATGTTAGTGAGTTTCCCTCCCTATTGGAGGATGTCTCCCCCTTGGAGAATATAAGCTTGCTGAAGGCTCATTGTGAGAAGCATTTATTTTATTTTTCCCCATTCACCCACTCAAGCACATACTGTTAGTTAGGCAGAATCATCTACCACTGCAGATATGAATGCGTATCTCCCCCTATTTCTTCAATCTAAGACATAAGAGCAAGCTTTGTTTATAATTCAATATTTCTTGCAGTCATTGCAACACCAAGCTGCTCTGTAAGTTGCTGGAATGGTGCTCGGTACTTATCCTTGGAATTTATTAGTTTGTTGTATTTAAGTCCCTTGCGGATTCATTCCAAGAACTGGCCCTCAGCACTTGTGTCTTAGAGGATATCTTTTTATATTTTCTACTTTTCACAAGAAAATGTAGCTTGTTTTTCTCTTTCATAATTTTCTTTTGCTTCTTAGATGGCACCTTTGGTTGGGTTTTTGAACACTCAACAAACATACTACGGTATTGCACACCAGCCTTTTCTGGGATTGCATTCTTCTTAAAACTGAAAAGGCAGAGGAGTCAAATTACCACTTTCCGCGGTCACTGAGAAGAAACAACCAAGTTTCGAAATATTGGTATATGACCAGGAGTTATATGTTAATGATTTCTCTCCCTATTGGAGGATGTGTCCCCCTTGGAGAATATAAGCTTGCTGAAGGCTCATTGTGAGAAGCATTTATTTTATTTTTCCCCATTCACCCATTCAAGCACATACTGTGTTAGTTAGGCAGAATCATCTACCACTGCAGATATGAATGCGTATCTCCCCCTATTTCTTCAATCTAAGACATAAGAGCAAGCTGCCGAACAGCAAAAGAAACGCGAATTTGTTTGGTTTCGTTACATGGGTATTTCTTCCAGTTTAATTTATGTTTAGTTATTTTTTGCACTGAGTATAAGACGACTAATGGCTGAGGGAAGACCATGGGAATTTTCTGGTTGTTAGCGCTCTTGATTCCAGCGTGAGGCTTGTGTTTCTGACCGCGCTTTTCGTGCGGCCTGTGGCTGTACGTGCAAGCGCTGCAGCAAATCTGAATAGTCAGTAGTGTTCACTAGTGACAGGGGATAAAAATGACACGATTGATCAGGTTTTAGCAATCGCGTTTTGGACGCCAACACAATGCCAAGAATGACACCTGCACAACGCGAGGGGCTGTTGGACGTTTGGAGGCCGGAGACACTCCCGAGGCTGTGGCTATGACCTTCAACTGTCACATCGCCACAGTTTACCGCCTGCAGCACCGATTCCTGGCCACGGGCACCACTGCTGATAGACACAGGAGCGGCAGACCCCTCGTGACCACTCCAAGGCAAGATCGCTACATCTGCCGCCACCACGTCCAGGACCGCTTCAGGACAGCCGCGGAAACAGCCCGGAATGTCATTGGGGGCCACCAGGCACCCATCAGTACCGACACAGTCCGGCGCCGACTGGCCAACAGAGGGCTACGGAACCATCGGCCAGCCAGGGCCCCATGCTTACTGTGCGCCACAGACAGGCGCGCCTTCAGTGGGCACAGAACCACGTCAACTGGACTAACGCACAGTGGCTGCGTGTGTTGTTCAGTGATGAGAGCCGCTTCTGTGTTGACCACCTGGATGGGCGTGCGCGAGTGTGGAGGAGACATGGAGAACGGTATGCAGACTGCTGCGTCCAAGAGCACAACACCTGGGGCGGACCTAGCACGATCCTGTGGGGCGCCATAGGACGTAACCACGTGCTAGGCCCTGTCTTCTTTCAAGGCCTGGCCCCGGGCCGTGGTGGGGGCATCACAGCGCAGCGATACATCGATCAGGTGCTGCGTCCCCATGTGGTGCCCTTTTTCCACGGGCATGCAAACTTCGAATTCCAGCAGGACAATGCCCGTCCACACTCTGCCAGGGCTACACAGGACTTCCTGCAGCAGTCAGGGATCCCTGTCATGGCCTGGCCCGCGTTGAGCCCGGATATGAACCCCATTGAACACTTTTGGGACATGTTGCAAAGGGAGCTGAACACGATCCGCCCAAGACCCACCACCGCCGCAGAACTGCAGCAGGCCTGGGCCAACGTTCCTATGGCTTCCATCAACCGATTGGTGCGCTCCATGCACCACAGATGCCAGGCTGTTATTGCTGCCAATGGGGGACATACGCCATATTGATTGTCAAATTCGTCACAAAACGCGCACTGTCAAAATGAACTTTCTGTTTTCACGACATGTCACCACAGAACTTTTGTGCCACTTTTCATTTTTTGTTGTTGAAAACTGTTGATTTAATTACATTCTACATTATGAATAAAATACAGTCAAAGTCAAATTTTCGCGTTTCTTTTGCTGTTCGGTATATATATATATATATATATATATAATATATATATATATATATATATATATTACAATTATGAACGTTTTTGCTGATTGAAAAATAATCAAGGGAATAAAGAATGGCATAATTAAAGAAAAGACGAACGAAAAACTGAAATACAACCAGGTTTACAGAAATCATAATTGACGACTTTTCCCCAATGTTTGTCAGCCCAACAGTTAATGTTTCCCTAACAGATGGAGATGGAAGAATGTAAACTTGTGGAAGAATCTTAACTGATCTGATCTGTTTCACAAAGTAGTGTAGCCTTAAAAGACAAGTTAGCGTTGTTATCTCTGTCTTTCTTTTACATAATGTTAAGCAAAAAAGTCATTCATCTCGATTTATAGTGATTTGTACCTATGTTTAGGCGGTCAACTGGCCATAATTTTGAACAGAAATAGTATTTTTGTTTCCTTTTTGTAGGTAGGTAACAACAGCAACAATAGCACGATGACGACGACGACAGCAACGATAATAACAACAACAGCAACAACAATAACAACAACAACAACAGTAATAATTTTAGTAATAATATTAATAATGATAATGAGAATAATAACAATAATTATACTTATGATTATTATTATAACAACACTGCCACTGCCTCTATTACTATTACTGTTGCTGCTGCTGCTGCTGCTGCTGAACAAATCACATAGCGCCAGATTTGAAATGATTGTATGGCAAATGGCGTTTTATGATCAAAATATAATAAGAAAAAAGGAAATGACACGCATGAATAAATAGAAGTTTAAAGTAATCATGCATATATATTGATCGAGACAAACGTGCATAAATAAAATTTCAAAATGGAGTGACTGATGGCGGCGAACGAAGCAAAATTAGGAATAGAGTTTGTTTAGAACTTACCGCCAATGACATTGACAAACAAAGCACATGACAAGACACGATGCATTTCAACCACTTGGGTCTTCTTCAGGCGAAAAAATAAATCACATTTAACATGTGGGACAGTACGACAGTACGTACTGTCCCACATGTTAAATGTGATTTATTTTTTCGCCTGAAGAAGACCCAAGTGGTTGAAATGCATCGTGTCTTGTCATGTGCTTTGTTTGTCAATGTCATTGGCGGTAAGTTCTAAACAAACTCTATTCCTAATTATGCATAAATAAAGTATATACGTAGCAAGTACCACAGCACTGACGATTATCTTTAACACTCATGCACATACACTATAAGTACCAGCTTAAAAATGTCAGACAATGAAATAGATTCTTACATTCTTTATGATTTTAAAAATGCTATTGATATTATCAATGTATGCGTACATATACAAAACAATGACAGCACATGCATTAAGAGTCTTCTGTCCTCTTCGCAGCACTCACAACCACCCTAACCCTTTTCTTCTTTGGGTACAAAATACAGACATCAACGAAGACGACGATTCTCCCACATCGGTCATCTCCCCGCTACAGGAAATGACGTGCAGTCAACTCTGTTTCCGTCTCCGGCTGTGTGGCATGCAGGGGCTGGCTCAGGTCTGTCAGGACAATTCCTTGGATGGAGCTTTCTTTTGTGCCCTCAGCAACGACGCTCTGAAAAAAGCTCCCTTCAAACTGGGGTCCTTCGAGTGGAAACGAAACTGACGATGGTGAAGGCTGGGTGGGTGCCTAAATGAGAAGACGCGAAGAGAAACGGTTCTGCCAAGTTTCCTGGCAGTCAATGTAAGAAAACATAACTCCAAAGGAATGCTGCTTACGACACCGAATCGCCTAGCAGACATGACAGCACAGAGCACACAGAACAAATTCTGTGCTGTCATGTCTGCAAGCGATTCGGTGTCGTAAGCAGCATTCCTTTAGAGTTATGTTTTCTTGTGGGAGCAAGAGTTACCCTACTTGTTTATTGTTAATTATTTACTGTTCCCTGCCTCATTTTATTTGTTTCGTGTGTTGTGGAGTTTTATTTTGGACGCACAGTGGGAGGACGGGGCAGGGAAAAAAGTCGGCAATGGGGAAGGAGTGGAAGGGGGCGGAATGGGGGTGGGGGGGGGGGGATTAAGATTGGGTGGGGGGGGGGGGGGGGGGGGGGGGGGGGGGGAGCAGGTGGAATGGAAAGCAGAGCTGAGCTAAGGACTGGGATCTTCGTCTCTGGCAACGATTTTTTTTTCTCTCTGCAAGTATGAAAGTGAAGTGTATTTTTTTTTAAATCGTCATGGAGGTAGAGGACGGGGAGGAGAGGAAGTGTAGGATGGACACACTCCACACCCCTCCTTTCGTCCCTCTTCCCCTGCCGGCTTCTCCTTCCCTCCCACCTCCCTCCTCATCCTTCCTGCTTCCCGCTCCCCATTTCGCCTCCAAAATGGTCATTTCTGATCAAAGAAAATCCTCACTCTCCCGCAATAGATAGGGAAAAGGCAGCTCATGAACAAACACTGACTACATGAATACAGTTGATATCTCATTCGATTGATTGAGCAAATAATTGATCGATTGATTGATTGGGTAGCTTACCCGGCTTTTATTGATCCGTTTGAATGCCGAATGACGAAAAGCCAAACAGGAAGTGAAGCGAACGACATGCGTATCCCAGTCATGATCATCGTAATGACAATCATGATGATGATGATGATGATGATGATGATAAGAATGTAGCTAAAAATAGTAATGTTTTAGCTAGTATTTCTTTGCAGGGAGAGGGCGGGGGGAGGGGGCGAGGGAGGAAGGATGTGCTGGAAGCGAGGCCACCCAGTGACCTTTTTTCTGGGGGGGGGGGGGGGGGGGGAGGGGGAGGGAGAGGGCAGACTACCATCTGTCCCCCCCCCCCTTCCCTTTCCCTCAATATTTGGAATAAAAAAAATTGGGCAGCATGTTATGGTGGTTTCCCCCACTCCCACCACCACCCCCCACCACCACTGCCACCACCTTTCTTTAAGGAATGAGTAAGATGAAGAAAACACCTCTCTAAACTATAAAATTCTGGATAATGAAAAATCCCCCCTCCCCCCTCCTAACTACTTATATGGAAATTTGGTACGTGAGTTCCCCCAGTTCCCCCTCTTCTCCCGTCCCCGCTTTCATTAGAAAAAAAAATAATAGACAACTGCACAGATATGTTTTGTCAGTTACAGTTCAGGCTGCTCGCCAACCCCCCCCCCCCCCCCCCCCCCCCCACCGATGCAGCAAAATATCTTCCGACGCCACTGAATCTGACACAAGGTTCACCATACCGTGAAAGTGTCCACAGTCTGTATTGAGTGATAGGTCTTTACCATCTCATGCACAGGAAGGGGGGGGGGGGGGGGGGGGGGGGGGGGGGGGGGGGGGGGGATAAGGAAAGGGATGGGAGGAGAGTAGGTGGATAGTGGTAGCGTCATCTTTTCACAAGCCATGTAACTAAACTGACAGGGTCGTAACATGCTGTGATAAAACCTGGTTTGAATAGTCACAAGAGTGATTTTTTTTTCTTTTCTTCTACATACATTTTATTTTGGTCTATGCAATACAATGTTGTACATATACCAATAGACATTAAACAGAAAGGTAGTATTGCTTCTTTTGAGGCAGCGTACAAACAATTAGTATTTCGAATAGTTTAACTTGATGTGTGTATATATGTATACATAGGCCTATGTATGTATAGGCGTATGTATGTAGACGTGTGTGTGTGTATGTGTGTGTGTGTATGTGCGTGTGTGTGTGTGTGTGTGTGTGTGTGTGTGTGTGTGTGTGTGTGTGTGTGTATCATGCACGCGCGCGCACGCGAATTTGTGTGCGTGTATGTGCGCATGTATGTGCGTATGTTAGCCCATTCCTGTTTTCATTTCTTTTCTTGTCTTCTTCTTCTTCTTCTTCTTCTTCCCTTCATTTCTTTCTTTAGTTTTCTTTCTTTCTTTTTCTTTTGTCAGTAGACAAATTGCCCCACTCCCATCCCTCTCATCATAGAAGCGCGCCCGCGCGCGTGTGTGTGCGAGTATGTGTGTTTGTGTGTGCGCGCGCGCCACTTGTGCATGCATGCAGGTTTCTGTTATCTGCGTTTGTAGTATCAGTCCTTTTTGATAGTCTAATTATGGATTTGTGTACTCACCTTTTTCCCTGTTGTTGCTATAGAAACTTGCATGTTTTCCATTTGGGTTTTTTTTTTTCTATATTTTTCTCTTCTCTTTTTATTTTTTTTGTTTTGTTTTCCCCAGGGCTGGATGGAAAAAAAAAACATGTGCAATTTGCTTATCTCATTACCTTGGATAGATAAAATTTCGTTCATTCGTTCGTTCTCTCTGTTTCTCAATTTCTCTTCTCTCTCGCTTACACACACACACACACACACACACACGCACGCACGCAACGCACGCCCGCACGCCCGCACGCACGCACGCACGCACGCACGCACGCGCACACACACACACACACACACACACACACACACATATATATATATATACAACAGCGTGCACGCAAGCCCCACTTCCATAAGCACACAGTAATAACAACAACAAAAGCAAAAGCAACAGTGACATGAACAGTGACAACAACAACGAAGATAACAACAGCAACACCAACAATAATGATGAAAACAATGTCGGCGACAACAACAACAACAACACTAACAGTAGCAGTAACATAAACAGCAAGAAAACAGTAATAACAACACAAAACGGCCACAGTAAGGAGATCAGCAGAAACAACAATAGCTGCAGCACCAGTAATAACAACAACAGCAACCCCAGCAACAACAACAACAGCAACAGTAACAAGAACAACAATAGCAATAACTAGAACAATAGCAACAGTGACAGTAGCAACAACGACAAAGGCAACTTTGTCGGGAAGGGGGAAAGTACATGGAGAGACACATAGGCCCTTACATAATTTCACTAACAGCAGTGAGTGGTGTCCTGTGTCACTAACAGCAGTGAGTGGTGTCCTGTGTCACCAACAGCAGTGAGTGGTGTCCTGTGTCACTAACAGCAGTGAGTGGTGTCCTGTGTCACTAACAGCAGTGAGTTGTGTCCTGTGTCACTAACAGCAGTGACTGGTGTCCTGTGTCACTAACAGTGTCACCAACAGCAGTGAGTGGTGTCCTGTGTCACCAACAGCAGTGACTGGTGTCCTGTGTCACTAACAGCAGTGACTGGTGTCCTGTGTCACTAACAGCAGTGACTGGTGTCCTGTGTCACCAACAGCAGTGACTTGTGTCCTGTGTCACCAACAGCAGTCACTGGTGTCCTGTGTCACTAACAGCAATGACTGGTGTCATGTGCCACTAACAGCAGTGAATGGTGTCCTGTGTCACTAACAGCAGTGACTGGTGTCCTGTGTCACTAACAGCAGTGACTGGTGTCCTGTGTCACCAACAGCAGTGACTGGTGTCCTGTGTCACTAACAGCAGTGACTAGTGTCCTGTGTCACTAACAGCAATGACCGGTGTCCTTTGTCACTAACAGCAGTGAGTGGTGTCCTGTGTCACTAACAGTGTCACTAACAGCAGTGATTGGTGTCCTGTGTCACTAACAGCAGTGACTGGTGTCCTGTGTCACTAACAGCAGTGATTGGTGTCCTGTGTCACTAACAGCAGTGACTGGTGTCCTGTGTCACTAACAGCAGTGAGTGGTGTTCTGTGTCACTAACAGTGTCACTAACAGCAGTGCTTGGTGTCCTGTGTCACTAACAGCAGTGACTGGTGTCCTGTGTCACCAACAGTGTCACTAACAGCAGTGAGTGGTGTCCTGTGTCACTAACAGCAGTGACTGGTGTCCTGTGTCACTAACAGTGTCACCAACAGCAGTGCTTGGTGTCCTGTGTCACTAACAGCAGTGACTGTGTCCTGTGTCACTAACAGCAGTGACTGGTGTCCTGTGTCACTAACAGTGTCACCAACAGCAGTGACTGGTGTCCTGTGTCACTAACAGCAGTGACTGGTGTCCTGTGTCACTAACAGCAGTGGCTGGTGTCCTGTGTCACTAACAGCAGTGATTGGTGTCCTGTGTCACTAACAGCAGTGATTGGTGTCCTGTGTCACTAACAGCAATGACTGGTGTCCTGTGTCACTAACAGTAGTGACTGGTGTCAGTGACTGGTGTCCTGTGTCACTAACAGTGTCACCAACAGCAGTGACTGGTGTCCTGTGTCACTAACAGCAGTGACTGGTTTCCTGTGTCACTAACAGCAGTGACTGGTGTCCTGTGTCACTAACAGCAGTGATTGGTGTCCTGTGTCACTAACAGCAGTGATTGGTGTCCTGTGTCACTAACAGCAATGACTGGTGTCCTGTGTCACTAACAGTAGTGACTGGTGTCCTGTGTCACTAACAGTGTCACCAACAGCAGTGACTGGTGTCCTGTGTCACTAACAGCAGTGAGTGGTGTCCTGTGTCACTAACAGCAGTGAGTGGTGTCCTGTGTCACTAACAGCAGTGACTGGTGTCCTGTGTCACTAATAGCAGTGATTGGTGTCCTGTGTCACTAACAGCAGTGACTGGTGTCCTGTGTCACTAACAGCAGTGACTGGTGTCCTGTGTCACTAACAGCAGTGACTGGTGTCCTGTGTCACTAACAGCAGTGAGTGGTGTCCTGTGTCACTAACAGCAGTGACTGGTGTCCTGTGTCACTAACAGCAGTGACTGGTGTCCTGTGTCACTAACAGCAGTGACTGGTGTCCTGTGTCACTAACAGCAGTGATTGGTGTCCTGTGTCACCAACAGCAGTGACTGGTGTCCTGTGTCACTAACAGCAGTGATTGGTGTCCTGTATCACTGACAATGTCACTAACAGCAGTGACTGGTGTCCTGTGTCACTAACAGCAGTGATTGGTCTCCTGTGTCACTAACAGCAGTGAGTGGTGTCCTGTGTCACCAACAGCAGTGACTGGTTTTCCTGTGTCACTAACAGCAATGATTGGTGTCCTGTATCACTGACAGCGTCACTAACAGCAGTGATTGGTGTCCTGTGTCACCAACAGCAGTGACCGGTGTCCTGTGTCACTAACAGCAGTGATTGGTGGTCCTGTGTCACTAACAGCAGTGATGGTATACGTGTGCGCATGTATGTGTACGCATATACGTGGGTATGTGTGCATGCATATGTGTGTGCGAGGTATATGGTGAGTGTGTGTGTGCTTGTGTGCGTGCGTGCGTGCGTGCGTGCCTGTGTGTGTGTGTGTGTGTGTGTGTGTGTGTGTGTGTGTGTGTGTGTGTGTGCGCGCGCGCGCGCGCGCGCGCGCGAGCAAAACCGTACCAGCAGCACGCGCACCTTTGTGTAAACGCGCATGCACGTATGCACACACAAGTAAACTGATTTTATTTTCACGGCCACGATAGTTTATATGGGTGGGAAACGCATAATCGTTGCGAGAACATGCAATAGTATGAGATCTCTGAGTGTCGGAAAGCTGTAGACTAATTAGGGTGTAGGTTACATCTCTCTTCGGGTGTTTGTAGCGTAAGGGCGAGCCAGGATGAGCCGTGAGCAAGTAACACCACTGAGTGAAATCGACAATGAGACAGGAAAACAATCGGTATTGAACGGATACCCATGAACACCACCGTAGGGACTCAGCAGCAGTGCAGTGTCTCCACGGGTGAGCTGGCTCACGGCGACCCAGTATTGACTGCTTTCAGTGGACTGCCCGAGTTGAAGATACAGCTGGAGAAACGTAGGTGTGGATGTGTATAGGGGAGTTACACGGAGAGAGAGATAGAGAGAGAAAGAGAGGGGGGGGGGGGGGGGGGGGGGAAGGTAAAAACTTGTTGATCGTATATCGGCCGTTATTTTCTATATTTGAAATGACCTGTAAAAGGGCATGATTGCAGAGCAGCTATGCGCACCGCCTGTGTCAGTTGGCCAGTTCCACGGGTAGGACTGTTGTCCGTTTAACCTGCTGTATCATACTTGATAATCCTGTAGTAGTTACAGAGTCATTTAAGAATTACTTCAGAAAAAGATGCCCATCAAAAAATCAAAAATAAGAGAAAATAAATTTGAAGAAAAACAAAATTAAGCCTCAAAGAAAACAGTCGAAAAGTCACACACACACACGCACGCACGCACGCCCCCCCCCCCCCCCCCCCCCCCCCCCCCCACACACACACATAAACGCGCGCGCAAGCATCCAGAAACACATACACACACACATCGGTCGTGCGCGCGTGCGCACACACACCACACACACACACACACACACACACACACAACACACACACACACACACACACGCTCATCCACTCCCTAACTCAAAATATACACAACAAAAGAGGGAACTTCTGTAACTAACTTGCTTCTTCAAGGGAAGCAACCTGCATAAGTTTCTGGGAATTACGTATAGGGCATAATGCCCCCTTAACTATTCTCTCGGTTTGCCTTTCTCTGTATAGTATAACATCATAAAGCATACGCGCAAAACATAGTAAACGATCAATCGAAAAAGTGCTTAATTTTATGAGCAAGCAGAACTGGTGCTGGAACGGAAAATCCAGCTCTTATAAAAAAAAAACCCACCCCAAAACCATGCAAGTACAAGAATTACATACAAAGCGCGCGCGCGCGTACACACACACACACACACACACACACACACACACACACACACACACACACACTCTCTCTCTTTTCTCTCACAGCACACACACACACACACACACACACACACACACACACTCTCTCTCTCTTTTCTCTCACAACACACACACACACACACACACACACACACACACCACACACACACACACACACACACACACACTATTTTCTCTCACAAACACACACACACACACACAGATACAGACACACAGACAGACAGACACACACACACACACACACACACACACACACACACACACACACACACACAAGGGCTCACGCAGTCATGCACAGAGACACACACACACACACACACACACACACACACACACACACACACACACACACACACACACACATGCGCGCGTGCACGCACGGAGCACGCACGCCGCCACACACACACACACACACACACACACACCACACACACACACACACACACACATACACGCGCGCGCGGCCTGGCGCCTGTAGTTGCGTGATCCATGGAGAAGCTATGAGAGGCATATACAAACGCTGGGATCCCAACAGTGTGTGTTGTCTGTACAATTAAAAAAGACCGATCAGTACACACAACATGTGTGCAGATGTATATAGAATTGTGTATAGAACAATCACGAAACTTTGGTGGTGTTTAGTGGCGCCTGTTCTGATCCTCTACATGCAGGACACGACTTGCGAAGCCCCTCCTGACGACAACAACTGCTTGATAATGGACACGACTTGCGAAGCCCCTCCTGACGACAACAACTGCTTGATAATGGACACGACTTGTGAAGCCCCTCCTGACGACAGCAACTGCTTGATAATGGACACGACTTGTGAAGCCCCTCCTGACGACAAGAACTGCTTGATAATGGAACCAGCATGAGTGAACGTCCCCTCCAGAGGGCGCCACCATGTCCGTCTAATGACAGTCCCCACGAAATTGCCGATGCCGGCTCCATCGACACGACCAGACTGAGGCCATAGACGCAGACAGGAAACTGAGACTGAGGTCACCACGACAGACCCCCAAGACTGCGGGTTGAAGTATCAGGCGTATATGTAGATAAAAAATAGGTAGATCATTACAACCGGGACTGTTTTCTGAAATTTCGGGAAGAACAGTAGACAGGTGATTACAGTTACGACTGATAATGCACCTGGAATGGTGTAACATACAGCAGAGATGTTGTTTTACGGTCAAGACTGCTCGATGAAGACACTGAGATGGGTCTGTAGAACAACAGACAGGTTATTACAGCCAACACTGCTTAAGTCACCAGAGCGGTGTGTAGAACAACAGATAGACTGTTACAGCCAACACTGTTTATCGAAGACTCTGGAGTAGCATGTAGAACAACAGATAGATTGTTACAGCCAACACTGTTTATTGAAGACTCTGGAGTAGCATGTAGAACAACAGATAGATTGTTACAGCCAACACTGTTTATCGAAGAGTCTAAAGTGGTGTGTAGGGCAACAGGTAGATTGTTACAGATTGTTTTGCTTAAGGCATAACAGAAGGGCTGCAGAGGACTTTTTTTTGCGGCAATTTTCTCCATCAGGCAGTGGTTACATCAGATGCCCATTGTCCCTCATTGACTCTGTGTGTGTGTGTGTGTGTGTGTGTGTGTGTGTGTGTGTGTGTGTGTGTGTGTGTGTGTGCGTGCGTGCGTGCGTGCGTGCGTGCGTGCGTGCGTGCGTGCGTGCGTGCGTGAGAGAGAGAGAGAGAGAGATAGAGAGAGAGAGATAGAGAGAGAGAGAGAGAGAAAGAGAGAGAGGAGAGAAAGAGAGAGAGAGAGAGAGAGAGAGAGAGAGAGAGAGAGAGAGAGAGAGAAGCTAAAGGAAGAGGGCAAATTCATAAGAAAGGTGAGCGAGAGAGGATTTTTTTTGGGGGTGGGGTGGGGTGGGTGGGTGGGGGGGGGGGGGGGGTGTATTTTAGCCTCTGCTGCTCTCCATTTTTAGCGTCAGTAGGTTCTGTGTTATTCTGTCTGTTCAGGTCGGGAAAAAGGCTGTTTGCCTGCTTCCATTGAATGCTCTGAACACAGCCACTGGCCTGTGGTTTTAAACGCCGCCGACATTGATTGTTGCTGTGACATGCGTTGGCGGAAATGAAGAGGGTTTGGGGGAAAGAACTGGTAGAGACCTGTGGCAGACAAAGGGGGGGGGGGGGGGGGGGGGGGGGGGGGGTAGGGAGGGGGGGGGGGGGGGGGGAAGGGGGGGGGGGGGGGGGGGGGGGGGGGGGAGGGAAGGTGGGAGAGGGAGAAGGGGGTGGGGAGGAGGAGTAAAAAGGGCGGACAGGAAGGAGTGCGAGGTGGAATGATTTCTGAAGCTGGAAATTCAAGCTGGGAGTTTTGTTGTCGGTTGTTGGTTGTCGGTTGTTGGTTGGGTTTTTTTTTGGCACGTCTTTTGTTTATCAGTTTTATTTTGCAAGATCATCGGACGGAAATCAAAGTTTTCTCTCAAGTCATTTTGAAACGATCTAGGCTGAAAGTGAATTTTGTCTTACCGATTTTCCTCTGTTGTTGTTGTTGTTGTTGTTGTTGTTGTCTGGCCCCCACTTAGGCCAACATTTTCCTCTCCTTCTTTCTCTGGTGCCCACCACCATGCGCAACAAACCTGTCCTGTTCTTCAGCTCGCCCTTTTCATTTTGGCCTAGGTTTTTGTCTGGCTTTCTTTCCTTGTCGTTGTTTGTTTGTTACTTCTGACTGGAAGATTACGATGTTACTTGCACCTGCAGATTTGCTTATCCATTTAAAAGATGACGCAAAGTTGAAGAGTTCAGATCAGACTTGGTGAAAACAGAGAATGTAGTCAAAGCACAAGTTCGCTTTACTTTGGTAACTATATGAATTAAACATGGGACTTAGGAGCTGTCAGGAAGAATAGACAAAAATGACAAAGCTGATTTTAATGAAACTTATTGAAGATAGATGGGGACACGAGACGAACCCATGTCTTTTTTCTGTTAATGTGGATCCGTGGAGTGGACCTCGCATGAAGAGACAGATCCGAGATCTGTTGAGCCTCGGTGGCACTCTTCTGAGTGCCCTTAAGTTCATATTTCACCTTACTCTTTTTCCTTCCTTTTTTTCTTTCACCAAGAGAGCTGAAATGCCGAAAAAAAAACCCACAGACATTATCATTTTGATGTTGATTGCTATCAAGTGAGTATTGCTTTGTATTCTTTTTCTATAATGATACCTGAAGAAGATATATTGTCAACAATTTGCTTATCTATGTCGCATTGTACATAAAGTTAGCGTCTTGTGCACCTCGTTTTGTGTACTCTTTTGTATCATGCCCTCAAGCTCCGAAACAATATGTGGTCCACTATTCATAATTGAAAAGGTGAAGATTTACATCCCTTAGCCGAATGGCTGCAATGAATGGCAATGGGTACAGACATAGCTTACCACGATCTTAGTGACTTCACACGTTGATGATTCTTTAAGGGCATTGTTGGTACTGGTGGGGACTCGCTGTAGAAGGCAACAGGAATGACAATTGTGCAACAGCTATCAACGCTGTTTTCAGTTCTGTGATGATCGTGTGTTATCCACAACAGGGGCAGAAGCCTTTTGTTCCGTTCAGTCTTTGACATTATCGCTCCAGGTCTTGTTTGGTTTGCCTCTTACACGTATGTTCACCCACCCTCCATCGGAGCCTAGTCGGAAGGGCCTGGAGTAAGGTGCCATGGCAGGACTGTGGCTGTAACTAAGTTGCCAGACAGAGCATTAATGGGCAATGAGCTCAGTGAGCAGCGATGCCAGGTCATGTTGTTCAAAACCCACTTGATCACAGCCACAGAAGAACCGCAAGCGAGTTTAAAGACATAACCATGTACACAGTAAAACGTGAAACAAATATTTCTTTTAAAAGTCATCAGGTAAAAGGTTGATTTTAGTGAAGTCCATTATCAACCACGTGAAAATCAAATGAAAAGAAAAATGTCGATTTTCCCTAAAAAGTAAAAAGCATCAGATTGTACATCTCAAAGCAACGTCTTCATAGGATCCATAGTAAAATGTTTGAGTCTTTTCGTATATACCCCAGCATTCAATTAAAAGATGTTTGTTGCTGACTGGTTGATTGCACAGTAAGTGGTATGGAATATTCTCACTCTTTAGGAAATAAGAATACACAAACAGATGTGACCGGTACGTTACCTGCGCAACTCCATTTTACTCTTCCATTTCCAGAGGTAGATAGAAGAAATTCTGTGAAGTTTAGATAGATTTTAAAGCGTTTTTGTCCATTTGAGCGCCAGAAAATCAGTAAACAGCACAGCTTGCATGTCTTTCAGTGAACATCCCCGAG
The DNA here is from genome assembly GCA_018398815.1 of Conus ventricosus. Taxonomy (NCBI): domain Eukaryota; kingdom Metazoa; phylum Mollusca; class Gastropoda; order Neogastropoda; family Conidae; genus Conus; species Conus ventricosus. The sequence continues at coordinate 25,217,927 of CM031606.1, forward strand.
ACATGTGCTCATAATTTTTAATGAGATGCTGATAAGATTATGAGCTATGCTTACTTGCATATGTAATTTCCTAAGAACCAAACAGAATTGCAACTATTTTTCATGTTTTGCCAGTCATATAGTATTATTTTCTTTTTTGTGTGTGACTGAAACTGATACGTGGTTTAATAATGATAATAATAATAATGAGAAAATGTGAAACTAAAGGGAATCATGATAACACAATGTGATAATAACAATATAATAACACATTTTTTTCATATTCCTCATTTGCCCTGGGCATGAATTTTTGTCCCAAATGGAAATGAGTGAAGTGAATGAAAATGTGAATGAAATATCCTGGATGCTTTCATAAACGTGTTGTGTTGTTGTTTCCCAAGTTTTTTAAATTTTCTTTTTTACAAACAGTTTTTACCTCCTCCTGGATCTCACTGGCTCCCAGCTCCGTACATCTTGGCAGACAGGCATTCTGCACGTGGACTTACAATTGTTGTGTACAAATCAAGTTGTGTGTCACTCAGAGGGATGATACGGTTTAAATAAGTTCATTTGTTGGGCATAAAATCATCATTTCCTGATTATTCGTTCACTCCACCTTCTCCTTCCCTCCTTCTCTTCTCCTCTTCCTCCTGGTCTTTCTGTTCCTCTTGTCTTTTTATGCCTATGTATTTATATCTTGTTCTAAAATGTCATGTATTAATAGTGCAGAGAGAACATGGAAAGCCAATTGGAAAAGGTCAAGTTTGTGAAAAAGGTAAGCGAGATTACATTTTTCTTCTCTATATTTAACCACTCCA
>CM031606.1:25223723-25231223 GCA_018398815.1 Conus ventricosus
GAAAGAACGGTTAGAGACCAAACACTGGGGGAAAAAAAAACGGGGTGGGAAGGTACAGTGGTGTGGAGGACGTGGGTGGGGAGGAAGAGGGCAGACAGGAAGGGAATGAAGGTTAGAGTGGAGCAGGAGAAAGGAGAGAAGAAAAAAAAAAAGAGCTGAAGACAAAGAGTCTTGTGGCTGATTTTCTACAGCTGGTGTTTCAGAGTGGCTGTTTTTGTTTCTCTCACTTTTTTGTTCGTTTCTTTCTTTCTTTCTTTCTTTCCTTCTTTCTGTCTGTCTGCCTGTCTGTCTGTTGTCTTTGTTTATTTCTTTCTTCACTTATTTCTTTATGTTTACCTATTCTGTTTATGTATTTATTGATTTATGTTTTCTTCTCATTTTGTTTATCCATTTATTCTTTTTTTTTTTGCTCTATGCTCACAGTCGAAATAGGTTTGTGCTCCTATCTTCACTCACTTTGAAGGAGAGCTGATGCTGAATAATGATCGCCCACTTATATTGATTGATTTCATGTCGTTACTGTCAAGTCCAGATTCTCATTTGCGCCCCCTCCCCCCCCCCCCCCCCCCCCCCCCCCCCCCCCCCCCCCCCCCCCCCCCCCCCCCCCCCCTATTGTTATTTTCCCTTTCATACTGCCCATCAGTTCCATACATCTCACCAGTTTACCTTCTTCTGTTGACAAAGTTTTGCTTCGTTTGTTTGTTTGTTGTCTTTACCTAGTCTGATGGTTGATTTGTCTGTGTGACACCAAAATTGCATCTCTCTCCAGGGGATGGATTTGGATCAGATTTGGTGGAAAATGGGACTGTTGCCACTTTACAAACTGGGGCAAGTCTAAATCAAACAGTGGACCTAGGATCCGACAGCTAGATCACACACACACACACACACACACACACACACAACACACACACACACAACACACACACACACACACACACCACACACACACTTCCACTGGACCTATTAACAATGAAACCTGACAGTTCGTACAGAATTGTGATGTCTATCCGATTGGAAAGGAGGATCCAATATCTGTTCGAGCTTTGCAGAGGTCTGTGTTGGCCTGAGTGTCTTCTTGTTTCTTTTTTCCTCTTTACTCTATTTCCTTCCTTTCTGCTTTCTTTTTTTCACCAAGAGAGTTCAATTGTTTTTAAAAATGGTTAATTATTCGTAACAGACATAACATGAAAAGGATTGTGAATGACACAAACAGTTACAAATGTAGCTCGCTTATCTTGTTTTCATGGACTTCATTCGGCCTGTGTGCGGATATTTGCCTAAATGGAAATGTGTAAAGTTGTATAAATATTTGTCCAAGAGGAAGTGCGTAAGGTTAATCAAATTGCGAATAACTATCCCAACTGTTTGGAAATAATTGTTGTATTGTTTTTTCCAACCTTCGTTTATGACAAGATTTGAATGATGTTTGGGCTACTTCCCCTTTGACCTCAATTTCTAATAGTTCCATATATTTTGGCAGACATGCATTCAGCATCATGCAGAGGGATGACTAAACTCAAATGTTTTCTTTGGTTAAATTGTAAAACATTACTTTCTAATCATTCATCCACTCCTTTCCCTTTTCTTCTCCTTCTCCTCCTGCTTTCCTTCTGTTTGTCATCCTCATCCTTCCGCTCCTCTTCTTTCACAATGTGATCGCCTCTGTTCATCCACTGAGACAAATACACTTGTATCCTCCTGACTGTGTCCACAGAGTCTTTCTGAAATTTCTTAGTCAAGGTGTTTCTTTGCTTGTTGATGGCGTTCTCACATGTGTTGTTTTGTTGTTGCTGCTGCTGCGGCTGCCACCTCTGCCATTTCTGATACTGCTGCTGTTGTTCACTATATTGTCTTTCTTCAAGGTGTTAAACTAGTGGATACAGTTAGTCTACTATCTATGATACTTCATCCTCATTCCCAGGTCTTTTGACTTCACGTCGGCGTTTATAATGATTTGTCAGCCAAAGTTTATTTGTTTATTGGTACTCAAAGTGCTAAAAACAAAGCTAATAAATGGATGTTCTCAACGTGTTCACAAGCCACCAAGCATTCAGTTATATCATACCTTCTACCAGAAGGGTGTAAACTGAAAAGCAGAGTAGTGAGTGAGTGAGTTCTTTCATGTACAGTCTGTTCACACTTGGTGACATTAGACGTGATAAAAAGAGAGCGAGGGGAAGGGGAGCGTTTATAAAAATCTATTAATCTGATGCATGGAAGGCACTTTTGCTATTTGCACAATTTATGGTTTGTGGATTATTGTTTTGATAGAATCATGTACAGTCACATCCACGTTCGATTCCTAATATAATGAAGATAATATTGTATACAGAAAAAGAAAATGGCCCACTAATAGAAGGCTTGAACAATCGACGCTACATGTTTGGAAAATTTGGTTTTCCACGAATTTTTTCGAAGCTTGTATATTAAAGATGACCAATATCGCGGACATGATAAGATTTCATTCTTCTGTGGAAGATGTTCACCGTTGACGCATTTTTCTAATAACGAATCAATTTCTTGAACAAAGCAGAGCAGTAAAACAGTCTTTGATGCCTGGAAACATGGGCATGATAATGATAATGATCGTGCCTACATCACATTGATTAATATTCATTTAATACTCACTTTGCTAGCATATTTGGTTTCATTGCAATGACGTTAGCATTTATGAATATGTACCACGACTGGAAGCAGAATAAAAACAAAAGAAACTGCATGATTTTTTTCATATTTCATACTTTTCTTAATATTGTTTCTCCATCACACTTAATAAACATTTACCAAATCAGTCAACTGTATGCAATATATATATATACAGCTACATGCGTTGGGAATAACTTTTAATTTAGTACATATTTGAAGAATTAAATTTGACGGTACGCAGCAAAACGACAGCCACATGCGCTGGAAATAACTTCTAATTCTACAGGGTAAAAATTACTTTAGTGCGACATGCTGTCAACAAAAAGCGTTAGGAGTACCATTACTCACTATACAGGTATGGAGACTGTAAATATCAGAATCCAGTTTCATTAAAATTACACTGAAAAATATGGTCAATGGATGATGCTTTCTGTTGCATTTCCAGTGGGCATGTATCTATCTCTCTCTCTCTCTCTCTCTCTCTCTCTCTCTCTCTCTCTCTCTCTCTCTCTTATATATATATATATATATATATATATAAACTATAAACTAATAAATTCCAAGGATAAGTACCGAGCATCATTCAGCAACTTACAGAGCAGCTTGGTGTTGCAATGACTGCAAGGAATATTCAATTATAAACAAAGCTTGCTCTTATATATAAGATTGAAGAAATAGGGGAAGATAAGCATTTATATCTGCAGTGGTAGATAATTCTGCCTTACTAACAGTATGTGCTTGAGTGGGTGAATGGGGAAAAATAAAATAAATGCGATAGTGAGTTTCCTCTCCATTGGAGATTGTCTCCCCCTTGGAGACTATAACCTTGCTGAAGGCTCATTTTGAGAAGCATTTATTTTATTTTTCCCCATTCACCCACTCAAGCACATACTGTTAGTAAGGCAGAATTATCTACCACTGCAGATATAGATGCTTATCTTCCCCCTATTTCTTTAGTCTTAGATATAAGAGCAAGCTTTGTTTATAATTAAATATTTCTGCAGTCATTGCAACACCAAGCTGCTCTGTAAGTTGCTGGAATGGTGCTCGGTACTTATCCTTGGAATTTATTAGTTTATAGTAATTTAATCCCTTGCGGATTCATTCCAAGAACTGGCCCTCAGCACTTGTGTCTTAAGAGGTTATCTTTTTTATATTTTCTACTTTTTACAAGAAAATGTAGCTTGTTTTGCTCTTTCATGATTTTCTTTTGCTTCTTAGGTGGCACCTTTGGTTGGTTTTTTGAAAACTCAACAAACATACTACGGTATTGCACACCAGCCTTTTTCTGGGATAGCATTCTTCTTAAAACCGAAAGGGCAGAGGAGTCAAATTACCACTTTCCGCGGTCACTGAGGAGAAACAATCAGGTTTCGAAATATAGGTATCTGACCAGGAGTTATATGATAGTGAGTTTCCTCCCAATTGGAGATTGCCTCCCCCTTGGAGACTATAAGCTTGCTGAAGGCTCATTTTGAGAAGCATTTATTTTATTTTTTCCCCATTCACCCACTCAAGCACATACTATTAGTAAGGTAGAATTATCTACCACTGCAGATATGAATGCTTATCTTCCCCCTATTTCTTCAATCTTATATATAAGAGCAAGCTTTGTTTATAATTGAATATATATATATATATATATATATATATATATATATATATATATATATATATCAAACTCCATTCACTACAGCGACTCTTTTCTAATATATCAACAGAGAAATCAAAAACCAAATACGAAAATTAAGACACAACACACATAAAAAAGCATTGTCCCTCTTTGTCTCAGCGGACACTTTTCCGGAAAACGAAATATTTACACAGAACAATTATTGGTACATCTTTGGGTAAAGTGGTGTAAGATCAGACAGATACATCAAGTACGTACAAAGATTGGATTTAAACTTACTTGTGTTTGGTTCGTTTTTTAGTTTTTCTGGGATATTATTCCACAGCCAGCCCCCAGAATAAGCAAGGCTTGATTTGCATAATCAGAGAGAGAGAGAGAGAGAGAGAGAGAGAGAGAGAGAGAGAGAGAGAGAAGAGAGAGAGAGCAGTGTTTTCTTCAAATCGCTCAGTCACCTAAAGCAACACTTGTCGACCAGTCTCCTCCCTAACCTCGATCAGTCCCTCCCTAACCTCGACCAGTCTCCTCCCTAACCTCGACCAGTCTCTCCCTAACCTGGACCAGTCTCTTCCCTAACCTCGACCAGTCTCCTCCCTAACCTCGATCAGTCCCTCCCTAACCTCGATCAGTCACTCCCTAACCTCGATCAGTCCCTCCCTAACCTCGATCAGTCCCTCCCTAATTTCACTCCAACGACTCCATGACAAGGCCGCCATTTTTTCCTGTCACCTCCCTAATTTCACTCCAACGACTTCATGACAAGGCCGCCATTTTTTCCTGTCACCTCCCTAATTTCACTCCAACGACTTCATGACAAGGCCGCCATTTTTTCCTGTCACCTCCCTAATTTCACTCCAACGACTTCATGACAAGGCCGCCATTTTTTCCTGTCACCTCCCTGACTTCACTCAAACGACTTCATGACAAGGCCGCCATTTTTTCCTGTCACCTCTGTAACTTCACTCAAACGACTTTGTGACAAGGTCGCCATTTTTTTCTGTCACCTCCCTAACTTCACTAAAAGGACTCCATGACAAGGTCACCATTTCTTTCTGTCACCTCTGTAACTTCACTCAAACGACTTTGTGACAAGGTCGCCATTTTTTTCTGTCACCTCCCTAACTTCACTAAAAGGACTCCATGACAAGGTCACCATTTCTTTCTGTCACCTCTGTAACTTCACTCAAACGACTTTGTGACAAGGTCGCCATTTTTTTCTGTCACCTCCCTAACTTCACTAAAAGGACTCCATGACAAGGTCACCATTTCTTTCTGTCACCTCTGTAACTTCACTCAAACGACTTCGTGACAAGGTCGCCATTCTTTCTTGTCACCTCCTTAATTCCACTCCAACGACTTCGTGACAAGCTCGCCATTTTTTTCTGTCACCTCCCTGACTTCACTCAAACGACTTCGTGACAAGGTCGCCATTTTTCTCTGTCACCTCCCTAACTTCACTCAAACGACAACGTGACAAGGTCGCCATTTTTTTCCCTGTCATCTCCCTAACTTCACTCAAACGACAACGTGACAAGACCGCCATTTTTTATTTTTGCTATCAGCTGAACACTGTTGAATTCCAGATTTCCCGAGAACGAGCAATCTGAGAGGGCTTGGATGTCTGTCCGTAGCAGACTGGAAAAGGCACAGACAGGCATTTGTTGGGCACCAGAATCATCACACCCTAAAACTCATCTGACCAAACGATGATCATAGGGCGTTAGGAAACCGAGACTTAACCTATCGGCGCAGACAACCAAACGGGAAGGAAAGGATTAAAAACAGCGCGTGTTACTGGAACCGGAAGCGGAAGTATGCTTGAGTTCATGCCCTGTGATGGTGCCTTTTCCTTAACGAGTTCTTTTGTGAACATATTGTCAGCAGGGTTTTTTCCCCGTTTTTTTTTGTCCACATCAGACGTAAATGTTTTATTTTGCACTTTGTTGTGAATTCATTGTATTGGTTCTCCCCAGCAGGAGTGGTATTGTTCATTGAATGTGAACCAGTTTAGGGTGTTTATACCTTACGTGTTATCTTTACGTGATCTAAGTGAATGTGTGTGTGTGTGTGTGTGTGTGTGTGTGTGTGTGTGTGTGTGTGTGTGTGTGTGTGTCTGTGTCTGTGTCTGTGTGTGTATCTGTGTGTATCTGTGTGTGTGCATCTGTGTGTGCGTGTGTCTGTGTCTGCGTCTGTGTTTGTGTCTGAATATATGGATGCAGGAAAACTAAAAAGAATGAGGCACTCGGTGGCTGAGAGTTCAAAGCATCTCACATGCCCTATAAACATATTTCACAGAACCGTTCAAAGCATCCCACATGCTCTATAAAGGAATTTCACAGAACAGTTCAAGGCATCTCACATGCTCTATAAAGGAATTTCACAGAACAGTTCAAGGCATCTCACATGCTCTATAAAGGTATTTCACAGAACAGTTCAAAGCCTCTCATATGTTCTATAAAGGTATTTCACAGAACTGCGCTGAAGAAAATAAGGAACGACTAGAACAGTAAAAACACCGTGACTGCAGTCCAAAGTGTCTGCCACCAAGCGTCCAGTACCATCCTTAACTTCAGACCATGTGGGATGAAAAAGAAAAGACCAGATAAAACATGCGTTTTCCGTCCGTGAAGAATGGAGATGCAGTAATTCCAAATATTGGAGTCTTCGATTCAGCACTGACATCAAGTGACAGGAGGGGAAGGAGGGGTTTACAGAAAGAGAATGAGAGAGTGAGAGTAAGAGAGAGAGAGAGAGGGGGGGGGGGCAGACAGACAGATAGACAGACAGACAGACGGACAGCTTGGCGGAGAGAGAGAGAGAGAGAGAGAGAGAGAGAGAGAGAGAGAGAGAGAGGGGGGGGGGGGCAGACAGACAGATAGACAGACAGACAGACGGACAGCTTGGCGGAGAGAGAGAGAGAGAGAGAGAGAGAGAGAGAGAGAGAGAGAGAGAGAGAGAGAGAGAGAGAGAGAGAGAGAGAGGGGGGGGGCAGACAGACAGATAGACAGACAGACAGACGGACAGCTTGGCGGAGAGAGAGAGAGAGAGAGAGAGAGAGAGAGAGAGAGAGAGAGAGAGAGAGAGAGGAGAGAGAGAGAGAGAGAGAGAGAGGGAGAGAGAGAGAGAGAGGAGAGAGAGAGAGAGAACACCTTGCAGCAGAGGAATTCAATCAGTGCATCACACCACAAGCGCATTGATTTTCACAACAGGGACGATTTACA
>CM031606.1:25238723-25261223 GCA_018398815.1 Conus ventricosus
GTAAAGGGTGTGGGAGGGAGAACAAGGGAAGGTAAAGGGTGTGGGAGGGAGAACAGGGAGAAGGAAGGTTAAGGGGTGGAGGGAGAACAGGGAAGGTAAAGGGTGTGGGAGGGAGAACAGGGAAGGGAAGGTAAAGGGTGTGGGAGGAGAACAGGGAAGGAGGTAAAGGGTGTGGGAGGGAGAACGGGGAAGGGAAGGTAAAGGGTGTGGGAGGGAGAACAGGGAAGGGAAGGTAAAGGGTGTGGGAGGGAGAACGGGGAAGGGAAGGTAAAGGGTGTGGAGGGAGAACAGGGAAGGTAAAGGGTGTGGGAGGGAGAACAGGGAAGGTAAGGGTGTGGGAGGGAGAACGGGAGAGGGAAGGTAAGGGTGTGGGGGAGAACGGGGAAGGGAGTAGGGTGTTGGGAGGAGAGACAAGGAGGGGGTGTGGGAGGGAGAACGGCAGGGAAGGTAAAAGGGTGTGGGAGGGAGAGCAGGGCAGGGAGGTAAAGGGTGTGGGAGGGAGAACAGGGAAGGTAAAGGGTGTGGGAGGGAGAACAGGGCAGGGAAGGTAAAGGGGTGGGGAGGGAGAGCAGGGAAGGGAAGGTAAAGGGTGTGGGAGGGAGATCAGGGCAGGGAAGGTAATGGGTGTGGGAGGGGAGAACAGGGAAGGGAAGGTAAAGGGTGTGGAGGGAGATCAGGGAAGGGAAGGTAAAGGGTGTGGGGGGGAGATCAGGGCAGGAAGGTAATGGGTGTGGGGAGAGACAGGGAAGGGAAGGTAAAGGGTGTGGGAGGGAGAACAGGGCAGGGAAGGTAAGGGTGTGGGAGGGAGAACAGGGAAGGGAAGGTAAAGGGTGTGGGAGGGAGAACAGGGAAGGTAAAGGGTGTGGGAGGGGAGATCAGGGAAGGGAAGTGTAAAGGGTGTGGGAGGGAGAACAGGGCAGGAAGGTAAAGGGTGTGGGAGGAGATCAGGGCAGGGAAGGTAAAGGGTGTGGGAGGGAGAACAGGGAAGGGAAGGTAAGGGTTGTGGGAGAACAGGGAAGGTAAAGGGTGTGGGAGGGAGATCAGGGAAGGGAAGGTAAAGGGTGTGGGAGGGAGAACAGGGCAGGAGGTAAAGGGTGTGGGAGGAGATCAGGGCAGGGAAGGTTAAGGGTGTGGGAGGGAGAACAGGGAAGGAAGGTAAAGGGTGTGGGAGGGAGAACAGGGAAGGTAAAGGGTGTGGGAGGGAGATCAGGGAAGGGAGGTAAAGGGTGTGGGAGGGAGAACAGCAGGGAAGGTAAAGGGTGTGGGAGGGAGAACAGGGAAGGTTAAAGGGTGTGGGAGGGAGAACAGGAAGGTAAAGGGTGTGGGAGGGAGAACAGGGAAGGTAAGGGTGTGGGAGGGGAGACAGGGCAGGAAGGTAAAGGTGTGGGAGGGAGAACAGGGACAGGGAAAGTAAAGGGTGTTCGAGGGAGAACAGGGCAGGGAAGTGTAAAGGGTGTGGGAGGGAGAAGGGGAAGGGAAGGTAAAGGGTGTGGTAGGGAGAACAGGGAAGGTAAAGGGTGTGGGAGGGAGAACAGGGCAGGGAAGGTAAAGGGTGTGGGAGGAGAACAGGGCAGGGAAGGTAAAGGGTGTGGGAGGGAGAACAGGGAAGGGAAGGTTAAAGGGTGTGGGGAGGGAGAACAGGGCAGGGCAAGGGTGTGGGAGGGAGAACAGGGCAGGAAGGTAGGGTGTGGGAGGGAGAAAAGGGAAGGTTAAAGGGTGTGGGAGGAGAGAACAGGGAAGGTAAAGGGTGTGGAGGGAGAAAGGGCAGGGAAGGTAAAGGGTGTGGGAGGGAGAACAGGAAGGGAAGGTAAAGGGTGTGGGAGGGAGATCAGGGCAGGGAGGTGAAGGGTGTGGAGGGAGAACAGGAAGGGAACTTAAAGGGTGTAGTGAGGGAGAACAGGGAGGGAAGGTTAAAGGGTGTGGGAGGGAGAACAGGGAAGGGAAGGTTAAAGGGTGTGGGAGGGAGACAGGGCAGGGAAGGTAAAGGGTGTGGGAGGGAGATCAGGGAAGGGAAGGTAAGGTGTGGTGGAGGGAGAAACAGGGCAGGGAAGGTAAAGGGTTGTGGGAGGGAGATCAGGGCAGGGAAGGTAAGGGTGTGGGAGGGAGAAACAGGGAAGGGAAGGTAAAGGTGTGGGAGGGAGAACAGGAGAAGGTAAAGGGTGTGGAGGGAGATCAGGGAAGGGAAGGTAAAGGGTGTGGGAGCTGAGAACAGGGAAGGGAAGGTAAGGGTGTGGGAGGAAGAAACAGGGAAGGTAAAGGGTGTGGAGGGAGAACAGGGAAGGTAAAGGGTGTGGGAGGGAGACAGGGAAGGTAAAGGGTGTGGGAGGGAGAGCATGGAAGGTAAGGGTGTGGGAGGGAGATCGGGAAGGGAAGGTAAAGGGTGTGTGTGGGAGGAGAACAGGGAGGTAAAGGGTTGGGAGGGAGACAGGGCAGGGAAGGTAAAGGGTGTGGGAGGGAGAACAGGAAGGGAAGGTAAAGGGTGTGGGAGGGAGAAGGGGTAAGGGAAGGTAAAGGGTTGTGGGAGGGAGATCAGGGAAGGGAAGGTAAAGGGTGTGGGGGGGAGAACAGGGCAGGGAAGGTAAAGGGTGTGGGAGGGAGAACAGGGCAGGGAAGGTAAAGGGTTGTGGAGGGAGAACAGGAAGGTAAAGGGTGTGGGAGGGGAGAACAGGGAAGGTTAAAGGGTGTGGGAGGGAGAACAGGGAAGGTAAAGGGTGTGGGAGGGAGAACAGGGAAGGAAAGGGTGTGGGAGGGAGAAGGGAAGGGAAGGTAAGGTGTGGGAGGTGAGAACGGGGAAGGGAAGGTAAAGGGTGTGAGAGGGAGAACAGGGAAGGGAAGGTAAAGGGTGTGAGAGGGAGAACAGGGAAGGGAAGGTAAAGGGTGTGAGAGGGAGAACAGGGAAGGGAAGGTAAAGGGTGTGAGAGGAGAACAGGGAAGGGAAGGTAAAGGGTGTGAGAGGAGAACAGGGAAGGGAAGGTAAAGGGTGTGAGAGGGAGAACAGGGAAGGGAAGGTAAAGGGTGTGGGAGGGAGAACAGGGAAGGTAAAGGGTTGTGGGAGGGAGATCAGGGAAGGGAAGGTAAAGGTGTGGGGGGAGAACAGGGAAGGGAAGGTAAAGGGTGTGGGAGGGAGAACAGGGAAGGTAAAGGGTGTGGGAGGGAGAACAGGGAAGGTAAAGGGTGTGGGAGGGAGAACGGGGAAGGGAAAGTAAAGGTGTGGGAGGGAGAAAGGGAAGGTAAAGGGTGTGGGAGTGAGAACGGGGAGGGAAAGTAAAGGGTGTGGGGGGAGAACAGGGGGGAAGGTAAAGGGTGTGGGAGGGAGAACAGGGAAGGGAAGGTAAAGGGTGTGGGATGGAGAAGGGGTAGGGAAAGTAAAGGGTGGGGAAGGAACAGGGAAGGGAAGGTAAAGGGGTGTGGGAGGGAGAACAGGAAAGGTAAAGTGTGTGGGAGGGGAGAACGGGGAAGGGAAAGTAAAGGGTGTGGGAGGGAGAACGGGGAGGAGAGGAGAACATGCATGTATGTATGTATGTATGTATGATGTATGCATGGATGTATTATATATGGATGCATGCATGTATGTATGGATGGATGGATATATAAATTATATATTTTTTTGAATATATACATTTATCTGTACATATGTGTGTATGTTTCTTTGTTTCATTAGAGTCAGTGTGCATTTATCGCATTGTAAGGTCTGCAGGCATAATATCATTTTCTATTAATTGTATTGTGTAGTCTTTGTCGTGTTTCTTTTTCTTTCTTTCTGCGTACGGAGGCTGTTACTCCTGCGGACACTCCCTGTATAGCCAGGCAGTGGAGTTTTGTGTGTATGACCCTTTTTATCCCGCATTAAGGCAGCCATACTCCTCTTCGGGGAAGGTGCATGCTATGTGTCACGTGTCATCATACCAACGGCCAAACTGGCCTTTTCTTCCGAAAGTTGGTGATGGGATTTTACGTGTGTGCAAGATGTTATGCGTGCGTTCACACACGGAACCTCGGTTTATGTCTCATTCGAAGGACTATATGGGGAATGGAGTCAGAACCAATGTTAACTCCGAGGGAAAAATCCCCTGTACGAAACGGCCCGGCCGAGATTCGAACCGCAACCCAAGATTACGAGTCCGGCGCTCTACCACTAGGCTATTCCGGCCCCACTTGTGTGGTGTGGTGTGTGTGTGGTGTGGGTGTGTGGTGTGGTGTGGTGTGGTGTGGTGTGGTTGTGGTGTGGTGTGGTGTTGTGTTGTGTTGTGTTGTGTTGTGTTGTGTTGTGTTGTGTTGTGTTGTGTTGTGTTGTGTGTTGTGTGGTGTGTTGTGTGTTGTGTGTGGTGTGTGTGTGGTGTTGTGTGTTGGTGTTGTGTGTGGTGTGGTGTGGTGTGGTGTTGTGGTGTGGTGTGGTGTGGTGTGGTGTGGTGTGGTGTGGTGTGGTGTGGTGTGGTGTGGTGTGGTGTGGTGTGGTGTGGTGTGGTGTTGGTGTGGTGTGGTGTGTGTGGTGTGGTGTGGTGTGGTGTGTGGGGTGTGTGGGGTGTGTGGTGTGTGGTGTGTGGTGTGTTGTGTTGTGTTGTGTTGTGTTGTGTTGTGTTGTGTTGTGTTGTGTTGTGTGTTTGTGTGTGTGTTGTGTTGTGTGTTGTGTTGTGTGTTGTGTTGTGTGTGTGTTTGTGTTGTGTGTTGTGTTGTGTTGTGTTGTGTGTTGTGTTGTGTGTTGTGTTGTGGTGTTGTGTTGTGTGTTGTGTTGGTGTTGTGTGTTGTGTTGTGTGTTGTGTGTTGTGTTGTGTTTTGTGTGTTGTGTTGTGTGTTGTGTTGTGTGTTGTGTTGTGTTGTTGTGTGTTGTGTTGTTGTGTTGTGTTGTGTGTTGTGTTGTGTTGTGTTGTGTTGTGTGTTGTGTTGTGTGTTGTGTTGTGTTGTGTTGTGTGTTGTGTTGTGTGTTGTGTTGTGTGTTGTGTTGTGTGTTGTGTGTTGTGTTGTGTTGTGTGTTGTGTTGTGTGTTGTGTTGTGTTGTGTTGTGTGTTGTGTTGTGTGTTGTGTTGTGTGTTGTGTTGGTGTTGTGTTGTGTGTTGTGTGTTGTGTTGTGTGTTGTGTTGTGTTGTGTGGTTGTGTTTGTGTTGTGTTGTGTTGTTGTGTTGTGTGTTGTGTGTTGTGTGTTGTGTGTTGTGTTGTGTGTGTTGTGTTGTGTGTTGTGTTGTGTGTTGTTGTGTGTGGTGTGTTGTTGTTGTGTGTTGTGTTGTTGTGTGTTGTGTGTTGTGTGTTGTGTGTTGTGTTGTGTGTTGTGGTTGTGTTGTGTGTTGTGTTGTGTGTGTGTGTTGTGTGTGTGTGTTGTGTTGTGTTGTGTGTTGTGTTGTGTGTGTGTTGGGTTGTGTGTGTGTTGTGTTGTGTGTTGTGGTTGTGTTGTGTTGTGTGTTGTGTTGTGTGTTGTGTTGTGTGTTGTGTTGTGTGTGTGTTGTGTTGTGTGTGTGTTGTGTGTTGTGTTGTGTGTTGTGTGTGTGTGTGTTGTGTGTTGTGTTGTGTGTGTGTTGTGTTGTGTTGTGTTGTTGTTGTGTTTGTTGGTGTGTTGTGTGTGTTGTGTTGTGTTGTGTTGTGTTGTGTTGTGTTGTGTTGTGTTGTGTTGTGTTGTGTTGTGTTGTGTTTTGTTGTTGTGATGTGTTAAACTGTACTAGATTTTAAGTATAACTAATAATAATTAATAATAATGAATACTTATATAGCGCCTATCTCGGCTAGAGGCCAAGCTCGAAGCGCTTTACAATCAACACTCGTATACACAACGGGTGCCTACCTGGGTAGTGCTGACTGAAGAGCTGCCAGCTGGCGCTTCATTCAGTCGTTTCCGTGTCATCCAGTCAGTATCGTTCAATATCGAACACTCATTTTCCTTACTTCCTTCATTCTTTCCATTTCTCACGCAGGGTGCATGCTATGTGTAACGTGTCATCCATACAACGGCCAACTGGCTACTCTTCGAAAGTTGGTAATGGGATTTTACGTGTGTGCAAGATGTTATGCGTGCGTTCAAACACGGAACCTCGGTTTATAGTCTCATTCGAAGGACTGTATGGGAAATGGAGTCAGAACCAATGTTAACTCGAGGCCGAGGGAAAAAATCCCCTGTACGAAACGCCCGGCGGAGGTTCGAACCGCAACCCCAGGATCACCAAGATTACGAGTCGCTTAATGGATGCGTTTCTGAGTGTGTTGCTCAAATTTCCTAACCAACACTGCAGGTGCCTGTATCTCTCGGGCCTGGTTGACGCCGGGATATATTATGAAAGGAAGCGTCGAGTACAGCCCTGTCATGTAGTCTCAGACCGAAATGGAAATCCGTGCATCATCTTAATCATCCTCATTCTCATCGATCAGCATAAAAAATGTCTCAAATTCTGTGGCCCTTTATGCCCTGCTCTCATGGTGACCTCAATTTCGATGTCCTCTCCGCGTCTGTGGCTGGTTTGCTTCCGTCGGGGTCCTGTATCGGCGAGTCCATGGGGGTGTCGTTGGACGGATGTGGTGGCGCCTCGGAGGGAGAGCTCACCACGCGGCTTCCGCGACTAAGCAATTATTGTCGTCAGTAGGGGGCGTAGTAGGTGGTGTCCTGCGTATGTTTAGAACAGAACAGGCGCCACTGAACACCACCGAAGTGACTCGGCAGCAGTGCAGTGTCTCCTCGGTGGGTTGCTCTTGACGACTTGACATTGATGCTCCCTGTGGATTGCCGGTGCCGGGGCTGCGGCGGGGCCGATGGGCTATGGCTGTGGACGGGGTGTCGGAATGAGCGGCGTGGGTGCACTGCCTCTGAGGTGGCGTAGAGGTTGGAACAGCAAAAAAAAAAAAAAAAAAAGATTACGAGTCCGGCGCTTACTAACTGAGCTATTCCGGCTCCAAACTGTCTGGGTACAACAGTTCCTCTTAGGGAAACCAAGGACCCATATCCTCCTTATTCCTCTCCCTCTACGTGCCCCCCCCCCCCCCCCCCCGCCCCGCCCCTTCCCCCCCCCCCCCCCCCACACACACAAGGAATCGACTTCGTTGCAAAAAAAAAAAAAAAACAAATCTCGCCACCTCATGCTCTTCTCTTCCCATCCCTTCCTCCCCAGCCACCTTACCATACTAACTTATCTTCCGTGCTGAAACCTCAGCTGTTCCCCATGTCACTCTCCAACATATTGTCATACTAGCATTGGTGACTGACATTGAAAGTGATTTAAAGAGTGAGATTCGTAATTATTGTTTTTTGACGTGTAGCTACACACACAGAGAGAGAGAGAGAGAGAGAGAGAGAGAGAGAGAGAGAGAGAGAAGAGAGAGAGAGAGAGAGAGAGAGAGAGAAGAAGAGAGGGGAGAGAGAGAGAGAGAGAGAGGGTTCTCCATATAGACTTGACTCACTCTCGATTGACAAGATCAAAAATATTGTCTGATCGTAGGGGCTCTCAACACACACACACACACACACACACACACACACACCACACACACACACACCACACACACAGTGTCATATTACATGCATATGTACACACCAGAGAGAGAGAGAGAGAGAGAGAGAGAGAGAGAGGAGAGAGAGAGAGAGAGAGAGAGAGAGAGAGAGAGAGAGAGAGAGAGAGAGAGAAAAGGGGAGGAAAATGAACGACGTTCTTCCATATATTCGTATTTTGCTGAAACAAAGTCAATCAATTCACTCCCCAACATTTGCAAAACGACTTCCTGTCAGTGTAATCAGCTTCTCTCTCACCTGAAAAGAAACCACTGAAAGTCCACATTTCCTGAAGACTAGCCGTATGAGGAGTGCCTTGTTGTCGGCCAAAGTGGAGTGGAAAAGGCACTAGCGAACACCGGAGCCACCATGCCCCCTAAATCATCAGAGCATACCATGATCACAGGACGTTAGGAAACCAGTAGTTAACCTATCCGCACAGATAACGAAGCGGGAAGGAAAGGGAGGCAAATAATGTGCGCGACCACTACCGGAAACGGAAGTATGCATGGGCTGATGCCGCTGCGACTGCGCTGTATTCTTAACAGGTCCACCAGTGGGCCGCAGATTTCTGTATTGATTGGTTGAAACGTGCTGCACGTTAGATTTAAGGGGTTTAGTTCGTTTTCATGTGGTGAGTTCTCTGTGATGCTTCGTCTGGACTGCCATTGGAATTGTGTAAAAGGATTAATGTTTTCCTCGAAATGGGAATATGTTCAAAATGAGTTTTGTGATCTTCTCTCTCTCTCTCTCTCTCTCTCTCTCTCTCTCTCTCTCTCTCTCTCTCTCTCTCTCTCTCGCCAAACAACAACAACTGTCAGCTATGTGACGTTGCCTCCAATTATCAACGTTACTGCCTTCATAAGCACAGATAGAGATTGAGAGAAATGAAAAATTGGTGAAAGAAGTGTGAGAGCGTGGGGAATGGAGGTGGGAGAGGGAAAGAGAGAGAGAGTGAAAGAAGAGAGAGAGAGAGAGAGAGAGAGAGAAAGAGAAGAGAGAGAGAGAGAGAGAGAGAGAGAGAGAGAAGAGAGAAGAGAGAGAGAGAGAGAGAGAGAGAGAGAGAGAGAGAGAGAGAGAGAGAGAGAGAGATACACAGACAGACAGAAAGACAGACAAACGTTTAAAGAGAAATTATCATTAGTCCGCCAGACAACAGGGACAACCAAATTACAAGAGAAAACGCTCGCATTCCGACTCATTTCGTCTACTACAGGCAAGATAAACAACATTGAGGACAATGAACACGAAAGAACGTGCAATCCCTTATCTCCTCAAATTCAGCGCAAGATGGACGTTGAATGAAAACGAGGCAGTTTGGAAGGAGACAATTCTAGTTGAAATGATAATGATTATACTGATAATGATGATAGCCCAAAAATGATAATGATAAAGATGATGTTAAAACGTTGAAAAATGATAAAGAGAGGATTGCCTCTACTTTTGGTAATATGACGATAGTAGTTATAATGTTGATAGTGGCAATACACATAACAAAGGGGAGAAAGGGGAAGGGTGTAACGGTTGCCGAGCAACATGGTTGTAGTGGCAACTGCGTTAGTGGCGAGGATGATGGTGATGATATAGGTGATCCTGTGTGTGTGTGTGTGTGTGTGTGTGTGTGTGTGTGTGTGTGTGTGTGTGTGTGTACATTTATTTGGCAAAAAAGAACAGGAGAAGCCGGGGAACAGACAAAGAGAAACCAACAGACAGCTGAACAGAGATTAGGGATTTAGAGACAAAAGGGGGAGAGTAGAAGGTAAAAGTGACAATGATGGAACACACGATGTAAAGGAGAACACCTCCGACAGACAGACGTCGTCACCATTACCTCCTCCCCTTCCCACCCCCACCCCCATCCTTCATTCCTCCTTCCTGAAAAAAAATAGCCCCCACCTTTATTCCCCCTCCACCACATCACCACACATCATCACCCTCTCCCCCCTCCCCTATCCTGGTCACTTCACCCCAAGGTCTTCCGGTCGCTCTTAACTTGGGCGTAATGTCTCTGTCAATACGGACTAACCATCTCTTGACTTGGGCTTAGTGTCTCCATCATTACGGACTAACCATCTCTTGACTTGGGCGTAATGTCTCTGTCAATACGGACTAACCATCTCTTGACTTGGGCTTAGTGTCTCCATCATTACGGACTAACCATCTCTTGACTTGGGCGTAATGTCTCTGTCAATACGGACTAACCATCTCTTGACTTGGGCTTAGTGTCTCCATCATTACAGACTAACCATCTCTTGACTTGGGCATAATGTCTCCATCATTACGGACTGACCATCTCTTGACTTGGGCGTAATGTCTCTGTCAATACGGACTGACCATCTCTTGACTTGGGCGTAATGTCTCTGTCATTACGGACTGACCATCTTTTGACTTGGGCGTAATGTCTCTGTCATTACGGACTGACCATCTCTTGACTTGGGCGTAATGTCTCTGTTATTACGGACTGACCATCTATTGACTTGGGCGTAATGTCTCTGTCATTATGGACTGACCATCGTTTGCCCAATCGTAAACAGGAATGACGCCCCTTCCTAAACCATCTCTTCTGCCCCATCCCAGTCCCCTTCCTCCTCCCTCTTCTCCCTCAGCTCCAAGGTCAGAAAACGGCATTAGGAGCAGAGAACCCACTCTGCCCCATCTCTCTGATTAGGAGTCGCTGGGCATGGGGGATTCAGGTATGATCAGGAGTCGCTGGTCATGGGGGATTCAGGTATGATCAGGAGTCGCTGGGCATGGGGGATTCAGGTATGATCAGGAGTCGCTGGTCATGGGGGATTCAGGTATGCAAAGCTGTTGATGCCAGGTTGCCGATTACAGGAGGAAGCGCAAGGTGATCAATGTTTGTGGTTTCAGCTGCGATGTCTTTTAGTTGTGGAATTTGCCGGCTGATCAAAAGGAGAAAGTATAATGTTTCCTATTACGATTGTGTAGGATGTAAGTTTTCACACACACACACACACACACACACACACCACACACACACACACACACACACACACACACAGAAAGAGAGAGAGAGAGAGAGAGAGAGAGAGAGAGAGAGAAGAGAGAGAGAGAGAGAGAGAAGAGAGGGAGAGAGAGAGAGAGATCCTATCTTTGTAAAGCGCGTGTGTTTATATACATCTTTATATTCTTGATTTATGTCTTCTCTTTCTTATAGTACTTCCTTTTTCTTCCTCTCCATCTTCTTTCTGTGTCTATCTTCCTCCTTCTCGTCCTCCTCCTCCTTCTTGTTCTTTTTCTTCTGTTCTATTGATCTTTGTGCTTTTTGTGTTTGCTTCTTTATGCGTTTTTCTTAATAGCCTTCGTTCTTGCTTTCTACCGTGCTTTCTTTCTTTCTTTCTTTCTGTCGATCTTTTTTCTTTTTCTTTTTTAAATTGTTCTACATTTTTTCCTTCCTCTTCTTCCTCTTCTTCTACTTCTTTTCCACTGTCATTTTTTTTTCTAGTGAAGGCTTTTTTGGGTATCATCTTCTTATCCTTTGATGGAATGGGAAAAAAAAACACATTCAGGGTGGTTGCCCTTCAATTTTGAATCACTTGTGTCGCCGTTCAAATTAGAAGGCTAAAATGAATTATCTACCCCCAGACGATTTAAAGACTCTATGCTCTTTATTTTGTTAACAGCAAATGATGCACTTCGTCAAGCAAAGATGACCTCTTTCCCTAGTGAACATCACACAGTGTCATCTCTTATTGGACAAATTCTTCGGAAGGGGTAATGTTTCTCTTTCGTTGACATTAGGGTAGAGCCTAGATAAAAACACATGCACGCACGGGCGCGCGCACGCACGCACGCACGCACACACACACACACACACACACACACACACGCGCGCGCGCGCGCGCGCGCATGCGTGAGTGCGTATATATGAGCACGGAAACACAGGTTGCGAAGAGGGAGATTTGACAGCAGCAGGTAGAGAGACAACGACACAGATTTACACATAGCCAGGGGCAGCCAACCAGCCGGAATAACACGTCATTAAACAAAGGCGGTTCAAAGAGAGGATGGGGGGAATAGAGGCACAGGGTGAAGAAGGGGATCGATGTGAGTATATGCTGAAATCTTGCACGGAATTGGGCGTGACTGCTACTGACTGTAGAATCAATGAGAGCATGATGGCAACGTAAGCTCATTGCCATTGGTATCCCAAGGAAACACCTGATCATCATACGAGAGAACGATGATCATACCTGCGTTCCTGAGTAATAAAATGTCCATTGTATTCTTGAAGGGTTATAATTGCTTTTCCTTACAGAAACAAAGAAAGAAAAAATACAGAAAGAAAGAAAGAAGAGCGAAAGAAAAACGTTATAGTAAATGATTTCCCTGTCATCACTGTTATTGTTGTTTTCGGTTTTTTTTTTTTTTTTTTTTTGTTCTTTTTTAGGATATCAATCTCGCGAAGGCAGATCACCATTCCCTTCACGATAAGCTGAAGCCTAATGTAAGTAAAATATCTTGTCTTGAGTCTCTCTCTCTCTCTCTCTGTCTCTCTCTCTCTCTCTCTCTCTCTCTCTCTCTCTCTCTCTCTCTCTGTGTGTGTGTGTGTGTGTGGTGTGAATGAACTGCAAAATCGTTTAACATTGGAACGGAAAGACAGAAATGATCCTCTGAATCGAAGCATTCTAGATTTAATGGACATCTGACCTTGCCGCATTCTTTGTTTCCGTGTGACAGCCCTGGCGTTCTTTCCTCCACATAGTGGACGTTTACAAAAATAAAATAAATGTACAAAAATAAAGATAGATTTGGACAAAGATGGGCTGACAAGCGTTTCCTCCCTCACACCGATTCAGTTGTCAAGGATAAGCTGAAAGAAAAATACCAGTTTATTAGGTTTGTTTACAACGCTTCTTTGTCATAGTTCTGTTTAATTGACAAAGTTGCACTACCTCTTAAGCAATCGTTATTAAATAGTCCTTTTAGACACGGGTCTCGGGTAGGGAAGCTGAAGGAGAGAGAGAGACAGACAGGGGGGATGGGGGGGGAGAAGGAGGTTGGTCGATAGGGGGGAATGAGAAGATTGGGGGTGGACCTGGAGATGGGATTCCTTCTTCCGTTACTACTCTCTGAGTTTCCTTCAATCTGGAAGCATATTCTAGAATAACGGCGAAAATTGTTAGAGCAATAGATCACCAAAAACGATTGTAGAAATAAACAGTAAACAAGTGGGGTATGTTTTGCTTCCATAAGGAAACCTAACACAGAGTAACTTTTATTCAAGACTGGCACAGCCTTTTAAACTTGAATAAAGTCAGACAAATACATAGACGAACAATCTAATAGTGGGGGAAAAAACAAACGCAGGCCAACAACTGAACTGTCTGGCAAAGATTTGGACTTGAGGGGAGGGGAGAGGAGTTTGAAGATGGAGAAACTGGGAAAATGAAATTAAAAAAAAAATGTTACAGATATGAAAACTCTTCTCTAGCTGCATAAGGGAACCATCGCAATCCCTTTTGAAGACAGATATATTTGTATTGCCTGCTCCGAGGCCTTTCGCCTGCTGGATCGGGACTCATCAGGGAGACACGGCTGGTTGTGTCTGCGCTCCCGGCGTCAAATAGAGACACACCACAGTCCATAATACTGTGGTGTTCTCACCACCATGGGTGCAAAAAAGAATCCAATAGCACCCCCAGAGCAGCCAGCGAAGAGTAGTAAATGCAACCAAACGAAAGTGTGGGGAGGAAAAAAAGTTGCTGTAAAACTAAAGACATAATGCAAATAATATAAAATGTAGGGAATGTCTTTGAGCCTACGCCTGAGGATCCACCCAAAGATGCAAGGGAGATCAAAAGGCAAACACACAGACGGACAGAAACAAATACAAATAACCTCAATTAATCGAAGCAAAATCGGAAATGAAATGAGGTAGGGAACAGTAAACGATAAACAGTAAACAAGTGGGTATGTTTTGCTCCCATAAGGAAACCTAACACAGAGTAACTTTTATTCAAGACTGGCACAGCCTTTTAAACTTGAATAAAGTCAGAGAAATACATAGACGAACAATCTAATAGTGGGGGAAAAAACAAGCGCAGGCCAACAACTGAACTGTCTGGCAAAGATTTGGACTTGAGGGGAGGGGAGAGGGGAGGGGAGTTTGAAGATGGAGAAACTGGGAAAATGAAATTAAAAAAAAAAAAAATGTTACAGATATAAAACTCTTCTCTAGCTGCATCGCAATCCCTTTTGAAGGCAGATATATTTGTATTGCCTGCTCGAGGCCTTTCGCCCGCTGGATCGGGACTCATCAGGGAGACACGGCTCGTTGTGTCTGCGCTCCCGGCGTCAAATAGAGACACACCACAGTCCATAATATTGGACTGTGGTGGTCTCTATTTGACGCCGGGGAGCGCAGACTGTGGTGCGTCTTTATTTGACGCCGGGAGCGCAGACACAACCAGCCGTGTCTCCCTGATGAGTCCCGATCCAGCAGGCGAAAGGCCTCGGAGCAGGCAATACAAATATATCTGCCTTCAAAAGGGATTGCGATGGTTCCCTTATGCAGCTAGAGAAGAGTTTTCATATCTGTAACATTTTTTTTTTTAATTTCATTTTCCCAGTTTCTCCATCTTCAAACTCCCTTCCCCTCTCCCCTCCCCTCAAGTCCAAATCTTTGCCAGACAGTTCAGTTGTTGGCCTGCGCTTGTTTTTTCACCCACTATTAGATTGTTCGTCTATGTATTTGTCTGACTTTATTCAAGTTTAAAAGGCTGTGCCAGTCTTGAATAAAAGTTACTCTGTGTTAGGTTTCCTTATGGAGCAAAACATACCCCACTTGTTTACTGTTTATCGTTTACTGTTCCCTACCTCATTTCATTTCCGATTTTGCTTTGATTAAATTGAGGTTATGTGTATTTGTTTCTTTCTGTCTGTGTGTTTGTATTTTGATCTCCCTTGC
This sequence comes from Conus ventricosus, assembly GCA_018398815.1. NCBI lineage: Eukaryota > Metazoa > Mollusca > Gastropoda > Neogastropoda > Conidae > Conus > Conus ventricosus. Next base: position 25,253,117 of record CM031606.1, read on the forward strand.
ATCTTTGGGTGGATCCTCAGGCGAAGGCTCAAAGACTGTCCCCTACATTTTATATCATTTGCATAATGTCTTTAGTTTTACAGCAACTTTTTTTCCTCCCCACACTTTCGTTTGGTTGCATTTACTACTCTTCGCTGGCTGCTCTGGGGGTGCTATTGGATTCTTTTTTGCACCCATGGTGGTGAGAACACCACAGTATTATGGACTGTGGTGTGTCTCTATTTGACGCCGCGAGCGCAAACACAACCAGCCGTGTCTCCCTGATGAGTCCCGATTCAGCGGGCGAAAGGCCTCGGAGCAGGCAATACAAATATATCTGCCTTCAAAAGGGATTGCGATGGTTCCCTTATGCAGCTAGAGAAGAGTTTTCATATCTGTAACATTTTTTTTTTTAGTTTCATTTTCCCAGTTTTTCTATCTTCAAACTCCCCCCCCCCCTCTCCCCTCCCCTCAAGTCCAAATCTTTGCCAGACAGTTCAGTTGTTGGCCTGCGCTTGTTTTTTCACCCACTATTAGATTGTTCGTCTATGTATTTGTCTGACTTTATTCAAGTTTAAAAGGCTGTGCCAGTCTTAAATAAAGGTTACTCTGTGTTAGGTTTCCTTATGGGAGCAAAACATACCCCACTTGTTTATCGTTTACTGTTCCCTACCTCATTTCATTTCCGATTTTGCTTTGATTAAATTGAGGTTATTTGTATTTGTTTCTGTCCGTCTGTGTGTTTGTCTTTTGATCTCCCTTGCATCTTTGGGTGGATCCTCAGGCGTAGGCTCAAAGACTGTCCCCTACATTTTATATTATTTGCATAATGTCTTTAGTATTACAGCAACTTTTTTTCCTCCCCACACTTTCGTTTGGTTGCATTTACTACTCTTCGCTGGCTGCTCAGGGGTGCTATTGGATTCTTTTTTGCACCCATGGTGGTGAGAACACCACAGTATTATGGACTGTGGTGTGTCTCTATTTGACGCCGGGAGCGCAGACACAACCAGCCGTGTCTCCCTGATGAGTCCCGATCCAGCAGGCGAAAGGCCTCGGAGCAGGCAATACAAATATATCTGCCTTCAAAAGGGATTGCGATGGTTCCCTTATGCAGCTAGAGAAGAGTTTTCATATCTGTAACATTTTTTTTTTTAGTTTCATTTTCCCAGTTTCTCTATCTTCAAACTCTCCTCCCCTCAAGTCCAAATCTTTGCCAGACAGTTCAGTTGTTGGCCTGCGCTTGTTTTTTCACCCACTATTAGATTGTTCGTCTATGTATTTGTCTGACTTTATTCAAGTTTAAAAGGCTGTGCCAGTCTTAAATAAAGGTTACTCTGTGTTAGGTTTCCTTATGGGAGCAAAACATACCCCACTTGTTTACTGTTTATTGTTTACTGTTCCCTACCTCATTTCATTTCCGATTTTGCTTTGATTAAATTGAGGTTATTTGTATTTGTTTCTGTCCGTCTGTGTGTTTGTCTTTTGATCTCCCTTGGATCTTTGGGTGGATCCTCAGGCGTAGGCTCAAAGACTGTCCCCTACATTTTATATTATTTGCATAATGTCTTTAGTTTTACAGCAACTTTTTTTCCTCCCCACACTTTCGTTTGGTTGCATTTACTACTCTTCGCTGGCTGCTCTGGGGGTGTTATTGGATTCTTTTTTGCACCCATGGTGGTGAGAACACCACAGTATTATGGACTGTGGTGTGTCTCTATTTGACGCCGGGAGCGCAGACACAACCAGCCGTGTCTCCCTGATGAGTCCCGACCCAGCGGGCGAAAGGCCTCGGAGCAGGCAATACAAATATATCTGCCTTCGAAAGGGATTGCGATGGTTCCCTTATGCAGCTAGAGAAGAGTTTTCATGTCTGTAACATTTTTTTTTTAATTTCATTTTCCCAGTTACTCCATCTTCAAACTCCCCTCCCTCTCCCCTCAAGTCCAAATCTTTGCCAGACAGTTCAGTTGTTGGCCTGCGCTTGTTTTCCCCCCCACTATTAGATTGTTCGTCTATGTATTTGTCTGACTTTATTCAAGTTTAAAAGGCTGTGCCAGTCTTGAATAAAAGTTACTCTGTGTTAGGTTTCCTTATGGGAGCAAAACATACCCCACTTGTTTACTGTTTATCGTTTACTGTTCACTACCTCATTTCATTTCCGATTGTAGAAATGTGCTAGTTACGCGCTATGTCTTCTTCCCCATGTCTCCCTCTCTCCGCTCCGCCCCTCTTTTCTTTCTCTCTCTCTTCCAGTCTCACTCTTTCCTGATGAATGAAAGGACTCATCCTCTGTTTCTCCTCTCTCTCTCTCTCTCTCTCTCTCTCTCTGTGTCTATCTCTATTAAAGATCAATCAATCAATCAATCAATCATTCTCTCTCTTTCTCTCTCCCTCTCCTGCCCCCCCCCCCCTCTCTCTCTCTCTCTTTCTCTCTCTCTCTCTGTCTCTCTTCCAGCCTTCTAAACTTCATTAATCGACGTGCACTGAATTCCGAGCCACCTGTAGACTGCAGCATGAAAAAATGTAATGGAAGAGATTCTAGAAGAGATTACATGAGGTGCCACTGGAGAGCCCTTCATTCGGCAGGGGAAAACGGTCTCTCGACTTTCCGTGAGATTTTTCTTGCAAGAAATCCTGACTATCTGACATTAACGTATTTGTTAAAACAGAAAGAAAGAACGAGAGAAACAAAGAAAGAAAGAGAGAAGAAGAAGAAGAAGAAGAAGAAACACTGCCCTTCATGATCAAAAGTCAAACACATTTGGTGACGCAACAGTTGTAACAGACGATGTTCGAAAGTCTGCAAGGGCGGTAATCTGTGTTAAAACTCGCGTTCAGCGAGAGTGGCCTTGCCGTTTTCATCGGACAGATGGCGTTGGTAGGAACGCCCAGAATAGTGAAGCCCCATCAATCCACTTAACAGTTGAAGTCGGAGAGAGACGACGCGAAAACAAGGGCGCGAAACGGGACGGCCGTTACGTAGAAAGTCGATGTCTTGATCGTCGTCCTGGCGTGAGCTTCAAATCAAATGTTTGACTGTCTGGATCTATTTGCATAGTCCATAAACCTCGGAAAGGTAACTCTGAAGGACATGAAAGGACATGCACTGTTTCACTGAAAAGTAATCCCGCGTCCACATCATTTGATCTGGATAGGACAGCTAGAGTTCACAACGAAATGATGACGTGATCTGAGAACGAACTATTTGGTTTCTATAAGAAACCCTAACACAGAGTAACTTTAATTCAAGACTGGCACCGTTTTAAACTTGAATAAAGTCAGACAAATGCAAAGACGAACAATGTGATGCAATATCTTTCCCTGACCTTTTCCCCGGAGTAGCTCAATTTCCTCCCATCAGTCAGCTTAACAGTTCAATCAGAGAGAGTTTCAGTTTCAGTTTCATCAAGGTGTCACTGCGTGGGAACTAATCCATATAAGCTACACCACATCCATTAAGTTTTGATACTACACTGCTCGTGATTTAAAGCTTATGGATAAACGAATTAACGACTAAGATGAGAATTCAGCATTCAGGTACGTTGTAAACGATAGAATACGAAACTTTCCTCTTTGTAAGATGCATAACATGGAAGCTATTTATTGTATTCTGGCTTTTGTCTTTCAGGGGACATAACTGTGTGCAGGCATCAATGCAATTGAAAGACATTGTCATATTTTAAAACTTCATGAACCGTACCTTTTGTGTGCAACCGTTATCTAAAACACCACCAAATGCTGGACATTCGTACAGTAGGCAATATGGCGACGATTTCGTTTGATGAATTGTATATCACTCATTTTCGAACCAAAAAAAAGGCAGAAGTACACAACGTCACACACACACACACACACACACACACACACACACACACACACACACACACACACACATCACTCACTCACACACACATCACTCACTCACACACACACACACACACACACACACACACACACACACAAAACACACACACACACACACATGAATGGGGAGAGAGGGGGGGATAGAGAGAGACAAAGAGAGAGAGGGAGACAGAAAAAGACAGAGAGAGACAGAGAGACAGACAGACAAACAGACAGGCAGACAGACAGACAGACTGACAGACAGGAAGACAGACTGACTTAACAGATAGAGACATACGCTGGTGGAGACAAATGATCTCTCTCTCACTCTCCCTCTCTCATACACACACAGACGCGCGCACGCACGCACACACACACACACACACACACACACACACACACACACACACACACACACACACGCGCGCGCGCGCGCGACTGTGCAGGTGAGCACTCGCCCACTCGTGTATGTGTTTGCACACTGAGAGAGAGAGAGAGAGAGAGAGAGAGAGAGAGAGAGAGAGAGAGAGAGAGAGAGAGAGAGAGAGAGAGACGCTCATTCTCTAAATTCACCTCCATCCGTTTCTCTTTCCGCTTGGAGAATAAATCTTATGATGATGAAAAGACTGAAACTGTATCTAAAAACACAGGTAACAATTCCATTTTAACCATTTCTCGACACCGACAAGAGCTGGAGGTTAACGCTGTCAGAAAGATCAGCACTTTTATGTCATTCTTCTTCATCTTCCTCCCCTTAATCTCATTTACCCTCCACTTTTTTCCTCTTCTCTTTCTTCTCCTTCTCCTTCTTCTTTTTTCCTTTTTCCTTTTCCTCCTTTTTTTTCTTCTTCTTCTTTCTTTTATTCTAATTCCTATTAACATTAAAATGGTTGTGAATGAGTTTTCGCTTTTTTGTAACTGATCGCACAAATAAACAAAGGAAAAAAAGACAAACAAACAAACCCTGAGTGGCACAGATGGTGCACATGGCATAGATGGTGCACATGGCATAGATGGTGCACATGGCATAGATGGTGCACATGGCATAGATGGTGCACATGGCAATGTCTAGCTTTAACCAATAATTGGAAAGTCGCGAAGCCAGAATGAATGAACGTCCTTTTGCAACATCCAACCAACAGCCTCCATCCCCTTTCCTATACCGATTACTTTGACACGAAGTTTTCATCTTCCACGTTCTGTTAGTAGTAGTGATCATCACATACCATTCATGTCGAGTAGCCCAGCCATGTGCAGGCTGGACCTGCCAGAGGTTCATGTCAGGCCGCGTTGTGGCCACTGACAGGGGGAAACGTGGTAGTGCTGCTGACTCATTTCAGTGATGTTCGATAGCTCAGTCTTCCGCGCCGATTTAAGATGCACAAAATGCAATTGCAAACCGTGGCTGCTTGACCCCAGAATCAGATTCATCGATCATCGATCTCAAGTGACCATCTGTCTCTTGAAGAGGAGACAGCCTCTCCCAGGATTGAATCATTCTGTCTAAGGGTTGTGAGTTCCAATCTTTTTTTTCAGACCAGACGGAAGTAGGCTCGCCCCTACCAACCCACCCCTCCTCTGCTTTCCCTCCGTCTCCAGGGAGAAGAAGAGTGGAGAGGAGTGAAAGGAAAGGGAGACAAGGCGTGGTCTGGGGGTGGGGGTGGAGGTGGGATGGGAGATCAATTACACCGAAACCTTTTTTCCTTGTTTGGCAAAGGATGTACACACGCCAGAAACGTGGTGAGCCGTAAAGGGGTGGGACGACAACAAAGCTGATTCTTGTTTGGCAAAGTTAGTATATTTACACATACTCTGGTGGGTTTTGGAGGGAATGAGGCGACGGGATCAGTGTGTGTGTGTGTGTGTGTGTGTGTGTGTGTGTGTGTGTGTGTGTGTGTGTGTGTGTGTGTGTGTGTGTGTGTGCGTGCGTGTGTGTGTGTGTGTGTGTGTGAGTGTGTATGTGTGTGTGTGTGTGTGTGTGCGCGCGCGCTTAAGGGATGTGGAAGGGTTGAGGCTTCTGTAGGTGTGGGAGTAAATGCATGGTATGTATGCATGTGTATTCTACAGTTTGTGATCTTATATCGAAGCCTTGACTTAAGTACAGAAACGAGTGACCGAGGCTGAGAGAAATAATACATCTCTTGGAGGGTTCTCTCCAAATGTGCGTGATAGGGACACGCAGGTGTATTTGGACCAGGAGAATCAGGGAAAACGCATGTGTTTTTATGTCATGGAAACATTTATATTTCAATGATGTCTTCCCCGCCCCTTCAGAGACCATCAAAGCACGCTCTTCCCTGTTTCCTGCTCCAGCTTCTTTGAAACTATGGCTCAGAGACCACATACCACACATAGTTGCTGGTTATTGCAAGTGAGAACAACGAATCAAAAGGAAAACAAAGCAACAACAAAACGAAGCATCTATATCTCCAGCCTAACTCCAGTCCTTAACATTCAATTTTGACTCATCTACATAAATGAATCTGTGTGACCATGCACTGTTGGTGTTCCATGTGTGCTTGTGCTGTTAAGCTTGCGTGGATGAGGGTCTGTCTGCGTGCCTGCGTGCGTATGTGTGTGAGCGTCCATGCTAAATGTTAACGTTGGTATTTAAGTACACATACAAGTATTAGGGTTACCAAAGTTGGCCGGCTGACATAACCTTTCCAGACATCCTTTACATGAAGACGTCTCTGAGCCATAACAATTGTGAATCTCAATTTAGCATTCTCAACAAAATCTTCAATATCACAACACCGACCTTTTTTTTTATAAGAAACTTTGATAACTTAATGATTGCTTCAGACATTGACGAAAGGCATGTTAACTGATTTTGCATGCAGCTTTATAACAAATGAAATGTTATGTTCTATCAAGATCAGACCATTTAGTGCCATTTCTACTCAGCAGAGGTTGAAACGTAAATAGGAATATTGCTAAATACAGAATTGAGGCAGACCGTATGTGTTTTGCCAAATACAGATAAGGAACACTGAGTGGATATACCTTTAGGTGAATCAAAGAAGAGAAGCAGCATTTATGGCACAGTTAGGTCAGTCTTTATTGTTTTAAAAGAAACAACACTTCACAAAATCTAAAGAAACACATAAGCAGTATCAGGTTGTTGCAAACATGGTCAAAATGTAACCCTTTTGTGAGAAAATCTAAACTGGTACCTTAAACACTGTAGACCGTCATGTATGTTGCCTCAAAATAGTAGTTACCTGTAATTTTGAAAGCCTTGGCAATTTCTGGTTATTGCAACAACAAAAAAAAAAGGAAATGAGACCAAAGTCTCTGATATAGAATTATCTTTTGGACGCCCGTTTCACTTACAGAAGCGAACCGGTGGCCATTGCGTAACTGGCAGACAGAACACCGCTTATCAAGGTCTAGGACACTTCAGACTGCAGCACAGAGCAGACAGAACGCCGCTTATCAAGGTCCAAGACACTTCAGACTGCAGCACAGAGCAGACAGAACGCCGCTTATCAAGGTCCAAGACACTTCAGACTGCAGCACAGAGCAGACAGAACACCGCTTATCAAGATCCAAGACACTTCAGACTGCAGCACAGAGCAGGCAGAACGCCGCTTATCAAGGTCCAAGACACTTCAGACTCCACAGAGCAGACAGAACACCGCTTATCAAGGTCCAGGACACTTCAGACTGCGGCACAGAGCAGACAGAACGCCGGTTATCAAGGTCCAGGACTTCAGACTGCAGCACAGAGCAGACAGAACACCGCTTATCAAGGTCCAAGACACTTCAGACTGCAGCAAAGACGCGCGGCAAAGGCAGGGGGAGGAGACAATGGCAAGAAAGGCACTGCTGAACGGAACATGGAGTAACAGGCAGGGCTGGTGGCAGGGAGATGGGGTACGAGGAAGTGAAGGGTGGGCTCTTTGAGCTACAGGGCGCTGCATTCATAACCTGTCACTGCATAGGTTGGCTGCTTGTGCCGGTGCAAACTGCCACGTATATATTCTGTGCTTATGAAGTGTTCTGTTATCTGTATGTCCCTCTCCTTCACCAGCTCCGTGCGCTTCATCCTGCTGTCATATGTATCCCCATCACACCTGAGTCAACTAGACAAGTGGCCTTTTTTCTCATAATCAAAACTCGGTCTCTGTAAGTCGCTAAACCATATTCATTAAAATGTTGATGTCATTAAGGGGGAGAAATCCATGCTCTATTAAATGTGCCAGCTTTGTGACTAAGTTTTTTTTTTTTTTTTTTTTTACGGTCAAGAAAATGAATTAGATCACATTTATACTTTACA
>CM031606.1:25278723-25286223 GCA_018398815.1 Conus ventricosus
TATAAACCTGCGCGACTTTGAATGAATGGTGTAGGACTATAGCTACTGACAGAACTATGGTTTATGGACTTTACAATATTTGGTTAAAACTATACTTTGCCACTAAGGGTCTGTTTGTTTTTCGCGATCAGTTTACAAATAAAAAGTCTCATTCAAAACAATCTTAGTGCAACAAAAAGACGAATGAAAGAAAAAAGAAGGGAAAGAAGAAGGGAGGAGGAGGAGGAGGAGGAGGAGGAGGAGGAGAAGAAGAAGAAGAAGAAGAAGAAGAAGAAGAAGAAGAACAACAACAACAACAACAACAAGAAAGGGAAGAGGAAGACAATTGAGGAAAGAAGACAAAATGGAGCAGAAGAAGGAGGAGGAGGAGGGGAAGGAGGAGGAGGAGAAGAAGAAGAAGAAGAAGACTGATTTGAATAACAAGCGTTGAACGTTCCCAGCATTTTGCACATTTAGCTCTTGTCCGTTTTCAGTCAGTTTTAGAGTTTTTCATGATCCCGATATTTATTTTCCAAACCATGGCTTTACCCCTCGGCAAAACTGATCCTGAATGATTCATTCTCAACTCGAATCATCCTTTCGTTGCAGCTGTAGCTGTTTTATTAGGTTCCAATAATGAGGACATTGTGATTACTTGTCAATGACACTCAGCTGGTGGGTTTATCCTGTTCTTGCTTCTTTATGTTCAGATAGCTGAGAAATAAACAAAAAAGAGTAACAGAACATGGAAGGAGCTTGGGAGCTGGGTGCAGCTTACATTAGGGGAAGTCCAAGGTGATCTCATCTCACTTTATCTCTGATCCCCACACCAACCATTTGCCGCAGTTCACACGTGGCGGTGAATTGGCGCACAATGTGTTGGGACATGGAAAAGGTCAAGGACATTGCTTGAGACGCAGACAGAGAATGACAGACAGAGGGTGGGGGGGGGGATACAGATGGGATGGAGTGTGAAAGAGAAACGGGTGGGAGAGAGTGGTGGGGGCAATTTTTGAGAATGAGCATAGCCCTCTGCCTCTGTCTCTCTGTCTGTCTGCTTGTCTGTCTGTCTCTCTCACTTTCTGTCTGTCTCTTCTCGAGAATGAGTATCTCACTCTGTCTCTCTCTGTTTGTCTGTCTCTGCCTGTCTGTCTGCTTGTCTGTCTGTATGTCTGTCTCTCTCACTTTCTCTCTGTCTCTTCTCTCTGCCTCTGCCTCTGTCTGTGTCTGTGTCTGTCTGTCTGTCTCACACACACACACACACACACACACACACACACACACACACACACACACACACACACACACACCAGATGACAAGAAATGATACGTAATCCTAACCCGTAAGAAACCTGTAACAACAATAGGAGACGGTTTCCATTTTGTGCCAACAATGAACGACGACCAGCAAAGGATCAGCATTCGCTTCAATGACAATGACATGGTTGGTACCGTAAAGCTCCTGGAGACTGTCGTTGGATGGAACAGGGTGGCGCCCTCAGGAGATGGGGGGGGGGGGATGCTCACTCCCACTGGCTCTGAAAATTAAGTGATTTTCCTAGTCGGGAGAGAGAGAGGAAGCGGGGGGGGGGGGGGGGGGGGGGGGGGGGGGGGCTCAGCAGGTGGTGTCTGGAGTCTGCTGGATCAGAACCAGGCACCACTGAACACTGGCAACCGAAGTGACTTTGCAGCAGCCCAGTCTCCTGATGGCCTGACGTTGGTTGCTCCCTGTGAAGTGCTGATACTGGCACTGTCGCACTCTGAAAACGGGTGTGGCTGTGGTTGGGAGCAACAGTGTTGGAGTGATGCCACTGATAAGGGGCCCGGAAAATGAGATAACAACACACACACACACGGGAGGGAGAATTTCTTACGAATTTCTGTGACTGCACGATTCGTTAGTGGTGAAAGTGAAGGCGGTTGGGGGGGGGGGGGGGTGGAGGGGGGGGGGGGATGTGAGGGAGGGGAGTGTGCTCTTGGTAAATTTCTATCTCAGAGGAAAACATCATGGGTGAAAGTGATGGTAATAGGGTCGGGCTTGGGATGGGTGGGGGGGGGGGGGGGGGATATCTGTTCCTGATAAATACCCACATCATTGGGCAATGCATGACTGGCAAAAGTGAAGACAAGGGTGACAACCTCTTCCTTGGGAATTTCTATCATGAACGATGCGTTATCAATGAAAGTGAAGGCGACGGAGAGAGTCTTCTCCGTGTAAACATCCATCATTGGGCAATGCATTATGGGTGTAAGTGAAGGCAGAGGGGGTGGGAATAGAAAGAATTTCTTCATGGTGAATTTGTGTTCTTGAGCAATGCATTATGGGAGAAAATAAATGGTGAGAAAAGGGTGAGCGAGGGGTGGCGGGGGGGGGGGGGGGGGGGGGAGGGGGGGGGCAACATGCAGACAGGCAGACAATGACTACTGTAAAGGAGAGGGAGGGGTTGGGGGCGCTATTGGAGGGGGGGGGGGGGGGGGGGGACGGAGGAAAGAGTGGAGCGGAGCTGGGTTCTATTCGTTAAAATCTTTGACGTCATGTGGTGGTGACGGCGATCTCTGACACATCGCTGACATGCTGTACAATCTACAAGAGCAATTTTCTTCAAGACAACGATAATCATACCCCTGTTCTTGCAAAATTATTCACGATAACTATTTTCCTACATGAATGATAGAGATTGCTTTTCCTGTCATGATTATTATTGTTTTCTGTTATTGTTAACTGTTCTCCTCGGGAAAGCAGTGATGATAGGCTATAAAAGCTTTTGTAATCTCATGAGTCTCACGGTCCTCTCTCTCTCTCTCTCTCCTCTTCCTTCTGCGAACTGACGGCAGATGTTCACTTTTTCTGTCACTAAAATGACCACACTTTGTATTCCAAGACTATGGAATTTCACCGACTAACATAGTTGACACAAACGAACACCAGCTTTCCTGTCATCGTGCCTTCTATCAAGTGTGTGTGTGTGTGTGTGTGTGTGTGAATTGCCAAGTCTGTTGACATGAGAACTGGAAGTAAAACAAATTGCCTGAAAAGTCCAGGCATTGTAGATTTAATGTACCTCCGACATTGTAGAGTTCTTCTTCCTAAAGTGACAGTGCGGGTGTTCTTTCCATAGCATATTAACCATTTTTGAAAATAGAAAGAAATAGAAAATCATTCATTTGGCAAGCTTTCCCTCCCTCATATTAACTCAATTGTCAGGGGCATACTGTAGGAATTATCCCCCTTGGTCGATCTGCTCGGTGTCCTCCCTTGTCATAGTCCTGTGTGATTGACAATGTAGAAAGAACTTTCAGGGAATTGTTTTATTCTAATTGCTCATTTTAGCGTGGATCTCTCTCTCTCTCTCTCCTCTCTCTCTCTCTCCTCTACACCCACCACACACACACACACACACACCATTCATACCCCACACACACACGCCTCCTAAACACACACACACACACACACACACACACACCACACCACACACACACACACATACACACATAAACACACACACACACACACCACCACACGCACGCACGCACGCACGCACGCACGCAGCAGCACGCACACACACACACACACGCACGCACGCACGCACGCACGCACGCACGCACGCACGCACACACACACAACACACACCACACACACACACACACACGCAAACGCGAGCGCGCGCACTGCTGGAAGCGCGCGATGGAGAGAGCAGAGGAGAGGAGAGAGGAGAGAGAGAGAGAGAGAGAGAGAGAGAGAGAGAGAGAGAGAGAGAGAGAGGGTGAGGAGTATACTGTGGTGGACACAAATGCCCCCTCACTCTCTCTCTCTCTCTCTCTCTCTCTCTCTCTCTCTCTCTCTCTCTCTCTCTCTCTCTGTCCGAAAAAAAATATAGCCAAGTACAACTTACTGGATAGCGTGCACTGAATTCAGAGTGACATGTAAACTCCTGCAAACTCCAGGCGTGTATCTCCCAGATTCAATTGGAGTGGATAAGGTCAGCGGTGCATTGGGGTGTTCCTCATTTCTGTTGGATTCTGAGGTTTCCTGATCTGTCTAACTTCCTCTACACCCCCCCCCCCCCCCACCCTCACCCTCTTTCCACCACCAATTCTCCTATTCACACACACAGTACTACATAACGTAAAATATCCACCACCACTACAAACACACACAAAAAAGCGTCTTTTGATGAATGTTCAAACAACACTCGTACTTTACAAGAGGGTAAAAGAGCACAAGGTCACGTGCGATTAGATGTCTGGTTTAGTTGCTTGAATGTGGCGTACTTACGGTGCTTTATCTGGGGGAATCAGAGTAAAGCCACTTATGGGGCCACGGAATATGAGGCCATGAAACACACACACACACACACACACACACACACACACACACACACATAAACACAAACACACACACACACAACACACACACACACCACACAAAGAGAGAGGAGAAGAGAGAGAGAGGAGAGAGAGAGAGAGAGGAGAGAGAGAGAGAGAGAGAGAGAGAGAGGCCTCTGACTTCTCTTCCTCTGCTCTTTCAGACTTTACTCAAGGTATATGTTTGACTACGGGCGTAAGGAACGACGTCATCTTGTTCCGACTAAGCAGGAGTTTCACTCTTTCGTGGTGGATGAGTTAAGGGAATTCAGGGAATGCTTTCAACGCTGGTCCCTTCGTCACTGTCTATACAACAAGACCTTGATGGAATCCAAAGAGAGAGAGAGAGAGAGAGAGAGAGAGAGAGGAGAGAGAGAGAGAGAGAGAGAGAGAGAGAGAGGGGAGAGGAGAGAGAGAGAGAGAGAGAGAGAACAGCTCACAGCTAATTAATCGAGTTTCCTGTCTCTCTGTCTCTCGACTTCTTTTCCTGCTCAACCCTTCTTCCTCCCCTTCATCGTCATTTTCCTTCCTTTCTGTTTCCCCCTTCTCCTTCCTTTCTGTTTCCCCTTCTTCTTCCTTTCTGTTTCCCCCTTCTCCTTCCTTTCTGTTTCCCCCTTCTCCTTCCTTTCTGTTCCCCCCTCTCCTTCCTTTCTGTTTCCCCTTATCCTTCCTTTCTGTTTCCCCCTTCTTCTTCCTTTCTGTTTCCCCCTTCTCCTTCCTTTCTTTTTCCCCCTTCTCCTTCCTTTCTGCCTCCCCTTCTCCTTTCCCTTTTTGTTTCCCCCTTCTTCGTTCCTTCTCCTTTCTTTCTGTTTCCCTTCTCTTTTTTTCTGTTTCCCATTTCTCTTTCTTTCTGTTTCCCCCTTCTCTTTCTTTCTGTTTCCCCCTTCTCCCGCCTTTCTGTTTCCCCCTTCTCCTTCCTTTCTGTTTCCCCCTTCTCCTTCCTTTCTGCTTCCCACTTCTCTTTCTTTCTGTTTCCCCTTCTCCTTCCTTTCTGTTTCTCCCTTCTCCTTCCTTTCTGTTTCCCCTTCTCCTTCCATTCTGTTTCCCCTTCGCCATCCTTTCTGTTTCCCCTTCTCTTTTTTCTGTTTCCCATTTCTTTTTCTTTCTGTTTCCCCCTTCCCGTTCTTTCTGTTTCCCCTTCTCCCTCCTTTCTGTTTCCCCCTTCTCTTTGTTTCTGTTTCCCCCCTTATCCTTCCTTTCTGTTTCCCCTTCTCTTTCGTTCTGTTTCCCCCTTCTCCTTCCTTTCTGTTTCACCTTCTCTTTCTTTCTGTTTCCCCCTTCTCCTTCCTTTCTGTTTCCCCTTCTCTTCCTTTCTGTTTTCCCCTTCTCCTTCCTTTCTGTTCCCCCTTCTCCTTCCTTTCTGTTTCCCCCTTCTCCTTCCTTTCTGTTCCCCCTTCTCTTTCTTTCTGTTTCCCCTTCTCCTTCCTTTCTGTTTCCCCCTTCTCCTTCCTTTCTATTTCCCCATTCTCCTTCCTTTCTGTTTCCCCCGTCTCTTTCTTTCTGTTTTCCCCTTCTCCTTCCTTTCTGTTCCCCCTTCTCTTTCTTTCTCTTTCCCCCTTTTCTCTTCTTTCTGTTTCCCCTTCTCTTTCTGTCTCACCCTCCATCCACCTCTCGCTCCAAATGTCCTACAACTCTTCCAGTTTGCTAGTGGACTGCGCCTTAATTCGCCGACATGTGTAAACTGCGGGCAAATTGTTGTGGAGATCAAAGATTAGGCAGATTATGATCACCCTGGACTCCCTCAACTTTCAGCTGTAGCAGGGAATTAAGGCTTCCCAGGTTTCTTTGATAAGTTGTGTGTGTGTTTGTGTGTGTGTGTGTGTGTGTGTGTGTGTGTGTGTGTGTGTGTGTGGTGTGTGTGTGTGTTTCCTCTTTGTCTGCGATGAAGCGACAGAAAAAAAAAGTAAAGCAGCCTGCCTTTTTCAAAGATAATCACAATGCCTGTTCTACTTTAACCTGTTAAACAGCTAAAGCAGTGATGAAACAAGGAGTTGATTGTTCTGAGAATGAGCCATTTGAAAAAAAAAATGTTAGCCGAAACGTATATCCCTGATATAGTAGAGACTTTTCGTAGCTTTTAAACCAAAAAAATAATGCACTTAGTTTCAATTTCAATGACAATAAACCCATATTGACAACTTTAACGTAGGACACCAAGTCAATCTGCGCAGCCGTTTTAAGATAACGAGAAGATTTTTCTTTTTCTTCTTCTGTTTGTTTATCTCACACACATGTACACTCACACATACAGACACGCTTCCCCAAGCCTCTCTCTCTCTCTCTCTCTCTCTCTCTCTCTCTCTCTCTCTCTCTCTCTCTCACACACACACACACACAACACACACACACACACACACACACACACACACACCACCACCACCACCACCACCACCACCACCAAGCCACACCTCAAACCCATCGAAATGTGTGGAAATGTATCTACTTTGCTCCACAAGAATTAGTTTTGTTGTCACATCCCGCCTCCCACTGTCGGAGTCATTACGTCTGGGGAGGGTTCATCCTTTTCCAAACAGTTTCGGCGTAACTGACACCCCCTCCCTCCCTCCGACACCCCCCCCCCCCCCCCCCCCGATTCCGTACCTTCCCTTCCTTTCCCTCCGCCGCTATCCACTCTTCTTTTTCCTACAGATGGAGGGAAAAGAGAGGGGGGTCGGGGGTGGCGGCGGCAAGTCTACTTCCGTCCGGTTGCACTGTGCACATCTGACCAAACAAAATGGACCCCACAACTCTGGGGATACTGATTCGACCCTGGTGGAGACAAGTAATATCTATCCTGCTGGAGACAAGCAATATCTATCCTGGTGGAGACAAGCAATATCTATCCTGCTGGAGACAAGCAATATCTATCCTGGTGGAGACAAGCAATATCTATCTGCTGGACACAAGCAATATCTATCCTGGTGGAGACAAGCAATATCTATCCTGGTGGAGACAAGCAATATCTATCCTGCTGGAGACAAGCAATATCTATCCTGGTGGAGACAAGCAATATCTATCCTGGTGGAGACAAGCAATATCTATCCTGGTGGAGACAAGCAATATCTATCCTGGTGGAGACAAGCAATATTTATCCTGGTGGAGACAAGCAATATCTATCCTGGTGGAGACAAGCAATATCTATCCTGCTGGAGACAA
>CM031606.1:25291223-25301223 GCA_018398815.1 Conus ventricosus
CTTCTTCAGTACCTTCACGTCACTTCTGTAGAAACGTAGTTCTAGCACTACGTCAATGTTCAAAAAGACGTCAACTCTCTCTCTCTCTCTCTCTCTCTCTCTCTCTCTCTCTCTCTCTCTCTCTCTCTCTCTCTCTCAATCTATCTGTCGCTTTACATGTTTAAGGCACACATCACATCCGAAATACATTCCTTCGCCCGGTCTTCACCATGAAGTGGAAATCCTTTCTTGAATTGAGACCATTGAAAATTGTGCCAAGGTTACACTGGTACCAAATCTCCTTGCGAAGTAGATCTTCATCATCATCTGCAGCGTCAAATGCGGTGATCTTGAGGAATGGGAGGTTCTTGTCTTTTGGATGGGGAATCTGTTTCACATGGGCAGCAAGTCTACACTTCTTGGTTTTCCCCAGATTGATGTCCGACTTGTGGTTGGCCCAACGGAGTTTTAAATTGTTGGTAGAGCCCACATACACTTCGGTTTCATGGAGAGAGCAGGAGATGGCATACAACACTCTTGGTGTCTCGCAAGTGATGTGTTTGGAGATGTTGATTATTCTGCCATCGAACAAAGACCTAAGACTCCTGGTAATAATGACATGTTTGCAAGTATCACAACGGTCTTTGCAAGGGAAAAAGCCAGGTTCTTCCTTAGGACCGTGCTGTCGGAATCTTTGGGGGACAGTGGGCTTGTAAATTTCCCCAATGTTCTTCCTTCTCCTGTCTGCCGAGATCAACATCTTCTTGGGAAAGATTTCTTCGTTCTTCTTAGTGGCATAGAGAATTTTCAAATTTTCATTGATGATTTTTCCTTTGCTGGGCACTCTCGGGTCAAATGTTGTAACCCAAGCCAGTTTCTTCGTCTGCTTCTTGCGAGGTTGATGAAGAAGTGTTTCTCTGTTCTTGCTGTCTCCCTTAATGAGACGTGAACGGGCTACATCCCATTTCCAACCTGACACACACAGATATTTGGAATACTCTTGTATCCTAGCTGCCAGTTTGTCATCGTCACTACAGATCATGCGGAGTCGTATTCCAATACCTTCAATGAGGCCCTTGAAGACTCCTGGAGAATGGCAACTACCAGGATGAAGATAAGAGTGGCAATGTTTGCTGTTCACGTCTGTGTTGATCTTGCCATCGTGAAGTTTCAGTTTCACGTCCAAATACTCCACTTCAGTACCATGTGTTACTGTCCATTTGATGGATGGAGGATGAAGGGTTTGGAGTTCAGCTTGAAACTGATCAACTGTGGAGGCAAATGGAAGTACAGCAAATCCATCGTCTCTAAATCTGTTCCTGTCACGGTCGCTAAGCCGGACGGCCCTACCACCCCTACCCACGCCTATTACACACTAGAGCAGACAATACAGCACACTAACACAGCTTTACAATCATGCGCACTTCTTTATTTCACACACACACTATGGCGCCACCACTCACGTCCATCCACAACCACACACCGGTATTCCACTTCTTCACTGACCCACACTACCCTGCTACGACCCTGAGAACCCTAACCTATGCTAAAGCACCAGTTGCAGTATATCACTGCAACCTAGGGATGCAGAGATAGCCCGCACATGTGGTGGCTAACTACTAGGGACAAGGACCAACCCAAGGGACTCTAATCTCTAAACTACTACTACCCACACCTCTCCCCAGGACCCACCCTTCTCTTTTGACCCGGGACCACTACCGCACCGGTCACTGCGTCCCTAAGGGAGGCAACGACAAGTACCTTACACCGTGCTGGCCACTACGTCCCAAAAGGAGGCAGTAGCTAACACCATTAACCCTACTGCCTAACGCTACACCCCTTCTACCACCACCATGGGACAACCCATCCCGGCCGGAAACTCCAGTCCTCGGCGCTGTACGTGGCCCCTCGCAGGCTGACACCTCCCGGAAGACTCTGCACACCCGGCGCTGACCGTGGCCTCCCGCAGTCCGACCTCTCCCCGAAGACTCTACACCCCGGCGCTGACCGTGGCTCCTCGCAGACTGACTCCTCCCTGCGATGAGCGCGACACCCAACGCACACACACACCAGACGCCCTCTCGACGAATCCGGGGCTCAACGCCTCCTCCTCTGAAGGCCCCGCCGGACACCGAGGGTGAGGGAAGGCCTGGTGCAGCGCCTCTCACAGGACGCCTGACTAGGGAAAAGTAACAGGTGCCGGAGAACTTCCAGAGAGCCCGGTAGCAGGAGGAGAGCTGCCTCACAAACGGCAGACGGCCTGGGTAGTCTCCCTCTCCCGGGAAAAACAGCGGGTACAGAGAGCCGCCGCTCACCTGCCGGCACGCGGCAGTAGCCTGCAGTGGTCTGGCCCCAGTCTCAGGACGGAACGGGATACCTGGACAAACAGACGTTCAACCACACCAGTTCTGCAACTGGCTGAAGTGGCTGCCAACAAAGACGACACCGACTCGGCACAGGCCAAGGGCACCCAAACCCGACGAGGACCTGGCACTAACTATGACTCAAAGTCACTCCTCAAAAACTAACGGCGCTGCCGCCGCACCTACAAGGAGTACGTCCACTCCGACGAACACCAGGGACCGAAGTGAAGCTACCCCAACGCATTCCGCCTGGTCGGAATGAAGCGAACTCTACTCGCAACACAAAACAGCGATTGGTCAGAGCAGCGTATCCCTCCGCAGAGCTGACACGCCCGACCAACGGACTAGTTGTTGCTCGTGCAACAACACGACAATTTACCACAACAACTCAGACTTGACAACACCAACACATCCGATATCCTGCCCCGCCTTCTCTGGTGTAGAACCAAAGTAACAAAAGGGTAACAATCGGGAACGAAACCAACTTCCCGCTTCCATCCCTTCAACAAGTGAAGATTGGAATTCAAGAATATTGTGTCTTATTTCCCCAGCCCCCTACCTAGCCTAACCTTCCACCTTAACCAAAACCCCAATCTTACACACGCACGCTCGCACACACACATATACACATATGCACACGCACACGCTATTTCTGAACTACCATTACTCCAAACACATGGACGGCCGATTTACTACCGCCGATCGGTGACAGCTCCAGTCCAGTTTCTTGACATCTTCATCTGGACTCGGATGTAGAAAAGAAAGGAGTGGAACTGATGTTGTAGAAACAAGCTTGTGGTCTAGCTCTCCCATGAAAACATCTACATAATCACAGGAATGACAAGGTCCATGGCTGTACCATGGTTGGGCTTGGCATAGATTATTTTGCTTTCGCCGTCTTCATATTTGCAGAAATTGTTGTTCAATGCAATGTCAAGCCCTTCCATGATACAGCGTGTGGGGATGTCAAGAGGCGATGGGATCTTTTGCAGCATCTTCTCTGTAGCAGGAACTCCCATTACGTTGTTGACGTTGGGATAGAGAGCTACATCACAGATTGCTAGTGTTGCTGATGGTGGAAGTGGGCTGTACTTCGAGTTTATCCTCTCTATCTTCTGTAAAAACTCTTTAGTGTCCATGATCTGATATGGCAGATGTTGCGTCAGGTGTTGAATAGCCTTCTGGACAAGCTTAGAAAGTGGCTGCACTGGAGTGCCTGATCCTGTCAGCAGGAGTCTCATAGGATAAGGCTGTTGCTTGTGGGTCTTGGTGGAGCTGTACTGGAGTGCCTGATCTGTCAGCAGGAGTCTCATAGGATAAGGCTGTTGCTTGTGGGTCTTGGTGAGCTGTACTGGAGTGCCTGATCCTGTCAGCAGGAGTCTCATAGGATAAGGCTGTTGCTTGTGGGTCTTGGTGAGCTGTACTGGAGTGCCTGATCCTGTCAGCAGGAGTCTCATAGGATAAGGCTGTTGCTTGTGGGTCTTGGTGAGCTGTACTGGAGTGCCTGATCCTGTCAGCAGGAGTCTCATAGGATAAGGCTGTTGCTTGTGGGTCTTGGTGAGCTGTACTGGAGTGCCTGATCCTGTCAGCAGGAGTCTCATAGGATAAGGCTGTTGCTTGTGGGTCTTGGTGAGAGGTTTGCATTTTCCTGCTTTTGGGTTCTGGATGTCTGTGACACAGTTTGCTACGTCACTTGAGATGGCGCCTTTCGATGCCCACTTCTTAGCCATGACTTTATTTTTGCTGTCACCTGTTCAGATGGATTTTGGTCGAGTACATCGTAATAATTGCCATCATTCAAAGCAGCACAGATCTTTTCATCATCTCATCAAGTGATGTTATGACAGTTACCCCTGCTTTGTCCGCATACCTGCATGCTGCATCGTGGGTTAAAGGGAGATCTTTCAGTTCTTTAAGGGCAGTTCTTTGACCGATGTTAGGTTATCTTTGATCCTCCTACGTTTTTGGGGGTCTATGATGTCATCAGAACACGCTTGAATAAAAGCTTCAAGAGCTGCATCCTCTGGGAGCTTGGTTATCTGTAGGTTGGTACCATGGTACCTTTCAAAATCATGATCATCTTCATCACCATTATTATTACCAGGAGTCTTAGATCTTTGTTCGATGGCAGAATAATCAACATCTCCAAACACATCACTTGCGAGACACCAAGAGTGTTGTATGCCATCTCCTGCTCTCTCCATGAAACCGAAGTGTATGTGGGCTCTACCAACAATTTAAAACTCCGTTGGGCCAACCACAAGTCGGACATCAATCTGGGGAAAACCAAGAAGTGTAGACTTGCTGCCCATGTGAACCAGATTCCCCATCCAAAAGACAAGAACCTCCCATTCCTCAAGATCACCGCATTTGACGCTGCAGATGATGATGAAGATCTACTTCGCAAGGAGTTTGGTACCAGTGTAACCTTGGCACAATTTTCAATGGTCTCAATTCAAGAAAGGATTTCCACTTCATGGTGAAGACCGGGCGAAGGAATGTATTTCGGATGTGATGTGTGCCTTAAACATGTAAAGCGACAGATAGATTGAGAGAGAGAGAGAGAGAGATAGAGAGAGAGAGAGAGAGAGAGAGAGAGAGAGAGAAGAGAGAGAGAGGAGAGAGAGAGAGAGAGAGAGAGAGAGAGAGAGAGAGTTGACGTCTTTTTGAACATTGACGTAGTGCTAGAACTACGTTTCTACAGAAGTGACGTGAAGGTACTGAAGAAGGCTTCGCAGAGGAGCCGAAATTATTTACAGTAATAATATTGATCTATAGCTTCCTTAAAGTGGTCGAGTTTTCTTTGTTGTTCTTTGTTATTCCTTCTTCTCTGAAGACTCCAGATGTGTGCGGTGCCAGCGATTTTTGGACTATTATTTTGTGTATTCCGGGATTATCATCCGTCGTTGTCCAACTGCCGGCTCCATATCAACCACTGTCGATCATGGAAGTAACTTTGGTTTGTACATAATGCCACACTCTTTTTGTATCTTGAGAGATTTGTATTTGAAACATCAACTTAGTCATCTTAAACTGAATTTTCTACATGAGTGTGTTTTTCATGGAAAACTACCGTATGGATTAAAAGTTCATTTTAATCTAGCATACCAAATAAAAAGCAAAGACCTTTATGAACACATTCAAGAGATCTTAAACAAGACTGGATCAAGGATCTTGGATTCCCTCATCGTAGAATGCGCAAAAACCACTAGAATTCTAGAGAGACAATTTCTTGATGCCAAAGAGAGAGCAGTTGATGTTCTAGGACGAACAGAAACCGAAAAGTTGCTTGAAGATGTTCAAAAGGTAACTAGAACTAAGATAGACAGTGTCAAGAACACCATTGTAAGAAAATCAAGCAACTCCTTAAACAGTTACCTCAAGCACGTGACATCTACAACACTGGTTCTCTTAGACTACAGTCTGACAACTGCCTCAAGGATCAAGAAAAGCTTAATAAGAATGTGAGATCCCATACAGCAAAACGTAAACGAGGAAAGGTAAAATGCAAGAAGCAAAAAAAAATAAACCTCAGTACACGCCATCAGAGGAAGACAAACAAGCCCTCGACCACATTGTTCTAGCCTCAAACGTAACACTTACGGATGATCAAAAAGCCATTTGTCGACTACCAGATTGTTTTGCGCCCAGCCCAAGATCACCAGTAGATTTATGTGATATAACCATTGGCACTTATGCCTGGGCTGAACGTTTGAGATGGCACCGTTTTTACCATGTGAAGAAAAAGGAGGCTAAAAAAGACTCTAATGGTGATGAAGATGATCATGATTTTGAAAGGTTACCATGGTACCAACCTACAGATAAACAAGCTCCCAGAGATGATGCAGCTCTTGAAGCTTTTATTCAAGCGTGTTCTGATGACATCATAGACCCCCAAAAACGTAGGAGGATCAAAGATAACCTAACATCGGGTCAAAGAACTGCCCTCAAAGAACTGAAAGATCTCCCTTAACCCATGGTGCAGCATGCAGGTATGCGGATAAAGCAGGGGTAACTGTCATAACATCACTTGATGAGGATGATGAAAAGATCTGTGCTGCTTTGAATGATAGCAATTATTACGATGTACTCGACCAAAATCCATCTGAACAGGTGACAGCAAAAATAAAGTCATGGGCTAAGAAGTGGGTATCGAAAGGCGCCATCTCAAGTGACATAGCAAACTGTGTCACAGACATCCAGAACCCAAAAGCAGGAAAATGCAAACCTCTCACCAAGACCACAAGCAACAGCCTTATCCTATGAGACTCCTGCTGACAGGATCAGGCACTCCAGTACAGCTCACCAAGACCCACAAGCAACAGCCTTATCCTATGAGACTCCTGCTGACAGGATCAGGCACTCCAGTACAGCTCACCAAGACCCACAAGCAACAGCCTTATCCTATGAGACTCCTGCTGACAGGATCAGGCACTCCAGTACAGCTCACCAAGACCCACAAGCAACAGCCTTATCCTATGAGACTCCTGCTGACAGGATCAGGCACTCCAGTACAGCCACTTTCTAAGCTTGTCCAGAAGGCTATTCAACACCTGACGCAACATCTGCCATATCAGATCATGGACACTAAAGAGTTTTTACAGAAGATAGAGAGGATAAACTCGAAGTACAGCCCACTTCCACCATCAGCAACACTAGCAATCTGTGACGTAGTTGCTCTCTATCCCAACGTCAACAACGTAATGGGAGTTCCTGCTACAGAGAAGACGCTGCAAAAGATCCCATCGCCTCTTGACATCCCCACACGCTGTATCATGGAAGGGCTTGACATTGCATTGAACAACAATTTCTGCAAATATGAAGACGGCGAAAGCAAAATAATCTATGCAAAGCCAACCATGGTACAGCCATGGGACCCTGTCATTCCTGTGATTATGTAGATGTTTTCATGGGAGAGCTAGACCACAAGCTTGTTTCTACAACATCAGTTCCACTCCTTTCTTTTCTACATCCGAGTCCAGATGAAGATGTCAAGAAACTTGACTGGAACAGATTTAGAGACGATGGATTTGCTGTACTTCCATTTGCCTCCACAGTTGATCAGTTTCAAGCTGAACTCCAAACCCTTCATCCTCCAACCATCAAATGGACAGTAACACATGGTACTGAAGTGGAGTATTTGGACGTGAAACTGAAACTTCACGATGGCAAGATCAACACAGACGTGAACAGCAAACATTGCCGGCATGCCACTCTTATCTTCATCCTGGTAGTTGCCATTCTCCAGGAGTCTTCAAGGGCCTCATTGAAGGTATTGGAATACGACTCCGCATGATCTGTAGTGACGATGACAAACTGGCAGCTAGGATACAAGAGTATTCCAAATATCTGTGTGTGTCAGGTTGGAAGTGGGATGTAGCCCGTTCACGTCTCATTAAGGGAGACAGCAAGAACAGAGAAACACTTCTTCATCAACCTCGCAAGAAGCAGACGAAGAAACTGGCTTGGGTTACAACATTTGACCCGAGAGTGCCCAGCAAAGGAAAAATCATCAATGAAAATTTGAAAATTCTCTATGCCACTAAGAAGAACGAAGAAATCTTTCCCAAGAAGATGTTGATCTCGGCAGACAGGAGAAGGAAGAACATTGGGGAAATTTACAAGCCCACTGTCCCCAAAGATTCCGACAGCACGGTCCTAAGGAAGAACCTGGCTTTTTCCCTTGCAAAGACCGTTGTGATACATGCAAACATGTCATTATTACCAGGAGTCTTAGGTCTTTGTTCGATGGCAGAATAATCAACATCTCCAAACCATCACTTGCGAGACACCAAGAGTGTTGTATGCCATCTCCTGCTCTCTCCATGAAACCGAAGTGTATGTGGGCTCTACCAACAATTTAAAACTCCGTTGGGCCAACCACAAGTCGGACATCAATCTGGGGAAAACCAAGAAGTGTAGACTTGCTGCCCATGTGAACCAGATTCCCCATCAAAAGACAAGAACCTCCCATTCCTCAGATCACCGCATTTGACGCTGCAGATGATG
Organism: Conus ventricosus; assembly: GCA_018398815.1. NCBI lineage: Eukaryota > Metazoa > Mollusca > Gastropoda > Neogastropoda > Conidae > Conus > Conus ventricosus. The sequence goes on from CM031606.1 coordinate 25,299,575, forward strand.
ATGAAGATCTACTTCGCAAGGAGATTTGGTACCAGTGTAACCTTGGCACAATTTTCAATGGTCTCAATTCAGAAAGGATTTCCACTTTATGGTGAAGACCGGGCGAAGGAATGTATTTCGGATGTGATGTGTGCCTTAAACATGTAAAGCGACAGATAGATTGAGAGAGAGAGAGAGAGGAGAGAGAGAGAGAGAGAGAGGGTTGACGTCTTTTTGAACATTGACGTAGTGCTAAAACTACGTTTCTACAGAAGTGACATGAAGGTACTGAAGAAGGCTTCGCAGAGGAGCCGAAATTATTTACAGTAATAATATTGATCTATAGCTTCCTTAAAGACCTACTTGAGTGCTCGGCTATTTTTTGTTTGAGAAGTCTCTATGTTGTATAAAAAGCGCTCGCGGTGTTGTTTCGGACGAAATATTACCGTTTGGATTTATTTTGCGTAAATTGTAGAAAGCACACCTGCGGAAGTTGCAAATCCGACACTCCAACCCTGTGACGTCACCAATGTGTAATCGTCAGTGAAAATGGCAGCCGAATCAACTTCCGCGATTACATCGCTGCGAAGAAGAAGCGGGCGGGAAAATTTTGTGCGGTTGCTGAATGTACGGGGACTAATACTGATGGTGTAAGTCTGCATAAGTTTCCAACTGACGTGCAATTAAGAAAGAGATGAACTGATTTCGTCCGCACATGTCGAGAGAACTTCGGGCCACAGTACTCGACACCAAACAAAAACTCGTTCGTCTGCTCAAGGCACTTCACAGGTGACGATTATCCAATAACATACAGTCTGTGCAGCGAATTCAACATCCCGAGAAGAAATAAATATTTGAAGCCCGTCTCGATAGATCCCCATCTCGATGGATCCCTGTCTCGATTGATTCCTTTCTCGATGGATCCCGTTACTGTTTTTGGATCTACCGAGACGGGGATCTACCGAGATGGGGATCTACTGAGATGGGGATCTAACGAGACGGGGATCTATCGAGACGGAAATTCGTCCACATGTAGCGGGGGATCTATCGAGACTGGGATCTACCAAGATGGGGATCTACCGAGACGGGGATCTATCGAGATGTACCCAAACGTAAGCCAGTGATCCAGGGTTGTACCAAACTTTTAACAAGAAATTTCAACAAGGTTTCATATTTGCTGCTCGCTCATGACTACGCTATTCCACTTCCAGTGAGCGACACACACTGACACAGTCGCTGCGACAAGACGAAAAAACAACGATGCTCAAACACTCGACTCTGACGTGACTCACGCCTAGTCTGGAACTTACCATTCAGTCGACTCCCGTCTAGATCTATCGTATTCAGGTTTCTGTGATGTGTCTTCTTCCTCATGGTCATCCACAGGTGCAAAGGTTCGTATCTGTACGGCTGAATTCGGAATTCCGATTTATGAACCACTGGAAGTGGTAATTCGCCGTCTTTTTCATGGCAAAAGCAGCTCTCTCCCGTTCCGTCTGCCATGCTTGCTATACACCACCTACGTCACAAGGCGAGAGTAACTCCCCTTGAAATCTTGATTGCAGGTGCAAAAAAATATCTCGAAACCATCACTTTAATCCAGTTATTTCTAGCTTATTTGATTGAATTCAAACTCCGTATTCTGGATTTGTCAGTTTCTGATGTAGATA
>CM031606.1:25308723-25338723 GCA_018398815.1 Conus ventricosus
ATGTATCATGTTGTTCCTTATTACATTGCTTGATTCCTGTAGTCTACTTAGTTTTATGGTGCTGCATTGAAGTACATTGTGTTCAATATATATATTCAATGTGTTCAATATATATGTATATATCCTTGGAATTTATTAGTTTGCTATATATATATATATATATATATATATATATATATATAGAGAGAGAGAGAGAGAGAGAGAGAAGAGAGAGAGAGAGAGAGAGAGAGAGAGAGAGATCAGTATATTTAAAATGCCTAAAACAATTTTTTTAAGTGCTCAACCCCTTGGGGAGCAACATTAGTTAAAACAAGTTAAAAGAGGAATCTTAAAACTATCTACAAATTTGTTTCAAGCGTATTGCGCTGTCATCACCATCCTGATGACAGCGCAATACGCTTGAAACAAATTTGTACATAGTTTTAAGATTCCTCTTTTAACTTGTTTTAAATAAGTACCGAGCACCATTCCAGCAACTTACAGAGCAGCATTGTGTTGCAATGACTGCAAGAAACAAAGCTTGCTCTTATGTCTTATGTCTTATTTTATTTTTCCCCATTCACCCACTTAAGCACATACTGTTAGTTAGGCAGATTTATCTACCACTGCAGATATAAATGCTTATCTCTCCCCTATTTCTTCAATATAAGACATAAGAGCAAGCTTTGTTTATAATTCAATATTTCTTGCAGTCATTGTAACACCAAGCTGCTCTGTAAGTTGCTGGAATGGTGCTCGGTACTTATCCTTGGAATTTATTAGTTTGTTGTAATTTAGTCCCTTGCTGATTCACTCCAAGAACTGGCCCTCAGCACTTGTGTCTTAAGAGGTTATCTTTTTATATTTTCTACTTTTCACAAGAAAATGTAGCTTGTTTTGCCTTTTCTGGGATAGCATTCTTCTTAAAACCGAAAGGGCAGAGGAGTCAAATTACCACTTTCCGCGGTCACTGAGGAGAAACAATCAGGTTTCGAAATATCGGTATCTGACCAGCAGTTATAATAATGTTGGTGAGTTTTCCTCCCTATTGGAGATTGTCTCCCCCTTGGAGACTAAAGCTTGCTGAAGGCTCATTTTGAGAAGCATTTATTTTATTTTTCCCCGTTCACCACTCGAGCACATACTGTTAGTTAGGCAGAATTATCTACCACTGCAGATATGAATGCTTATCTCCCCCTATTTCTTCAATCTAAGACATAAGAGCAAGCTTTGTTTATAATTCTCTCTCTCTCTCTCTCTCTCTCTCTCTCTCTCTCTCTCTCTCTCTCTCTTTCAATTGTTGCATTGCGTTGAATTCCACCAGATTGTATTACATTTCATTGCATTGCAGTGTTCAACGTGGCATTGTATTGCCTTGTATTTAATCATATTGTACTGTATTGTCCTTCCTGGTATTTTGCGTACACCATGCTTTTGTCACATTGCATTTCTGTGAATGGAATATCATCGCATTTCTTTGTATTATGTTGTAATCTGCATCATTTTCATTGCATTGTATTGTGGTGTATTATGTTGCTTTGCACTCAAATGCAATATATCCTACTTCCTTGCTAAATAGATCTGCTGCTTTCTATTAAATTTCATTGTATTGCATTGTTTTATGTTACATTGCTTTGTCTTGTTCTGTAAAAGAAATGTTATTTTACACCGAGTTGAATTGTACAACATTGTCTTGAATTACATCATGATACGCGGTCATACAGACACAGATAGACAGACAGACACAGACACGACACACACACACACACACACACACACACTTCTCGCAACCCATCCTATCCACTGCTCTGGCCACTGTCCTGTGTGCCTCTGGCATCAATGACAATAATTATTACCAGTTCAACATTTCCGCCGTGATTCACCGCAGTTGTTGAGGAAGCCATGGCGCTGTTCCATCGAATGAGTGAAGGTCTATTTTCTTCTCAATCACTGTCTCACCATAATGTTGTCCGTTACTCTGTCATCGATTTTCTGACTTTATGATCGCCAGTGATTGAAGAACGAAAGGAATCTGGTTTTTATTTGAATCCCAGCTATACAGCTTTCGACTGTCAAACGCTGTTGTGGCCAGGACTGGCTATCAATACAGCAAGGAGACAATCAAAATGCCAGGCAATTTCTTTTTAGATTTTCATTGCATCAGTAGCCATCAAACAGCTTCACACAGACGCCGAACACGAGCCGATATTCCGGATCAAAATATTTACGACCTCGACAATGAAAATCCAATATCCTCATAATTATATTAATTTTGAGCCAGAAAGGCAGCGAATTGTTCTGTGCTGACATTTCGTCTTGAGCTAGCTGTGATTTTTTGGTTTGATTTAAAAACAAAATGTCTAGAGGCTGGAAAGGAGATGGCATGAACGTAGAGGGAGAGGGCAGTGTGACTGGATTTGTGGCTTGTGTTGAAGAAACAGCCGATCTTCCTTTAACGTTAACTGACAAAGATCGTCTGAGCTCTGCACCTTAAATCATCTCGATGTTCATTGCGCATTTACTTTCTTCACCTGCAGGTTACATCACTGCCTTTTGAAAAATTAGAAACTGACTTAGAGACAAGCTGCTGTGTTGCAATGGTTAGTCAGGGACTGTGTGTAGGATGTCTTTAGTTCCAATACCATGAGAACCATTATAATCATTGTGGGACTTGCCGACTTCTGTAGTCTTCGACCCAGAATTGCTGACTGTGCTGTGGTCTGAAACATGAAAAAAAGGGAACATGCCTTCGAGTTTTATCCGGCTAAAGGACGCATCTCATGAATGTTACTGCTGTTCCTATCTTGACAGGCTACATAAGACAATGAGGCGTAAGTCCAGCTCTGCCAGATGGTCCCAGAACTAAAAAATGGAATGTTTTACCATTGTCGTCGATGCTTTTGTCCTCACTGATCGTTATGAATCAGAGGGAAAATGTCAAAGATTCTATAACCCTTCGTGCACCGTCCCTTGTTGTGTCCCTTTACACTCGTGACTGTGATGACTCTCTGTTGGTCTTTGGGTGTCAGCAGATTTATGGGATTAGTCGTTGGTGGAGGGGAGAAGGGAAAGAGCAGGAGGAGATTAGGGGTGAGGTGTGTGTGTGGGAGGGGGGGGGGAAAGGGGGAGGAGCGTGGGAAAGGGTACAGTCACGCAATCCGGCTCAGCGACAATGCAAGTGTCGTCAGTTGAGGCTGTCCGGCTATGACAGAACAGCACGGGGACCGCTCAGAACACCAACGTGACTTAACAACAAAGAAGCCGGCCGGGCAGCGTTGTGATGCTCAGACTGCATTGGAACAGGTAGGTGCATAGTTATACTTGGGGGAACCAGGCTGAGTGGTGTGGGACCGAAGTCACAGGCCGGGCTCAGAAAATGGGACAGAAAGCAAGAACACAAATGAAGTTAACATGTACAGAAAACTCTACGTGTAGTTGAAAAACTCTACATCATCAAACTGAATAAAGCAGAAGAAAGAAATGGGGGAGGGGGGGAGAGAAAGAAAGAGAGAGAGAGGGGGGGGGGGAGGGGGTCGGAGAGGAGAGACAGGCAGACAGACAGGCAGACAGACAGACAGACAGACAGACAGAGGCAGGGGACAGAGAGAGAGCGAGGATGAGCGAGAGAGAGAGAGAGAGACGACGACGACGACGACGACGACGACGATGATGATCATGATGCTGTTGACAAACAACGTGACAGAACTATGATGCTGTTGACGAACAACGTGACAGAACTATGTCTCAGCGGTCTTTGGCAACACACCTATGTCGTCTTCGCCTGCGGTGTCAACGCCACCTTATATTAATGCTCAGGGATGGTCGTGCCTAAGGGGACCGATGTTGACCATGGCAGCGGACCAAGGAAAGGACTAATTGCTGAAAGACGGTGTCTGAGGAGCTGTAGGTACAGCTCTGAGGGTCACGGCTGGTCAGAGGCGGTCATTCAGGACATCGCTTGGACGTGAGATGAACAGAGTAAAAAGGGTAGGACAAGTATAATGTTGTGAAGTGTAGTGTAGCGTGACATGGTGAAGTGCAATGTGGTGTAGTGAGGCTAGTGTAGTTTTTGGGCGGGAGGGGGAGGTGATGCAGTTTTGTTTAGATTTGGTGTGGTTGGTGGGGTTTGTAGTGAGTTTCTGTAGGGGAAGGGTATTTAAAAGTAGTTTTGGTAGAGTAGTGTAGTGCAGGGCAGTGTAGCTTGAGCAGGTGGGTGTGGTGTGTGTAGTGAGTGTTGTCCCGTTGTAGTTAGTACATTTAAATACATTTCTGGGTACAGTTGTAGTTTTAGTGCAGTTTTAGTTTTGTTTTAGTGTAGTGTAGTGTACCCTTGGTTTAAAAGTGCGGTGTGGTGCAGTGTTGAGAAACGTAATGGGGGTGTGGGGGTGTTGTAGTGAAATGTGGTTTGGTGTGGTGTGATGGGGATGTGGTAGGGTTTTGGGGGTGTGGTGTTTTTGGTTGTGGGGTTTATGGTGTGGTTTTGTATTGTGAAATTGTAGAGCAACAGTTTACGGGGTCTGTTTTTTTCCCCTTTTTTTCTTCCCTTTTTTTTTTTTTTTTTTTGGGGGGGGGGGGGGGGGGAATTAAATACAATGTTTTCCCTGTGTAAAATTTAAGGTAAAAGCGCACTGCATTTTTTGTGCTACCAGTTTTCCTGTTTTTTTTGGGTACTGTTGCTATTTTTTTTTAACCCAAGGCCCTTTGGGGAAAAAAGCTAGCCAAAAAAAATTTCAGTAATTTGACTTACCCCCCAGCTTCTGAGTATCGTCTCACTGTTTCCCAGATTAAAATGCCCCAAAGAAAAGGGCGAGCTCTTTAAAACCCCCACCCCCAAACCCCCCCCTCCCCCCCCTCCACAAGAAATCCCTGACGTTTTGTTGCTCGTCCAGACCCCCTCATTTTCTGTGGGGGAAAAAGAACGCGAAAGAAGAAGATTTTATTTCCTTTAAAAACCCCTTTTTAGGGGCAAGGAAAATGCAATAAAAATGTTGCAATAGAATAAACACGAGACGTGAACACGAAGCGAGAGTTTTCATGTTCATAGAATCATGGCTGCCTTTTCTGGAATAAATATCTTTAATTTCTCTGGCAAAGGCGAAGAATGACCAAACAAGGCAAGTTGCGGCCTCTGCCCCTTCTTCTTGGACTTGAGAAAACAGTTTATACAAATTAAGACAAACAAACAAAAACAAAAAAGGAAAAAGAAAGAAAGACAAGAACAAAAAACAACAACAAAAAAGAAATAACGACTACCGAATTTAAACAGGTCACTCAGCTAGGAATAGCACTTACTTGGAGCTTTCGACAGACCTCCGTCTGTCTTCTTCAGCGGTGGCGTGGCCACTGGGTGAACTGGCGTTCAGTGCACACGACCACGGGTCGAACCCTGGTCATGTGACTGAACAATGAGGATGTTGTACACCGATGGCAAGGTGTGTCTGCCCCGGTCCCGGCTGAGTGTGGGGTTGTTGGGCGGCAATAGGTATAGCCTCCTTCACCCCACGCTGAAACCATCTATTTTCACACACACACACACACACACACACACACACACACACACACACACACAAATAAGAAATACCACTTTTGAACCAATTGGTCCTGTCAGCATCAACTGTGCCTTCGTCATCTGGAAGTTCCATGAATTTTACAAGGAATTTGAAATAACTCCGCCAGTAATCATGGACAAACACATTAGAAGACAGAACACGAGGCGTTTCGACCTCTTAGGTCTTCTTCAGGCAAGACAAAGAACACTCAAGACACTCAGAAGAACGAGCAATTAGGCGAGCATCTTCTCAATGAAGTTCCATGTTCGTAGTTTCATCAGCTTGTATACGGGCACATATGTAACGAGTTTAAAGCGAAAATCAAAAATGTTTACGGATAGAAAAAAAAATCTAAAAATTCAACGTCCGGTGGTTTCTGGTGGAATTGTATATCATCCTTTTAAAAATTTATGTCAGTCTGTATACTTTCAAAACAGAAAATGATTCACAATTGATGAATTTTTTTAAAACTCATTTTACCAAAATATTCTAACTCACTCTCTCTCTCTCTCTCTCTCTCTCTCTCTCTCTCTCTCTCTCTCTCTCTCTCTCTGTCTCTCTCTCTCTCTCTCTCTCTCTCTCTCTCTCTCTCTCTCTCTCTCTCTCTCTCTCTCTCTCTCATGTGCATTCATTGTGCATTACTTGCGTTTGCAACGATTTTCTCTTGCCATTGATGAAATTTATGTTTAGAAACATATGACATTATACCTTTTTTCTCTTTTTGTTTTACTCTCTCTCTCTCTCTCTCTCTTCTCTCTCTCTCTCTCTCTCTCTCTCTCTCCCTCCCTCCCTCTCTCTCTCTCTCTCTCTCTCCCTCCCTCCCTCTCTCTCTCTCTCTCTCTCTCTCTCTCTCTCTCTCTCTCTCTCTCTCTCTCTCTCTCTTCTCTCTCATGTGCATTCATTGTGCATTACTTGCGTTTGCAACGATTTTCTCTTTCCATTGATGAAATTTATGTTTTGAAAACATATGTATTTTTTAAACTTTTGCTTTATTCTTCCCCTTACTGAGAGACGCATGACAAAGAAGTTCCTGTTGCTTATATATATATACTTGCAAACGCAAGTAATGCACAATGAATGCACATATACGAGCAGCCCTACAAACAGCTACGGCAGCTAGTCCTCAGCAGGAGCATCAGAATCAGCAGAGCTGACAAAGGTGGTGCTGTTGTTGTCCAGGACACCGAAAACTACATCACTGAGGCCAAAAGACTACTAAACAACCAGTTGCATTACAAGCAGCTCCCAAATGATCCTACCATCCAAATAGCAGAGATTTCAAACGAGTTGGTAGAACATCTCCACAGCGACGGCCACATTGATGACAACACCAAGCAATGGGCGCTAGTGGAGCTAAAGGCATGCACGACTCATCAGTTCTACCACTTGCCAAAAATACACAAGACTCTGCAGAATCCTCCAGGTCGCCCAATCGTGTCGGGAGTAAATGGGCCCAACTGAAAATCTCTCAAAACTGGTTGACTTCTGGCTTCAGGATATCGTAACCACCCTCCAAGTCACGTCAAAGACACAACTCATATGTTAAAAACGCTACGTGACTGGAATACGGCTCATGGGCTTTCAACAGTGGCACCTTGCTCGTTACCATTGATGTTGTTGGCCTCTATACGAACATCCCACATGGAGACATGGAAACCGCCATCAGGTACTTTTTACAGTCCCATCTGCAGACAAAGACACCCCCAATTAAGAGAGTCCTTGAAGTGGTGAGACACATTTTACAAAACAACGTGTTCCACTTTGAGGACATCATCTATAAACAAGAATTCGGGACAGCAATGGGAACCCCTATGGCCCCCACCGTGGTAAACATCTTCATGGATGGTTAGAGGACAGCCTGCTCACTCAGAGCCCATCATCGTCGACAGCTGCTTCTGGAAAACGGTTCATAGATGACATTTTTCTATTGTGGACCAAAACTCAGGAGGAACTTGATCAGTTCATTGAATTCATCAACACATTCATCCCACTGTCAAGTTCACCTATCAGTCATCACCTGTCTCCATCCCTTCCTGGACATCAACATCATTCTCAAGGAAGGCTTCCTCCAAACAGATCTTTTCTCAAAACCAACAGACGCCCATGCATACCTACATGCTTCCTCTTGTCATCCAAGGTATGCAAAAACAACATAACATTCAGCCAGATGCTACGCGCTCGCAGGTTATGCTCGACAGACGAAGCCTTCACCCTTCGCTGCAAGAGATCGCCAAGCACTTTCAACGTAGTAGGGGTACAGTACCTACACCATCCAGAAAGCCATGGAAAGAGTCAGCAGCATCCCACGTAATGAGACCCTCGAATACAGGCCCCAAACTCCCAAGAAGAGGGTCCCGTTCATCATCACTCACAACCCTGCCAACCCTCCTCTACGTCAGTGGCTGCAACAACAGCAACCAGCCTTGCATGAAAGCAGCAAGATGAAACAAGCCATGCCAGAGCTCCCCATAGTAGGAGAAAGAAATTCAAATAGTCTACGAAACATCCTGATGCCTTCCATGCTTCCTCCACAAGAACCATCCACTGACAACCCTGGAAGCCACAGATGTATTCGAAAACGCTGTGTCATCTGTAAGGAGCATGTAGTAGAGACACGTCAGTTCACCAGTGATGTTTAGTGGCGAGACATTCACCATTCGCCATGAGATGTCCTGCAGCACAAGAAACATCGTGTACCTGCTCTACTGCACCAAATGCAAGGGAGCTCAATACGTAGGAGAAACACGCAACTCGCTCAAACAACGCTTTTACTTACATAGTTCAACACATCCAGAACAATACAGGCACCCACGTCACACATCATTTCAACATGCACAACCACTCACTTCAAGACATGCGTTGTATGCCAATTGAAAAACAGTACATAGACAGTGACATTCATAGAGACCTCAGGGAAAAATTCTGGATTCGTAAACTACCAAACCACAAGGCCTGAACACACATGACTAACTATTAGTGACACGCACCGAGTTCCTTGCATTTGATAGTGACTCAGTTGTTCCCTCTGGTACAACTAACAAAGTGAAAACCTGAGAGAGATGAGAGAGAGAGAGAGAGAGAGAGAGAGAGAGAGAGAGACAGAGAGACAGAGAGAGAGAAAGAGAGAGAGGGGGGGGGGGCTGTTAGTATATTGGTGGGGTGGGGAGTGACAAAATAATAACAACAGGATGGTGTGTTAGACTTGCATCACTTGGTGATGACATTACTGTCATGACGCAAGTTTTCTTTAGCATCGACCTGATGATGTCACTCCACTTTTGACGTGATTACACAGTCTGTCGTCCTTGAAAAAGAGCAGTCGCTCGAAATATTGGATTATATTTGTTTACATTGCTTGTTTGCCTTTTTACTTCAATTGTCTCTCTCTCTCTCTCTCTCTCTCTTCTCTCTCTCTCTCTCCTCTCTCTCTCTCTTCTCTCTCTATCTCCCCTCTCTATCTCTCTCTCTCTTTTTCTCTCTATTATATATATTATATATAAAGAGAGAGAGATGAGAGAGAGAGAGGAGTGAGAGAGGTATGTGTGTGTGTGTGTGTGCGCGCGGCGCGCGCGCGCGTGTGTGTGTGTGTGTGTGTGTGTGTGTCGTGTGTGTGTGTGTGTGTGTGTGTGTGTGTGTGTGTGTGGTGTGTGTGAGTGTGTGTGGAGTGTGTGTGTGTGTGGTGTGTGTGGTGTGTGTGTCTGTGTGGTGTGTGGTGTGTGTACTGATTAAAGTAAAATGAATAAAGGTTCTGGCTAACGTAGTTGTTCCTGATTCTAAGAAGTATTCAAACAAAGTAAAAAATAATATCTTACAAGAACTATATATAAAAGGAATTTTCGTTTCACCATGGCTAGTTATGTTAAAAAGCATTTATTTGAAACTGGTTTGTGTGTGTTTGGGAATCTCATTCATTCACAAACATAAATACTTATGTAAGTGTGTTAAAAAGGAGTTGCAAAATAATTATGCTCGTGATTGCGCAGTTCTCTTGAAAACAGCAACAGTGTGTATTCTATAAAGTGTAAAGACTGTCTTTGGAAAAGAACATTATATTTCTACCTTACCAGATGTTATGTTATATCTTTATTTAAATTTAATGTAGTAACCATAAATTGCAAAATTGAAATTGGAAGACTCCAAATGTTCCAAGAGAATTGCGTATTTGTCGTAACGGGGAAAAAGGGTGAAATTGGAGATGAGTTTCATTGCATCATGGAATGTCCAAAATATAATGAACTTCGTGAAAATTTTATCCCTAAAAAATATCTAAAACCAAAGTCTGTTTTCAACTTTTGTAATTTATTTCAAAAAGGAAGACGCATTTGTTTGAATATTAGTAAATTTCTAAAAATGGGCAGATTTTTAATGAGATCATTACAGTTCACCAGAATTCAGCATTTCGCAACTATGTTCACACATTGTTTTGAGTGAGTTTCGTATTTCTCTTTGTTACATTGTATCCTCCATGCCCCAGCAGGGGGCAAAGGATTAAATTTGAATTTAATTGAAATTTAATTGAATTGTGTGTGTGTGTGTCTATGTGTGTGTGTGTGTGTGTTGTGTGCGTGTGTGTGTGTGTGTGTGTGTGTGTGTGTGTGTGTGTGTGTGTGTGTGTGTGTGTGTTGTGTGTGTGTGCAAGATTTACATGTTATTCAGTCTATGTGTAGAAGGGCGTGTGTTGTTGTCCTGAGGTCTTGAAGAGGAGGAGGTCGCTCCAAATGACTGGTGTTGCCGAGAGGCGTGCAGTGCTGGCCTTTGGTTTGACATTCAGTACTGAACGTTGATTTATCATGTGTAGGTGTGGGTCTCTGTCTGTGATCAGTCTGCTTCCCTGCCCTGCCACCACCTCTCTCCCGCTCCCTCCTCCCCTTCTCTTCCTTCTCCTTCCACCCAGACACATTGCCTTCCCTTTCTCTGCCTGCGCTGCCCCCACCCCCACCCCCCCGGCGTCACCCCCTCCCCTCTCCACACCCAGCATACATTTTCTTTTTTTCCTTCTATATCATCATCATCATCATCATCATCGTCGTCGGTCGTCGTCGTCGTCGTCGTCGTCATCATCATCTCATCATCATCATCATCATCATCCTTCTCCTCCTCCTCCGTCTCCTCCTCCTTCTCTCCCTCCTTCTCCTCCTCTCTCTTCTTCTCTCTCTCCTCTCTCTCTCTCTCTCAGCCTCGCTCCCCTCTCTTCTTTCTTCCCTCCTGTGCTCCCTCCCTCCCTCTCTTTCTTTTACTCTCTCCCTCCCAACGTCTCTCTCTCACTCCCCCTCCTTCTTCCACCCTAGTTCTCTCTCCTTCTCTTCTCCCTCTCTCTCTCTCTCTCTCTCTCTCTCTCTCTCTCTCTCTCTCTTTTTCTGCATCAGTAGCCATCAAACAGCTTCAGACAGATGCCAAGTCAGAGCCATATTCCGGATCAAAATAATAATGAACATCCAATATCATCATGGATTTGCGCCAAGGATGCGGCAAATTGTTCTGTGCCGTCTTTTCGTTGTGTGTGGTGTCTTTGATTCTCTGTCAATAGTTCTTTTTGATCATATTTAGAGATGATAGAGGAGGTGGCATGAACGTGGAAAGGGGGGGCCTTGGTGTTCTTTGATTTGCGGCTTGTGTTGAGAAATATCCAGCCTTCCCTCTAATGTCAACAGTGAAGGTGATTGTCTGAGCTCTGGAGCATCACAGAAAATGTTTATTGCTCAATCTGGTTTTACCTGAAGATGTCATAATTACCTTTTTCAAGATGAAATTCGGCTTAAGACTTAGCCGCTGTAGTGCACTGGTCAGGGTCGGGGACTGTGGATAAGGACCTGGTGTCCAAGTTCAAAGACCATAAGAACTATGATAATCTTCACAGGGTTTGTCAACCCCGATAAGCTTCACCCAGAATTGCTGAGAATCCTATGGACTCAAATGTGAAAAATGGATACATGCCATCTACTATAATCCTGCTAACGGATCTTCCTGCCCCACCGCCTATGACATATCCCATAAATCTACTGACACCCAAAGGCCGACACAAAGTCATCACAGGGCCTGAGTTAAAAGAGTGATCACAACCAATCTCTCCACGAGGACGGGCATGTAGGGTCATAGATTCTGAGGCCTTTTCCCACTGATTTATGAAGGTCAATTAAGTCAAAGACATGGACGACAATATCAAGACATTTCATTTTTTGAGGTTTGGGACCATAAGGCAGAGCTGTACTCTACGCCACATTTCATTACATAGCCTAGTCTCAATGCATGCAGATGCCTACAGTAAAATTCAAGATAAGGAAGGGTTAGACTAGGATTGAGGAATGGGCGAAAGCGGTGAGAGGGCGGTGGGGGGAGGGGGGGGGGGGAGGGGCAGGAATGGTCAGGCGTACATGCTGTGTCCATCTAAAGGGTACAGTCACGCGATCTGGCCCAGTGTCTTCGCAACCATGGTCAGCTGAGGCTGTACTGCATAATTGTGGTAAAACAGCACGGGGACCACCAAAACATCAGCAACATTGACTTGGAGACAGTGCTGTGTTTCCTGTGTTGGACAGCCTGACGATGCTATGACTGCATCACAATGTGTATGGCTGTGTATGAAGAGGGAAGCAGACAGAGTGGCGTGGGGCTAACGCCACTGGCTGGGCTCAGACGATGGGGTGTAAGAGCAAGAATATTATATAACAGAAAACTCCACATCAACAAACTGAATAAAGCAGAAGAAGGAAATGGGGGGAACTGAGAGAGAGAGAGAGAGAGAGAGAGAGAGGAGAGAAGAGGGAGAGAGAGAGAGAGGAGAGAGAGAGAGAGAGGAGGAGAGAGAGAGAGAGAACAACGACGACGACGACGATGACGGTGATGATGATTATGTAGATAATAATGGGAAAGAACTAGTCTCAGCCTTTCTTCTGCGACACACATTTACAGATCATTTCGCTTCATCTTCGAAGCCACCTCCCGGGACTGGTCGTGCCTAAGTGACCAAAGGTGCCATTGCCCACAGACTGTGGGCAAGTGACTAATTGCTGAAAGACAGTGTGATCAAGGAGTGTTAGGGACAGGTTTGAGGTCATCTTGCTGGTCGTGACGGTCATTTAGGACGTTGCCTGGGCACCTACGAATAGGTTTAAAAAAGGGTAGGGTAGGAACACTGTTATGAAATAGTGTAGTGTAGTGTAGTGTAGTGTAGTGTAGTGTAGTGTAGTGAGGCGTGGTGTAGTGTAGTGTAGTGTAGTGTAGTGTAGTGTAGTGTAGTGATGTGTAGTGATGTGTAGTGTGGTGTGGTGCGGTGCGGTGCGGTGCGGTGCGGTGCGGCGCGGCGCGGCGCGGCTGAGCGCGGCTCAGCACAGCGCAGCGCAGCGCAGCGCAGGCAGCGCAGCGCAGCGCGTGCAGTGTAGTGCAGTGTAGTGCAGTGTAGTGCAGTGCAGTTGTGTTAGTGCAGTGTTGTGTAGTGCAGTGTAGTGCAGTGCAGTGCAGTGCAGTGTAGTGTAGTGTAGTGCAGTGTAGTGCAGTTAGTGTAGTGTAGTGCAGTGTAATGCAGTGTAGTGCAGTGTAGTGTAGTGCAGTGTAGTGTAGTGCAGTGTAGTGTAGTGCGTGTAGTGCAGTGTAGTGCAGTGCAGTGCAGTGTAGTGCAGTGTGTGCAGTGTAGTGTAGTGCAGTGTAGTGCAGTGCATGCAGTGTAGTGTAGTGTAGTGCAGTGTAGTGCAGTGTAGTGTAGTGTAGTGCAGTGTAGTGCAGTGTAGTGCAGTGCAGTGTAGTGCAGTGTAGTGCAGTGTAGTGCAGTGTGGTGCAGTGTGGTGCAGTGTAGTGTAGTGTAGTGTAGTGCAGTGTAGTGCAGTGCAGTGCAGTGTAGTGTAGTGTAGTGCAGTGTAGTGCAGTGTAGTGTAGTGTAGTGCAGTGTAGTGCAGTGTAGTGCAGTGTAGTGTAGTGCAGTGTAGTGCAGTGCAGTGCAGTGTAGTGCAGTGTAGTGCAGTGTAGTGCAGTGTAGTGTAGTGCAGTGTAGTGCAGTGTAGTGCAGTGTGGTGCAGTGTGGTGCAGTGTAGTGTAGTGTAGTGTAGTGCAGTGTGTGCAGTGCAGTGCAGTGCAGTGTAGTGCAGTGTAGTGCAGTGTAGTGTAATGTAGTGCAGTGTAGTGCAGTGTAGTGTAGTGTAGTGTAGTGTAGTGCAGTGTAGTGCAGTGTAGTGCAGTGTAGTGTAGTGTAATGTAGTGCAGTGTAATGTGGTGTAGTGTAGTGTGGTGTAGTGCAGTGTAGTGTTATGCTGTGCGATGCAGAAGCGTGTAGTGCCGTGAGGTACACCAGGACGTGGTGTGGTTGGTGTGGTGTGGTGTAGTGCAGTGTAGTGTAGTGTAGTGTAGTGTAGTGTAGTGCAGTGTAGTGCAGTGTAGTGCTGTAGTGTAGTGCAGTGCAGTGTAGTGCAGTGTAGTGTAATGTAGTGCAGTGTAGTGCAGTGTAGTGCAGTGTAGTGCAGTGTAGTGCGTGTAGTGCAGTGTAGTGTAATGTAGTGCAGTGTAGTGCAGTGTAGTGCAGGAGTGTAGTAGACTGTGTGCAGTGTAGTGCAGGTAGTGCAGGTAGTTGGTGCAGTGTATGACAGGTACTGCAGTGCTGTCGCAAAGTGGTAAAACATAGGGACCAAAAGTCGTAATTGTAGCTGCAGTGTAATGTGGTGTAGTGTGTGCTGGTTGAGTGCAGTGATGTTGATGCATGATGAGGCGTGTAGAAGGGAGGACACGAGTGCGTGGGGTAGCTGGTTGGGTGCTGAGTGGGTGTAGCAGGAAATGATTAAGAAATCATAAAAATGATAAGGAAGAGGATTGGGGAACAGTGAGAGTAGAGGTAGGTAGATGAGAGATGAGTATAGGAGGCAATAGGACTAGGCACGAGAGAGTGAGGAGGTAGGACACGACCGACGACGTGACGGTGATGTATGGTAATAGAGGAAGTATGTCTAGCCTTTTCGACAATACGATATTTCGCTTCAGTCCTGAGTGCACCTTATCCGTATGCGTGTGTAGTGTAGTGACTGATGCCACAGTGTTGGAGTGTTATTGCTGGAAAGACGTGTGTCAGGTTTAGGGTAGGTTTGAGTAGTTGCTGGTAGTGTTGCTTTGGACGAGCCGTGGGCCCTCGATAGGTACAAAAGGGTGGGTGGACCTGTTGAATGGTTGTAAAGTCACGTGAGTGTGTGTGCGTGTTGGTGTGTGATGAGTTGTGAGGGTGTGTTGTAGTGTAGTGTAGTGAGTTGTGTAGTGTATATGTAGGAGTGAGGGGGTGCAGTGCAGTGCGTGCGGTGGTAGCTGGCTGCTAGGCGCTAGCTAGCATAGCATAGCACTAGCAAGCAATTGTAGGGTGAGATTTCATGTTGTGGAGTGTGCATGTTGTGCAGTTAGTGCTAATGTGGTGTAGTGTGTGAGTGTATGGTAGTGGTGGTGCAGGTGTAGTGAGTTAATGTGGCGTGCGTGTAGTGTTGTGATGTGTCAAATGTGAGTGTAGTAGCGAGTGTATAGAATTTTTTTGCAGTTTAGTCTTGTATTGTTTTCTTTTTAGTGGTTTGTAGTTCAGTGTGTTTATTGTGCAGTAATATGTTTATGCTTAGTGCAGAGTGACAAGTGCAGTGTATGATGTAGTTCATTTGTAGTGCTGTGGTAATTTGGTTTCGTTGGTTTGTCAGTGTTGCAAGTGTTTGTAGTCATTATGCAGTGTAGCTTGATCATTGTCAGTAGTAAGCTTTGTAGTTAGTGCAGTATGTCAGTGAGTGATGCATGCAGAGTGGGTTTGCAGTTGTAAGTACGTTAGTCTGAGTGTATGTAGTAGTGAGTGTATGCGTATGCGTGAGCAGTGTAAGTTTCAGTGCATGTAGTGCAGTGTAGTGTAATGTAGTGCAGTGTAGTGCAGTGTAGTGAGTGTAGTGCAGTGTGTGTAGTGTAGTGCAGTGTAGTGCAGTGTAGTGTAATGTAGTGCAGTGTAGTGCAGTGTTGTAGTGTGCAGTGTAGTGTAGTGTAGTGTAGTGCAGTGTAGTGCAGTGTAGTGCAGTGTAGTGTAGTGCAGGTGTACTGCAGTGTACTGCGTGCAGTGCAGACTGCAGTGTGTAGTGCAGTGTAGTGTAATGTAGTGCAGGTAATGTGTGTAGTGTAGTGTGGTGTAGTGCAGTGTAGGGTTATGCTGTGCGATGCAGAAGCGTGTAGTGCCGTGAGGTACACCCGGACGTGTGTGGTGTGGTGTGTGTGGTGTAGTGCAGTGTAGTGCAGTGTAGTGTAGTGTAGTGTAGAGTATGTAGTGTAGTGTAGTGTAGTGCAGTGCAGTGCAGTGCATGTGCAGTGCAGTGCAGTGTAGTGTAGTGTAGTGTAGTGTAGTATAGTGTAGTGCACTATAGTGCACTGTAGTGCACTGTAGTGTAGTGTAGTGCACTGTAGTGTAGTGCACTGTAGTGCACTGTAGTGTAGTGTAGTGTAGTGTAGTGTAGTGTAGTGCACTATAGTGTACTGTAGTGCACTGTTAGTGTAGTGTATGCACTGTAGTGCACTGATAGTGCACTGTAGTGCACTGTAGTGTAGTGTAGTGTAGTGTAGTGCACTGTAAGTGCACTGTAGTGCACTGTAGTGTAGTGTAGTGTAGTGTGGTGTAGTGTAGTGCAGTGTAGTGTGGTGTAGTGCAGTGTAGTGTTATGCTGTGCGATGCAGAAGCTGTGGTGCCGTGAGGTACACCAGGACGTGTGTGGGTGTGGTGTGGTGTAAAGTCACGTGATGTGGTGTGGCGTAGTTTGGTGGATGCATGCATGCAGTGTAGTG
This sequence comes from Conus ventricosus, assembly GCA_018398815.1. Lineage (NCBI taxonomy): Eukaryota > Metazoa > Mollusca > Gastropoda > Neogastropoda > Conidae > Conus > Conus ventricosus. Next base: position 25,325,019 of record CM031606.1, read on the forward strand.
TAGTGTAGTGTATGTAGTGTAGTGTAGTGTAGTGTAACACAGCACAGCAACAGCACAGCACAGCATAGCATAGCATAGCATAGCATAGCATAGCATAGCATAGCATAGCATAGCATAGCATATTTTGGTGTGATATTTCATGTTGTGGAGTGGTGCAGTGTTGTGCAGTGTAATGTAATGTGGTGTAGTGTAGTGTTGGGTAGTGGTGCGTGGGTGTTGATGGGTATAATGTGGCGTCTGTGCTGTGTGTGATGTCGTCAAATGTGATGTATTGTAGCGCAGTGTTACAGAATCTTTTTTGCAAGTTTTTTCTTTTTTTCTTTTCTTTTTTTTTTTCTTTTCATTTTTTATTTGTGGGTAAATTCATGTTCTTCTCTTGCAGGAAACAAGCCTTAGTATGACTATTACTATTTTTAGCGCTTGCTGGTAAATCTTGACTGTTTTCGTTGTGTTTTTTTCTTTTCCTCCAAACGTCTTTTGAGGACAATTCAGCCAGTAAGGGTCAGTTATTACATCACATTTTTTCAGTCAAGATCAAGCTTTTGTGTCTTGTCTCCACTGATTCTAGGTTTGTTTGATGCGCCAACGAGTGAGGGCTCTTTGGTCCTTAACGGATCCTGATTTAACGGATCCCTGACGTTCTGCTACAGTCGTCCAAGCCTCCGTCATTGCTATCTGAGCGAAAGACATCGAAAATCTTTATGCAAATTTTAACCCCTGTTTGGGACCTGGAAGACACAATGCAAAGAACATGTTGCAGCAGAAAAATCACAAGGACTAAACATAATAAAGACATCAACGAAAAAAGGACATCAATGATCTGTATGCAGTTTCCTTGACTGGTAAATTTTGCTAATTTTTTTTTCCTGCTTGGTTAGTAACATACTAAAACTATGAAAAGGGTTTCATAATCTGTGAACAGAACATAGAATTTGCTTTGGAAACTTCAGTTTTGGACATAACCAGATAAAATGAAAACCATTTCCTAAAACATTCAGGTCCCAACCTTTCAAATCTGTCCTTTCTACCTTCAAACGCTATCTCAGAAGGCTTAGTTCACTAATGGAGGGACGGAACGCCTTCACTAGCCGCTGTTCGACCGTTACATTAATCAGTCGACACCTCTGATCTTTCTAATGATAGTCCATTTTCCATGTTGTTTTGTTATATCGAAGCCTTCAGGCGATGACATGCGAAAGTACATTTTCATTTTGTCAAATTTAGCGTTGTGACCCAAATCGGTCTGGATTTAAGAAACATCACTTCTGACAATCTACATTGACCAGTCTATTAGAAAAACGGTTCGCAAATGTCACTGATAACAAGGCTCCCAGTTTTCTTTTCGTTGACGTTGCTACAGTATTTGATGTTATTGACCACACACTACTTCTAAAAAATGGTAAGTTTATATCGCTTAGCAAATAATATATTAGAGCTCACGTCATCAGCTTTTTAATGTCAGAAAACAACTTATCCTAATCCATGAACGTCAGTCTTCTCTTTTGCCTCTGAAACACAGAGTTCTCAAGGCTTTGTCGCAGAATCCATACGTTTCTCACTGTATACTGATGATCTTGCCTTTATTTCCAACAGAACTTGGTGATATGTTGACGGATGACAATAACCTCATGTGCGAAATTCCAAAGTATGAAAAAGTATCTATGTTATTACAAGAAACATGAACAAGTTGATTAAACGGTATGATATTAAACAAATTACTGTGCCGCCAAACAAATGATAAACCAAACACTGCACGTTTTGACCTCTTTGATCTTCTGCAGGCAAGACAGACAACATTGAAGACAATGGAAACGAAGGATGAAACAAATGCATGTGGAATGGAAACAAGCTTGCTGGCAGGGGAGACAATACGAGTTAAATGATAACAATAATGATGATGATAATGATGATGATGATGATGATGATGATGATAATGATGCTGCTGCTGCTGATGATAATGATAATGATGATGATAATGATATGATGATGATGATGATGATGATGATGATGATGATGATGATGATGATGATGATGATGATGATGATGATGATGAATATTGTGATGTGATGATGATGTGATGTGATGTGTGATGTGATGTGATGATGATGATGATGTTGATGTGTGATGTGTGATTGATGACTGGATGATGATGATGATGATGATGATATTACTCTGTTGTGCGTGTGTGTGTGTGTGTGTTGTTGTGTGTATGTGTGTGTGTGTGTGTGTGTGTGTGTGTGTGTGTGTGTGTAGTGTGTGTGTGTGTGAGAGAGAGAGAGAGAGAGGAGTGAGAGAGATGAGAAGAGACGACAGACTATGACATGACAGACAGACAGACGAGACAGACAGGATGAGAAGAGACAGAGAGCAGGTTTTTTCATGTTGTCTGTCTGTTTGTTTGAGGGGGTGGGTGTGTGGTTTTGTTCTGAGGTCTAAACAGGCGGAGCTGATCAGTGACGGTTTGCTGCAGGCGATCGCAGTGCTGCACTTTGGTTTGACATTTTCTGTACTGAACGTTAATTATCATCTGTAGGTGTGAGTTGTCTGGGGTCATGTCTGCATTCTCTGCACTGCATCTGTGTGTAGTCTGTCAGGCATCCACACTCCCGTCCTCCCGTCCCCTGTCCCCCCTCCGTCTCCTCGCTCTTCGTACAGGCACATTTCTCATGGCCTTTTCCTGTTTGCTCCTTTTGCCCCTAGGCCCTTCCCCTCACCACCCACACCCCTACAGGACTGATTGCCAACCTGTCTGTCTGTCCTTGTGTGCACTATCCTCACTCGGTATATTTCATAGAGAATATGGCAAGAAATGCAATAATACAATGATTGAATGACATCCCTCTCTCTCTCTCTCTCTCTCTCTCTCTCTCTCTCTTCTCTTCTCTCTCTCTCTCTCTCTCTCCTCTCTCTCTCTCTCTCTCTCTCTCTCTCTCTCTCTCTCTCTCTCCTCTCTCTTCTCTCTCCTCTCTCTCTCTCTCTCTCTCTCTCTCTCTCGTTCTCTCTCTCCTTCCTTCGCTCTCTCTCCCCCCCCTCTCTCTCTCCCTCCTCTCTCTCTCTCCCTCCTTCTCTCTCTCTCTCTCTCTCTCCCTCCTCTCTCTCTCTCTCTCTCTCTCTCTCTCTTTCGCTATGTCTGGAATGTCTTGGAGTCACCTGAACCCTCATCGGCTCTGTGTTCATACACACAGTCCATTTATGATAGCTGAAAAATATTAAATGAAGACTTTGGGCGAGGTGGGGGGGGGGGGGGGGGGGGGGAGGAAGAGGAGGAGGGATGACAGTTTTGTTTGTGGGAACCCCCGGCCAAACGAAATTTCAGCTAACTAACCAGCTTTTATGCGTGCCGAATAAAACGCTGAGAGACAAAGCAGTCTTCACAGAGAAAATCATGTGCGAAAGAGACAGAAAGGGTTGCAGTAGTAGTGAGAAAAGGCAGAGGTAGGGGACGAAGGGGCTGGGAAAAGAAGAGGTGAGCATGTGCACTGCATTGACGCTTTGTCCCGTGTCTCTTCGTTCCCAAGGAAGGCTGCCCGGGGGTCACCCACCAAAGTTGTACTGTGACAGTCCTTCGAATGAGACTATAAACCGAGGTTTCGTGTGTGAACGCATGCATGTCTTGCACACACGTAAAATCCCATCACCTACTTTCGGAAGAGAAGTCTACTTTGGCCGTTGGTATGGATGACACGTTACAGATAGCATGCATCTTCCCGAAGATGGAGTATGGCTGCCTTAATGGCAGGATAAAAAAACCGGTCATACACACGAAACTCCACTCCATTTTTGGGGTAGATGGGATTAATACTTGCCTGTCCATATAGGGAGTGTCCGCAGAAGTATCAGGCTGCGTACGCAAAGGAAGAAGTACTGTGACCGAAAAACAAAGTCGTCCTGAATACACAGGATACATGATTACCAATTACGCACAGCTGGTATCAGTACCCGCATTGTCTTCAAGTCTCTAGCTTTCATAAAAGTTTGTGCAGAAAGGACTAATAAATTTGTGTACTTGTATATCTTTTTTATTGTATTGTCTTGCATTGTATTATATTGCATTCTACTGAAATTTGATGTAGTTTATCTGCGCTGTCACTCATTCCATTGCACTGTGTTGTGTTGTATTGTATTGTATTGTATTGTATTGTATTGTATTGTATTGTATTGTATTGTATTGTATCGTATTGCATTGTATTGTTTTGTATTATATTGCATTGGTTTTTATGGTATGGTATGGTATGGTATGGTATGGTATGGTATGGTATGGTATGGTATGGTATGGTATGGTATGGTATGGTACGGTATGGTATTGTATTGTATTGTATTGTGTTGTATTTCGTTGGAAAACGTTGTGTTGCTTCCGTTGTGTTGTATATGTTGCATTCTGTTGCATTGCAATATGACATGCTGCCATTTAATACATTATACTTTATCGCTTTGTATGCTTTACTGCACTCCGTCATTCCGTCACATTGTATTGTATTGCATTCTATTTAACCGTGCTGTGTTGAATTCCACAGTAATGATGTTGAATTGTGCAGTATACCTATATTATTGTAGCTAATTGCACTGCAAGGTATGGCGTTGCATTGTATTGCAGTGCATAGTATTTTACATTATTGTGTTTTACTGTGATTACATTGCAGTGAATTACATTGCATTGTGTTGTCTCATATTGCTTCGTGTTGTAGTCTCTTCCGTTGTGTTGCTTTACTTTGCATTGTACGCATATTTATTGACATAGTGTTGCCACACCATGCAAACACATACACGCTTCTCCCTGCCTACCCTACCATCTTCTCTCAACACTGTCCTGAATCTCTTCGGCAACAATAACAATCACTGGTTCGACGACCCTATCATGAAGTTTGGCGCTTTTTTCGTATCTGCAGAGCCATTTTATCAAAATGAAGGAAGGGCTGGCAGCAGTATTTTTATATTCTTATCAATCTTTACAGTCCGTCCATGTTACTGTTCTTTACAATCAACGTTCTGGCTTCATGACAGCCACTGACTGAAGAAAGAAGAGAATCTGGTTTTTATACGGTTCCCGGCAACATAACTGTAGATCGTCAAACGCCATTTCGGTCAGGACAGGCCGACCATGCGTGATGAGCCTATCAACATGCCAGGCAAGTTATTACTTTTTTTTTTTATTGCATAATGATGTAACCATCAAACAGCTTAAGACAGACTCTAGACTTAAGCCGATATTGCGGGTCAAAATAGTAATGTTGCGTTGACAAGAAAGATCCAATATCACCATAGACTTGATATAAAATTTATTATACATTCCGTTATGGCGAAAGGAACGTTTGTAGAGTTTTGCTGGATCCCATCCCATTGTGGTATCTGTGGAAATGAAATAGCTGATAAATTAGCAAAAGAGGGTGCTCTTAGAAAAAATCCAGATAGTAAATTAAAATTGGATAAACATGAAATCAGTTCTCTATTAGAAAATTGTATGAACAATGAAAAACTTCTGCAAGAACGAAAGCGTTATTATGTCAAAGATCGTTGTCCAGTATAATTTATAAAATGCGTTTAAACTCGTGGAAAACCAAATTTTCTAAGGATGTAGATTGCGCTTGTGGTCTCCCATCATCTATTCAACATATTCTTTTTGAATGTCCAGTTCTAACATCTTTATATAATATTCTAAAGATAGATATTGCTTCATTAGGGGCTTTGCATGAAATTCTTTACAGCCCAAAAATGATTGATATAGCAAAGGCTATATCGAGTTCTGTTATTATTCATTTGCTGTAATTGATTTATCAGTTTATAATTATTGTTTGGTCGTTAATAGGCAAACTTTCATGTATTTGTGTCCGCGCGTGCGCGCGCGCGCACGCACGCACGCACGCACGCACGCACGCACGCACGCACGCACGCACGCACGCACGCACGCACGCACACACACACACACACACACACACACTCTCACACACACACACACACACACACACTCTCTCTCTCTCTCTCTCTCTCTCTCTCTCTCTCTCTCTCTCTTTTCTCTCTGTCTCACTCTCACTCTCACATACACACACGGGTGCGCGCATGCACGCACGCGCTCACTCGCACACTCGCGCTCACACACTCTCATATAACGCACTTACACACAAACACACATGTATATAAGGTGGGTTTTTTTTTTCTTTTTTTTTAAAGTCTAATATCACCATCGTTGTGAACAGACTCTAAATTAAATCAATCAAATCAAAATCAAATCATTGATCTGAGGCAGAGAGACCGCGCATTGTTCTGTGCCGTCTTCTCATCTTGTGCTCTGTTGGATTCTCATTTCCTCTTTTCCTATTCGGAGATGGGAGGGGGAAGATAGAAGTAGGGAAAGAGGGGATTTGATTATTGGATTTGTGACTCGTGTTGAAGAAACAGTCAATCTTCCCTGTAATGCTACTTGACAAAAAAGAACTCTACATCTAAAATGTTTATTGAGCATTGTTGGTGGTGGTGTTTTGTTTTTCAAGTCTACGCAAATGTCAGAATTCCCTTTCAGTAAATGAAGATTGTCTTGGAAAGCAGCTGTGGCGCAATGGTTAAGAGTCAGGGACACTGACTTAGGGATCGTAGGTTCAAAGTTAGTAAGAACTATGATAATCATCGTCGGACATGTCGACCCTGTTAAGTTCTTATGAGAATTATCAAGTGCCTTATACGCTCATGTAAGAGAACTGGGAATGCACCTTCAAGTTCCATCCACTTAACAACTATGTCCATATAGCGGCTGCTGTAAGCATTCATACATCATGATGATAGTGTGTACTATGAAATGAGACTCAGAGCACGACACTGTCATGTGGTCACCCACCACCTACAACGGGACTACCCAGCACTGTTGTCGTCGTCGTTATCCTCACTGACTGTCATGAATCAGAGGGAAGATGTCTTTCAGCATCTATGACCCTTCATGTCCTGCCCTCGTGATGACCCGGGTTTCGATTATCCCTTCAGACACAGGCATGCCTGTGATGAGTTCGTGTTGGTCTTTGGGTGCAAGCAGATACATGGGGACTGGTGGTGGTGGACTGGTGGTGGTGGCGGTCAATTGCGGGAGGGTAAGGAGGGAATGGGGTAGGATGGGGGAAGTGTTGTGTGTTGTTGTTGTCTTCTTCAATTTAACGTCTTCCCATTTAAAGCGATTTGTGTGTGTGTGTGTGTGTGTGTGTGTGTGTGTGTGTGTGTGTGTGTGTGTGTGTGTGTGTGTGTGTGTCTGTGTGTGTGTGTGTGTGTGTGTGTGTGTCTGTGTGTGTGTGTGTGTGTGTGTGTGTCTGTGTGTGTGTGTCTGTGTGTGTGTGTGTGTGAGGGGGGGGGGGAGTGGATAATGGTAGACAGACACTCAGTTTGGCTCAACGGATAAGCAGCTTCTGTCGTCAATAGAGGCTTAGTAATTGGTATCCTATATGTGTGAAAACAATAGTCCGTCGGCAAACATATATTATTAAACCAAGTGTGTCATCAAAAAAAGGAAGAAAACTTCCAACAATACTGGGACATTCAAGTTAAACGAAAAGAACTCTTGAAATAGGAATCCGTCACGGATCAACAACACCTACCTCCTTATTTTCAGTTCTAATTCATGACTTGCCGAACGAAATATCCAAAAATGTAATTCTTGATCAATATGCAGATGACATCTACATGTAGGTGGAAGTATCATTGAAAAAAAGCTTCTTTAGACAGCATATGTTATCAAAAAATTATTAAGAGAACTTGATGAGATTGCAGAATGTATTACGGCTTACATTTATTCACCGAAAAAAAAAAGAACCCAGTTCTTTTAAACAGTGATTGTAATCCAGAAAAAATACCGACATTCATTTTAGGAACTATGTTCTCCAATTTAAGACCTCAATCAAATTTTAGGAGTTTTACTCACTTCAAAACTATATCGGAATCAATAAGTAGAGGAGGCCTATTCACTAATAAAAGGAAAAACAACTTTTGATTTAATTTTTGGAAAATCTTGGAATCAGCATGTGGAATATTTGCCGACAAGAGTGAGAACGGCCTTAATCCTTTTTTTTTTCTCTAAATCATCTATTAGCAAACATGGGGGATAATATCCATGCACACTTATAAATACTTCAAAATATATAAACACTTACGCGCAAGAAGTGTTTTAGCGCACCAAAATATGTATTTAGAAATATCAAAGCGTTTGAATATAAGGCGCCGAAACTGGCCTTAGGTCTTCGGTACATGTGTCATCTGTCTGAGCGTACAACGAGGCGTAAATCCTTCCTTTAGAGGAACGTAGAATAGTTCCGTCCACTTCTTTATCATTGGCAATAGAGCAGTTGTGTCTCATGTGAACACTGAAATTAAGCTTAAATCGGATATTGACTTCACATAAAGAGCGGAACTAGTAACCTCCCAAACCACCTTGGCTAAAAAAATACCTCAGAATTATCAAAGGTTCTGAACAAAACTTATCATAAGGATTCTATCCCTGCCAGACCTTCGTTCTCCCCGATACCGGCATGGAAACTTCAAAGGGCTTCTTTTGAAATTGACTATATCATTTGAAAAAAATGGAAATATAATCATTCTAGCATCTCATATCAAATCATACATTTTGAGAAAAATATCCAGACTAACTGAGATTATATACAGATGGATCAGTAATATATACACAGGCCGGATCTGCATACCTTACTCCCATTTGAAAACAGAAAATTCGTTCCAGGTTAGAGCATACAAAAATGTTTTTCATGGGTGAGCTTACAAGCAGTTGTCATCGGTACGCATCATTTCATTAACTTCTTTCACGAAATAAGTTTGAAATTCTCTTTCGTGTTCATTTGAAGTCTGTGCTTCAAATTTTGTGTCATTAAGATTTCAAATCGATCAGAAATGTTAACTGAAATAAGTCATTTAATCAGTCCATTATATTCAAGAGGTACCAATATCTCTCTTTGTTGAATACCGTCTTACTGTTCGTTTTATCACAATGAAAAAGCAGACAGAGCAGATAAACATGGGGCAGAGTGTGGTTCAGAGTCTGTTTTCCTATGTTTTCTCTTATCTTTACAAGAACATTATGTTTTAATTAAATGGCATGTTTGGAAGTGGTTCCGAAGCAACCTGACGAGACTGGTTGATAATCTGTGGAATGCTGACTCCAAATTCTATCAAGCAATTGTTGTCTGAACAGAAAACTACTTTCCCTAATATATCGATGGAAATGGACGCTTTTAAACCAAAATACACACACCGTTTTTTGTACATGCATGTTACTCCTGATCACACTCTTTCATGTAATGCCATAAAAGAATCTGTTATAGTTCTCGCAGCGCACAGTGTACAAAACATATTTAAATCACAAACGCGTACATGGGAATTCTTTTCATATGCTGTGTGAAAAATTCCCATGAGAAATAGTCATAGATATATTTGACATCTGTTCCATGTTATCTGAGCATTCACACTTTGTTGTTAGTTGTAATTTGCACAAATCCATATGAAGATGATTTTCATGTCATTTGTAGAAAAGACACACATCAATAAAGTAAAGACAAGAGCGAACGAACACATCGAACTTGTATTATGCTCCAAATCTGACCACTCAACCTCCTCACCCTACCTCTTTGCCCCCTCCCCCCCCCCCTCCACTTTTTATTCACATTTGACAAAAAGAGGTAAAAGTGATACACAAAAAAACGTGTTCCCTACTCATCCTGTCTGGTTCTCTGCCAGCTAGTCTGCCGACGTTTTCCATCAACAACAATCTTTTGTTCTGCACTTGTGGTGTGAGTTATCGCGGTTGTTGATGTGACCACCGACCCATTCCATCGCCTTTAACGAAAGGCTGGCTGTACGTTTATATTCGTATTTATTCACACTCACGCTACAATGTTGCTCCTCTTTCTACAATCGCCTTTTTCACTTTTTCACTTCTAGTAATCATCTATTCACACTAACACTGCAATGCTGCTCCTCTTTCTACAATAACGTTTTTGACTTTATCACTACTAGTAATTGAGGAAAGAAAGAAATTTGGTTTCTATTTTGGTTCTCGGCAATATAATTATGATCGCCATACACCATTACGGTTGAGCCATCCATGCCGCGAAGAGCCAATCAAGATGCTTGGGGATTATAACACAGCAACACTACAACTGTGGTAATGCTTGCTGGTATATCAACTATTTTTGTTGTTTTTCAGTCAAGTGGTTTTTATCTGGAAAATTCAGCCATCGATATTCCCATGTCGCTGTTCATTCATCCAGATAGTATGCTTAGAGCAAACGCTTGGTAATCGTCTCCTCTGATTCCAGACTGATTCACTTTTAATCTTTGTTTGGGGTATGGAGGATACAATGCAGTGGAATGTTTCAGTAGAATGCACATAAACACAAGAAGTAAACAAAAGAAAGAAATCAAAGACAAAAGGGCATCATTGATCGACTCGCACTTTCCTGGATTGAGAAAATTACCAATTTTTTTCTGTTAACATAGTAACGCATTTCAATTATTAATGATATTTAAGGTTTCTCTTTGAACAAAGAACTTTTTGGGTAACATGTCTTATTTGGGGCATTCTCTGATACAATTACAGTGATCTCGTGTTAAAATCGGTGTAGTCTGTCCTCTCCGCTGCCCACAATTTTAATGAAAAAAAAGTTCATGACAGGAGGGAGAGAATGCCAGACTGAATTAGCATCGATTTTATTCCTGTCAGAATTATTAGTATCCTTTCATGTTTACAGCTGTTTCAGCGGCGATTAAAATGACCTCCTTACCAGAGGAAACTCAAGCGTTACGAACACCCCCTCCCTTTCCCCTCACCCCCCTTTTTTTTTTTTTTTTACTAAATGTTTGGCCAAACATGCGGCAAAGAGCAAGTCAAAATGCACTGCAATTTATTACCTCTTTCTGACATCAGCAGCCTTCAAACAGAAGCAGACAGACGCCGAACCGGAGCCGATCTTGCGGTTCAAACTATTGAAAGGGCGTTGACAATGAGATTCCATTATTGCCGTGGACGGGCCAGAGACGCTGTCAATTGTTCTGTACCGCCTCCTTGTCTTGCGCTCTCTTTCAGTCTCCCCCCCCCCCCCCCCCCCCCCCCCCCGCCTCGTGTGTCGAGCTTGGAGAGGGAAAGACAGAAGGAGGGGAAACGAGGAGAGTGTGTGTGTGTGTGCTGTTATTGGATTCGTGGCCTTTGTTGAAGAAACAGTCGGTCTGGCTTTGATATTCAGTAGCATTAAAAATGTTGCTGATTTCGCTGCAGAGCGTTCGGGAAAATGCTTTTGACGATTTGTGTGTGTGTGATGTAGAATTCATTATTCCCTCTTACTTATTGAACATTCACCTAGAAACCTGCCACTGTGAGCAATATATGAGGGACTATGGCAGAAAGGTCGTGAATTTGACACTCATAAAATCTATGTTAGTCAATGAGAGATTCATCGGCTTCAGTATGGTCCTACCCACTAGAAAAAAGAAACACCCGAAGGTGCTGGGGAGGACCCAGAGAAGCACTGTCTTCACCTGCCTTTAGAGCAGTCCTGTACCACCCTTGGAGGCCTGCGCTGTGTTGACGATGGGTACAGGCACGCGCAGGACACTCCATTAAGATATCAAGGGACATAACTGCTCCTGCACAGAGGTAAATTAGACTACAGGATGCAGCCCATAACAGCCTTAAAGTAGCATCCCCATGGGTGTACCAGCCCGTATTTCATGACTGCAGAGCCCACCGGCGAAAAACACCACCCTCCAGCTGCCGAGCACACCCCACAGACCCAACCACCCCTGCCCACGGACAGATGAAGACAGTGCCACTCCAGACACAGCCAAGCTTTCGCCATACGGTCTTATGTGCCCTCAAGAGAGAATCCAAAGTTGTAGTCTTTCCCACTGTCAACAGGACTTTCCCTGTGGTCAGTGGGTCTTTCTCACCGTCACTGGACCTTTCTCCAGGGTCAGCCTAGTTAAGGCAAAGAGAAAAAGAAACACCCGAAGGTGCTGGGGAGGACCCTGTCATGTAGTCTCAGACCGAAATGGAAATCCGTAGCATCATCTTAATCATCCTCATTCTCATCGATCAGCACACATTCACTAGCATTAAAAATGTTGCTGATTTCGCTGCAGAGCGTTCGGGAAAATGCTTTTGACGATTTTTGTGTGTGTGATGTAGAATTCATTATTCCCTCTTACTTATTGAACATTCACCTAGAAACCTGCCACTGTGAGCAATATATGAGGGACTATGGCAGAAAGGTCGTGAATTTGAAACTCATAAAATCTATGTTAGTCAATGAGAGATTCATCGGCTTCAGTATGGTCCTACCCACTATACTAGACCGAATTATGAACATTGGGAAAAACAATGTTCAATTCACTTTACAAATGCGACTGTGTGAGTGTTAATGCAGGTAATTGTATTCCTTGATGTCGTGATATAACGTAAAATGAGATGTGAGTACAGCCCTCTCATGCGGTCCAAAAGCTCGAACATGGAACCAGCCAGCATTATCATCGTCGTTTTTATCCTCATTGGTCGTCATAAATCGGAGAAGAAAATGTCTCAGATCCTGTGGCCTTTCATACTCCGCCCTCGTGGTAGCCGTTGTCCTCAGTAGAGGATAAGTGGACTTTGTCCTCTGTGCGTGTGTGTTAGTGTTAGAACAGCCGTTGCCCTCAGTAGAGGATTAGCTGACTGTGTCCTCTGTGTGTGTGTTGTGTGTGTGTGTGTGTGTGTGTGTGTGTGTGTGTGTGTGTGTGTGTGTGTGTGTGTGTGGGGTGTGTGTGCTGTGTGTGTGTCTGTGTGTGTGTGTTGTGTGTGTGTGTGTGTGTGTGTGTGTGTGTGTGTGTGTGTGTGTGTGTGTTAGAACAGCCGTTGTCCTCAGTAGAGGATTAGCAGACTGTGTCCTCTGTGTGTGTTGTGTGTGTTAGAACAGCCGTTGTCCTCAGTAGAGGATTAGCAGACTGTGTCCTCTGTGTGTGTGTGTGTGTTAGAACAGCCGTTGTCCTCAGTAGAGGATTAGCAGACTGTGTCCTCTGTGTGTGTGTGTGTGTTGGAACAGCGTTGTTCTCATTAGAGGATTAGCAGACTGTGTCCTCTTTGTGTGTGTGTGTGTGTGTGTGTGTTGTGTGTGTGTGTGTTGTGTGTGTGTTGTGTGTGTGTGTGTGTGTGTGTGTGTGTGTGTGTGTGTGTGTGTGTGTTAGAACAGCCGTTGTCCTCAGTAGAGGATTAGCAGACTGTGTCCTCTGTGTGTGTGTTAGAACAGCACAGCTGCACTGAGACACTGAATGACTCTTCAGCATTGCAGGGCTTCTCATGAGTAGCCTCATGCTGCATGAGGAATGAGTGTGTGTATGCTGTATGTTGAGGAACTGAATGAGCGTTTTGCTATTATTGCCACTGGCAGGATAAGAAAAGCTGTAAAAATATCTATCTATCTATCTATCTATCTATCTATCTATCTATCTATCTGCGTTTGCGTGCGCACTTCACACACCACACACTCACACACACACACACACACAACAAACACACACACACACACACACACACACACACACACACACACACACACACAGAGAGGAGAGAGAGGGAGGGACGAGAGGGAGATGAGAGAGAGAGAGAGAGAGAGAGGAGGAGAGAGAGGAGAGAGAGAGAGAGAAAGCAATGACGATACAACGACGACGATGAAGATGATGATGATGATGTGATGATGAT
>CM031606.1:25343723-25376223 GCA_018398815.1 Conus ventricosus
TGTAAAGTCTTGTATTGTGTCATCTTCCATTGTGTTGTGCGCTTATTGTGACTCATTTGATTGCATCACATTTGCATACCATTGTAATGTATTGTTTTGTGTTGTATTGTATAAGAGGGAGATAATGTGGCTTACAGCTCAGCCGACCGCAAAGGACCATATCAGGGCTGTCACCGCGTTGTATTGCATTGCATTGTATTGTATTGCATTGTATTGTATTGATGTACTGTATTGCATTGTACTGTATTGTATTGCATTGCATTGCATTGCATTGTATTGATCGTATTGCATTCATTGTTTCGCGTTGCGTTACGTTGCGTTGTGTTGTGTTATGTTGCGTTGCGTTTCGCTCCATTGCATTGCTTGAATTGTGTCGTGCTGTGTTGTGCTGTGTTGTGCTGTGTTGTGTTGTGTGTTTGTGTTGTGTGTGTGTGCTGTGCTGTGTTGTGCTGTGTGGCTGTGTTGTTTGTTGTGTTGTGCTGTGCTGCTGTGTGTTGTGTTGTGTTTGTGTGTGTGTTGTGTGTGCTGTTGTGCTGTGTGTGTGTGTGTGTTGGTTGTGTTGTGCTGTGTGTGTGTGTTGTGTTGTGCTGTGTTGTGTGCTGTGTTGTGCTTGTGCGTTTGTTGCTGTGTTGTGCTGTGTTGTGTTGCCCCGTGTCGTCTGTGTGCAATATTATCACATTTTGCAATTTAACATAGCGTTCTTTATTGCACTGTACACTAACTGTATTCTAGTTTATTGCATCGTGTGGCATTGTGTTGAATTGAATAGATTATACTGAATTCCTCTGTTTTGGGTTGTATTCAATTGTACGGCGTATTCATTCAATCGCATTTCACTGTGTTGCTATGTATCGCGTTTTCGTGTATAGATTGAATTGCACTGCGTTGAATGTATTGTACGATATGTTCTTGTATTATGTTGTACACTTCCTGTGCTCTGTTTACATGAAATTACATTGCATTGTATCCCGTCTTATTGCTTAGTGTTGTATTCTATTGTATTGTGTTTATTTACATTGCACTGAATTACATTGTATGACATTCAATTGCCTCACAATGTATTCATTCTCCTTGTGTTGAAGTGGACTGTATTGCATACACATGCACACTTCCCCTGCTCATCCTGTCGTCTCCTGTCCTGTATCAATTTGGCAGCAATGATAATCACTGGTTCAACGATTCCAACATGAATTGTGGCGCTTCTTGACGGTTGCCACAGACCCGTTTTATGGAACTGAACGAACGCCTGTCAATATTTCATTTTATTTCCTGTCTATTCACAGTCCCTCCACATTGCTGTCGCTTCACTCCTTACAATCGGCGTCCTGACTTGATGACAGCCAGTAATTGGAGAAAGAAAGAAATCTGGTTTACATTGGGTTCTCGGCAATATAACTTTACATCGTCAAACGCCATATCGGTCAGGACTGTCCGCCCATACGGCGATGAGCCGATCTAAATGTTGGAAAATCTATTACTTTCTTTCTTTCTTGCACAGGTAACCAGCAAGCAGCACCAGGTGGACTCTAAGCTGGAGCCGACATTCAGGTCAAAACAATAACATAGCATTAACAATATAATCCCAGTACTACCATAGACTTGATTTTGAGGCAGAGAGACCGCGTATTGTTCTGTGCCGCCTTCTCATCTTGTGCTCTGTTGGAGTCTCCTTTCCTTTTTTCATATTTGGAGATGGGAGAGGGGAAGGTAGAAATAGGGGGAAGAGGGGATTTGGTTATTGGATTTGAGACGTGTTGAAAACAGCATCTTCCCTTTAAGGTTACTTGACAGCGAAAAAGAGGTCCACAGCATCAGAAAAAATGTTTCATGAACATTAGGGTTTTTTTTTTATAGTTGAAGGAAGTTTCGTCATTTCCTTTTATTTAGTTAAGATTTGTCTTGGAAAGCAGCTGTGGTGCAATGGTTGGCGTCAGGGACAGTGGCTCAGAGGTCTTGGGTTCAAAGCCAGTAACTATGGAATTCATACTGGAACTTATTGGTCCTAGTACGTTCTTAACAGAACTCCTATGTGCTCAGATATGTGAACTGGGAAAACATCTTCAAGTCCCCCCCCCCCCCTAACTTAACCGATGTGTGTGCATGAGGGCTTCTGCAGACATTTGTGTCTCTTGATGCTCGGATATATTATGGAAGAAGGCTCAGAATGCACACAGTCATGTAGTGACTCACCATCCAATATGCGCAAGGAGTGTTTTAGAGCCGCGAAGTGTTTCTTCGAAAACAAACAAGAGAATTCGTTTTACGTCAAAGCAAACAAAAGGGATTTTATGGTTGAGCGTATTGTAGTTTTGAAAGCTTTGCATCATCTCATTAACTTTCCACGAAGTTCACTTCAAATTCCTTTTTGATTTGGTTCGAAGTCCGTGCGTCAAGCTTTGCATCATTAAAACTGAGGTTATCAATAACTGAGTGTCATAAAACTCAGTTTATCAATAACTGAGTTTATGTACTCTGAAATATCTGCTTAAGTGTTTCGTATCTTCTTTACATTTTGATTGAGGTTTGGATATGAGAAAGACAACTATTACTTATTCATTTTTTTCCACTCATCAAAACCAGCCTTCCCCTCTCTCTCTCTCTCTCTCTCTCTCTCTCTCCTCTTCTCTCTCCCTTCTCTTCTCTCTCTCTCTTCTCTCATCATCATCATCATCATCATCATCATCATATCATCATCTGGACTCCATCTCTGCTTTCTTTTTCTTTGTTCCTTAAGTCCATCTACTATAATTTGGAGGGGGAAAAGTTTCAATACAGATGGTGGTGAAGATGATCTGGTGGCAGATTTCCTTCAGTGAGTTTCGCTGAACAGAATGTCAGAACACAGCTTTTACGCATGCCGTATCAAGGGTTCAGAGATGAAATACTGTTCATTGAGAAGATAAGGTTCGCGGGAGGTTTACGCATGCCGTATCAAGGGTTCAGAGATGAAATACTGTTCATTGAGAAGATAAGGTTCGCGGGAGGAAGGTGGGGCTTGAGTATTTAGAAAGGAAGCTGGAGGGGAGGGAAGGGCTGAAGAAAGAGGGAAGTTGGGGGGGGGGGGGGGGGCACCATACTGACTCTTGTCTTCTGATACTTCGTTACCCAAGATGGCTGCCCGAAGTTCAGGCACCAAAGTTCTGCTGTCACTTGAAAAGCAGACACAAAGACATCAGTTTAGTATACATTGGTGTATGCGATTAGACAGCGTTTAGTATACATTGGTGTATGGGATTAGACAGCGTTTAGTATACATTGGTGTATTCGATTAGACAGCGTTTAGTATACGTTGGTGTATGCGATTAGACAGGATATACAATTAGTGTCAGTATTGGTAACTGTCTTTCAGTTTCTAGATTTTACAAAAATTCGTATAGGAAAGATTTGTGAACGTGAGCATTGTATTTCATTATTTTGTATTGTGTTGTACTGTAGTGTAGTGTAGTGTGTTGAATGGTCTTGTATTGTGCTATAGCGTTGCATTGTTTTAGTTTCAGTTTCATCAAGGAGACGTCACTGCGTGCGGACAAGTCCATATACGCTACACCACATCTGCTAAATTTTGAGACCACACTACTCATGATTTGAAGCTGATGGATAAATGAATGAACAACTAAGATGAGAAATTGAAGAAGAAGGTCTCGTGGCTACGACTCAGCAGATGTCCCACCTACTCATTAGCCCAACGCGCTGGTCAGACCTCAAGTGCCTACCTACCATGGTTTTTTATGTGTGTGTAGTGAATGTACACGTGTGTGTATAATGTGTGTGCGTGGGCACATGTGTGTTGTGTGTGTGTGTGTGTGTGTGTGTGTGTGTGTGTGTGTGTGTGTGTGTGTGTGTGTGTGTGTGTGTGTGTGTGTGTGTGTGTGTGTGTGTGTGTGTGTACGCGCGTGTGTGTGTGTGTGTGTGTGTGTGTGTGTGTGTGTGTGTGTGTGTGTGTGTGTGTGTGTGTGTGTGTGTGTGTGTGTGTGTGTGTGTTGCGTTGTGTTTTGTTGTGTTGAATTGCGTTGCAGTGCGATACGTACAGTTGTATAATGTTGCACCATACTGTACTGTATTGCGATGTAATATGTTGCAATGTAACATATTGTGCTTTATCGCAATGTGCGCTAACTACTTTTTTTCGTTGCATTGTATTGCATTGCACCAAATGCATTTCATCGAATTCTCCTTTTCTGGGCTTAGTCTGCTTATGTATCTCATTACTCTTCATTACATTGTCATGCATTGTGTTGTATTGATTTGTATTGCACCGTGTTGCACTTTATTGTATGGTACGTCATTGTACTGTATTGTACACGTACTGTGCTTTATAACACTCCATTCAATGGAATTGCATTGTCTTACGTCATTTTGCGTTGTATTCTACACTAACTGCATTGTGTTGAATTACATTGCAAAAATTCCATTGTAATACATTGCATGGCTTACAATGCTTTTATTTACATTTTATTGCCTTGCGTTGTTTTACACAACACACACACACACACACACACACACACACACACACACACACACACACACACACATCACACACACACACACACACACACACACACACACACACACACACACACACACACACACACACACACACACACACACACACACACTCACACACACACACTCACACACACACACACACACACACACACACACACACACTCATATGCACTTCTCCCTGCCCAATCCATCATCCTCTGTGACTGCCTTTCTGTTTTGCTATGGCAACAATCACAATCATTGGTTCAATGATTCTGCTTTGCATTTTGACGCTTCTTGACCAAGCTACCGAGCCGTTTTATGGAAGGAGTGAAGGGAGGGCAGTTCTGTTTCATTGTTAACTTTCTCTTCCCAGTTCTCACATCCCGTCCGTCATGTTATTCTTCACTCTACAATCGACTTCCTGACTTCATGATTGCCAGTTCTTGACGAAAGAAAAGCATCTGACTTTTATTTGGTTCTCGGAAATATATTTCTATATCGTCAAACGCTACTACGATCAGGATTGGCCAGCCATACGGTGAGGAGCCAATCAAAATGCTGGGCAATTGATTGCATTCTTTCTCGCATCAGTGGCAATCAAACTCTTTCAGCCAGACAGTAGACTGGAACCGATATTGCGGGCCAAATAACAACGAGGCGTCGACGATGAAAATCCATTATCACCATAGAAATAAGCAAGAGAGACTGTGCATTGTCCTATGCTGGCCTTTGCCTTGTGCTGTCTTGGATTGTCATTTTTTGTTTGTTTGTTTGTTTGTCTGTTTGTTTCTATTTTGATTTTTTAGAGGCAGAAGACAAGGTGAGGTGGAACATTAGGTTTGCAGCTTGTCGTTAAGAAACAGCCAATGTCCCCATTAATGTTAAAAAATGTTTACTGCCGGAGCTTTGAATCAGCAGAGAAGATGTTTTACGATTATATGAATCCCGGTAATTTAATGAAGATTGGACTGGAAACCACCTGCTGTGGTGCAATGGTTAGAGGTCAGGAAGTGTGGCTAAGAGAGGTCGTGAGTGCGAACCCAAAACGTTATGCTGATCATTGTGATATTTGCAAGCCCTGGCAAGTTCTTGTTCATATTGCAGAGTATCCTGTAAAACCAGATATGAAAACTATGAACACACCTTCAAGTTTCATCCCGTGAACTGACTCATCGTTTTATAGTTGCTGAAGGTATTTACATTTCCTGGGATGTGTAGTGAGGGAGTTGGAAACGTAAAAAAAGCAGACAGGCAAACAAAGGGAACTCCCTGACCTCACCTTGTTTTTGTTTTTTTTGCTGTCCCAACCTCTGCGCCACCTCAGAGGCAGTGCACCCACGCCACTCATTCCGACACCCCGTCCACAGCCACAGCCCGGTCGGCCCCGCCGCAGCCCGGCACCAGCAATCCACAGGGAGCAGTCAAAGTCAAGTCGTCAAGAGGCAACCCACCGGAGGAGACACTGCACTGCTGCCGAGTCACTTCGGTGGTGTTCAGTGGCGCCTGTTCTGATCTAACATACGCAGGACACCACCTACTAAGCCCCCTACTGACGACAATAATTGCTTAGTCGCGGGAGTACGGCTTGAGTGAGCTTCTCCGGAGGGCGCCACACGTCCTCCAACGACAGCCCCATGGACTCGCGTACCGTGACCGACGGAAGCAACCAGGCCTCAGACGTGGAGGGGACATCGACATTGAGGTCACCATGAGTGCAGCAGCAGAAGGGCTACAGAATTTGGACATTTTTTTAATGCTGTCGATGGAATGAGGATGATTACAATGATGCTACGGATTTCCATTTCGGTCTGAGACTACATGACAGGCTGTACTCTACGCTTCCTTTCATATATATCCGGCGTCAACAGGCCCGAGATACAGCACTTCTGCAGTGTTGGTCGGAAATTTGAGCAACACTCTCAGAAACGATCATTAAGTGGATGAAACTCGACTGTGTGGTCATGTCGTTCCCAACTGAGTCCGCAGCAAACTCAACTTTGGATAGAGCCGGTCGGGGCAGAAATAACCCACATGACTCTGATGGGATTCGAACCCACGACCTCCCGCGAGTCCGCGACGCTAACCTCGCCACGCGGCTGTTCCTGACTCATCTTCGTCGTTTCATCTTTACTATGGTATGACGGAAAGAAATGTCTCAGATCTATTTCCTTCTGGCCCGCCCTTGCGATGAACGCGCCGTGATTGTTCTTGATATTTGTTGTGATGATTGTGTTGTCTTGGGTGTCATGGATTTATTGGATTGGTCGCTGATGGTAGTGGGAGTAGTGGAAGAGGGTCGGTGGTGGGTGGTGGTGGTGGTGGTGGTGGTGGTGGTGTATGAGCAAGGAGGGCGTAAGGGCGGAACGAAAGCGGGAGAAAGGGCATAATGGCAGTGTTCTAACGAAGTGAACAGCCACGCAGTTGGACTCAGCAGCTAGGGTCAGTAAGTGTTAGAGCAACGCAGGAACATCACCAAAGCGACGCAACAACCGTGCAGAGCCTCCTGCGGAGGATAGCCTCATGGCGTCAAGACTGCTTCAGAACAAACATAAATAAAGGTATATATAGGGGAACAAGGAGTGGTGTTGGGTATTGTCAAGGCTCGGAAGATGGGACAGTAAAAGGCCAAGAAAACAAAAAAAACCTTTACAACAGCAAAATAAAGTGAGCAAAACAAAATCAAGAGAGAGAGAGAGAGAGAGAAGAGGAGAGAGAGAGAGAGAGGGGAGAGAGAGAGAGAGAGAGAGAGAGAGAGCACAACGTCGATGAGACGACGACAACGATAACGACGACGAAGACGACGACGATGATAATGAAAATGGTAACGTGGAAGAAACAGTCTTAGCAAGTCTTTCTTGACACCCACACCACATTTTCTTCACTGCATCTCCAAGGCCACTTGGGCCCTTCTGTGACTGTTCGTGCCTAAGTGGGCAAAGGTAACAACCCCCCCCCCCCCCCCCGAACAAAGCAAGTGTTAAATTTGCTGAAAGATGGTGGCCCAAGGAAAGGGTAGGTACAGCTCTGGGTATCTTGCTGGTCAGGTTTGGTGGGTTAAGGAAATGTTGGGAAACACGGTAAAAGGGGTTAAAAAACGAAAAAAAAAGTAAAAAAGGGGGAATATATTTAATTTAGAGGGTGGGGGTGGAGTGGGGGAGTGGGGAAAGGGGGGGGGTGGAGGGGGAAGGTGGGGTCTTTGTGGGTGTAGTGTGTGTAGTGAAAGTGTAGTGTAGTGTGGGTGTATTTGTGTGTAGTGTAGTGTAGGGGTTTGTCGAAACATTTTTGGGAGTTTCCTATATTTTCAAAATTTTTGGTTTAATGTAGCATGCTTAGTCCCACTGTGATATAGGTAAAATATTTAGAATTGTATTAGGGTTTTTGTAGCGGTCATGTGCCCTTGTTGAAATTTTTTAGTGTAGCACATTTTGTAGGGTAGTGTAGGTGTGTGTAGGGTGTTGCGTTTTGTAGTGTAGTGTTGTTTTGGGAGTGTAGTGTAGTAGAGTGTGGGGTTTGTGTGTATTTGTGGGTGTAGTGTAGTGTAGTTTTGTGTGTGTAGTGGTGTAAAAATGTAGTTTGGGGGGTTGGGGTTTGGGGTGGGGATGGGGTTTGGGGTTTGGGGTTTCCCCCACAAAGTGTTTTTATTAGAAAAAATTCGGTCTGTGAAAAATCACTAAAAAATTTAAAATTCTTTCACCCAGAGCAAAAAAAATTGGCCCCGTTTTTTTTCCGGAAAAAGGCCCTCCCCGTGAAATTCGAAACTTTTTCTGGTCCACGGTAGAAAAATTCATTTTGAATCAAATATTTTATTGACAAGATTTGGTCCAGCGAAGGAGACTGTAAAATTCTTTTTTCATGGGGAAAAATAAATTATTTTCAAATTTGAGGGTTTCCACGATTATTTTTACAAAGAAAAAGGGCCCTTTATTTGTGAATCATCTAATCCCCCAAAATTTAAAAAACCCCTTTTGGAAGTTTGTTTTTTAAACGGGGGTTTTTGAGCGGCAATTTTTCAAAATTTGGGTCTGGGTTCTGAGCCCGCCTGAATTAAAAATTTGTTTAAACATCTGCGTTTTAGAAATTTTTGAGCAAGCTTTTCAAAGCGTTCTGTGTGGGGTGTGGGGGGGGGGGGGGGGGGGGGGGGGGGACTGTTTTTGCTTTCATACGAAGATTTTTGGGCTTGGAACCTGGGTTTCGTCACAGGGTAATTACATTACCGCGCTTTTTTTTTTCTTTTTGTAATTTTGTATGCTTTTTCCCATCTTTTTGTATCATGTTTTGTATTAGGAACCCAAGGGCCCTTTATGAAAAGAAATCAAATATTTTGGGCTTTAGCCCCTTCTTTCCCACCCCCGTTTTCCCATCCCCATTTCTCCTCTGTCTCTGTTCTCTCCTCTCTTTTCCCCGGGGGGGGGCCCACAAAAGAAAAATGGCGGCCGTAAAAAGGTCTTGTGCGGGGGGGTTTGTAATTTTTTTTCATTTTTTACCCAGTTGTGTCGGACCCGACAAGTCGGTTTTGGGGTGAAGCAGTTCCTGTTTATGCAGTTAGAGTAAAGAAAAAAAAAAAGAGGTGATTTAGAGGGGGGTTACAGGGAAAGGGAATTTGGGAACTTTTTGTGCGAGTAGGAGGGGGGAAGGGGTTTTGCATTCGGGGATGAAAAGCGACCCCAAGGGTTTGGGCCCAAAACAGTGGATAGACGGGTTTTGTAATGCAGTGTTTTGTGACGGCTTTTTCCCCTTTTGCCTTGCTGGCGCGTGTTGTGGATTTGTGTGAATGTTGAGGAAAGTTGTTTTTTAAAGAAAAAAGGCATGGGTTGGCAAAGGGGGGTTTTAAAGGGGGGGGGACAGTTCTCTTTTTCAGCAGTATGTGTGGGTGTTGACTGTGTTCGACACGACCCGTTGTTGATGATCTCCTTTACAAGTGCCCCCAGTCGTCGCATTCGGCGGTGTTGGAAAAAACTGTTTTCCATGTGGCGACTGGTCCCCAGTGGTGACATTGAGGAAAACCCCCGGGCCCCCAACCCCTTTCTCCTGATCAAACTGGTAAAGGTGGGGAAAATTATGGGAAAAAAAGTACCCTTCATGTGACACTGATGAGTTATCTGGGAAAAACCCTTTGCAATGCGCAAACAGAGGGGTTTTAAACATCCCCAATGATAAAGGGAAGTTTTTAAAACTGGTTTAAAAAACGAATGAGTAAAATTTTTTTAAAAGTTTGCAAACGGATACATGAAGATGTGACAAGTTAGAAAAAAAATCAACGGGGACCTGTGGGCCCGTGTGGCAGTGTTTGCACGGGAAATTGACTGAGGGGGGGAAAACAGCCCACGGGCCCAGCTGAAAACTCGGGTTACAGGATTTGGGAAAGAAGTTTTGGGGACGTGGTTGATCGGAGATTGATAGACTGGAAGGTTTCTCGCGAAGGGAAAATTTCGAGTTTTTTTTTGGGTTTCCCCCCAACTCGTGCCGGGGAAAAATTTTGCCCATGATTGTAACGGGCAGTTTTTTGATTCCCCTAACAACATTGCGGCTCTCAAAACATGGACACATGAAGATTTTGCCCGGGCACCCCCGGGGTGGGCGTGGGAAATAGGGGGGGAAACCTAGCCAAATGTTTTGCACTTTTCCCAAAAGAGGGAAAGGGCCCCAAAATGTCGATATTAACAAATAGAGATCTGCGGGGCCCAAACTAAAAAAAAAAAGGGCATGGTTTGTAGCCAACGTTTGGGACACGGCAAAAAAGTTTAAAATTGTATCCAGGAAAGTGGGGGAGGGAAAAAGGGGCCTTTTTAAAAAACGGGGAAAAAGGGGTTTGAGGGGACCAGCCAGACCAGATCAAACACTTCAACAAATTTGGGCCCGAAAACGGAAGCGAAAAACGGCGGGCGAACTGAAAACACGGCGGTGTCATCAGCGGGAGACTGCACGGCAAAAGGGGAGGGGAAAGTCAGGGGGGTCAGGGGCCAAATAAAGCCATGCTGGTGACCGGGAAAGTTTTTGCCCTCCCCACGGTGCTGAGCCCACGTGCGGCCCCCGCTGCCCCCGGTTTATCCCAGTGCGCGAGACGAGGTGGGGGTTTGGGGGTGGGTAAAGGGTGTCTCGGCACGGGAAAATGTGCTTCCTCCTCCAAAGCCAGCTGACGTGGCAGTGACGGTGGGGGGGAGGGGTTTCCTAACGTGGAAGGGGACTCGTTGTTGGCCACCCCTTTTCCCGGGTTTTAAAAAAACCGACGTGGTGACGGGGACGCCCCCCAACAAGCCCGAGCCCGTCACAGGCAAGCCCCGGAATCCGTTTTTGGGAAACCCCGACCCCGGAGGGGGAAAGAGGAGCGGGGGGGGGATTCCCCCCCCGTTATAACAAAAGGGGCCAAAAAGGGATGTCCCGGGGGTGGTGGGACAAAGGTCAGCAAGCGGGCAGAGGGTTTCTTCGTGGGTCCCTTGGGTTTAATTAAAATTTTAGAACAGTGCGGCCAGGGGGCCCCCTACGAAAAAAAAAAACCCCCAAATTTGGAAAAGTTCGTTCTTTTCAAGTCGGGGTCCTTTCTTAACTATAATGTTGAGAACTTATATAACAAAATTAGAAAAATTCGTCATTTATTGATTATTTTAATTTGTTTGATTTTGTATGCCCCTTTCAGAAAAATTTGTGGTTTTAAATCATTTGGGCTTTCATGTGTGTTTAATGATTTTTAAATTTGTTGGGTCCCGCTCAAAAATGTTTACAAATTTGGGGGAAAAAAACTCTGGTGGTTTTATGTTGCCCGGTTTTGAAATGTTTCTAGAACGGTTTTTTTGGGAAAAAATTTGTTAGACTGTGCAAAAAGCCATAGCAAATTTAAACTGAATAAAAGGGGGGGTGCTTGGTATGACCCAAAGATGTAGTCTTAGTATGTTGTTACCTTTTACCGGGGGTGGGGCCTCCCGTACATTATTTTCCCATCTGAAAGGTGGAGTGTTTTTGGAAGGGGAAAAATTTTCCCACGGCTTGGGGGATGTTGACTTTTGAGCATGATTTGTGGGAGATTTTTAAAGCCAGGGGCAGGCTCTTTCCCCGTCGAAAAAAATGCGAAAATATGGTAAAAATTTGGTCCTTTTCTGGGTTTTTTTATGACCATTTAGAAGGGCAGTTTCCATTGAAACTCAAAAGGTTTAAAATGTAAATTTTTTTTGGAAAATTTTTTGTTGGACCCCTTTTTTTTTTGTTTTATCTTGACATTTTGAATGGGGGATTGCCAAAAGGGACAGAGATGGGAGTATCATTTGTTTCCCACAAGGATGCAGTGTTATTTATTATTTTTTGTTCCAGAAAGTTTTTCTCAAAAAATGTTTAAAATGATTTTGGTGATTTTTCTTTAATCCTGGCATTTACCAATAGAAAAGATTTTGGCAAAACGGAAATTTTCCCCAAAAATACCCAAGTCAAGAACCCGTTTTTTGAAAAAAAAAAATTCTTTTGGTCAGAGGGAATGCTGGGGAAAATTTTTAAAAAAAAGCTGAATTCCAATCCCTTTAAAGCCAGCTTGAAAATGCCTACCCGTTGTTAAATGTGGATGTAGCAGATGTGTGAATTTTTTTGTTTCAAGCAATTATAGTTTCTGCTGGGAAGTTTTGGTGGAATGGTTTGGGAAAAGAAAGAAAATAAAGGGGAATTTGGTTTTTATTATGAATGTGATCGAAGAAGAAAAAGGTGAAGGGAAAATACTCAAAAACTTTCCAAAAGGGAAAAAAATAAAAAACAAAAAAAGAGAACTGAAAGAAAAAAAATGTTTTGTAGCGGTCAGATTAGGGTTTAAATTTTTAAGCGAAAAAGAAACGTGAAATTTTAGCAAACAAAGAATTTAAAAAAATTTAAAGTCTATATTGGGTTCAAAATTTTTTGGTTTAAAAAATCAGAACAAAAAAAAAGAAAAAAGGGAAAATTTACTTTTTTGCGATATAAAATATAGGCGTGGTTTTTAGCATTTTCCCCCAATTTTTTTTAAATTTCCCTGGAAAAATAATTGAAAAAAAATGGAAGGTTGATTTTTGAAGCTGATGACTTTGAAGGCCCTTTTTTAATGGGTCCAAAATCAAGAGAGGAAAAATTTTTTAACAGTATAAAAAAAATTTTGACCAGAAAAAAGTTTCGGTCCGGACTTTTTTAGGGGGAAAAGCTTTAAAAAATTTTTAATTTCACTTGTATTGGGAAATTTTTTTAGTTTTGTTTAAAAAGTTATTTGATGAAGGAATCTTCCCCCTAGACTGGGCTAAATCTATTTAATTTCCCTTTCCCAAAAAAGGGTTGGGCATCAATAAAACCCGACAATTACAGAGGCATTTTCCCTTAAACCCGGGTTTTTTGGGAAATTTTTTACAAAAAATTCAAAAAAGGCGATTAAATAAATGGGGAGAAAAAAGAAGAAAAAAAATTTTTGAGGAAAAGAGGGGTTTGATCAGGATATTTGCACAATCGATCATAAATTTTTTCGTTTTTTTTTCTTTTGGTTCAAAAAAAATCTCCTCGAACCCCAGCAAATTGTAATAAACATTCTTCCGATTTCCGTTTTTTAACGTTTGATTCTGAAAAGAAAATTGCTGTGGACCACATTGCGCAAAAAAGGGTTGTTTAAAAAGGTAAAGTGTTAGGGCCCTTTGGGGAAATGTATACAACTCCCGGGGGCTTGCTTACGTCCGGATAGGGTATGTGTTCTGACTTTTTTGAATGTCCCGTGGGTTTAAACAAGGGATGCCTGCTAAGGGCCCTGCTGTTTTTCATTTTTTTTTTCAAAAGGGAATAGCTACCCGGGGTGTTTTAAAAAAAAAGGGGAAAACATGGTGTTAAATTAAATCCCCGGTGCTATTGAAAGTATTTTGATGCTGTTTGCGGCCCATGTTATTTTCTAGCAGATTTCATTTGGGGCTACCCAAAAACAATTAAATGCACTGAAAGAAAAAAGCTGATAGATTAGAGCTTCAGTAAATTTTGGACCAAAAAAATTTTTATCGTTTTCCGGGGGGGGGGGGTTTTATCTTTCAGCCCCCGAAAAGTGGTTTTTTTTTGGAAACCATGAGAAATTTGTGTTTTCCAAAATTTATTTAAAAAAATCTTGGTTTTTTTTCACCACAAAAAATTTAGCTTACAAAAGGAAGGGTTGGGAAACTTATAGGGAAAAAGGAAAAAAAAAAAAGGGACGATAGAAATCTTAAGATCTTTTTAAAAAAAATTAAATTTTATTGATTTTTTCTCTTTTTTTGGAAAATCTTTGACTCTCAGATTGAAACCAAAAGTTAAAAATATGGTGCTGAAGTATGGGGTTTATTAAAAAACAGTGAAATTTGGAAAAAAGGTTCATACAAAGCAAAACAAAACGTTTTCTATCGGTTCCATTGCGTTCGCCAAACCAAAAAGTTATATGGTGGGAAAATTGGTCCCCCCGGTTTCCCCCTTTTATGTTAGAAAACCAAAATAAAAGTATCAATTTTTTGGCCCTTGGTTACAAAAGTTTCCAATAAAAAGGGTTTGTTTGGGAAACAAGCTTTTGAAATTTTTTGTTTGATTCAGATGGAAAATGGGGAAAAAAAAATTTTGGGGGAAAATTTTTTTTAAAAGGGAACGTGTTTGTATCATGGGTTGGGATTGTTTGGTTTTGTCAAGTGTTGGACATGAACAAGGGGGTTTTTTGTAATTTAAAGATCGGTTTAAAATTTGTTTATAAACAAAAACTGGGATTCTCTTTTTGGGAAAAAATTGGAAAAAAGTAACATGGGTTTTTTTTTTTAAGAATTTTTTTTCCAAAAAGGGAAAAAATTTTTATAAGGTTGTAAACAATAATTGGGACAGATTTCCCTTTTCGCTCGTTTTGAACAAGAAAAAAATTTGGTTTACATGCAAATTTTAAATTGGGGCTTGTGGGTACTCTGATTCCCCCTTTTTCCCATGTGTGGGAATCAATGAAAATGGCAAAAATTTTTTTATTCCATTTTTAAACTTTACGAAGACCCTCAGGAAGAAATGTTTTGGTTTCAATTTTGGGTCTCCCAAGAATTTTGACATTGTCGCATTCTCTCAACAAAAGAAAAAAAAACATTTTGATCCCGCTAGTTTTTTTCCCTTGCTTGGGGGGCCCTCGGAATTTAAAAAAATTTAAACCCCGAAATTTTAGATTTAAAAATACACAGTTTTTTTTTTTAGTTTTAAAAACCGGTTTTTTAAAAAATAATTATTTGATTTCTTTGATGTTTAACTTGAATGAAACGATTTTCCTAATTTCAATTCCCATTAGTTTTTGATGTATCGGTAAAATGGACGATCAGGGTTTTGGGAAAGCTGAAAGCCTTTGTGTGAGGTTTTACGCATGTGGGAAGCGGGGGGGATGGGATGTGTGTTGAGGGGGTGTGTTTTGGGAGCCTGCGGGGAGTGAGCGTATTGTATGTTTAGGGGTTTACATTTTTTGTGTATTTATATTTGTTAAATTTGGTTTTCATTTAGACATGTGGGGTTTTCATTCCAAAAAAATTGCTTTAATTTTTAAATTTTTAAGTAAAAACCTAATTTAACCCGAACCCCGTTTCCTACCCTTTGGTTTTTATTTCTTCCCTGTTGTCGCTGAAATAAAAGGCGAAATGTTTATTTTTCCCCCCCTTTCCCTAGGTTGTTTAGTCAAGGCAAATTTTAAATTTTTTTAGTTTTTCAGGGGTCAGTGTGTTTTCTCTCTCTCTCTTTCTCTCTTCTCTCTCCTCTCCCCTCTCTCTCCTCTTTTCTCTCTCTCTCTCTCCCAACACACCACAAAAACACACCCCCACCAAAACCCCCACACAACCCCACACACACGCAGCACACACCCCACACCACACCCAAAACACCACACACACACACACACACACAACACACACCCCAAAACCCCGGCCCCGCGAGCCACAACACACACAAAACACACACCCCACACACACACACACACACACACACCGCAACCCCAACCCCCTTCTTCCCCACTTGCCTTTCCCCCCCCTCTCTTTTGGCCATAGAACCCTTTCTTCCTAACGCTTTGGGGGGTACAGTGGATTTTTTTTTTTCTTTTTCTTTTTCTTTTTCCCTTTTTCTTCACTGAGAGCAGGTGTGCTGAAAACAGTCAGTAAGCCAGCCGACCTACGAGCCTCCCCCCCCCCCCCCCACCTCCCCTTTCCCATCCAAAAATGGACGGAAAGAAAACATACATAAAGTAGACGGTATTATCTATCCAACCTTTGTTTACTTCTCTACTCGTAACACCTCTTGCAGAGACCATCAGCCAAGAAAAGATCTCAGTATAGAGTCCTCACTGACCTCACTTCGATGTCCACTATCCGGTAACCAGGGCAAGAACGGCACGACGGGACTGTCAGTGTACAAGCATCTAAATGCGGCCATCGTCTGCTCGGCACAATAGGGAGCTAACAATGGCCTAGATTGACCGCTGAGGCTTGTGTGGGTTTTCAGCCACGATCTTGCTGGACGAAATGGATTAAGGTAGTATTCTCGGAGATATTCATTCAGCTGGCATGGATCCAGTGTGTCCCTTATCTTCTGTCTTTCTTATGTCTGTTGGCGTTTAGTGTTCATGCTTCGTTTTTTTCCCTCCTTACTGTTCGTAAAACTAGCAAAATTTTAATCACTGAGGAAAAGAGAGGTTTGAGAATTTGGTGAAAAGATATTGTTTTGTATTATCATTGCTTTTAACAACACCATTATTACCACCAACCCCACCACCATCATCATCATCATCATCATCATCATCATCATCATCATCATCATCATCACCGCCACAACCACCACCATCACCATCACCACCACCATTAAAACTACTACTGATACTATCATCATTGTTACAGCTGCTGCTGTTTCTACCATCACTGCTGTTTCTACCATCACTGCTGTTTCTACCATCACTGCTGTTTCTACCATCACTGCTTTCTACCATCACTGCGTTTCTACCATCACTGCTGTTTCTACCATCACTGCTGTTTCTACCATCACTGCTGCTTCTACCATCACTGCTGTTTCTACCATCACTGCTGTTTCTTCCATCACTGCTGTTTCTACCATCACTGCTGTTTCTACCATCACTGCTGTTTCTACCATCACTGCAGTTTCTACCATCACTGCAGTTTCTACCATCACTGCTGTTTCTACCATCACTGCTGCTTCTACCATCACTGCTGTTTCTACCATCACTGCTGTTTCTACCATCACTGCAGTTTCTACCATCACTGCAGTTTCTACTGCCTAAACACTGCTGTTTCTACCATCACTGCTGCTTCTACCATCACTGCTGCTTCTACCATCACTGCTGTTTCTACCATCACTGCTGTTTCTATGGGTATTTCTATTGCTGCAGCTGAGCTACTGCTGCTGCCGTTGCAGTTGTTACTACTATACCACAGCTACTACTACTATTGTACGGCTTCTGCTACTACTACTACTACTACTACTACTACTACTACTACTACTAACACTACTACTACTACACTACTACTACTACTACTACTACTAACACTTACTACTACTACTACTACTACTACTACTACTAACACTACTACTACTACTAACACTACTACTAACTACTACTACTACTAACTACTACTACTACTACTACTACTACTACTACTATACTACTACTACTACTACTACTACTACTACTACTACTACTAACATACTACTACTACTACTACTACTACTACACTACTACTACTACTACACTACTACTACTACTACTACTACTACTAACACAACTACTACTACTACTACTACTACTTACTACTACTACTACTACTACTACTACACTGCTACTAGTTCTAGCTGCCGCTGTTTCTGCTTCTGCTGCTGCTGCAACTACTCATACCACTGCTTTACTACTACTGTTGCTGCGATACTACTACTGCTACTACAGTTGCTGCTGCCTCTGTTGCTACTACTATTACTGGTGCTGCTGCTGTTACTACTACTATTACTACTGCTACTACCGCCTCTACTGCTGCTGCTATTACTACTACCACAATACTACTGTTGCTACTGCTGCTGCTGCTGTTGCAACTGCTACTTCTAATTCTACCGCTGCTGCTACTACTACTACAATATCACTACTACAACTAGTGTTGCTGCTGCTGCTGCTGCTGCTGCTGCTACTACTACTACTACTACTACTACTACTACTACTACTACTACTACTACTACTACTGAAACTACTACTACTACTACTACTACTACTACTACTACACTACTACTCTTATTTCCACTACTACTACTGGTAAGGCTGCTGCTGCTAACTATTACTACTACTACTACTACTACTACTACTACTACTGCTGCTGCTGCTACTACTACCACTACTACTACTACTACTACTACTCCTGCTGCTGCTGCTACTACTACTACTACTACTACTACTACTACTACTACTACTACTACTACTACTACCACTGCTGCTGCTGCTGCTGCTGCTGCCTCGACTGCCACCGCCGCCGCCGCTGCTGCTGCTGCTGGTACTAATACAGGAAGAGAAAGAAGAAAACGAAAAAGAAAAAGAGTAAAAATGGAAAACGTCAAACTGTGCGTGAAATAAAAATGACGAAGCGTTATGGGGTATTGATGGACTTGGTGTGGATGACTTAAAATGTGTGTTGAGTAGTAAAGGTGATGATGCTTGATAAACTTTTCCTGTTTATATACAGAGAAACCTATTCATTTACCATACAGACAGACAGAAGGAAATGACTTTTAGCTCTGAAAAACAAATAAGCAAATAAGCAAAACAAAACAAAAACAAATCCGTTACATTGAAATGATTTTTGCGGGGATTATAATTTCATCTGCTACAAGGGCACTCAGAGTTTATATTCACATTTTCTTTAATCAAAAGACTTTTTTCAGCTGACCAGTCTAAAATGAAGTACTCTTCTTTGACCGACACACAGATTTCATATCCTTGTGAACCATCTGTCAGTCACACTGGAATGTTCCCTCTCGGAGCAGGTCAGTACTCATGGCCCCTTTTTTCACTTGCGCAGCTCTGCTGCAGGACTGCCTTTCCTGTGACGTCCAGATTAGATGAGGGAGATAAACAAGGAACTGACAAGGGTCTGAATCAGGGAGTATGATAACTGGTAAATGACAAGCTGGGCCCTGTTCTCTTCCAGCAAATCCATGAGTGCAGAAGCAAGGTGCTTGTGCATGCTGCAACAATACTCTACCTTTGCTGGGCAAGCAGACAAAACCTCGAACGTGCCTCAGTGTGACCTTGAGCAAGCAAAGGTTTTCATATCAGTTGTAAATCACATGGTAGGCTCGTCCTCTAAGGCTGAGGTCACCTCTTGAACAAAGTAGCTGAAGAAAAAAAAAGCAGGCATTCAGTTGATGAGTACATTGACTTTCGACATGTTACTGGTGGACAATGGACTGCTGGCTTCTTTCAAGGTCATATTGAATTAGATAATTTTCATTGCCAGCGACATTCTCACAGGCACTTTTACACTGATCTGTGTGAATGTCCGCAAAACTTTGGTCTAACACTCCGCCTTATTTCGCTCTGGACTTTAAGTCATAAGCAGGCACATTTTGTTCTGTGGATATCTGTAAAATAAAATTCGCGAATACTTTCACATGGTAATTTTGCAGCGTCTGCCATCTGTCATTTGATCAAAATTGGTAGAGATGTGTTTACATTATCCTTGACGTATATTTAGAAAATCAATGGTAATCAACTTCTAGCGCGTTTGGCCAAAATCGAAATTGCTGCCACCTGCAGACAGGTGTGGGTTTTTATGAACCTTGTTCATCAAAACGCATATTACACTGCTACAGATTTTTCTATTAGACTGTGTACGTTTACAAATTTTATAACAAATTGTTGCATGACTATTGCATCTTGATTCATCACTGTATCAGCACATCTGCCACCATTGACTAGTATTCTGACCTCAAGAACAGCATAAGTTTTTCATAACAGAATTGTGATATCGTTAAAATGGCATTGGTAAAAAGTGTCAGAATAGCCTACCTGCTTTGGCTGATCTAACTTCTGCAAGCATCACAGAATATTGAACGCCTGCATTGGAATAAGTTTTGTTGCCTGCTTAGTAGACTGTGAGAGCTAAACAAATGGAAAGGTAGCACAAAGGAGGACTAGAGGGGGCAGAGCAGACAAGAGAATGACAAAACAGAAGCATGCACGAACCAGCAACGTATCAGGTGGCACAGATGGTTCTCACAATGACGTCTTTTTGGCCTACAAACCAAGGTAACTAAACTTCACATAACATGACGTCAGCCACATTATATTCACCTTTTGCAACTTGCCGTGCACGTGTTCCCACCACCTCTGTCTTCCATTCTCTTTCCCATGTCTTTGCCTCCCTCTTTTCCCTTTCGTCCTCTTTCTTTAAAGCCTTCTTCTTCCTCATCTTATCCACCCACTTTCATTTCCGCCAACGCACGTCACAGCAGCAATAAACGTTGGTGGCTTTTAAACCACCCAGTCAATGCCTGCGTTCAGTGTGACGAATAGAAGCAGGTAAGTGACCTTTCCTCTGCGGGAATAGACAGAGTAGCATGGAGCTACTGAAGCTAAAGGTCAAATATGCGAAAAAAAGGTACTTCTCTCTCTCTCTCTCTCTCTCTCTCTCTCTCTCTCTCTCTCTCTCTCTCTCTTCTCTCTCTCTCTGTGCTCTGCATCTCTCTCTGTCTCTCTCTCTGTCTTTTCTCTCTCTCTCTCTGTCTCTCTCCTCTTCTCTCTCCTCTCTGCATCTGCATCTCTCTCTGTCTCTCTCTCCTCTCTGTCTGTCTGTCTCTCTCTCTCTCTCTCTCTGTCTCTCTCTCTCTCTCCCTCCCTCTCTCCCTCTCTCCCTCTCTCTCTGTACATCTGCATCTCTCTCTGTTCTGTCTCTCTCTCTCTCTCTCTCTCTCCCCTCTCTCTCTCTGTCTCTCTCTCTTCTCTCTCTCTCTGCATCTGCATCTCTCTCTGTCTCTCTCTTCTTCTGTCTCTCTCTCTCTCTCTTTGTCTGTGTGTGTGTGTGTGTGGTGTGTCTCTCTCTCTCTCTCTCTGCATCTGCATCTCTCTCTGTCTCTCTCTCTCATCAATTCATCTGTACACAATGACTATCTTACACTTTGTTTCATTTGTTACATTGTACATCAAAAGCGAAACATTGTCTTTCAGACAATTACAAAGTCACGTATGAATAAACTGTAAAGTGTAGGATTGCTTCGTCAGTGGACTTCCTTCTTTATATGACTAGAATATGAGCAGCGAAAAGAATATCACGTCTATACAAATGGTAATTAATACATGTGCGTGTGCGCGCTCGAGTGTGTGTGTGTGTGTGTGTGTGTGTGTGTGTGTGTGTGTGTGTGTGTGTGTGTGTGTGTGTGTGTGTGTGTGTGTGTGTGTGTGTGTGTGTGTGTGTGTGTGTGTGTGTGTGTGTGTGTGTGTGTGTGTGGTTGTATTTCTATTTACTATGATTTAGAAAGAATAAAAAAGAAGACTTCAGGCGAGGGCCATTGTTAATGGGAAGAGGATGGGATAGCAGATTTCCTTTAGTGAGTTTGCTCCGTGTGAAATTTAAGAAAATCGGCTTTTTCGCATGCCAGACTAAATATTCATGGACAAAACAATGTTCATTGAGAAAAGAAAAACAAAACGAGCGAGGGAGGAAGATGGAGGTTAGATAGTGAGAAAATGAAGGCGGAGAAGAAGGAGGGGCTGGAGAAAAGGGGGGCGGGGGGAGGGGGGGGGGGGGGGGGAGGGGGCACCGTAGTGACTCTTGTCTCCTGGCACTTCGTGCTCCTTGATTGATGCACGACATTCACGCACTAAAGTTGAACTGTAGCTGGAAGACAAACACAAAGACATGAATGTAGTATACAGTGGGGTACACGATTACACACTGCAAGACAAGCACAAAGACATGAATGTAGTATACAGTGGGGTACACGATTACACACTGGAAGACAAACACAAGACATGAATGTAGTATACAGTGGGGTACACGATTACACACTGGAAGACAAACACAAAGACATTCATGTAGTATACAGTGGGGTACACGATTACACAGTGGAAGACAAACACAAAGACAGTCATGTAGTATACAGTGGGGTACACGATTACACACTGGAAGACAAACACAAAGACAGTCATGTAGTATACAGTGGGGTACACGATTACACATTCTGTACAATCAGCGTCACTATAAGCAGCTATTTTTTTTTAATAAGTTTTCTAGGTTTTAGGAAAATTTGTGTAGAAAGGGTTTATAAATGTATGCATGGCATTATATTGCTGTGTATTGCATTTATTAGGTTGTATTGAGCTGAAACGAGCCATATTTCATTGCATCGTGTGCATGGCATTGTATACATTGCATTGTATTGTATTGTGTTGTACTATATTGTACTGTACTGCATTGTTTGGTATGGTATGGTATGGAATGGTATTGCATTGTATTGTATTGTATTGTATTGTATTGTATTGTATTGTATTGTATTGTATTGTAGGTGTTTCTTGCGTTGCGTTGTGTTGCGTTGTGTTGTGTCGTGTTTGCGTTGCGTTGCTGTTGCGTTGTATTGTGTTGCGTGCGTATGTTGCGTTGTTTGCGTTGTGTTGTGTGTGTGGTTGCTTGCGTTGTTTGTGCTTTGCGTTCGTATTTGTGTTGTTTGGTTGTGTTGCGTTGATTTGTGGTTTGTGTGTGTTGCGTTGCGTATGTTGTGTTGTGTTGCGTTGCTGCGTGTTGCGTGTGCGTGTCGTTGTGTGTGCGTTTTGTGTGTGTGTTGTGTTGTCGTTGTTTGCGTGTGTGTTCGTTTTTTGTGTCGTTGCGTTGTCTGTGTTGTGTTGCTGCTGCGTTGAATGTTGGTTATTTGTTTGCTTGCGATGTTGTATTGTGTTGCGTGCTTAGCATACTGTGATTCGTTTGTTGTGATTATTGCGTTGTTTTTTTGCATGTATGTTTGTTGTTTGTTGCGTCGTGTTGCGTCGTGTCGTGTCGTGTTTGTGCCGTGTCGTGTCGTGTCGTGTCGTGTCGTGTCGTGTCGTGTCGTGTGTGTCTCGTGTCGTGTCGTGTTGTGTTGTGTGGTGTTTGTGCGTTGTGCTGTGTTGTGTTGCACTGCACTGTACTGAATTGAAATATAATATTTTGCAATTCAAGATATTATACTTTCTTCCACGGTACGCTAACCATACTCTAGTGAATTGCATTGTTTTGTATTATATCGTATTGCATTAAATGGCTTTCATTAAATTCCTCATTCCTGGATTTTATTGCATTCTTGACTTCATTGCATTTCATTGCGTTTTAATGCACTGTGTTGTTTTGTACTGATTGGGTTGTACTGCGTTATACTTTATTGTATGGTACGTTGTTGTATTGCATTCAACACTTACTATGCCCTATTGCTTGATCTTAAATTACATTGCATTGTACTGCGTCGTATTGTTTTGTATTGTATTCTTTCATTGCTTTATGTTGATGAAATTGCTTTGGATTTTACTGTTTTGCATTCCAGCTGCTTTACAATCGTATCTATTTATATTGTATTGCATTGCATTATACTGCCTACACATACACGCATTTCTCCCTGCCCACCCTATCCTCTTGTCTGACCGCTGTCCTGTATTCCTGTCGCAACAATGATAATCACGGTTTCAACAATTTTAACATGAATTGTGGCGCTTCTTGACGCAGCCATCGAGCCATTTCACTGAACTGAACGAAAGGCTAGCAGTTGTATTTTCATATCCCTGTCTATTCACACTCCCACTGCAATGCTATTCTTTACTCTACAATTGATTGTCTGACGTTATGATCGCCAATTATTGTCGAAAGAAAGGTTCTGGTATTCATCTGGTTCTTGGCAATATATTTTTTAGATCGTCAAACGCCGATGGAGGAGCCAATCAAAATGCTAGGCAGTTTATTACGTTCTTTCTTGCATTGGTGGCCATCAGACATCTTTAGACACATGGCAGACAGGAGCCAATGTAGCGGGTCAAAACAACAACGAGGCATCGACGATAAAAATCTAATATTACCATAGGAATGAGCAAGAGAGACCGTGCATTGTTCTATTCTGCCCTTTTTGCCGCGTGCTCTCTTTGATTCTCATGTTTTGTTTGTTTGTCGGCTTGTTTGTTTCTGTTTGGAGCTTTGAAATGCAAAACTCAAACGATGGAAATGGGGCGGGGCGGGGTGGTGGTGGTGGTGATATTAGATTGGGGATTGTGGTTAAGAAACAATCAATCTCCCCATGAATGTTTTTTTAAAAAAAGCTTACACTCCAAGCTCTGGATCGCCACACAACATGTTTATTGAGCGTGGTCTTTCCTTTTTCCGTTCTTTTTGCTTTCCTTTTTTTACGTGAGATGGATTTCATAATTCGTTGTTATTTAATGAAGTCTGAATTGAAAACCACCTGGTGTGGCGCAATGGATAAAGTCAGGAAGTGTGACTGAAAGGGGGTGAGTTCGATGCCATGAAATGATGCTGTTCGTTGTATTTGTCAGCGCTGGTAAGCTCCTGTTTTGTACTAGTTCTTCCACAGTCACTGCCAGAAATTTCAGCAAACCGTCTCAGCTGTAATAATCTTTCAGTTGTCCCACAGACAATTTCAGAGGCCCCAGTAATAGCTTCAGTCGTAATAATTAATTCGTTGTTCTACAGACAACTTCAGTCAGTCGAGGCTATCAACACCTGTCTGTTGTACTACTGACAATATCAAGGGCTTCATAAAACTGTCTGGGCCGTAACAGTCTGTCGTTCTACCGATAATTCCATGCCCTTCCACAGTTCTGGCTGTAATGATCTGCCTGATGTACAGGCAATTCCTGCGATCGTAACAAACAACAATTTCATTAATCGACTAATCATTTGAATTTTGGTGAAAGCCTTTTCATTTCCGGATTCTGGGATATGTCATGAAACAAAGCAGCTGGAAACTTTAGCAAAGGAACCTCCCAACATTACGTCCTTTGTCTTTATTCTCACTTATGGCGATTAATCAGGAGGAAAAATGCCTCAGATTCTATGATCCTTAAATCCACACCCACCCCTCTTGTGGTGAACCCAGCTGTAATGTTCCCTTCAGACATATGCCCATAATGACTTTGTGTTGGTCTTTTGGGTGTCACAATTATTAGGACGGTTGCTGAGAGAGAGAGAGAGAGAGAGAGAGAGAGAGAGAGAGAGAGAGAGAGAGAGAGAGAGAGAGAGAGAGAGAGAGAGAGAGAGAGAGAGAGGAGATATGAAGAAGAGACAGGACGAGAGAGAGAGACGACGAGGAGGAGAATGACGACGACGCGACGATGAGAGAGATGAGACGACGACGACGACGACGACGACGACGACGACGACGACGCACGACAGACGATGATGATGATGAATGATGATGATGATGATGAATGAATGATGATGATGATGATACGATGATGATGATGATGATGATGATGATGATGATGATATATAAGAACTAATCTCAGCAATTCTTTTGTGACACACACTTACCATATTTTCTTCAAGTGAGGATAATGGCCTCCAAGGCCTTATCAGTTACCCGGGGCCGTTCGTGCCTAAGTGACCAAAGGTGGCCATTGCCCAAAGAACGAAACTAGTGACTAACTGCTGAACGACAGTGGTCAAGGAGTGGTAGGTACAGCTCTGAGGCCATCTTGCTGGTCAGACAGTCATTGAGGACATTGCTTGGACATGGGATGAATACATCAATTTTATTTGAATGGAGTACAGGCTAAAGTTGTTATGTTGGAGTGGAGTGGTGTGGATTGGAGTAGAGTGGAGTGGAGCGTAGTGTTGGTGCTGTGTGGTGTAGTGTAGTATTCCAGTGTCTTGTAGTAACAATTCTGCTTACTTTTTTTGCCTCTTTCTTTCCCTCCCTCTTTTTTTTAAACTTTCTTTTTTTAAGGTTCAAGACGGAGTGACAGAGGGGGAAAATGAAGCAGAATTCAGAAAGAGAGGGGGTTAGTTACCGCCAAGGACATAGACAAACAAAGTACAGGGCAAGACACAAAACATTTTGACCTCTTGGGTTCTTCTTCAGGCAAGAACAAACAACATTTAGGACAGTGAAAACGAAGAACGAGAAACCACTTATCTTCTCTCATATTCGGCACACGACCAAAATGGCCGCCGGACGGAAACGAGGGCCAAGTAGTTTCTCTTTCTTCGTTTTCACTGTCCTTAATGTTATTTATTTTTGCCTGAAGAAGACCAAGAGGTCGAAATGCATTGTGTCTTGTCCTGTATTTTGTTTGTCTATGTCCTTGGCAGTAACTAACCCCCTCGTTTTCTAAATTAAACTTTCTTTATTGAAATTTGTTTCCAATATTCAAATTCTTCCTTCTCTTCTCA
This sequence comes from Conus ventricosus, assembly GCA_018398815.1. Lineage (NCBI taxonomy): Eukaryota > Metazoa > Mollusca > Gastropoda > Neogastropoda > Conidae > Conus > Conus ventricosus. The sequence goes on from CM031606.1 coordinate 25,369,574, forward strand.
GAATGGAGCACAGTATGCTTGTAGCCGATCCACAAATTGCCGTTACATTAACTGCACTGCTAGCATTGTTGTTATTCTTTGTACAAAGTAGTTTTATCAGGAAAACTGAGCCAGTTGACAAGTTTGGGGTTTCAATGTCAACAGTCGTCTTCTGAGTTTGATGTCAGTGATTTTACTTTGATGAATATGGGATCAGGACAGAGGGCAACGTGGTCAGTCAGTTGCTGAACCTCAAGTTATCAGTCTAACAACAGCTGAAGAAGGGTTCAGGCAATTAACTGAAACATTTTAGTATGTACGTTTTGGGCTCTGAGTTAAAAACACAAATCAGAGAGCCTTTGTCGGAAATCTCTATCCCGGTGTCGCGGAAAATACACTGCGGGAAAAAACACTCACTACAGAGTGTTATTTTCCTAGGAAGATTACACCCTGCTTCACCAGGAAAAATGACTACGCCCAGGAAATTAACACTAAACCCCGGAAAAAAAACGACTGCTCTAGTTTCGTTAATAATTCTTTCATGACCAACTTTTGACTTATATTTTATACGAACTGTGTCCCATCTACTCCCGTCTGATCGATGATCTCATCAAAATAAAGGCCGTAGCGAGCTATGGGGTTGATGCCGAAGGCTGAAGAAACGTAAGCTCGAAGGGCTGAGTAGAGTGCTCACGACTTCACTACGAGATTGCAGTGTTTCTTTCCTAGAAAAATCACTGCCAGTGTTTTTTCTGAAGTCTTTTTGCTCCTACACTTCTACGGTGCTACTGGTCAAAACTAGTGTGCATCTAACCTAAGAGTGTCTGCTTATTGATGGAACGGGGATGACACTTTCACAATCCCTCTCAAGACAAAGGAACTGTGGGGGCATGAGTGGTTATGGCCATAGATATCGTTGAAAACTATGGGGGCATGAGTGGTTATGGCCATAGATATCGTTGAAAACTATGGGGGCATGAGTGGTTATGGCCATAGATATCGTTGAAAACTATGGGGGCATAAGTGGTTATGGCCATAATATCGTTGAAAACTATGGGGGCATGAGTGGTTATGGCCATAGATATTGTTGAAAACTATGGGGGCATGAGTGGTTATGGTCATAGATATCGTTGAAAACTATGGGGGCATGAGTGGTTATGGCCATAGATATCGTTGAAAACTATGGGGGCATGAGCGGTTATGGCCATAGATATCGTTGAAAACTATGGGGGCATGAGCGGTTATGACCATAGATATCGTTGAAAACTAGTCTTGCAATCACGCAACCAAAACAAACGAGACTCTCCCTCCCTCCCTCATTTTTCCCCTCCCCCATTTTCTCTGCCATAATTTTTTTCTCTTGATCTTTTATGATCAGATTTCTTCCTCTCCGGGTTACATGTGTTAAAAAAAACAACAGTCAGTAAGCAAACAAATCCACCAACCTCCCCCCTCCTTCCCCCCTGATCCCTCTCAACCCCCCCCCTCCCCCCACCCTCACTTCCTTAAAAAAATGTGAGTGAATTAACAAAAGGATTGCAGGACAACAGTATCAGTTATTAAAACTCTCTTACTTTTTTGTGCGGACCATCTATTGCTGAGACTAGCAGTCATGATAACGGCTTGGAATAGAGTCCTCACTGACCTCACTTCGATGTCCACTATCCGGTAACCAGGGCAACAATGGCACGACGGGACTGTCCGTGTACAAGCATCTGAAAGCGGCCATCGTCTGCGTGGTACAATAGGGAGCTAATTATTGCCTAGATTGACCGCTGAGGCGACAGTGGGATTCTGCCACGATCTTGCTGGACAAAAGAAGGGATAAGGTGATATTCCTGGAGACGTTTGTGTGTTGAAATGGATGCAGCGTCTGTTTTGTCTTCTGGGTTTCTCCGGTCTGCTGGCTTTTTGTGTGTATGCTGTGTGTGTGTGTGTGTGTGTGTGTGTGTGTGTGTGTGTGTGTGTGTTTGTGTGTGTGTGTGTGTGTGTGTGTGTGTGTGTGTGTGTGTGTGTTCTGTATCTGTAACTGTAAAAATAGCAAATCTTGATTCATTTGGAAAAAGAGTGGTTTGAAAAGTTGAAGCAAAGATATCAATTGTATCATCATTGCCATTATCATCATCATTCTTATCACCATCACCACCATCAAACAACTACTATTATTAGTATCACTAAAGCTGCTGCTGCTGGTGCCACCACTGCTGCTTCTATGGCAATTTCTAATGTTACTGCTGAGTTGTTGCTACTACTACTACTACCACTGCTCTTGCTGCTACAATAACCACTATTACTACTACTACTGCTGCTACTACTACAACTACTATTACTACTACTACAGCTATTACTACTATCATAACTACCACCACCACGACTATTAGTACTACTGCTACTACCACCACCCTTCACTACTACTACTGCTACAATTACTACTACTACAACTACCATCACCACCACCACCACCACGACCATTACTACTACTGCTACTACCACACCACTATCACCGCCACCACCACTACTACAGCAACAACAACTACTACTACTACCACACACCACCACCACCACAACCTCTACAACAACAACAACTACTACTACTACTACTACTGCTGCTGCTGCTGCTGCTGCTGCTGCTGCTGCTGCTGCTGCTACTACTACTACTACTACTACTACTATAACCACCGCCACCATTACTACCTCAATTCTCCCGACGACTACTTTTGCAACTGTTGCTGCTCGGTTTACTAGTAGAATAGCATCGCTAGTTTCTTTCTGAAATGTCACTAGTTATTTGTTCTTTGAGATATTAAACTGGAATAGTCTTTAACTACTCACTTAAGTTGCATAACCGAAGCTTAGCAAACTCAATAGGGATGGAAGGGGGGGGGTCATATGGAGAGGCGTGGTAGTGATGGTAGTGGTGGTGGTGGTGGAGGTCGTAGCGGTGGGGAACAATAAAACAGAAAACGAATTATACAAACAAAAAAGGACAGGGAGGGGCGGGTTATTCAACAGACAAAAAACTGAATAAATGAACAGTAAAAGCGGAAAGCGATAGTAAAGAAAAATGTAGTCAGAAATACCAGAAAGAAAGCGAAAAGGTACAACTGTAGGGGAAAAAAAGAGCCAAAACTCTAGAGTACAGAAAAAGGTCAAGCTGCACGTGGGAAATTATTATTAGGAGTTATGGGATAGTGATATACTTAGTGAGGATGTCTTCACGTGTGTGGCGAGTGATTGAAAATGAGGATGCTTGATAGATATGTCATGTTATGATACTCATTTTCCCGAACAGACAGACAGAAGGACATTATTTTTTGGGGTCTGAAAGACAAACAACAAGCAAAACAAAAGAAAACAGGAGCAAAACACCTTACATTGAAACGAGTTTTGTTTGGGTCATAATTTTATCCGCTACAGGCGCATTCATATGGGAAGGGGGGTGGGGGGGGGGGGGGGGGGGTTCTCAGAATATTTTAACAAGCCAATCTTTTTGAAACACTTTTCCTTGGCGAACCCAGTTTCTTTTTTTTTTTTTCTTTTTTTTCTGTCCCAACTTCTGCGCCACTTCATAGGCAGTGCACCCACGCCGCTCATTCTGACACCCCGTCCACAGCCACAGCCCGGTCGGTCCCGCCGCAGCCCCGGCACCAGCAATCCACAGGGAGCAGTCAATGTCAAGTCGTCAAGAGGCAACCCACCGGAGGAGACACTGCACTGCTGCCGAGTCACTTCGGTGGTGTTCAGTGGCGCCTGTTCTCATCTAACATACGCAGGACACCACCTACTAAGCCCCCTACTGACGACAATAATTGCTTAGTCGCGGAGCCGGCGTGAATGAGCTCTCCCTCCGGAGGGCGCCACCACGTCCGTCCAACGACAGCCCCCATGGACCCGCCGATACCAGTGACCCGACGGAACCAAACCAAGGCCACAGACGTGGAGAGGACATCGAAATTGAGGTCACCATGAGAGCAGGGCATGAAGGGCCACAGAATTTGAGACTTTTTTAAAATGCTGATCAATGAGAATGAGGATGATTAAGATGATGCTACGGATTTCCATTTCGGTCTGAGACTACATGACAGGGCTGTACTCTACGCTTCCTTTCATAATATATCCCGGCGTCAACCAGGCCCGAGAGATACAGGCACCTGCAGTGTTGGTCAAGAAATTTGAGCAACACTCTCAGAAACGCATCCATTAAGTGGATAAAACTGGACTGTGTGGTCCCAGTCTTCCCACCTGAGTCCGCAGCAACTCAACTCTGGGTAGGAGCCGGTCGAGGCAGAAAAAACCCACATGACTTCTGATGGGATTCGAACCCACGACCTCCCAGCCGGGAGTCTGCGACGCTAACTACTTCGCCACGGCGGCTGGTGAACCCAGCTTCTTTATCCTTGTAAACCATCCGTCAATGACACTGGAACATTTCCTCTCCTGGCCCTGTTCACACTCTGGTGCAGCTTTGCTGCAGAACTGCCTTTCTGTGACGTCCAGATTAAATCAAGGGCTAAAAAAGGACTGACAAGGGTCTAAATCGGGGGAGTAAAATAACTGGTAGAGGGACATGCTGAGCCGTGCTCTCTTCCAGCGAATCCAAACGTGAAGAATCAGCATGTTTGTGGATGATGCAGAGTAATCTACTTTCGCTGGAGCCTTCATGCAAAACTCGATCTTTAATTCAGTGGCCCTGAGCAGGCAAATGCTAACATATCAGTTGCAAATCATATGGGAGGGTTTGTCCTTTAAGGCTGTGATCATCTCTTGAGCACATTATCTGAAGAAAATAAGCAAGCGTTTCTTCGATGAATTAAGTGGATTTTGACATGTTACTGGTGGACTGGCAGATGGGAAAATAGAGGACTGTGGCTTATTTCAAGGTGATAACTGGCGTTGGTAATTTGCATTGCCAAAGACACTCTCACAGACAGACATGTTTACACCAACCTGTGTTAAGTTTCTGCAAACTTGTTCTGACAGCGCACCTTATCTCGTTTTGGATTTTAAGTCATATGACGAGGAACAGCACCTCTTCTTCTGTGGATATTCGTCAAAGATCATGTGAATAGTTTACAAGAGCATCTTTTCATTGTCTATCGTCTGTTATTTGAGCAATTTAACAAAAATATGTGTTCTCATTAGTAGCGATGTATATTGAGGAAATCAATAATAATAAAAATTCTAGCGGTTTCAGCCAAATGGATAATCTGTTGCCACCTGCAGACAGTAGGTGTGTATAAATCTTACTCATCAAAACAGTGTATCACGCCTGAATAGTTTTCATTAGACCATGTGGATTTACAATTCTCACAATAATTTGTTGCATGAAAAAACACATCTTAAATCATCACAATCATCAGCACTCCTGTCACCTTGCCAAGCTTCAAGGGCTGCAAAAGTCTGACGAAAAAGAATTCTCACATCGAAAGATGAAACTGGTAAAATGATCAGATAATTCACTCTAGTGTGACTACTCCATCGGCATGTGTCACAGAATCATGAAACCCGCATCAGAGTAAGCCTGTTTTCTTGTTCAGTAGATTGTGAGAATCAGTAAATGGAGAGGGGGTAGCAGGGGGTGGGAGTGGGGGATGGAGGGCTAGTGGGGTTCAGAAGATAGGGAAAATGACCAAACAGAGCACTCATAACTATCAACATATCACGTGGAAAAGACAGTTTCTCTCAATAACGTCGTTTGGCATGCAAAAGCAAGGTAACTAAACTTCACAAACGTTAGCCACATAACTTACACCTTTTGCGTGTTGCCATCGTCTGTACGAGTTCCCGCTACCTCTTTCTTCAATTCTCTTCCACATTTCTACTCACCCCTCCTTCACCATCCACCCCTTTCTCTCATTCTTTCTCAGCCCATCTTCTCGCTCGACTTCTCCACCATATTCATTTCCGCCGACGCACGTCACAACCGCAGTAACCGTCGGTGGCTTTCCAACCCCCAAAGTCAATGGCTGCGTCCAGTGTGTTCAACAGAAGCAGTGGACTGGCCTTTTTCCTGCACAATAGACAGTTCAACATGTAACCACTGAAGCTAAAGGTCATTCCATGAGAAAGAAATGAATACTCTCTCTCTCTCTCTCTCTCTCTCTCTCTCTCTCTCTCTCTCTCTCTCTCTCTCTCTCTCTCTCTCTCTCTCTCTCTCTCTCCCCTTCACACACACACACACACACACACACACACACACACACACACACACACACACACACACACACACACACACGCACACACACACACACACACAAACCGCACACACACACACACATACACACACACGCACGCACGCACGCACGCACGCACGCACACACGTACGCACGCGCGCACACACGCACGCACGCGCGTACGCGAAACACACAAGGAGAGAAGTTAATGCAGAAGAGCAGGGAGAAAATCAAACCTACCCATTTAACTCTCGTGGTTAACGGCACCCCAACGAAATTCTGTGTCAACGAAAGGAAGACTTGGAAAGGTGACAGGGTGCTGGGTCTGGGAGTGTGAGGTGAAGGTGACAGGGTGCTGGGTCTGGGAGTGTGAGGTAAAGGTGACAGGGTGCTGGGTCTGGGTGTGAGGTGAAGGTGACAGGGTGCTGGGTCTGGGAGTGTGAGGTGAAGGTGACAGGGTGCTGGGTCTGGGAGTGTGAGGTGAAGGTGACAGGGTGC
>CM031606.1:25381223-25388723 GCA_018398815.1 Conus ventricosus
GCATTGTACTCTGAAGCATTTTGTCCTGGGTCCGCCACGCATTGTAGTCTGAGGCATTTTGTCCAGGTCCGCCACGCATTGTACTCTGAGGCATTTTGTCCAAGAGTCTGTACGCATTGTACTCTGAGGCATTTTGTCCAAGTCTGTACGCATTGTACTCTGAAGCATTTTGTCAAGGGTCCGCACGCATTGTACTCTGAGGCATTTTGTCCAGAGTCGTACACATTGTACTCTGAGGCATTTTGTCCAGTGTCTGCCACGCATTGTAGTCTGAGGCATTTTGTCCAGAGTCTGTACACATTGTACTCTGAGGCATTTTGTCCAGGGTCTGCCACGCATTGTACTCTGAGGCATTTTGTCCAGAGTCTGTACACATTGTACTCTGAGGCATTTTGTCCAGGGTCTGCCACGCATTGTACTCTGAGGCATTTTGTCCTGGGTCCGCCACGCATTGTAGTCTGAGGCATTTTGTCCAGAGTCTGTACGCATTGTACTCTGAGGCATTTTGTCCAGAGTCTGTACGCATTGTACTCTGAAGCATTTTGTCCAGGGTCTGCCACACATTGTACTCTGAAGCATTTTGTCCAGGGTCTGCCACGCATTGTACTCTGAGGCATTTTGTCCAGGCTAGTCGATCAGGAAAGGTGCCTGTCTTCCTCTCCACAGAGGTGGGCAGATCAGCCTATTGTCCAATGGTTCGTCTTACTCTTCAGGATTTCCTAATATTAAATCTGTTGTTTGTTTAAGATGTACAAATTCACCCAACACAGTCTCATCGCCAGATGGCTGGATAAACATAGTCATTTCGAAATGTCATTTTGTTTTCATTTACTCTTATTTGAAACCTGATCATTTGAAATACAATCATTCTTCCTCAAGATAACTAGGAAAATAATCGCTTCTTCATCTCGAAGAAATCTGACTTTCTTGAGAGACAGAGAAGACGAGGATAATGATGGAGAACAAAACACAGAAACAAACGCCACAGCAGGAAATGAACAATAACAAGCCAGTGCAGAGAAACTGACGGCTGATTCGTTTACCTGCTCTGTAATGAAAGACTTTTTAGCCGTGGATAAAGCTCTATGTTGTCTCATCTTCGTGTCTTTTTGAATTATTGAAATAAATGAACAACCAAAAAAAAGCTTTATTAATTTTGCTATTGGCAGAACTAACATTCAATGTTTTGCTGGCTTTAATCATACATCAAAAGCGGCTGCTGAAGGGAACAATCTGGGCAAAATGGAGTTTCTACAAGCTTAATGAAGACACGTCTCCTCCCGATATGGAGAATAGCTTCTTAGGGGACGGATGAAGCTAAGTCTAATCTATCCGGAGGGGAAAAAAGGTTGTCAGAAGGGTCGAGATGGGATGGGGGTATTATGGCTCCGAAACCGGTTTGAAAAAAAAGAAGGTCGTAGTCTGTTTGCATGTTGCTTCCTTTTTCTTTTTTTTCTTTTGGCATTTTGGGCTCCGAAACCGGTTTGGAAAAAAGTCGTAATCTCTTTGCATGTTGCTTACTTTTTCTTTTTTCTATCTATCCTTCTTTCTTTCTTTTCTTTCTTTCTTGTCCTGTTTCTTTTTTCTTTTTGTTAACCATTTTCTGAAATCTCTCACTCCGGCTTCACGATTCCATTTGTTTTGGATGGTATGTCTGTTAAAATTTCAAACTCGGCCTGCGGGTTTTTTTTTTCTTTTTTTTTTCAGCATGATGACGACGATGATGGTTATGATTATTATATGACGACGACGATGAGAACAACAACGAACGACTACAACGACGACGACAATGATGATGATGATGATGATGATGATGATGATGATGATGACGTCAAACACAGCCTACTGTTCTTCAGCATGATGAGGATGATGATGATCCCATCATGTTCTCGATGACGACGACAACAGTAATGATAATAATAATAGTAATGATAACAATAACATAATAACATAGAACGTATGTAATAATAACAATAGACATAATAATAATGATAATAATAAGAAGAAGAATGCTAATAACAATAACAATCGTAATAATAATGATAACAACAACAAGAACAACAACAGACCAGGCGTGCACACTCTCGCTCGGACAGCAGGAAGTATTCGCTCAAAAATGTGGCTGGACGTTTCATGAAGAGACAGGGCGACGCGGCAAGTGACACAGACAAGGAGGATTTATTGTATTTGTTCGCTCCGCATATGAAATCCTCATCCGTGAAAATGCGTCACGTTCAGTACTCAGTTATTTCCCCTTTCAGTTCCATCCATATTAAATGAATGAAATACGCCAACCATTTAAAAAAAAAAAAGTAATCATAAGAATAAGAATATGGAGACGAAAAAATAATCACCATCATCCCATGGCAGTGGATTATGGGAGTATAAATACTGATAACTCTCCGTACCAATTAGCGGACGTTACTATTTTTTTTAATTTTTTTTTTTTTAGCAAAGGAGAGCAGGGGGTGAAGGTGGGGGTGGGGGTGGGGGATTAATGGCTCATCATGATAATTAGACAAGATTTTTTTTCTGACTTTCATCTTGTTTCTGTCGAATGTAAGGTGGACTTTTGATAGAAAGAAACTAAAATTAGAAAGTTACTGCTTGAAACTTCGTCTGTGTTTTTAATCTCTGCCTCTTTTAGATATCAAATATTTACACACACACACAACACACACACACACACACATATATATATATATATATATATATATATATATATATATAGAGAGAGAGAGAGAGAGAGAGAGAGAAGAGAGAGAGAGAGAGAGAGAGAGAGAGAGAGACAGAGAGAGAGAGAGAGAGAGACGAAGACACAACACACACACACACACACACACACACAACACACACACACACACACACACACACACACACACACACACACACACACACACACACACACACACACACATTGAAGTAAAAAGGCAAACAAGCAATGTAAACAAATATAATCCAATATTTCGAGCGGCTGTTCTTTTTCAAGGACGACAGACTGTGTAAACATGTCAAAAGTGGAGTGACATCATTAGGTCGATGTTAAAAGAAAACTTGCGTCATGACAGTAATGTCATCACCAAGTGATGCAAAGTCTAACACACCATCCTGTTGTTATTATTTTGTCACTCCCCACCCCCACCAGTATACTTACAGCTACCCCCTTTTTCCTCTCTCTCTCTCTCTCTCTCTCTCTCTCTTCTCTCTCCTGTCGTCTTCTTCTGTCTGTCTGTCTGTCTTCTCTCTCTCTTTCTCTCTCTTCTCTCTCCTCTCTCTCTCTCTCTCTCTCCTCTCTCTCTCTCTCTCTCTCTCAGGTTTTCATTTTGTTAGTTGTACCAGAGGGAACAACTGAGTCACTATTAAATGCAAGGGAACTCAGTGCGTGTAACTAATAGTTAGTCGTGTGTGTTCAGGCCTTGTGGGTGCTTTGTTTGTAGTTTACGAATCCAGAATTTTCCCCTGAGGTCTCTATGAATGTCACTGTCTATGTACTGTTTTTCAGTTGGCATACAACGTATGTCTTGAAGTGAGTGGTTGTGCATGTTGAAATGATGTGTGACGTGGGTGCCTGTATTGTTCTGGATGTGTGACCTATGTAAGTAAAAGCGTTGTTTGAGCGAGTTGCGTGTTTCTCCTACGTATTGAGCTCCCTTGCATTTGGTGCAGTAGAGCAGGTACACCTGTATACACGTGTGTGTGTGTGTGTGTGTGTGTGTGTGTGTGTGTGTGTGTGTGTGTGTGTGTGTGTGTGTCGGATTATTTGATTAGCCGAATTCTGTAAACGTGGTCCCGATTGGTAGAGAAAGCTGTCAGCATTCACCCATCGCCTAGTGGTGCCGTGACGTCATGGATGTAGACCGACTCGTGTTGTTTGTCAATGACGGTTGATTTGTCCAGTCATAGCATAGCATAGGGGGCATAGCAGGACACAAGAGATTATTACATAGTACAGTAAAGAACAACACAGTATAGAGCAGCACAGCACTTTGTGGCACAGTCTAGTCTAGTGTAGTTAGTGTAGTGTAGTGTAGTGTAGTGTAGTGTAGTGTAGTGTAGTGTAGTGTAGTGTAGTGTAGTGTAGTGTAGTATGTATTAGTATAGTATAGTATAGTATAGTAAGTAGTACAGTACAGCACAGCGCAGCAAAGCATAGCATTCTTGACCAATCCCTCACCTTTGAGAAACAGGTTTCAAATATTTGCAAGATTGCCTATTTAGAACTAAGAAGAATCAGCTCCGTAGGCCTACGTCACCTTCTCTCAACAGATGCTACAAAAACTCTCATATTTTGTGCATTTGTCTTATCTAGAATAGATTACTGCAACTCACTTTTGGCCGGCCTTCCAAAATACCTGATAGAAAGATTACAGCGAATCCAAAATCATGCAGCCCGAGTCGTCTGTAGAGCAGGAAAATATGATCACATTTCGCCTCTACTTCACTCTCTTCACTGGCTATCTGTCTCAAACCGTATCTCGTACAAAATCTCAACTCTCACTTTCTCTGCTCTCTTTGAAAATGGACCTTCTTATCTCACAGATCTCCCTAAAATTTACACCCCCTCTCGACAACTACGCTCCTCTGCTGACGACCGCCTTCTACGAATGACTCGCTTCAGGACTACTACTGGTGAAAGATCCTTCTCTTTTCAAGCTCCAGCGACGTGGAACAGACTGCCAGACTCTCTCAGACATTCAGATTCTATTCCTTCTTTCAAGTCTAAACTTTAAACCCATCTATTTTCTCATAATTAATCAATGCTGTGGGGGGGGGGGGGGGGGAGCACAACCTAACTCATAGCCGTCTGGGCCTTTTCAATAGGATTAAGTGTTTGCAGTGATACTTGAAAAATACGTGAATGTCACACTCGTAGGATTAGGATTTGTTTGTTATTGTAGTAATAGTATTTGTAGCTAGGTGTAGGGTGTACTATTGTATATGAGAAGGGTGAATGTAGTATGACTTTGTAAAGCGCTTAGAGAAATTCCTTTGATTAAGTGCTTAGAGAAATTCCTTTGATTTAGCGCTATATAAGAAACCATTATTATTATTATAGCATAGCATAGTATAGTAATAAATATTTTAGCGTGGCAGAGTGTACCTGAACATAGCATGCTATAGTCGTATGATATGAAGCAGAGCAAAGCATAACTAAATATTTGTATCATGCGCAACTCTTTTGTTTCTGCCTAACATGTTTTCAAATGAATCGAGCTGGAAGAAAACCAAAATTCTGTTGTCAGAAACAATGCATTGTATTTTCACTCCTCTCTTATGTCCTATCTCTCATCTGAAGTTACTGCTTGTAGTTTTACTAGTGCCTCTCCCGCATTCTTCCCCGATACCCTCCTTCTTCTACCCCCCTCGCACCTCCTCCCGCCAACCTGTTCCTTCCTCTATTCATCTACGCCCACTCATTCCCCTCCTTCTCCACAAACAAGCGACTCTTTGGTTTTATAGTGGCCTATCTCAATCGCCAGCCCTCACGTGAGCCTGCACCACGAAATGAACTGATCAGTGCCGATTGGTCCATCCCACCACAAAGTGGACTCGGCGACTGCGCGGATAACGAGCCAGGATGACCGATGCCATCAGCAGTTACCCACGCATGCGTAGTCAGCTCTCGGATCACGCGATAAAGCCAGGTGCCACGAGTAGCATGTAAAAGAACGCAGGGAAACAAGGGCAACAGAATTCTTGTCATCAGCACCGAGGTTTAATGTTCACCCCCTCCACCCCCCACCCCCATCCAGAGGGGATATGGCACACGGTGATAATCATGCTGGGAGTGTGGGGTGGGAACTTGTCTGGCACTGCACCCCGATCATCAGAACGAAAACACGTTAAGAAGTAAATGGTATTTGGTCACAAGTAGCTTTCAAACCCGCAACGCCTGATGGTGACCTGCGTGCTCTAGTGGATGCTCAGTATGCTATACTTAAATAAGACGTCAGCTGAACCACCAGGTGAAAAGATAGACAAAGCCCGGCTGTCAGTCATGACTCGTTCGATCTGTGACCAGGTTTCCCAAGTGGGCGTTGTAGCGACAATCCCAGTGAGAAGGGTGTGGTGAATAGCGACACGGCTGGAGTATGTAGAGGTGATTTGCGTGGCGATTAGCGACACGGCTGGCGTATGCTGAGGTGATTTGCGTGGCGAATAGCGACACGGCTGGCGTATGCAGAGGTGGTTTGTGTGGCGAATAGCGACACGGCTGGCGTATGCACAGGTGATTTGCGTGGCGAATAGCGACACGGCTGGCGTATGCAGAGGTGGTTTGCGTGGCGAATAGTGATACGGCTGGCGTATGCAGAGGTGATCTCCGAAGTAAACCAGGCGTGCCTGCACGAATTAACAGTCCCCGTGTAACATCACTCCACCGTCCTTCAAAATTTCCAAAGTGTTCACAGCAATAAAATGTTCAATCAAGGCGCATTGCATTTGAATTTGAGGGGTGAGTGATTCTGGATATGAGGCCATAACTACCCTCTCAAACCACCCGCACACACATACCCTGTTTCAGAACCACTACCCAGTGGGTGGTGTGGGACATGGTCTAGGAACACCCTATGGAGGGACACCTTTTTGTCAGATATTGTAGGTAACTTTGGTACGTGCTTTCATTCACTCCACGTGGGTATTTTTGGACCATACTGGGCCTAAAACCACTTGTGCTCATTAAAAACGAACGGAACAACAAACAACAACAACAACAACACACACACACACACACACACACACACACACACACACACACACACACACACACGTACACACACACACACACTCCGCCCCTCCCCTCTCTCTCTCTCTCTCTCTTCTCTCTCTCTCTCTCTCTCTCTCTCTCTCTCTCTCTCTCTCTCTCTCTCTCTCTCTTTCCTCTCTCTAACCTGGCCATTAATCTGGAATGGATGACGGAATCTGTGTGTGTGGTTTAACAATCCGGTAATAATTGTGCCAAGGATCAACATAGCCCATGTTAGATGATAAGAGCGCTTGTTATGTAACTGCACCTGTGTTGATTCTTCCTTTCCTGCTAACATAATTATTCCGGATGGTTTTCAAGAACTGATATAACAAAAAAGAAGAAGATTAATCCTCATCCTCCTCTTCCTCCTCCTCCTTCTCCTCTCTCCTCCTCCTCCTCCTCCTCCTTCTCCTCTTCCTCCTCCTCCTCCTCCTCACCATCATGATCATCACCATCATCATCTTACAATGATTGCGATGATGACGACGACGATGATGACAATGGTATTGATAATGACGACGACGATGACAACAACAAGAACAATAGTAATGATGATAATGATAGTAGTGATAACAATGATGATGATATGATGAGATGATGAGATGATGATGATGATGATGATGATGATACTACTACTAATGATGATGATGATGATGATGATGATGATGATGATGATGATGATGATGATAACAATGGAATCCGAATGGATAAATTCTGGGTTAAAGTGCGTGATACGTCTGAAGATAGGCTTC
>CM031606.1:25391223-25403420 GCA_018398815.1 Conus ventricosus
AAGTCAAAGAATATTCGTAGCAGTACTAGCAGTATAAGTAGATGTAGTAGCAGTAGTAGTATTAGTAAGTAGAAGTAGTAGAGGTGATGGAAGAAGTAGCGGCGGTGGCAGCGGCAAGAGCAGCAGCAGTAGTAGCTACTGCTACCATTGCTACTGCGGCACCTCCTCCTTCACCACTCTTCCTCCTCCTCTTCCACCTCCTCCTCCTCCTTCCCCTTCTCCTCCTCTCCCTCCTCCTCTTCCTCCCCCTTTCCTTCCTTCTCTTCCTTCTCCTCCTCCTCCTCCTACTACAACTATCATCACTACCGCTACTACTACTTCTACTGCACTATTAGCGCAAGCAGCTGCAGTAGCTTTGGTGGTGGTGGTGGTGGTGAAGATGGTGGTGGTGATGGTGGTATGATAGTGGTAATAAAGCCGTAGGTGTTGCTGCAGTTGTATTTTGATTTTTTTCCCCACCAATTCTTTGCTAGCTCAAGGTCTGAGAGACAGAGGGAGGGAGATTATGCGGATGTGTTACAAAACACAGCTCACAGACTTTAAAAGTTACCTCTTGTTTGATAAATGGCCCGGTCCAGTATTGACTTTAATATGACATTGGCGATCTTTCTGTGATCATATGTACACACCCACACCTGCAAACACATACACGAGCGCACACACACATCACGCACACGCACACGCGCACGTTCTCTCTCTCTCTCTCTCTCTCTCTCTCTCTCTCTCTCTCTCTCTTCCGCTTCTCTCTCTCTTCTCTTCTCTCTCTCTCTCTCTCCTCTTCTCTCTCTTCTCGGGGCGCATGCGCGGATGTCACAGAGAAAGGGCCTACATTCAGAGCTCCGCAGATTAATTGGAATTACGGTTGCCCATTCAACTGTTAAAGTTTTAACATTCTGTGCACACGTTGATGACGATACCAGTCAAGCCATGCCAGTAGCTCCACTCACCTTTAGAGCGGTATGTGGGAGACGAGAAAAGAACACATCCTAGGTGCTGGGGAGGACCGCAGAAGCACTGTCTTTACCTGCCTTTAGAGCAGTCCTGGTATCACCCTTGGAGGCCTGCGCTGTGTTGACGATGGTACAGGCACGCACAGGACACTCCATTAAGATATCAAGGGAACAAAACTCTCCTGAACAGAGGTAAATTAGACAAACCCGGATGCAGCTCATAACAGCCTTAAAGTAGAACCCCATGGTACCACCCGTATTTCATGACTGCAGAGCCCACCGCGAAAAACACCACCCTCCAGCTGCCGGCAACCCCACAGACCCAACACCCTGCCCACGGACAGATGAAGACAGTGCACTCCAGACACAGCAAGCTTTCGCATAGGCTTATGTGCCTCAAAAGAGAATCCAAAGTGTTTTCTTTCCCACTGTCAACAGACTTTCCCTGTGGTCATGGTCTTTCCTCACCGTCACTGGACCTTTCTCGGGGTCAGCTAGTTAAGGCAAAGAAGAAAAGAAACACCCGAAGGTGCTGGGAGGACCCAAGAGCACTGTCTTCACCTGCCTTTAGAGCAGTCCTGTACACCCTTGGAGGCCTGCGCTGTGTTGACGATGGTACAGGCACGCACAGGACACTCCATTAAGATATCAAGGGAGTTTTACCGCTGTGTTTATCAGCTTCATGTACCTGAGGGCGAAACGGAAGGGGAAGGCCATGTTTTTGCTGACCTTGAGAGTTCGACAGAGGTCAACCGGTGTCGTCGTGGGAGTGTTGCTGACACTTCTGTTCTGGGGGGACCTTTTACACCGGTGTGGTGACGTTGAAAAGAACCCCGGACCACTTCAAGGCAAGGAAACCCGACAGTCACGACTGACCTCTGCTGGAAGATGAACAGCAAGGACAACGTGGATTCCCCTGGACGCCAATCTACAGACGGGAAAGCTGACCACACTGTCAATGAGGTGATGGACACTTTGTTAAAAATGAACCATGACTTAAATACAAAGTTCGACGTAATGCAAGGTGACATCAAGGAATTGAAAGAGGAATTTAGAAGTTGAAATACAAAATGGCGACACTCGAAGAGGAGGTTTTGACGTTTAAACAAGCAAAGAAAGCCCTGCAAAGTGAAAATGAAATGTTAAAAGCTAGATGTGAAAATCGTGAGCGCAGAACTGATGAACTTGAAGACAGATCGAAACGAAACAACCTCATATTCCAGGGAATACCTCGCAAAGGCAATGAAACGTGGAAGGATTGTGAAGACAGTGTCCGGGAACTGATTGTGGACCAACTGGAACTGACAGGAGAGTGTCAATTCGACCGTGTGCACCGTGTATCCTCCAAGAAGGACTCTCCGATTGTGGCTAGGTGTACAATTTTCAAAGACAAAGAAGACATTCTGAGAGCTAAAGGTAAGCTGAGAGGCACATCTGTTTTCGTTGGAGAGGACTTCAGGGAAGAGTCAGAGACATTGGGAAAAAAAACTTGGTCCTTATTTAAAAGAGGCAAGAGAGGGCTGGGAAAAGAGCCAGTATGGTCTTTGACCACCTTATTATTGACGGAACCAAATTATACCTCGGTGCTAATGGAAAATCTTGTTCAGACAAAATAGGGATTAGGCCGGCCGAATGTGTTCAAAAGAAATTTAGCCTCTAGTGATTATGATTTCAACGTTGCAGAATTTACACAGGGGATCACTGAACAAGTTACACCGGTCGAGTTTGTGTCAAAAACAGATCGTGCAAAACATGTGCTTTCCGTTGTTGGCGAACCTGTTAGCGTGCCGCAGAAATCAGCGGGGTTTGAAGAAAATGGGTCACTTTCATTAGGGGGCCGTATTGAAAGTGTTTTTGAAAAAAATGTTAACAATAAAAAGAATGGCCCAAAGAATGTGCATGTAAATATGAACAAGAATATTCACTTTTTGCATTGGAACATAATCTGGTATTTTGTCCAAATTGAATGACAATTCTTTCACTTCCTATCTTATTATCTTTTGACTTTATTTGTTTAGTAGAAAACATTTGTTGATAGCTTTGATCCACTAGCATTTCCGAATTACACAGCATACTTGTAAACCAGCAGTTAAGCTGTCCAAACAGGGAGACGTTCTGGTGGGGTTCTTTGTCTCATTAAAAACGAAGTTGTTAATTATGTAACGGAAGAATAGTTGAACGCGGGAATTTCCTTTGTTTTTCTATAAAACAAATAATTGTTTGGTACTAATAAAGATATTCTTTTTATCTGTTGTTATATCCCGCAGAGTATTTTCATATTATAACTCTAGTAGTATAGACAGTGATATGGAATTACTTGAAGATATTCTTACTGATACCGTACTAAGTGATGATACGTATATTTGGTGTGTGGGGATTTAAACAGTAGAACAGGAGATACATTTCCAAGGAAATTTAAAGGTGGTTTGGCAACACTGCTGTAGATGATGAAATCAATGAAGAAATGATTCGAAATTCGCAAGATAAAGTAATAAAATTCATATGGAAGGAAGCTTTTAAACCTTTGTAATTCATTGGGAATATGTATGCTGAAATGGTGTTTGTGATGGAGATAAAGATGGTCATTTTACTTACATTTCTGATACTGGCAGTAGTGTGAATGATTTTTTTTTTGGCATGTGATGACTTTTTATCTGTTTTGCATTCATCTTGTGAAATTCATGTGGGGGAAAGGATAGAATCGGATCACCTCCCTATAGAATTAAAGAATTAAAACACAAAATAAGAATACATCTGCATTGTTAAACTGTAGATCAAAGGAAACATGCTTCATTGAGAGGTATAGATGGAAAGTTGACTATGCTGAACAATTCATTGAAGCCATGAGTCATCTGGATTTTCAAGACACTTTAAGTTGTGCAGCTCAAATGATTGATGCAGACATAGATGAGCTCTGGAATTATTTAATGATTGTATTTTGCAACACGCTGGTTGTATGAAAGAAAAGATTTATTTTGATGAGAGATCAGACAAAAAGAGAAATAAATGGTTTGATGAAGAATGTAAAATTGGAAGAAAAAAATGTGAGAATGTTACTTTCGAAGGCTTGTAGAACGTTAAAAGATAATGACAGGACCGAGTATTGTAAAGCTCGAAGAGAATACAAAAATCTCTTGGAAAGAAAAGAAAAGGAATATAGAAATTGGCAACTTAATGATCTGGTGTCTTCTGTAGGTAATCAGTACAAGTTTTGGGAAGCAGTGCACAAAATTGTTCCCAAAAGACGTGGTATATACAATAATATTAGTACCGATGACTGGTTTTTGCATTTTAAAAATATTCTTGACAAGCAGGTTGATAATAAAAACTTAGAAGAGGAGTATGACTATTCAGTTGAAGACAATGAAGAGAGATGGTTTAATCAGCCAATTACGAAAGAGGATAATCAGGGTGTAGAGTCGGTTTCAATGTTCATTAAAGAATTTTGACAGAGAATAACTGATTGCAGGTGGCCGGAATGGGACAATCATACGCAAACAAGTGAGAGATACAGTTTTTACAGAGCGTTTAAAAATAGTTATCTAAGGGAGCCCTATGTGTCTATGAATATAAACAAGTTTGTAAAGAATGCCCTTAGTAAATTTAGATTTGGAGTTTCACCTATATTGACACATTCTTTAAGGTATACAAGAACAACTGAGTCACAGATGTTATGTCCAATATGTTCATCTGCTAAGGAAGATGAGATCCATTTTGTCTTTATGTGTCCAGCATACAGTGATTTAAGAAAAGAATTCATTCCCAAAAAATACTACATTAATCCATGTATGTTCAGGTTGTGTCTTTTACTTTCATCGCCTAACATTGTAACGATGCGAAACTTGTCATTGTACTTATATAAAGCCTTTGCAAGACGTGCTGTCATCATTAACTAGATGCTACTATTTTGCATTGTACTTGTAGACATGTATTTACACTGTGTGATTGTCGTTTGTAACTGTATTTTGATTGAATCCCCATCAGAATGGGCCAATGGCCTTCTGATTAAAGAATTCATTCATTCATTCATTCATTCATTCATTCTCTCTTTCTCTCTCTCTCTCTCTCTCTCTCTCTCTCTCTCTCTCTCTCTCTCTCTCGTGTAATATCACTTTTTTTTAAAGACGTAAAATGAAACTACTACTAGTACTACTGCTACGGCTACTACTACCACGACGACGACTACTACCATTACTACTATTACTACTACTGCTACTACTACTCACTGAGCTATGAAACGTTTGAAAATCGAGTTCGGATACAGAATATTTTGAAGGAAAACTATGTCATTTATCTGAAAACAAATTTTAAAAAAAGATACCGGAGTATTCAAAACCTGGAACTCATTTTCTTCATCCATGAAATGAACAAGGGAACAAACCTGGTCCTCAGAGCACTCCGGTAATTTAGACAAGACATCGAACCGTCGCTGCTCCACACAAGACTGAACCCAACACAGCTGACAGGCTCAGAGAAATGTGGAGCTTACACTGGCAATGCTGGAAGACATCGAGCCAACGACACCAAATGGGGGTGGGGGGTGGAGAGGGGGGGGGGTACTGAAGTGAATGCGAGACGTCAAGAGAAGGACAGTAACGGTTGCCAAGCACACTGAGGAAGATACCGAATTGACGGCTGCCATATCCTTCCGACTTGTGGGTAGCCTTATATCTATGCGTTTGAACTCTGGAGGGCTTTTTTTTTCAATAATAAAGATGTTTAATCCACCTGCTCACCATTTAAAAAAAAAGCCAGATCGCATCGTCCATCCACAAGGTCTTTGTGACTCCCCCACTGCTTTGAGTACAGAGTGCGAGAGATGGAGAAGAACCCTGACTGTTCCAGCATTTGTCAACGGCACCCTCACGACCCCCGGCCACGGGGGGAAGAGGTTAGGGGTGAGGGGGGGGGGGGGGACTCAGTGTCACAGAAGGAGCGTGATCTGTTTGTGAGCTATGGATAGTTTTGTTGGTTGGAGAAAATTATAATGTACGTACCGTCCACTTTCAATCATAAACCAGTTTTACACACGCGCGCGCGTATACAACCACAGCCAAACACACCCCGCCCCCCCCCCCCCCCCCTCACACACACACATTAAGCTGTCCACAATGTCTTTTTATCGCCATTTCTCTCTCTCTCCTCTTTCTCTCCCTCCTGTCTTCTTTCTTCTCCCTATCCTTGGTCCCTTCTGCTCCCCGCCCCCTGTCTTCACCCCTCGCCCCTGAGGTGGCAAGATGAACGGGCAGTGGCAGGACATGAAATTGGCCTCCTGACGACGACCATTGATCGAAGACTCCTGTCTCCAAGAGGGAATGACACCATTCGTTGTGCGGCGCTGCTGGTCACGCAGCTACTCTTTCAAACCATATCTGAAATATCTACTGGCAAGGGAACGTTTCAAATGGTAAAGAAAAGGGTAAAGAAACCGTCTGAGATGACATTAAAAAATATATCAACCAACGAGGGAACGCTTTAAATCATGTAGAAGATATCTACCCACAAGGAAACCTTTCAAACGATAAAGAAAATGTCTACCAACGAGAAAACGTTTTAAATGAAATAGAAAATATTTAAATACAAAGGAATTTAAAATGATAAAAAGTGCCTACCAACAACGAAATGTTTTAAATGACAAAGAAAATATCTACCAACAAGAGTATGTTGCAAATGATATAGAAAATGATAAACGACAACGGAGCGTTTCATGTGATATAGGAAATATTTACCGACGAGGGAACGTTTTAAAAAGTACATAGAAAATATCTAACAATTAGAGAGCATTTCAAATTATAATGAAAACATTAACCACTTAGGAAATGTTTAAATGAATTTTTAAAACATCAGTGATCTATGGAACGATTCAAATGACACAGAAAAAAAATCTACCAACATGTAAACGTTCAGGTAAATAGAAAAATTTACGAACAATAGAATGTTTCAACAGATAGAATGTAACAATGGTTAAAAAAAACTTTAAATGATGTCGGAAGAACGTCAAATGAGAAGTTTTAAAATATATACAAAACATCTGTCGATGACGGAACGTTTCACATGACATAGAAAGATTACACTAACGAGAGAACGTTTCAAATAATTTTGAAATGATGTAGAAAATATTTCTTTAACAAAAGGAACGTTACAAATAAGATCGAAAAACATTTGCCGATAGAGAAGATTTCAAATCACGTAGAAAATATCAACCAGTCGGGGAACGTTTACATGATATCGAAAGCATTAGCTGATCAGGAAACATGTTAAGTGCAATAGAAAATAATTCTTAGTCAGGGAAGGTTTCAATGTAGAAAATATGCCCCTATCAAAGTACGTTCAATGATTCAGAAAATATCAAGAATCAAGCAACGCTTCAAATGATATAGATAACATCAACAAATCAGGGAACGATTCACCAAGCACTGAGCCAGAACAATTTCTATCTGGTGCATATATCTATAGTGCTACTGAACAACAACAAAATACGAACAGTACATAATTCAAAAAATTTCCGTACCACCTGCGCGCCACTTTAACGACATTATCTCTACTATTTACACCAAATATTGCATTGATAATTCGACAAAAATAAAACCTAAAGAGAAAGTGATCACTTGTTACTACTGCTTTCATTTGTTGTATTTACCCAGAGAACTGTTTTATTTACCTTTTTATATTCTTTCTTCATGCTTTTATATTTCATTCATGTTTCTTAGATTGGCAGTAATGTCACGGCAGGCGATAATGTTCACTTAGGCAACGTGTTTTCTTGTTGTTTGGAAAGAACGCCAACAGCACTGAAAGCCCAACATAGGCCATGACTGTGTCCACTTCAAAAAGCACGTCTGTCGAAAAAACAAACATGAAAGGCGCACACAGCATTCGTCCCTCCCCTACTGCATCAGTAAACGTACTTTACTTAAGTCTATCCGAATTGCACAACGGTTAAAACGATGAAACCGACCTTCCTGCACCAAAGAAAAGGGGGTTAATGACTACAGAGACTGCTCCAACATAGGCCTGTCTGTCACTGGCGTTGGTTCTGGATTGAGTGTAAGGGAAGGTGTCACACTGTCACTTTTGCACACGCGCATTCATGACAGCATTTACTCCATACGCACACGCAATCTTTCCAATCAACCAAAAGGCGCACTACCGAATGTTTTTTCTTCTCCCCCTCTCCTTCGGGAAAACACTTTACTAAATCACATCAAACACGTTATAAACAAATTTTATACATGTAGCACTCTTTCCACTGAGAGGCAAATAACTCACTCAAGACTTCATAAAGTCACGGCCTCCACACAACATTGGCCCACAAACTCCAGACCAGGAAAATAAGTGATTCTTTCACTCCTTGATGCTATGCCTGCATCAAACACAAGACTTCATACTATCATGATTCCCTGTCTCTCTCAGACATCATCTCGCCCCCTCGATTTCTCCCGTCCTGGAGATATGACTTCCGACTCCTCTCCCTCGACTCTTCTTGTCACTGGAGAGATGAGTTCCAACTCCTCTCCCTCGTCTTCTCCTGTCCCTGGAGAGATGACGAGTTCCCGACTCCTCTCCCTGGAGTCCTTAATTCCTGGGGCTGCCTACCGGTGTGTTCCCCACACCATGGCCATCTTCAACCACCTCACGGGGTGAAAGGTGAAGGGTGAAGGGCGAAGGGTAAAAGGGTGAAGGGCTGAAACACGAATAAGGTTCGTGTAAGTAACCTTCTTAATTCAACATATGAATTCTTTCTTTCTCTTTTCCTTAAGTTTTCCCCTGTAGCTTTCCCCAACTATCTATCGCTCCCCTGGTAATGACTGTTCAGCAGAGAGGACCAACGTCCTGACAGGTTCGAGTCTCTAGGCCATCTGCTGGTTAAAACTGATTCTTTCCTCCCTCTCAGTGAGTGCATACTCAGTGTTCAAAAACACATGACCAGCACCTACCAGCCCTTGTTAAACTATCACTCAGTGGTCACTTTCACCAATGACCCGTTTGTTTCTTTACTGAGTCATACTCACAATTATTTGGGCGCCCGCTACACTAGTTCAAGCACATGAATATTCTTCCTTTTCCGTTGTGGCATGGGGAAATGATTCATATCACTAACACTGTGATGGAGCGTCACATGCTTGATGTGAGTACGTCACATGAAAGGAAGGATTAGATGACTTCGTCTTTAATCAATTTTAGGACTGTATGTGCATTGGCTCTGCAATCTGCTTCGTAGATTCCACAAATAGTATCTAACATGACAGAATGTTGTTGCATCATAGAGAACTAGGGAGGAGGGAGGAAAGAGAGAAAGATAAGGGTGGTAAATCCCAAGTGTTTAAAAACAAACAAACTAATGTACTTGTTCACAACACACTAGGATAAGATTCAGAGTGACTGCTGTTGGGAAATGGAGTCAAAGTGCACGTGGTAAATTAATGAATCAAACCCGAACACAAACAGTTCTGAGCGCTCACTGTTGACGGAGATAAATCATCAAAAGAAAACCCTCAAAGATTAGAAATAATCTTGTTTGAAACTACCCGAAATTTACAACTCTTTCGAACAGGCTGGTTTCAAGAAAGTATCAATCATGTTTACCAACTTTAAGTGTTTGTTATTTATTTTAGCTGGAAAGAAGACACCACCCACTTTGAATAAACGCTGAAATATTTGCGAAGGGTGTGTGGTTCAATTCAGTCAAAACGGTTAAAAAAATCTTTTTTTCAGCGTAAGTGTATTCTTCAATTTGTTTGTTTCTTGCTTCTATGAATTTGTTTCATGTGTTAATTTCACGGCTATTTTGTTTTGATTTGTTTTAAGGATGCAGCGATCCTATTGTATATGTGTTTTTGTGTCCTCCGTTCCTTCAAAAGGGATGAAAGGGTAAGTCATTTTTAATCCGTATACATTAAACTAAATTCATTCTGAATTAAAAAGTATGTCCAACATTGACGTCTGATACTGTGCAACTAGAAAGAAAAATCAATGAGAAGAAAAACATGGACGATAGTGTGATCGCTCACAAAGCTCACGCTAAGCCACTCTGAGCGCAATCGCACGACATCAGCCTATGCCGTCTTCCGTTTCCTGCTTCAGCCAAATTGGCACGCGCGCTAACTTATTGGCTTTACTTCCGGTTCTGCTATCTGTGCTGATGGGATAACTGCCGGTTTCCTGCCGTCCTGTGATCTTGGAATGCTGGGATTGTTTGGGGGACAATCTAGTTCCGGTGGTCAGGAAAAAAAAAAGTCCGCCAGTGCCCCTTCCGCTTTCGACCGACAACCAGACACTCCTCCGATGGCTGGTTCTCAGGAACTCTGGAATTTCCATGTTCTCTTCCACTGGGAGAGAAACTGATCACGTTGGAATTTCCATGTTCTCTTCCACTGGGAGAGAAACTGATCACGTTGGAATTTCCATGTTCTCTTCCACTGGGAGAGAAACTGATCACGTTGGAATTTCCATGTCTCTTCAACTGGAGAGAAACTGATCACGTTGGAATTTCCATGTTCTCTTCCACTGGGAGAGAAACAGATCACGTTGGAATTTCCATGTTCTCTTCAGCTGGGAGAGAAACTGATCACGTTGTCGGGAACTTGTTTGGCAGCAATGAAGGGAGGGTCTGATTGACTTATCAGTGAATCTTGTTTCGAGTGAATGAGCAGATATGGAAAATTAGTTCAGTGTGTATGACTGTGTGTGTGTGAAGGAGAAGGGGGCGTGCGTGCTTGCGCGCACGCATGTGTTCGTGTGTATGTGTGTATGCGTTAGTGTGTGTGTGTGTGTGTGTGTTGTTGTTGTGTGTGTGTGTGTGTGTGTTGTGTGTGTGTGTGTGTGTGTGTGTGTGTGTGTGTGTGTGTGTGTTGTTGTGTGTCTGTTGTGTGTGCGCGCTGCGGTTGTGTGTGTGAATGCGCGCGCGTGCCTGTGTGCGAGCCTGCAGGCGTAAATGCTTTTGCGTGTATGTGTGGTTGCGTCTGTATATGTTTGCATGTGTGTATGAGAGAGAGAGAGAGAGAGAGAGAGAGAGAGAGAGAGAGAGAGAGAGAGAGAGAGGAGAGAATGTGTGTGTTGTGCGGCTGCGGGGTGTGTGTGTGTGTGTGTGTGTGTGTGTGTGTGTGTGTGTGTGTGTGTGTGTGTGTGTGTGTGTGTGTGGCGCGCGTTTGTGCATATACATGCGCGAACCTGCGCACTGTGTATTTGTTCATTTTCACCATACTGTCTTATATGGTGTGTAAGCCTCGGCTCGTGTGCACATTGACGCCATGGGGTGTTGGGACCTTGCCCCAAATCACTCACCGGAGTGTGGTGTTCAAGCTGGTGATGAGTAGTTCTGGCTTGGGTCCAGAACCACCCCCACCCTACCCTCAACTCCTCAAATTTAGCTGAAGTGTGTTTTGATTCGTATCACTTGTCGTTTGGGAAGCTAAGAATTCTGGAGGAGAGGGCTGACTTTTGGAAGAAAGGGGGAGGTCGGCATGGCTTGACTACCACCACCTAGGTTCAGTTTGGGCGCATGCCCTTTCCCGCCTACTGTGGAACGACTTCAGGTGTTAGGTAATGACAGAACGTTACTCTGGTGTGCTGACAAGGTAAACTCCAAGCGAAGAATAATCCACCCTCACAGAAGACAATCACGGTGCAATAAAAACAGCTCCCCAGGCTGGGATGCAATCTGTGCATGCTCTCCGCTGCTCCAGCAACTCATCGTGTTGTTTCCCTTGCTAGGACGTTATTTTTGTTTGTTTTGGTTTTTTTGTTGCTTTTTTGATACTTGTTCGGGAACGGTTTTTTTTTTAAATCTTAGTATTTCGTCAGTTTCGGACCGAGAGACTTCAGACCCCTATGTAATCTCTTGATAGTATCCCTGATGACAAATGTCCAGTCTGGCACTTATTCTTTTATATATTTGGTGGTTATCTTGCATACATACGTATGAACAGACAGAACACAGACAAGTAGACCCGCACGCACATAAACTGACAGGAAGGCAGGGAGACAGACAGACAGGTCAGCCGAGAGAGAGAGAGAGAGAGAGAGGAGAGAGAGAGAGACAGACAGACAGACAGACAGACAGACAGACAGACAGACAGACAGACAAAGACGGAGGGAAGAGAGAGGGAAGGAGGGAGAGAAGCGGAAAGACAACAGGCGGACAGATGAATAGATAAATACGCAGGCGGGCAGACATGCACACAGACTGAAAAGACTGACGGACATGCAGACAAACAGGCAGACAGATATGAACGATAGCAATGTCCA
>CM031606.1:25409988-25424988 GCA_018398815.1 Conus ventricosus
AGGATTGATCTGTTCTGAGAATGAGCCATTGAAAAAAAAATGTTAGCCGAAAAATATATCCCTGATATAGTAGAAGACTTTTCGTTAGCTTTTAAACCAAAAAAATAATGCACTTTAGTTTCAATTTCAATGACAATAAACCCATATTGACAACTTTAACGTAGGACACCAAGTCAATCTGCGCAGCCGTTTTAAGATAACGAGAAGATTTCTTCTTTTTCTTCTTCTGTTTGTTTATCTCACACAATGTACACTCACACATACAGACACGCTTCCCCAAGCTCTCTCTCTCTCTCTCTCTCTCTCTCTCTCTCTCTCCTCTCTCTCTCTCTCTCTCTCTCACACACACACAACACACACACACACCACACACACACACACACACACACACCACCACCACCACCACCACCACCCAAGCCACACCCTCAAACCCATCGAAATGTGTGGAAATGTATTACTTTGCTCCACAAGAATTAGTTTTGTTGTCACATCCCGCCTCCCACTGTCGGAGTCATTACGTCTAGGGAGGGTTCATCCTTTTCCAAACAGTTTCGGCGTAACTGATCCCCCCCCCTCCCTCCCCCTCCCTCCCCCCCCCCCCCCCCCCCGATTCCGTACCTTCCCTTCTTTCCCTCCGCCGCTATCCACTCTTCTTTTTCCTACAGATGGAGGGAAAAGAGAGGGGGGTCGGGGTGGCGGCGGCAAGTCTACTTCCGTCCGGTTGCACTGTGCACATCTGACCAAACAAAATGGACCCCACAACTCCTGGGGATACTGATTCGACCCTGGTGGAGACAAGTAATATCTATCCTGCTGGAGACAAGCAATATCTATCCTGCTGGAGACAAGCAATATCTATCCTGTTGCAGACAAGCAATGTCTCTCCTGTTGCAGACAAGCAATGTCTCTCCTGTTGCAGACAAGCAATATCTATCCTGCTGGAGACAAGCAATGTCTCTCCTGTTGCAGACAAGCAATGTCTCTCCTGTTGCAGACAAGCAATGTCTTTCCTGTTGCAGACAAGCAATATCTCTCCTGCTGCAGACAAGCAATGTCTCTCCTGTTGCAGACAAGCAATGTCTCTCCTGTTGCAGACAAGCAATGTCTCTCCTGTTGCAGACAAGCAATGTCTCTCCTGTTGCAGACAAGCAATGTCTCTCCTGTTGCAGACAAGCAATGTCTCTCCTGTTGCAGACAAGCAATATCTATCCTGGTGGAAACAGTCTCTTTCAGGAGGTAGGTGCTCAGTTAATCTGGCCCTGGGATATTGTCAGTTGTATGCTGTCACTCTTAAATTGGCACATACACTGACATACTGAACATCACTAAAATAAGCAAGAGCACACAAACGCACGCGCGCACGCGACCAGTGGGTACCTGCAGGTGGCCTGATATCGTAAGGTACTGACAGACAGAACAAGCGTAGGGCTGTGCAAGTCAGAATGAGTGGCTTAAGACTACGGACAGAAACATGGGAAATGAAAAATTTTGTGACAAAGGAATCGGAACTGGAAATGTAATTGGGACTGTGGTTGGATGGGTGTGACGGCGCCCTCCTCCAAAGGGTGTTTATTCTTCTGGCTCCATGACGTTATAATTATTGGAGAAAACTAGATTTTGCCGAGAGTACCGGCCGTGCCACCGAAGGTTTCTTTGTTTCCTCTTTTACCTTCAGTTTACAAAAAAAGGCTTAAGTCTAGGTCAAAAACTTTTTTAATGCAAACAGAGCAAAAATGAAAGAAGAAAGAAAAGAAAGAAGAATAAGGATGAATAGGAAAGAAGGGAAGAAGAAGAAAGCACAAAAGGAAGAAGAGAAGACAGAAAAGAAAAGGAAGTGGAGAAGAAAATACGGTAGAGTAGAAGAAGAAGAAGAAGAAGAAGAATGTCAACCTCGGTGTAATGTCAGTGGAGGAAGGACTAGCGCACAGCCCAAACACACTCACAGCTTGCTTACAATCTCATTCATATATCATGCATTCGTCACATCAAACCACGAGTAAGTCTATAACTTTACTATACATGATCATAGAAAGAACATCAATGCATATAGAATCAAACAAAATAAACCATTCTCTCTTTCCTTGAACTTCACAAAATCATTTATCTAAAACATCATTAACTTAACCCGGGTATAAACAGATTTCTACTTACCTGGCCAGGTGATCTTAACTATTCACGAATCACTGCTTTTCTTGTTCTTTTCTTTTTCTTTTCACTGTCACTTTCACAACACGACACAACTGCCGGCACTGGTGTTGGTCTGATGGCGCCTGGTCAGGTGAGACTGTTGGCGTTGGTCTGTGGTTCTGCTTGGCGAAGTGACGCTGCCAGGTATGAGGTCGAACCCCGGTTAGGGTAGAACAGTGACTATCAACATCGATCTGTTCTCCTTTCTTTCTTCCTGCACCAACGCATTGCACTCTCTCTCTCTCTCTCTCTCTTCTAGTCTGCTCTTATCAAATGGACATGGTTGCTTTTCTTTTCTTTTTTTTTTCTTCTCCCTCTTTTCTTCTTCATGAATTAGCAACTATTCTCTCTCTCCACATCTCCCTCAGTCCTTCCTCTGCAGACTATCTCATGCTAATCTCTCAACTTGGTTCTCTTCTCTCCTCCCCTCATCTCTCTCTCTCTCTGCCCTTCTCTCCTGCAGAGCTCCACTCAGAACCTCTCTCTCCCTCTCTCTCTCGGTTCGTTCTTCCCCTCGTTCTCTCCTCTCTTCATCTCTCTGCCTTTTCCCGTGCAGAGACTACACCTAAAACCTCCTCATCTCTCTGTCTCTGTTCGTTCTCATCTCCTGCCTTCCTGTAGGCGAGAGCCTACTCTCCCGAACTTCCCCCTCTCTCTCTCTGTCTGTTCGTTTTTTTCTCCTCCCTCTCTCTCCCTCACACATTCCTTTATGCTCTAACCCCGTGTCCAAGGGCCAGTACCATTGGTCAGTATTTTTACCCTTGATCCCCGAAGTTGTCTCCTCTAATTCCATTGGACGTTCAAATATGACAGTCCCGTCTACAGCCTTACTCTCTGTGGTGGTCAATTGGTCATTTAATTGATTAGCTAGATTTCACCCCACCACACACTACCTTCTCCTCTCCCTTTCTGCGACTCCGACTAACCCAAAGACGTTGGTTCCACAAATTGGCCGGATAAGGCTGGCCCAGGTACTGAGGTCCGTCTGGGCAGACATCGAGGCGTCGGTCAAAGCCGCTTAGTCAGTCTGGGTGGGTCGGACCCTCTCGGTGAAACCTCTCCACTAAGCTTAATTGGCCGGACCCGACCCATGGGCCCGTCTTTCTGACGCCTAGAATGTTGAGTTTGGACTTAGGTCCGAACAAATTGGCTGGCGACTCCCCAAGTTAGGTTGTTTCCCCAAGTTGGGTTGTTTCATTTTTTTGCCCGTGACATTTCCCCCTTGAAAAAGGGGCCCATGCTCCGCATTGTCTCAAAACAAGGGTAAAAAAAGGACAACAACAAAATTTGCTGAACACAGTCCCGCGAAAAGTTTGGAAAATACTTTAAACCAAGGGTTATAAGTTTAAAATTTCAATTGTGCCCACTCCAAAGTTTCTTGGTGCGCTTTGCGTTATTTCAACTTTCTTAACGCCTCTGTTTGCATTTGCAATTCCCTACCTGCGGATTTGCATTCTTCTCTTCAAAATTCTTAGAACAGCCCCAATATAATATATCACGATCCTGCACTTCACTGAGGATCTCCATCTCATTTTTGAAATATTGCATCACTACACAAGCGACTGTAGCCCCAAACAAAATAATCCACAGAACAAGTCTCAAAAAGAAAAATGAAAAAAGTTCCAAAAAAAAAAAATAAAAACCTGCCAATGGGAATAAACCCCATATAATCAAATAACTGGAATCAACACTTTATCAACAATGCCCCCGGGATAGACTGACTTCTGGTTGCGCTTGCTAGCTACACGACTTAATAGTCAGCTCCGACATTCTGTCGACCGGGTTACTGCACCGATCCTGTAGGGCTGCAGTCCCAATTGCCCAACGCGAATTGCTGTTTTTCAAATGCGCCCCCTGCGGAAATTTGAGGGTTGTGTCCGTCTCGATCACGTTTCCTTCCCAACAAGTATTTGTGGAATTTCTGCAGGCCCACACAAAGTTTAAAACCCCCTTCTCCCCCGTTGCGTACCCTTTTCAACTTTGTCAATTTCCTGTTGCGTATCTCACGGAAACTCGACCCCTTCATTCCTGTAACAATACTGCCCCATCCACCGCCTGAGCATCTGTCCGCAAAAAAAATGGTTTGGAAAATTTTGGTAGCTTCAGATGGGGGGGGGAAACCCTAGTTTTCAACAGTCTGCATGTTGCTCTGCGCGTCTGACCATTCGATCCTGGGGTTTTCCTGCCCTTGCCCAAAATCATGAGGGACTGTGATTGCTGCAAAATTTTGGAAACAAACCCCCTATAAACCCAAAAAAACCCCTGCGACTCCGCTTTTTTTTGGTTTTGGTCTCTTAAATTCATATTTTCACCTTTCCTCTTTCCGGCGCTTTGTGTGCCTCGCAACAAACCCTGGGAACTCCTTGTTAGCCCTTCATACAGTGACACACCCCTGTAGACTCTTCGGGAAAATTTAGGCAACAAAAATTCCCCTTTTTTGGGGTTTCCCTTTTTCCTCTGAATGATTGTGCTGCCTATGTGCGAGTCTCAGCAAATAATTTGGGAGGAAATTTGGGGAAAAATTTTTGGGTTTTTCCCTTTCCATCAATTCGGTAATCCCGACGCCCTTTTCAGTGATGGTAAATGGTTTTTTCCAAATGCATCAGCGTTGTTGTGCCCCGGGGGAAGCTTTCCGGGACTTGACCCCGCCTTGGGGATTGCTTCCCCTTCCTGTTTATTGCTTTTCTGAATGACCCTAGCCCCCTGCAAACCTTTCCCCTTGCAAATTACTGTCTCGTACTGTCCCCACCTTTAAAACAGGGCGAGTTTGGGGCCCAATCAGATAAACGCCACTCCCCTGAACGGTGGTAAATTTAAAGGGGGATTTTTAAAGAGGCCCCCCTTTAAACCCTTTGTGGCTGCCCTTTGACAACATCCATGACATGCAAAAAACGTTTTAGTCTGCCATTGCCGGCCCAAGGGAAAATATAAAAGACTCGGTTAGTGTTTTGTGGTCCCGAGAGACCCCCCATGGCGACTCGTGACCCACTGACATGACAGGTCACGATAAAACGTGGTCCCTCAAACTGAGGGGTCACCTTACCTGTTTTTCCCCTTTGGTAACATCGGTACAACGCCCGCCTTTCAAAAAGAATTTCTGTCCACCCCCCTTAACCTCCTGTTTTCTCCCTTTGCCAACTCCCAAGACTTCTCGAGCGAAGGGTCTTGTTCCTGCGCGCCCTAAACTCATCGGGCCATCTATCCCCGACCTTCCTGGAAAAACAAAGGGGTTTAACACCTTTTCTCCTTCTTGCTCCGTGTTTGAACTGCTGCCCCTGTAGAGTCAACATCAGGTCCCCTGGTCCTTGCCCCGGAATATTTCCAAGTCAATCGTAAAAGGGGTTTCTCCATCCCCAAGCAGAAAAAACTGCCTGAGGTAAGGGGTAGTATTCATCTTGCAATGGGAACTCCTCACGTCCCATCGATTAGAGTACAGGTTGGTTTGCCCTGTAAAATCCCCTTTATCGACCAGCGTTGTTCGTCTCCCCCCGCAAACAACAGGTCTCGTAACACTTTACCCTCTGGGGCCCAATCCACCCTTCTTCCCAGGGTAACAAACCACTCACCCTAGTGCCTTATCCTGACACTGCTGCTGTCCAGTGTAGCCATGGGCTGCCCCTTCCCCCTTTTAGCTGAACCCCTTTTGGTTCCACTGCAGGTCTTTTCCCTTGACGCCCCTTTTCCCACCTCTTGCAAGGCTGCTGCCTTTGGGAAACCTCATGCGAAAACCCTCGCACATGTCCTTTTGTGACAATGAAACACCAAATTTCCCCTTTTGCCCTTTTCTGCCCCACCACTGGGTTTGAGATTTTGCAAAAAAACTCCCCTATTTCCCCTTGCACTCTTCTCCCTGTGTAGCACCCCTTTCTCCTGACTTATGCCCGACGTGCCCCCTATACACCTTGCGAACTTCAACAACTCTCCTGCGTCTCGGCTGTTCCCCTTTCAAATGTATGGTTAAATCGGGCCCCAACCCCGAAAAATCTGTTTTTAACTAGCTCTTTCAATTAATGAACTCCTTTTTGTCCCCCCAAAATCAACTTAAAAATTTCTCAAAAAATGATCTAGGCGTGCAAACCCAAAATGGTGTACGTCTCACCCGCTTGTTTTAGCTGAACGAAATTTTTCTGAACCCCCTCTGTGAGACAAATCCTTCATTAAAGACTTTCCCCGACCAAAATCGGACTTTTTTGCTGGTACGCAGTGAAAATCTGCAATGCCTTACCCCTCAGTAACGCCGACAAATGACTGCCCACCTTTGGAGGCCAACCCTGATGGTTGCAAACGTTCGAAACGACTGGTATGCTCAATCGAAAAGGTCCCTTCCCGGGAAATTTTTGGGAACTTGGGTGGGGGGGATGCTGCGCACAGAGTCATGGAAAGAAAAACCTCTCGGTGGTTTTCCCTTTGTATTTCCCCTTTCTTAATTTAAGAACCCTTTTAAACTTTCCGTTTCCGCGTTTTCCCCAGCTTAATCCTTTCTGTTTCCCGCGTGCCTGTTTTCTTAGCCCGAATCCTAATTTTTTTTTGTTTTGCGTGCTATTTTCCCCCGGGGAAGTGTCTTTCCCCGCGTTACCCCTTTATCTTTTTTGGTTTTCAAAGAATGCAGAATTCTCTGAGTAAAAAATCCCAGGAGTACAAGTTTTTCAATAGGGGTGTTCTTTTTTCCCCCTTTACTTTTTTTTTTTTTTTTTTGAAAAAATTTTTAAACCAAATTTTTCCAAGATACTAAAACAATTATAAATAATTTACTTAAAATTTTTGTTTTTAAAAGGCCCGCGTGAAAAGAGAGCGAAAATTTTAGGCAAACTGGCGAAAGAGTACTTGGGGGGTGAATGCCCAAACCTAGTATTAAATATCTTGGAAACATGCCAAGCCTAGTATTTAACTATCTTTGGGAACTACAGTAAGCAAAAAAACCCCCCGTCTTAGGATTCAATATTGAAACCCACCCCGTTCCTCTTGAGAAGGGAACAATTATAATAAATGGGCCCGAATATCCCGGCAGGCTCGCCCAATAATTGTCAACCCCGGGGTTTTGTCGTGGGAGGGAAGGGTAGCGCACAGCCCCAAACACACTCCAGCTTGCTTACAATTATTCTATTCATGCTTCGTCCATAAAAAACGAGTAAAATCTATAAATTTACTATACATGTATAGAAAAACATAATGCATATAGAACAAACAAAATAAACCCTTCTCTCTTTTCCCTTTAACTTCAAAAATCATTTTCTAAAAATATTAAAATAACCGGGTATAAAAAGATTTTCTTTACCTGGGCCCGGTGATTTAATATTGAATCCTGTCTTTTCTTTTTTTTTCTTTTTCTTTTACTTTCACTTTCACAACACGACACAACTGCCGGCATGGTGTTGGGTTGATGGCGCCCCGGTCGGTGAGCTGTTGGCGTTGGGTTTTGGTTTTGCTTGGGAAAATGACGCTGCCAGGTATGAGGTCGAACCCCCCCTTAGGGTTAAAAAGTGACTTAACATCGATCTGTTCTCCTTTTTTTCTTCCTGCACCAACGCATTCCTCTCTCTCCCTCCTCTCTTCTAGTTGCTT
The DNA here is from genome assembly GCA_018398815.1 of Conus ventricosus. Taxonomy (NCBI): domain Eukaryota; kingdom Metazoa; phylum Mollusca; class Gastropoda; order Neogastropoda; family Conidae; genus Conus; species Conus ventricosus. The sequence continues at coordinate 25,417,738 of CM031606.1, forward strand.
TATCAAATGGGAATGGTTGCTTTTTTTTCTTTTTTTTTTTTTTCCCTCTTTTCTTTTCATGAATTGCAAATCTCTCTTTCTCCCCATCTCCCAGTCCCTTCCCCCTGCGACTATCTCGTAATTCCCCAACTTGGTTCTTTCTCTCCTCCCCCCATCTCTCTCTCTCTTGCCCCTTTTCTCCCGCAGAGCTCACAGAACCTTCTCCCCTCTCTCTCTCGGGTTTGTTCTTTTCCCCCGTTCTTCCCCTTTTCTCTTCTGCCTTTTCCCCCGGCAGAGGATACCCAAACCTCCTCATCTCTCGTTTTGTTCGTTCTCATCTCCCGCCTTCCCGTAGGCGGAGCCTCTCTCCCCAATTCCCCTCTTCTCTCTGTCTGTTCGTTTTTTTTTCCTCCCTCCTCTCCCCCCACATTTCCCTTTTTTTTTCTCTAAACCCCGGTCCAAGGGCCAGTACCATTGGTCAGTTTTTTACCCTTGATCCCCGAAGTTGTTCCCTTAATTCCCTTTTGGGCTTCAAATATGACGTCCCGCTACACGCCTTCTCTTTGTGGGGGTCAAATTGGTCATTTAATTGTTTTGCTAGATTTCACCCCCACCACAATACCTTTCCTTCCCCTTTTCCGGACGTCCGACTAACAATGCGTTGGTTCCACAAATTGGCCCGGGGATAAGGGTGGCCCGGTATGAGGTCCGTTGGGCAGAATCGAGGGTCGGTAAAGCCGCTTAGTCAGTCCCGGGTGGGTCGGACCGTCTCGGGAAACCCCTTTCCCCTAAGCTTAATTGGGCCCGGGCCCGACCTATGGGCCCCCCTTTCTGACGCCCCAGAAAGTTTGGTTTTGGATTAGGCGAACAAATTGGCTGGCGACTCCCCAAATTAGGTTGTTTCCCCCCAAATTTTGGTTGTTTCATTTTTTTGTCCGTGAAAAGAAATAGAAGAAGAAGAAGAAGAAGAAAAGAAGAAAAAGAAGGTGAAGATATGAAGATGATGATGATGATGATGTGATGATGAGAGAAGAAGAACAAAAAGAAAAGAAGAAAAAAAAGATGACTAAACCCGGTGCCATTTCGAGCTTTTGCACATATAACTCTCTAGAGCGTTTACGGAATTTTTCACCTTTATTTCAGTCAGTTTTTGTTTTCATGATCACAACATTTCTTTTTTAAGGCTGAAAAATCCTAACCTTCGTCTGGGCTTATTGTCACCCCCCCCCCCCCCCCCCCCCCCACACCACCCTTATCCCCCCCCGCCCCCGCAAAATTGACCCCCAAAAGGTTAAATTCAAATGAGGACGTCATTCTTTTTGGTTTAGCGTTTGCTGTTCTCAGGTTCAATAATACGGACGTAGTTTTTTATTCTTTGATGACCTAGCGGCTGGTTTCCCTTCCCCCCCCCCCCCCCCCCCCCCCCCCCCCCCCCCCCCCCCCCCCCCCCCCCCCCCCCCCCCCCCCCCCCCCCCCCCCCCCCCCCCCCCCCCCCCCCCCGGGGACTTATTTTCAGGGGACCAAAGGAAAAAAAAGAAAAGAAAAAAAAAGAAAAAAAAAAAACGGATATCAAAGAAGTCTGGGAGCTGGTTTCCTGGGTGCAGCTGAAACTGGGGAAATCCGAAGTGATATAATCTGGTGTAATCTCGACAATTTGCATCAGTTCACACGTGGCGGTGAATCAGCGCACGAAATGTTAGGAAGTGGGAGAGATGAAGGGAATGATGAGGAACGGAGTCAGAGAATAAGAGAGAGCGTGGGAAGGGGGGGGGGGGGGGGGGTGGTGGTTGTGGTGGTTGGTGGTGGAGATGAGGATGGCTGAGGAGGAATGGAAGGGAACAGAGAAACAGGTTGGAGGCCAAATTAGGGAATGAGTCTCTCTCTCTCTCTCTCTCTCTGAAATTGTGTGTGTGTGTGTGTGTGTGTGTGTGTGTGTGTGTGTGTGTGTGTGTGTGTGTGTGTGTGTGTGTGTGTGAGAGAGAGAGAGAGAGAGAGAGAGAGAGAGAGAGAGAGAGATTGAGATTGAGAGCAGTGGAGAGAGGAGCAGCGATGCAGAGGCAGTAGGGCTGACACATGCCCTGAATTCATTGCAGTCTGAAGTACTTAGAATTCTTTATTTACTGTGCCATTATTGCTTTGTGTCTTTCGCAAAGATCGTTTTTTTGTCTCTTGTTGTGACTGTTCTTGTAAGGTGTATGAGCATTCTCATCTGTCTGTCTGTCTGTCTGTCTGTCTGTCTGTCTGCCACACACACAGACACCACGCGCGCTCGCACACACACACACACACACACACACACACACACACACAACACACACACACACACACACACATAAAACACGCGCGCGCACACGCACACACGTACGCACGCACGCACGCACGCACACACACACACACACACACACACCACACACACACACACACACACACACACCACACATATACACGCACGCACGCACACACGCACACACGCGCGTACACACCCCACACACACACACCACACACCACACACACACACACACACAACACAAAACACACAACGCGTGGAGCGTGGTCTAGATCAACACTTACGCATGCACGCGCAAGTGTACACTCACACACACACACACACACACACACACACACACACACACACACACACACACACACACACACAGAATAAAGACAAAGAAAAATCGACGTTTTGGTCATAGACCGTCTTCGGGACTGATGACATCAAATGAAAGACAGTAAATACGTAAAAGAAATGACATATAAAAACATAGACGTTGCAGGTATCTTAAATCTGTTTTCAAGAAATCAACATATACAAAAAACTAAATTCGTCCGTTTACGTATATGTTTCTATACGTCGTTGCCTTTACGTACCTAATTGTCTTTCATTTGACCTCATCAGTCCTGAAGACGGCTATGACCCAAACGTCGAAGTTGTTTTTTTTTTAATTCTTTTTTTCATTTATTTATTTACTTATTTATTTTTAGCCAATCTGTAAGCATGATCCAAAATAGGTGGTATTAGTATTGCTAAAAGTCAAAACTCTTCCATCTACAATTACAAAATCTGCGATGAGTAGGGGTCGATTTTATTTTGAGCAACAACAACACAACAACAACAACAACAACAACAACAACAACAACAAAAGAAAAAGAAAAAGAAAAAGTCGACAACAGGCAAATTATTACCTTTCACCTGCATTAAAACGACATGGTCGATATCTTGCAGTTCATGGAGACGATTGTTGAATGGACGTGGTGACGCCCTCCGAGAGAAGACGCTCACTCCCGCTGGCTCTGCGAATGAAGTCATTATTGTAGTCAGAAGGGAGAGAACGCCATCACCAACACTGGTCAGTGGCTGTATTTCTCGGGCTTGACACTGGGGTATATTATAAAAGTAAGCGTAGAATACAGCTCTGCCTTGTAGTCTCAGACCAGAATGGAAATCTGTAGCATCATCTTCATCATCATCCTCTTTCTCATCGATTAGCATTGAAAAGGTTTGCCTCATATTCTGTGGCCCTTCATGCCCTACTCTTATGGTAACCTCTGTGTGTGTGTGTGTGTGTGTGTGTGTGTGTGTGTGTGTGTGTGTGTGTGTGTGTGTGTGTGTGTGAGTGTGTGTGTGTGTGTGTGTGTGTGTGTGTGCGAGCGTCCGTGCGTGCGTGCGTGCGCGCGGCGCGCGCGCGCGTGCGTGTGTGTGTGTGTGTGTGTTGTTATGATCGCCTCTCCACGTCTATGGCCTTTGTTTGACTCTGTCGGGGTCACCAATATTGCCAAATACAGGAGCATTATCGTTGAACAGACGTAGTGGCGCCATCTGGAGGGAAAGCTCACTCACGCCAGCTCCGCGACTAAGCAATGATTGTCCTCAGGAGGGGGCTTAGTAGGTGGTGTCCTGCGAATGTTCCATCAGAACAGGCACCACTGAACACCACCGGAGTGACTCGGCAGCAGTGAAGTGTCTCCTCCACTGGGTTGTCTCACGACGATTTGACATTGGGAGCTGTCCACTGAGGTGACACAGAAAATGGGACGGCAAAAAAGAGATCAAATTTAATTTGGATATTTGTATAGAAGGCCAACATACAGAGAGACACGCACATACACAAATATATCGCGTGCATATCTATCTATCTATCTTAAATAATATATATATATATATATATATATATATATATATATATATATATATATATATATATATATATATATATATATACAACAAACTAATAAATTCAAGGATAAGTACCGAGCACCGTTCCAGCAACTTACAGAGAAGCTTGGTGTTGCAATGACTGCAAGAAATATTGAATTATAAACAAAGCTTGCTCTTATGTCTTAGATTGAAGATTTATGGGGAGATAAGCATTCATATCTGCAGTGGTAGATGATTCTGCCTAACTAACAGCATGTGCTTGAGTGGGTGAAAAAATTTTCTCATTTTGAGAAGCATTTATTTTATATTTTTTCACCCAATCAAGCACATACTGTTAGTTAGGCAGAATCTTCTACCACTGCAGATATGAATGCTTATCACCCCCTATTTCTTCAATCTAAGACATAAGAGCAAGCTTTGTTTATAATTCAATATTTCTTGCAGTCATTGCAACACCAAGCTGCTCTGTAAGTTGCTGGAACGGTGCTCAGTACTTATCCTTGGAATTTATTGGTTTGTTGTATTTTAGTCCCTTGCGGATTCATTCCAAGAACTGGCCCTCAGCACTTGTGTCTTAAGAGGATATCTTTTTTATATTTCTACTTTTCACAAGAAAATGTAGCTTGTTTTGCTCTTTCATGATTTTCTTTTGCTTCTTAGGTGGCACCTTTGGTTGGTTTTTTGAAAACTCAACAAACATACTACGGTATTGCACACCAGCCTTTTCTGGGATTGCATTCTTCTTAAACTGAAAAGGCAGAGGCGTTAAATTACCACTTTCCGCGGTCACTGAGGAGAAACAACCAAATATCGGTATATGACCAGGAGTTATATGTTAGTGAGTTTTCTTTGCTATTGGAAGATGTGTCTCTCTCTCTCTTGGAGACTATAAGCTTGCTGAAGGCTCATTTTGAGAAGCATTTATTTTATATTTTTTCATCCACTCAAGCACATACCGTTAGTTAGGCAGAATCATCTACCACTGCACATATGAATGCTTATCTCCCCCTATTTCTTTCATTTAAGACATAAGAGCAAGCTTTGTTTATAATTCTCTCTCTATATATATCTATATCTAGTTGCAAAGCGAGACGACTGCAGGCGGAAATCTAAACAAATCTTAAATAAATGTTAGCGAACCGCCCAGAGAACGTGGACAAACGAGTCACAAGATAAGACACAACGCGTTTCGACCTCTTAGGTCTTCGTCAGGTGATATATAAACGAATAAAACAACGAAAATTCACTTAGCTTTGATCGGTTCAGATCGCTCAGGGTTCAGCGCAAGGAAGAAGGCGTTGAATGAGAACGAGGCTGTTGGAAGGGAAAATAGTGAGTGAGTCAAAGTCGTAATGATGATAATAATATTACTGATAGGAATACTAATAATGGTCAAAGTATTGGGGGGGGGGGGGGGGGGGGGGAAGAACAGGATCAATCTTGGTGTCAATAAGTATGGGAGAAAGGAGAGTGGGTTAGAGGATTCTTAAGCAGCAGGGTTGCCGTGGCAACAGTCCCAGAGGCGAAGACGATTGTGATGTCAATGCTAGTGGTAGTATCAATACAAGCAATAGCATTACTGAATGATACTGCTAACAACGATAGTGAAGGTTAAGGTAACGAAAGCATGATACAGAAACATATTTAGAATAAACATTTTTATGATAATCAAATAAATAAATAAAGGAAACATTTAAAATAAATAAATAAATTAAAAATAAAAATAATAATAAATTTAAAAAATAAAAAAATAAAAATAATGAAATTAAATGCATAAATAAGATAGCATAAGTTATGTGTGAGGTGAATAGTGGGAGATAAGGTAGTATGTGGTGTGTTGTGGGAGGATATTGTGGGCTGAGATTGAAGTGGTGGGTTGGTACATGTTACTTTAAGGTGTTGATGCTATGAGGGTGGAGGGAAGAAGGGGATGGGTTTACGTACTAACTGGGGGAGGGGAGGGGGGGGGGGGGGGGGCAACATATTCACACCTATACACAAAATCTCTCTCTCTCTCTCTCTCTCTCTCTCTCTTCCCCCCCCCCCCCCCCTTCACGACCAACTATAAAGGAGAAAGCATTCTATTCATTATGTGTGTGTATGTGTGTGTGAGTGAGTGTGAGTGTGTGTGTGTGTGTGTGTGTGTGTGTGTGTGTGTTCCATGTGTAATATCAGCCTTATTCATTGGTTACCCCCACCTCCACCCCCAACAACCGCCATACCCACCAACATCCCTACACACATCATTACTAGGGCAGGGGGGGGGGGGGGGGTAAGTCGATTGATGTAGCAAATGGAGAGACTCAGAGAGTGTAGGAAAAGGGAAGAGGATGATAGCTGCAACCTATGTCTGAGGTAAACAGAGGTAGGGTGTGCGTAGGTGGAGGATATTTCAGGCTGGAGCTGCAGAGATGGAATGACACATACTACTTTTGGACGTTGATGCCATGAGGGTGGACGGTGCCCAGTTTGGCAATGAGATGAGATTCCTGCATAACGCGTTCAAAGTTGTCACTCTTAGATTGCCAAAGTGCCAAGATTTTGACATGGTTGATGTTGTGTTGGGCATGGTTGAAGTGTAGAGCGACTGGTTTGGGCCGATGGTGGCGGATGTCGGCCAGGTGTTCAGAGATGCGCGTCTCAAGTGTGCGAGATGTCTCACCTACATAGATCTTACTGCACAGCTGACAGTGGATGGCATACACAATGTTATGGCTCTGGCAGGAGAAAGTGCGTTTAATAGTGAAAGAGCCTGTGGGGCCATGTAGGATGGTGTCTGGTTTGGTGAGAGAGCAGATTTTGCAGTTGGGTTTAGAGCAGGGGAAAGTACCTGGTGGCTTAGGTGTGAAGAGTTTGTTCAGCTTAGAGCGCACCAGTAGGTCGTTGAGGTTTTTGTCACGTTTGAAAGTGATCATAGGTTTCGTCTCAAAGGCAGGTTTACGATTTTCTACCATGTGCCAGTTAGACTTCAGGATCCTGCAGATGGGCAGATTTTGAGGATGGAAGAGAAGGCAGGCAGTGGGTCTGTCTGTCTCTTTGGGAGGTTTAGTTTCCAGAGTAGATGTTCTGGATTTAGCTGCAGTGCTACTTTGAATGATAGCAATTATTACGATGTA
>CM031606.1:25429558-25487058 GCA_018398815.1 Conus ventricosus
TCCAGAGGACACCACATTCCTCCACGAGAGTTCGGGTGTGACGGCAGACCAGAAGACGGCTAGTCCAGGGCTACACAGCAGAGATGACAAGGTAACACACCACTTCAAGTGGTGAAGACAATCAGCTTACTCTAGAACAGTGACATTTTCGTTAGAATCAAATGAAAAGAGGAATAATTTTCATCTTCGAAATTACATCGGTGTGATGAACACAGCAGAAACTGCTGTACAGAAACGCATGGGGTGAATAGAATGGGAATATTGATCGACTATCAGCACTTGCTTTCCTTTTTTTCCATACAGGCTATTGCCACCCAGTATTTCACCAAATGAACCTTTTGTTTTGGTAAAGAGGCTGACAGAAGAAGTAATGGACAGTGATGCTATGCTTTCATCACCACCTTACCATTGCAGCTCCATCCTCCAGTTAACACATAAGCACACACATACACATGCACGCGCATCTGCATGTGCAACATACGCACACACATACACACACTCTGTCCTCTCTCTTTCTCTCTCTCGCACGCACACACACACTGCGCGCCTGCGCACGTGCGCTCACACATTTTCTCTGTCTCTCTCTCTTACATTCACACGCGCACAAACTCTCTCTCTCATACACTCACGTGCGCACACTATCTTTCTCTCGCTCTCGAATACACTCGCGCGCGCACACACACACACACACACACACACACACACACACACACACGCACGCACGCACGCACGCACGCACGCACGCACAACACGCACGCACGCACACACACACACACACACACACGCACACGCGCACGCACGCACGCACGCACACACACACACACACACACACACACACACGCACACACACGCACACGCACACATTTTGTGATGGAGCAAAATCTGCACGAGCATTCTGCCCTGGAGAGTGTCACGGCAGTCACCGTGCTACAGTTCCCATGCTCTTGTCCACACTGACATCTTCAGGTCAAACTCAACATATGGAGAGAGAACTGAAAACTCGGGCAGAGCACAAAAAGTCTCATAATTTTACCTTGTTTGTTTGTGATAATACAGATGATCTTATGCAGCTCCATTCTGATTCAGTTTGTTCAACGACCCTTTTTCTTATGTTTAAAATGGAAAACGTGTACGTTTTAATATGGAAGTTGGTGAAATATTCTAAATGTTCACATGATACGTCTTGTGAAAGTATTGTCTTATGGCCAGAAAAAAAGAAATTACTAAAATCGGAACAGTTTTGCTTAATTAAGTAGATAAGATTTATTTACACAGAAAGTAAAGAGTTAAAAAGAAATACCAACGTATCTGTCAACAGGCGCAAGAATTCCTGCTTCATTGGCTGCGGAGAGGGTGACCTGGTCACGTGAATTCAGCGAATCACACGCTTCACCAGCGTATTGCCCAAAGCGGTGTCCATAGCACCTGCTTCTGTGGAGGGGGTTGACGTCTTTTAATGGTCTCCCCCCACCCCCACCCCGGCCCCAAAGATTCAGTCACAGGATTCAGTCACTTAGTGTACATAATTAGTGTCCCCTTCTTTCGAAGTGTTCAGTATTTTCTTCATTTGACAGATTTTGGTGTGTGCTTTCGTAAGGTTAGTGTCCCCTTCATTCACAAGAGTGTGTGTCTTATTTCTTGAAGTTTAGAATTGTCCTTTCTGCAGAGTCTTTCTTTCATATGACCGGCATGTGTGCTCTGGGTTCTTACGTCGGTCTTCTGTGGAACAAGGATACATGACGCAGGGTACCAGAGGAAGTATTTTCCGGGAGCGCGTGAAACATCGACTCAAAGTTTGCAGCATGTTACATGATTCAGTGATCTGGAGCATGGACGCATGTTTTCAGATAAACTGGGTCTGGCTGCAGTGCTGTTGAGGAATGTTTTGGACCTCCCGAAATGTTTCCTTGTGCGCACCTGGTACCTCCGGATCTGAGTATCCATAAACCCACAGATAGTCCGACATGATAATCACGAGTCAACACATGGTTTCTTCCATAGGTATTAATATCTCTTTCATGGGGTGTCGTCCGTCAAATAGTAAGCAGTGTTCTCCGTTCATAGGATTCAGCATCATCTAGTTTAACATTCTTTCGTGGTGGTTTTGTGGGATTAGTGTCTTTTTTTCCATATGATTTTGTGTCGTTTCACAGGCGTTAGCATTAACTTTCCTTTAGATGTGGTGTCCTGTATAAGTTTTAGTGTCCTCTTTTCATAGAGTTTGACGTCCTGTTTTTCTTGGTTAGTGAAAGCTTCTGAAGGATCTAGTGTCAGGTTTCCCTCTGATTTAGTATCCATTCATATGGTTTGGTGTCATCTTTTTACAGGACTTGGTGCGATAAGCTCCAAGCAGAAGGGACGTCTTAGAATCAACACAGCCATGACGTCAGTGCGCGGACGCCAGAACCATTGACAAGGCCCAAGAGGATTGCCCGACAGACGGTACTTCATCACGGTGGAACCACATCCCGATGCCACCTACCAATCCGCCTCGGACACCTATGGGAAGAGAGCGAGGAAGAATGAAGACTTGTTCGAAGCAGGAATCGTGGAGATGGAGCTCCTAAATGAGCCGCAAGCCTAGATCATAAGAGAGAGCCCCCAAAAAAGACGCTGGCTGCACTCCGAAAAGCTCGCAACAACGCCTGGAGGATCGCCCATAAATGTGCTAGTGAATACTGGCTGAACCTGTACCAGGCCATCCAGATCAACGCCGACTGCGGCGACATCCGCGCCATGTGCCAAGGCATGAAGAAAGCGTTCGACCCTAGTGCATCAAGATCACTCCTCTAAAATCTACGTAGGGGGATGTCATCACCGACTGCAGCAGAGACATGGGCCGAGCGCTACCAGGAGCTCTATTCTAGGGAGAACGCGGTCACCCACACAGCCTTCGAGAACACCACCTCCCTGCCTGCCATGGAGGAGCTCGACGCCCCGCCCACCATTGAAGAACTCGGCAAGGCCATCGACTCGATAGCCTGTGGTAAAGGTCCGGGTAGCGACGGCATTCTACCAGAAGTGATTAAAGCCGGCAAGGAGAGTTCTATCAAGTCGTCTCCATGAGCTTCTCCTGCAGTGCTAAGAGAAAGCGTCCGTACCCCAGGACATGCACGATGCAAAAATCATCACGCTGTACATGAACAAAGGGAATTGCAGCGTCTGCACTATCGCAAAATATCCCTCAGCATTGTTGCTAAAGCCTTCGCCCGTGTCGACCTCGGCAGGCTGCAGCTACTCGCCGAACGAGTGTACCCAAAAGCACAGAGCTGCGAGGTCGACGATCGACATTATATTCTCCCTGAGGCAGCTGCAAGAGACGTGCCGCGAGCAGAGACGACCCTTGTTCATCGCCTTCCTAGTCAAAAGCGGTGTTAAACAAGGGTGCTCGCTCCGAAACTCTTCGGCGTCTTCTTAACCCTGCTGTTGCGTTACGCCTTCCGACAGTCTGACGACGGCTTCTTCCTCCACACTAGGAGTGACGGAAGCCTCTTCAACCTGGCACGCCTCCGATTTAAGACGAAGGCGCGGAAAGTCCTCATCAGGGAGATGGTTTTCGCAGACGACACCGCCCTCACTGCCTACGCCGAGGAAGCACTAAAACGGCTCATCACCTGCTTTGCTGATGCCTGCACCGAGTTCGGAACTCTATCAGCTTTAAGAAAACGAACATCATGGGTCTAGACGTCAGCAGCACTCCCCGCATCTCCCTCGGCGATCACACCCTCGAAGTGGTCGACGGTTTAACTGGGCTCCACCATCTCTATCAACCTCTATCGGTGCGCCGAGCTGAACGTGCGGATTGGCAAGGCAGCAACAGCAATGGCCAGTCTAGCATAGAGAGTCTGGGACAACGTCATGCTAACGTCAAACACCAAGATGAAAGTGTACCAAGCCTGCGTGCTGAGCACTATTCTGTGCGGAAGCGAAGAGCCTGTACTCTTGACAAGAACGCACACTGAACACCTTCCTCTGCGCTGCCTCAGAAGACTCCTGGGCATTACTTGGCAGGACCGCATCGCTAACGCGGACGTCCTGACCCAGGCAGGGATGCTTAGCATGTTCGCCATGCTCACACAAACATGCCTGTGCTGGCTTGGCTGCGTCAGCCGCACGTACCACGTTCGCGTCCTAAAGGACATGCTGTACGGCGAGCTGGCTACAGGCTCCAGACCCACATGACGGCCCCCCCCCTTTGCTTCAAAGATATATGGAAGCGCGACCTGAGGGCAGGCAGCCTCGATCCAGCAAACCTGGAGTCGGCAGCTTCGGATCGGATCAGCTGGCGGTCCGCTATCAAGGCCAGCATCGAACAAGCAGAGCAGAGGAGAGGCCCAGAGAGAAAACGGAGGCGCTGCAGACGACAAAGAATCGCGTCGGCACCAACAGACATTCATGACCAAGACTTCACCACCAGCGGCTACAACAGAGTCTGCCGCACGAGGATCGGGCTCTTCGGCCACAGCAGGTGCTGCAATTCCACAACTGACTGATTCACGGTGCAACACCATTGTCTCAAGACGGACGGATGCCATCAGCATCGAGTGCGATGGAGCCCTCTTCTCTTAATGGTTGGTGTCCCTTTCTTTAGGGATTTATGGTCTTTTGCCGAGTTATTGTACTGTTTTATGTTTAAAGTGTCCATCTATAGAGCTTATACCGATTTATGTCATGGGGGTTTACTTGTCTCTTCTTCCACCAGGTTTAGCATCCCCTGTTTGCATAATTTAGCGTTATCTTCTTCCAAAGTGTTAGAGACGAAGCTTTTTCTTGTGGGCAATGTAACTTGTCAAGGGGTTTTAGTCTTCATTCACAGGATTTGAATTATTCATTCTTGAGATTAAATGCCTTTCACTGGCTTTCAGTACCCTCTTTAATTTCGCTGTTCATGAAGTAAAGGCCTTGGTGTCGTCTTTGCATGATTATGCTTTCTTCTTCCTCATGGTTTAGTGACCTATTCTTCAGAATTTAATCTAAGGCTTTTCTTTCGGCAGGCCAATGAGTGACCACTCTCCGAGAATTAGTATCAGCCTACCAGAGAACCATTGTGCTACGTCTTCCAGGACAATCGACATCCTCATCAAGAACATACACGTCTCGGGAAGGGATTCACATGGCACCACCATCCAAGTGCTATAAAGACAACTGACGATGATGTAAGTGCAAATTTTGTACTTTGAAGCAGTTCTTAAAGCTGGTATTTAACTGGCGAGTTTTGCTTTTGCAAGGCAGGTAATAAATAGGCAGGTAGGTAGGTGTAGTTATGATAATTTGTTTGATTTCGGGACTTTGTAGAGTTGGCTTTTTTCAAATGGGTTTTTGTACCCTATCTCTCCCTTTTATGCGTTGAGTGGGTTTCCAACTCTCCCTTCCCACTCCTTCATCCCTCCATTTTCCCCACACCACCTCTCCCGTACCTTGCCACCTTTTCCCTGCCCCATTCTTACCGACTTCCTGACTAATCTGTTACAGGTAACTCGGCTGTCAGTTCTTTAGTAACAATGTTGAGGAAAATATTCTCACCTTTTTCAACCAACAGATCATAATTGACCTCAAACGCATATTCTGGAACAATAGGAACAGAAAAAAAGGGGGAAACTGTTAGGAAATTCCGATATGGATTTCAGCAGCAGTGTAGAAACTGGATTTTCATTGTAAGTGAGAGATGGAGAAATGAGGCATGATGGAAGATTATGCAGTACCATGCGAAAGGGGGATGCTAAACCTTATGAAAGGAGAGAGCGTATAAACTTTAAGAAAATTAGATTAAATTAGGCATGCGCGCGCGCGCGCACACACACGCACACACACACACACTCTCTCTCTCTCTCTCTCTCTCTCTCTCTCCTCTCTCTCTCTCTCTCCTCTCTCTCTCTCTCTTCTCGATCAATCAATCTCCCCACAAACACCACCCCCATCCACTCTGCCGACACACGTGTAAACTCTAATCGTTCTGTTTTACAAGTGTAGCGATTGTGAGCATACGGATTAGTAAAAAAAATAATCATTTGTTGTAAAAAGGACAGAAGCGCACAAACATTAAAAGTTAAATTAGTTTAGTGAAGTTTGTATTTGAGAAGTATTTGCACAAGAATTCACTTGTTAAAAATCTTCGTTTACATCAACGGGGGCAAAGAACTCCTGCACCACTGGCCGTGGAAAACAGAGCAGGACGAGTGAACCCGAGGAATGCAACCTAGCACTAGGATAGTTGGCGCGGTGGTCTTGTACTTAAATCTTTTTCTCTTTTTCTTATTCCTTCTCCTGCACGTTTCTAATACAGCGTCCCCCCCCCCCCCCTCCATTTTTTTCATATTTTTGTTGTTTAGTAGACCTAGAATCTTGTTTTTAAATAGAGCTCAATACCTGGTCCTGTGGAGTGGTTCATCGTGTGCTTTTCAGATAGTTTGCCTTCATTTCCAGAAGATTCAGTGTTTTCTTCCTTCACAGTGTCCTTTTTCAGTTGTTTTGTCTCCTTCACTAAACGGGCTTGGGGCCCTCTTTGTCAGAGTTTGTCTTCTTGATTCACAAAATTTAGCATCCTGGGCTTTGTGCGTCTTTCTAGCGTTTAGTGTTGGTCGTTCATATGCTTTATATAGTTGTTCTGGTTTCTTATGTGAATGTTCGGTGGTACAAGGACACAAAACACGGGGTACCAGAAGAAATGTTTTCTGGAAGAGCATGAATGGTTGACTCCGCTACGTAGCAGGTCTATTTCAGGGATCTGGAACATGGACGCATGTTTTCAGATCATCTGGGACTGAGCTGCAGAAGTGTTAAGGAAGTCCGTAGAGCTCTTCCAGAAATATTCCCTAGTGCGCACCTGGTACCTCCTGATCTGAGTGTCCTTTAATACGCAGAACATCTGTGGCAGCGTCAACATGTGGACCCTTTTTTATTTTAGCTTGGCGTCGTCTTTCAAATAGTACTTGGTGTTTTTCTTTTATGGGCATAATTATGCTCTTGTTTCCAATGTTCTTTCCTAGGGTTGAGGATCCTTTTTAAGTAACGAGTATTGTCCTTCTGGACCGCCTGGTTTCCTCTGTTTACTGACTTTACTGTTGTGTTTCCCCCCCTCCGGGGGGTTGCGACCTTGTCGTGGTCGGAGGGTTTGCGTGGTCCAGTGATCCCTTAGGCTTTGCTGACGGGGGCATCAATACTTGGAGATAGGCTGTTTTTTCACACTGCTTCTAGGCCTGAGAGGTGCAGATGCTGTTTGGCCTAAGCGTAACGTGGTAAGGAGTTGATGCCCCTGGTAGGGCTTCCCATGTCAGATAGGCTAAGGGTGAGGATCCTGACTAAGAGTAACCCGCCTTTCTCCTTTTCTTGTTTTCTGCCTCCCTTATTTGGCCCTTTTCTATCTTCGTCTCCCCCTCAAGTCTTCTTTTCCACACTCCTTTTCTATCTGTGGTCTCCTTAAGATCCGCCGCGTTTGCCGTGCGGTGCGACCTGTGTCGGAGGGGAATGAGATCCTGGTGATTGAGAGGGCCAGCGCTCTCAACACATCACTTTGGCTCGGACCTCTCCTAGACAGGGAGTACACTTTGGCCCGGGTGTACTAATCGGCTCCCCTTCTTGGGGTTGGGTCAAGACGGGCAGTTCCCCAGCTGGCCAAGTAAACCCCTGCAGTGCTCAGCTCTCTGTTCCCGGGAGTTGAGCATGATCAGGGGGATAGGGTTGGTTGCTTCTGCTTGTCGTATGTCTCTCCCCGAAGCCTGGAAGGGGTCAAGACATTGGTTTCTTGGCCCTGGCCCCTTAGTTGGACTCCAAGGTGGGTGGGTAAGGGAGGGATGAAATATACTAAAATACACATGGCTTTTTCAAAACACATCCCCCCAAAAAAGAGGAAGGCAGCATCCCCTATTTCAGGGGATTTCGATTCTGACAGCGATTCGGATATGGAGATACGACAGAAGACAGGTTTCTGGGCTTCCTGGCTCGTTATGGAAGGAACGGAGCAAGAAAGACCCCTTTCAGCTTTGAGCCCATTTGCTATCCAAAAGGGCTTTCAAGGTATAGCAGGTGACCCTCGGTCCATCAAGAGGTTGAGGAATGGTTCATTTCTTATTCAATGCAAGTCACACAAACAATCTGAACAGCTGCAGAAGGCAAAAAAGCTTGTGGATAGGGAGATCAGGGTGACTCCCCATAAGCAATTAAATTCATCCAAAGGTGTGATTAGATGCAGAGATCTGGCGGGTGTTTCAGAGGCGGAAATAAAACGGAGCTGGCGTCCCAGGGTGTGACGGAGGTGCGCAGGGTGACGGTAAAGAAGGGTTCAGAGAGAGTGGCCACCAACACCCTCTTTCTGACATTCTGCAACCCTGTGCTGCCTCCGGTCATCAAGGTTGGTTACCTAAATGTTCATGTTCAGCTCTATGTGCCGTCCCCATTGAGGTGCTTCAGGTGCCAGAGGTTTGGCCATGTCAGGGACCGCTGTTCTGGGCGGGAGGTGTGTGGTATTTGCTGCAAGGCAACTCATGATGGGCCGTGTCATGATCCGGCACATTGTGCTAACTGCGGTGGCGACCATCCCTCCTCTTCCCGAAACTGTCCCCTTTGGATTCAAGAATCTGCTATACAACGAGTTAAAACGGAAAAGAAGATCTCATTTTTTGAAGCCCGGAAACAGGTTGTGGGCAGTCAGACGCCGACAGCTTCTTCCTATGCTTCGGCTGTCAAGAAAGCTCCCATAGTTCCTACTCGGTCAGTCTGCTGCCAGACTGACGAATTCATGTTTTCGAAGACATTGCAAGTAAGATCTGTCAGTTCTGGTGGTAGCAAGTCCACCACCTTCCAAACCAAAGTGACTGCCCCTGGTGGAGGCAAAAAATCCGCCACCCCTCAGACTGCCCAGCAGTCTACAACATCTGCTGCTGGGCAGATTAAAAAAACCAGCACCCCTACCTCGAACTCCTCTGTCCAGTGCCCGTGCGGGCAAGGAGTTCAACCTAGTGTGGAGATGGTGGAGTTGAGGAAGAAACCTCCCACCGTCTCCCAAACCCAGACCTACTTCACCTGTTGGCAAGTCTGCCAGCAGGTCTGCAGATAGTCCAGTGAAATTAAGCAACAAATTTACAGCTTTAGCAGCAGATGTTGAGGAGGAGATGACCTGATCTCTCTCCTTTTCGCCCTCTGCACCATGGATAATACAATATTCCATTGAATATCCGTGGTCTAAATTCCAACTTCGAGGAGCTGCAGCTTCTGTGTCAGTCTCTAAAACCTTCTGTCGTGGCTCTTCAAGAAACTCAACTTCAAAGCCAGAAGACCTTTACTCTTTCTGGCTTTAATATTCTTTCGAAACCTGCACAACCATCCACGTTGGGACTGTCGGGCAGTGTTGCCCTTCTCCTACACAAAACTTTGTTGTATAGTCCTGTCACTCTGTCTACCTCCCTTCAGGCTGTAGCTGCGAGAGTCACTCTCCACAAGACTGTGACAATCTGTTCTCTTTATCTCTCACCTTCTGTCCCGGTTTGTCGTCAGGACCTTGTCAGTCTGATAGAGGAACTCCCTCGACCTTTTTTGCTGTTGGGTGACTTTAACGGTCACAACCCTCTTTGGGGTAGTACCGGTTCGTCATCCAGAGGTCTGCTGATTGAGGATGTCCTTTCGGATTTGGATTTGTGTTGTCTGAACGACGGATCTGCAACTTACCTCCATTCTTCCACAGGTTCACTTTCGTGTTTAGATTTGTCGGTTTGTGATCCCTCGCTGGTCCTGGACTATGAGTGGTCTGTCCATGACGATCTGCATGGAAGTGACCATTTCCCTGTCCTTCTACAACCTGTAATAACTGAACACGTCTCTGTCTCTCAGCATTTAAATTATAAGAAAGCAAACTGGGATCTATTTGCAGCCACTGTTTCTAAGGAGTTCCAGGACACTGATTTTTTTCAGAGTCCTGACCCAGCTGAATCACTGACTAACACTATGATTAAATGTGCTAAGACCTGTATTCCAGTGTCTTCCAATAAACTTCAAATGCCAAAAACACTCTGGTTCGATTTAGAATGCCAACAAATTTCCAAAGTTCGAAAACGGGCTCAGCGTCAGGTATACCAACGACCTTCGGGTCCCAACGCTCGAGCCCATCAAAAACTCCGTGCCAAATCGAGACACACTTTTAAAATCAGTAAACGTCGGTCCTGGAGAAGCTTCTGCTCCAGGCTGACATCAAAAACTTCTAAGAAAAAAGTGTGGAACATCATTAAGAAAATCAAAGGGAAGAACACCTGTCCCACTGTGAACCATCTCAAGTTTTCAGATTCTTTAATAACAGAAGAAAGCAGTTGCTAATCTGCTTGCTTCAACCATTGAAAAGAATTCCTCCTCTTCTAATAAATCAGTCACTTTTGTCAAACACAAAGCCCTAAAAGAAAAATCTCCCTGCAACTTTTCATCCGACAACATGGAAGACTACAATCTTCCTTTTACATTAAACGAGCTGAAATCTGCCTTACTCTCTTGCAGCGATTCCTCTCCAGGTATAGATGACATACATTATCAACTATTGAAACATCTTCCGCAAGAAGGTCTGAACATCCTGTTACAGGTATACAACCACGTGTGGACTACAGGTTGCTTTCCACCCTCTTGGCGGACAGCCCTCATTATTCCCATCCCCAAACCTGGAAAAGATCTTTCTAATCCATCTAACTACCGTCCAATAGCTTTGACCAGCTGTGTCTGTAAACTGATGGAGAAAATGGTCAATGCTAGGCTCATGTGGAAACTGGAAACCGATGGCCTTTTGGCGAAAGAACAGTGTGGTTTCCGCAAACATCGTAGTACAGTTGACCATTTGATTCGTCTGGAATCTACACTTAGGAACGCTTTTTTAAACAGACAGCATGCAGTGGCAATTTTCTTTGACTTGGAGAAGGCCTAACGATACCACCTGGAAGTCGGGGATACTTCATGATCTCCACGATCTGGGTTTTCGAGGTCATCTTCCTCTTTTTATTCAAAATTTTTTGGCAGAACGACAGTTTTCAGGTCCGGGTTGGCACCACTCTCTCTGATGTCCACGAGCAGGAGTTGGGTGTTCCCCAGGGGAGCATACTGTCTCCTGCCCTCTTTAGTATTAAAATCAACAACATTGTGAAATCAGTTCAGCAGGGTTCAGACTGCTCATTGTTTGTGGATGATTTTGCTGTCTACGCAACTGGAAGCCTGTACCCGAGTGTCCAGCGCAGGCTCCAGCTTTGCGTAGATAAAATCCATCAGTGGGCGGATGAAAACGGTTTCACCTTTTCTGCTACAAAAACCCAGTGTATTCACTTCCATAATTTCCGTCAGTTTTTTCCAGATCCTGAACTTCACGTCGGGAAATCTCCCATTCCAGCTGTTAAAGAGGCCAAATTTCTGGGAGTCATTTTTGACCAAAAACTTAACTTTCTCAGCCATATTAAAAATCTCAAAACTGCTTGCCAAAAGGCACTGAATATTCTGCGGGTCGTAGCACACACCGACTGGGGCGCTGATAAGAAAACTTTGTTGCACCTCTACAGAGCCCTGGTCCGTTCTAAACTGGACTACGGTTGTGCTGTGTACGGCTCCGCAAGATCATCTTACCTCAAACTCTTGGACCCTATCCACCATCAAGGGCTTCGTCTCTGTCTTGGAGCGTTCCGCACCACCCCTGTGTACAGCCTGTACGCAGAGGCAGGTGAACCTTCACTGTCCAATCGCAGGCTGAAACTGTCTTTGAATTATTACATCCGACTGTTCTCAGAATCGCAGAATCCTGCCTATGACTGTGTTTTTGACCCTCCGTTCCAAAGTAAGTTTGAAACAAACCCAAAATGTATTCCGCCGTTTGGGCTTCGTATGCAGCCTCACGTGCGGAATGCAGGTATAGACCTGGGAGTAGTTTCCGATTTTTCCAAGTTTCCGGATCAACCTCCATGGACCTTTTTCACACCAGAGATTCGTTTTGATCTCGCAGCTTTCCGTAAGGAGTCTACCAGCTCTCTGGCGTACAAGGCTTTGTATGCCGAGCTCTGTTCCAAATTCCCATCCTATCAAAAAGTTTTCACTGACGGTTCCAAGTCTGAGGATGGAGTGGCCTGTGCAGCCTACTGCCCTGGGGCTCCTTCTCAGATATTGTTGGAACATATACATTCAGATGCTTCTGTCTATTCTGCTGAACTTACTGCTCTAGTACTGGCTTTGAAGATAATCTCCCATTCTTCGAGGAGGGACTTTCTGGTTCTGTCGGATTCGCTGTCAGCTTTGGAGGCCATAGCTGGCCGCAACCTTCAGCATCCAGAACTTTTACTTTTTTTTGAACTTTTTAGCAAGTTGAAGGCGGACGGTTACAACATTACTCTTGCTTGGGTTCCTGGCCATGTTGGCATCGGGGGGAACGAAATGGTTGATCGTTTAGCCAAGAACGCCACAAGAGAGAAACTGTCCAACACTTATATCCCCTGCTCAGATGTGAAACCCAAAATTAACGATTATGTGAGAGACCTCTGGCAGGAGGATTGGAACACACAGACGAATAACAAACTCTTTCAGATCCGTCCAAACCTTAAAGACTTCCTCCCATCTACGTCGGGTGGTCGTAAAGAGGAAACGGTTCTGTGCCGGCTGCACACCGGCCATTCGTATTTTACCCATTCTTCCCTTTTTAAAGAGTGAAGAAGCTCCGTGGTGCATTCCATGTCATGCACCACTCACAATGAAACATGTTCTTTTAGAGTGTTGGGACTTGCACGATGTGAGACACAAACATTTTACAGCGGAGTCCATGAAGATCCTGTTCAGGGATGTCCCGCCTGACGTGATCCTTGGGTTTTTGAGAGAAATTAACATTTTTCATCTGATTTGAGATTTTACGGAAGAAGGATTTTTAACAAAGTTTCTGGTTCGTTTGTAGACGATGTCATTTAACGAGATGTGTGAAAGGGTTTTTTTTTTTTTTTTTTTTTTTTTTTTTTTTTTTTTTTTTTTAAATGACTGGTGAGTTGATTTTAACGTGGTGACAGCCCTGATGTGGCCCTCTGCGGTCGGCTGGGCTATAAGCAACATTATCTTATCTTGTGTTTCCCCGGAGGTTTAGTCTCGTCCTTTCATGGCACTTGGTAACGCTTCATATTTCTGTAGGGTTTAGCGTCATCTTTCCAAGAGGTTTAGTGCCCTTTCACATGTTTTCTTTGGGCTTAATTTCCTCTCTTCACAAGGTTTAGGGTCGTCCTATGTGGTGCAGTGTCCTTTTTAAGGATTAAATATTCTCAATTTATAGTTTTTTCCTCTTTAAAAGTAAGTTTTAGCATCTTTCCTCTATAGGGTTTACAGTCCTTTTTGGCATAATTGTTATCTTCCACCTTAGTTGGTTTTATTGTCCACCTCTCGTATAGTTTAGTGTTATCTTTGAGAATGACGGAGTCCTCTTTCCTAACATTGATTTCTGTGTTGTTTTGTGTAGGGCATATGCTTCATTAATAGGGCATGGGTTACTCTACCCAGTATTAGTAGTTTGTTTCATAGGGTTTGATGTTACTCCACGCACAGTGTTCATGAACTTTCCTCCTAGGCTTTGGTCTCGTCTTTATAGAGTTTAATGTCTTCATTATCACAGCTGAGCGATTTCTCCTTCGTCAGATTGTATTAGCAAGATCATAAAGTGTGATCACTCTCCGGGAATTAGAACCAGTCTACCTGAGGACCATTGTACTACGTCTTCCAGGACAATGACCATCCCCACCAAGGCCATGCAAATCTAGGTCTGGTTATTCCTAAGACTGTCACTGTGTTCAACGCGGCAGTACTAAACTCTCACAGAATCTTTCCCCAGGGGATGCATGAGGCCAGGTATGCCATACATTTTGTTTGAACTGATCAAATCACCATTTATAGTCCTTGAACAGGACATTGGCCGAAAGTTGAAGATTGTCCTTAGCCCTTCGTCTAGCGCAGGCGAGTGGAGTAGACGGGCACAAGCATGTCCTACAGGAATTCCCAGGCCATGCTGACCTGAGAGACCGTATCCGGCCAGAGATACGGTGGCTGTGTGGGTGCCTTGGAGTTCTCCAAAAGACGGCCGAATTCATATGATGGGTCTGCCAGAGAGACGGCGACCAAGGTGAATCGTCCAGGGCTTCAAGCCAGACCGCACCAGGTACAACACCGCCTTCAATGGTAAGCTTAAATAGTTTATTTGAGAACAGTTAGGTTTTCAAAGGGATCAAGTGATAAGGGCGGATGATTTGCAACGTTGAAATCGGTCAGTTTCAAGAGCGGTTTCAAGAAACATTTTACAGATATGAACGGGTGTGAAATGGAAATTGCTTGTTTCCAAGTTTCCATTGCGTCTTTTTTTCTGCTGATAGTGTCGACATTCCGTATTTCACAAAACAGACTTTTCTTTTACAGTGGGTGACAAAATTGTTTGGGAATCCCGGTAACATGCTTTCCTCTCCCCCCTCCCCCAATCCTACCCTTGCTCCCTCTCCTCGAATCTTCCCCCACTACCGACATGTGTATGCATGTATACGCGCGCGCGCGCGCACACACACACACGCATGCGCGCCCGCTCACACGCGCATGCACGTGCGCGCGCGCGCGCACACACACACACACACACGACACACTCGCTTGCGCGCACGCACCCACGCTCACACTATTTACGAAGCAGGTCTGCATAAACATCCTCATCTACAGAATGTCGCTCCAGTCGTACAGCCAAACCCCCATTAACTTGCCTATTTCGATGACCGGGGCACTCGCCCACTAAGGGTCTGTTTGTAGAAAGGGAATCGCAGTTCAGGCGACTCGGACAAGTCGCGGAATTTGCCGAATAGTATCATCGTAATGATCAGAGTTGATGAGAATCATGAGGGTGTCATTGAGAATATTCTGTTCTTAGACTCCCAACACAGGGATGTGTGCAAGAAGTTGCTAGCATTTACTAAGCCTAGAAGGTAGAGCTGCATGCAGAACTACTCGGTAGGTTTGTTATGAAAAAAAACACTGTTTACTTCTGTTCTGTTCATGTGAAACTAATCAACTAATCATGATGGTTGTTTCGGACATTCCATCTGAACCCATAGCACTCTCAACTTTGTCCAGGAGCCGAACATCTTCCACCAGTAAAGGCCGCTGATGGGATTCGACCCTCCAGCTCGTAGCCGTACGTCCGAGACACTGACTGCAGCACTTTGATGACAGGTCGGATACAAGGTTTTTAAATATTTCTTTTTATAATTTTTTCCTTTAAAGTAACTTATAGAGGCGAAGAGAGATGTAAGATAGACTCATGCATATCCACTACATAACTTTTGAGACCAGCTCATGCTAAAAATTAAATGCGCAAACAAAAACGTATAGGTTATCTGAATTTTGCATTCCAATTGTCGGTTCCATCAGTTCGGATAAAAGATTTTTTCAGAACATTCTATAGTCTTGGCTGGGTTTTATTCTTAAGAAAGGGCATATGTATGAGGCGGATGGATGTCGAACATTTTTGCGCTTCGTTTGTATCCACGGAGTATCTGCGCGTGTGGATTCTCTCCCTTGGCTTAAAGTATTAAGAAATGTATGAATATACTCTGTATTACGTAACACACGCGCGGGCCCACGCGCCACACACACACACACACACACACACACACACAGGTGAGAGGCTGAGAAACGTTGATCGTCTTTATTATTTTAGTGAAGTTAGTGGCATATCATGCGTTGCTAAATGTTGCCCAACCGAATATCAATCGACCAGTTCGTTCATAGCAATCTGTCTTAAGCTATGTGAAGCCTAAAATGGAGCCTAAAAGGATACTACACAATGTTTTCTAATGGAAGATTGTTGAAAGCTTTTATGTTCATATAAAATATTTTATGGACCTAAATATTGTTAGATTGCAAGATAGCAGAACACAGATACTTTGTAAAATCAGAATCATTTTGCTGAATTTTAGTGAAAAAATGTTAAATGTTAGCGAATCGCCAAAAAAAAAAAAAAAAACGAAAAAAAAAACCGTGGCCAAGCGAATCGCAAGACAAAAACTCCACGCGTTTCGCCCTCTTAGGTCTTCTTCAGGCAAAATACAAGCTAGGCATTGAAACTAGATTTAACGTCTATCTTGCACCGCAGTGATTGCTCGTTCATTTTCGTTGTCCTGATTATTTGTATCTTGCCCGAAGAAGACCAAAGAGATCGAAACGCGTCGTATTTTGACTTGTGATTCGTTTGTCCACGTTTTTTTTTTCGCGGTTCGCTAACATTTATTTCAAATTTTAGAGTTCCTCCTGTAGTCGTCTCGCTTTGCAACTAGATCTGAATTATAGTAAGTCGGAATCATTTGCGCAGATTAGTCAAAGGTCACAGAAAATAGTTTTTGTCAACAGGGCAAAGCACTCGTGCATCAACGACCGTGGAAAATGGGAGCAGCAAGAATCAACTCTGGGGAAGGCAACAGAATACAAGGAGAGTGGTGGCGAGCTTTGATTTACTCTTTTTGTTGTTTTTGCCCATCTTCAGTGCCATTTCAGTGGCATTGCACCCACACTGTTCACTCCGACACAGACGCAGCCCGGCCCGGCCCCCTGCAACCCCGGCACGGCAATCCACAGGGAGCAATCAATATGAAGCCGCCAAGTGGCAAGCCACCGGAGGAGGCGCTTCACTGCTGTTCAGTGGCTCCTGTTCTGACACCATCTACTTGGTCGTAGAGCCGGCGTGAGTGAGCTCTCCCGAGAGCGCCGACACGTTCGTCTAACGACAGTCCCCATGGACTCGACAATACCTGTGACCCCGTCGGCATCAAAACAAGGCTACAGATGTGGAGAGAACATCGAAACTGTGGTCACCACAAGAACAGGACATGAAGGGCCACAGAAGTTGAGGCCTTCATAAAGCTGATCGATGAGAATGAGGATGATGAAAATGATGTAACGGATTTCCGGTCTGAGACTGCATGACAGGGCTGTACACTACGCTTATTTTCATGATATATCCTGGTGTCAACCAGGCCCAAGAAATACAGACACCTGCAGTGTTCAAGAAGTTTGAGCAACACTGTCAGAGACGTATCCATTAAGTGAATGATACTTGACTGTGTGGTCCCAGTCTTAACTGAGCAAACTCGGATATGGGTGGGAGCCGATTGGGGCAGGAAAATCCTACCTGACTGATGGGAATCGAACCCACGACCTGCCAGCAGAGAGTCCGCGACGCTAATCACTTGGCCACGGCGGCTGGTTAACTTTTCTTCACCCGACACTTCAAGTGTTGTGCAGGGTCAAAATATCTCTTGCACAGTGTCAAGTTCGTTGTTCTTTGGACGTCATGGACATGTTCGTTTGGATGGTTAAATAAAAATCAACAAAATTGTTGATTCAGTTCAACAGGGTTCCGACTGCTCGTTGTTTGTAGATGATTTTGCCCTCTGTGCAACTGGAAGCTTATATCCAAGTGTTCAGCGCAGGCTCCAGCTTTGTGTAAATAAAAAAATCTGTGGGCAGAAGGAAATGGCTTTACCTTTTCTGCCACTAGGATCCACTGCATTCATTTTCATAATCTTGGACAGTTCCTTGTTGATCCTAATCTCCCATTCCACCTGTAAAGGCGGCCAAATTTCTGGGAGTTATTTTCGATCAACAGCTCAACTTAGTCGCAATAAACATTTAAAAACTTGACAAAGTTTATACATTCTGGTTCCTCAGGTGGTCGCAAAGGAGAAACAGTTCTCTGCCGACTGCACGCTGGCCATTCGTTTGTAACTCGTTCGTTTCTTTTAAAGAGTGAAAAAGCTCCATGGTCCATTCCAAGACCTGTACCATCCACAGTGAAACATTCTTTTAGAGTGTTAGGACTTGTATGGTTTGAGACATAAGCACTTTACAACGGACTCCATGAAAACCTTGTTCAGAGATGTCCCACCTGATGTGATCTTCAAATATTTTAAAGATCAACATTTTTCATCTGATCTAAGATTTCACAAAAATGTTTTAAACAAAATTTCTGTTGTGTTTTTATATGTATTTTAAAGGGTTGTGTGTATGTCTTAACACAGTGACAGCCCAGACATGGCCCTTTGCGGCTGGCTGGGTGATAAGCAACATTACTTTCAGGTGGTTTGGCATTTTTTGTTTTTGTCTTCTAGGAATGCGGGGTCTCTTCTTTCACAGGTCTATCGCCTTTTTTCCAGGTTCGGTGCCTCTTTCATAGAGAGTTTAATGTAATCTTTAAGTATAGTGTTTCCTTCATTCGCAAGTCTTTTTCTTTCCTGGCTTCAGTGTCTCCTTCATTCAGAGATATATATGGCTTTTCTCTTGGGCGTAGTCTTCTTTTCTAGGATTCGGTGTCTGTTTCGTTTCCAATATCATGAATGTTTATATAGCAACTATCCACGGAAAGACGCCAAGCTCTAAGCGCTTTATAATCCACTCTCATTTTTCATATGGCCATGACGGAAAGACAATTTCCAGTGTCGCTGTTCTGGGGAACAAGGACGCAAGACGGGGAGTACCAGAGGGAATGTTTCCTGGAAAGGAATGAAAGGCTGAATCGAGCTCTGGAGCAGGTCTTGTGAATCAAGGGATCTGGAGCATGGACGCATGCTTTCAGATCATTTTGGTTCGGGCTGCAGAGCTCTTGAGGAAGTCTTTGATCCTTTTCCTGAGATATTTCCTAGTGCGCACCTGGTACTTCTGATCTAAGTGTCCTTTTTCCACAGAACGCCTGACATGGTTATCAGTAAGCATGTGAATCCTTTCATAGCTTTCAGATTTCACAAATAATTCTTAGCAAGTCCGCCGAATTGATTTTTAATGAGTCCACCAAAAACAAGGACAAAAATTACAAGACAATTTTGATATCCTACTGTTCAGGGAGCTGGTGGTCACCTTTCAAATAGTGCAAGTACTGTCGACTTCCTATGATAGCATTTGCTATCTTTTCCTTTAGTGTTCTGTCACAGGATTTAGTGTTCTTTTCAAGTGGCTCGTGTAGTCGTTTTAGGCAGTTAAGTTTCCCCTTTTTAAAAGTAGCAGTGTTTTCGCTCTATAGATAAAGCATCTTCCTTTCCAAGGTTTTAGTGTTCTCGTTTCTTACAGCTATGGACTTCCTTTATAGGTTTACTGTCATATTTTGATAGGTTTTAGTGTCTTCTACTCCCAGGGTTTGTCGGAACAGCTGCCGAGTGCCGTAAAACTGGTAGAGAGATCCGAGTGACTCCCCATAAACAGTTGAGTACGTCCAAGGGAGTCATTAGATGCCCAGATCTGAAATGCGTCTCGGAGACACAGATAAATATAGAACTTGCATCTCGAGGTGTATTTTCAACGTGCGTAGGGTCACAGTTCGCAAAGGAAGACAGACTGCCCACCAACACCCTCTTTCTGACGTTCTGTATCTCTTCATTGCCTTAAGTCATCGAAGTGGGTTCTTCGAATGTGTGCATTCAACTTGACATTCCGTCTTCGATGTGGTGCTTTAAGTGCCTGAAAATATGGTACGTCAAAATTTCCGTTCTGGGGAGGAGGTATGTGGTGAAAGGTCATGAAAATTCCGATTCGTAAGCCTCGTAAAGACCTTACCAACCCTTCAAACTATCGTCTTATAGCTCAGACAAGCTCTGTAAGCAAATGGAAAAGATGGTCAAGCCCCATCTAATCTGTATGCTGGAAACTGATGACTTGTTGGCCAGTGCAGGTTCCGGAAGTACTGCTCGACCATTGATCATTTAGTCCGTCTGAAACTACCATCTGCAGTGCGTCCAATAATAAACATTAAGTGGTTGCTATCTTTCTTTGTCTGAAAAAAGCGTGTGATACCACTTGGAAATCTGGAATTCCTTTAGACCTCCATAAACTTTGTTTTCGTGGTTGTCTGCCTTTATTTATTCACAGCTTTCTGGCTGATCGGCAGTTCCAAGGCTGTTATTGGCATCACGCTGTCGGACATCCATGGGCACGAGTTGTGTGTACCTCAAGGGACCATTCTTCCTTTGGCTCTGTTCAGTATCAAAATTAACGCCATTGTCAGTTAAGTAAACCGGGGTTCCGAGTCATCTCCGTTTGTTGATGACTCTGCACTCTATGCATTTGGAGCTTCTTGTGTGGATAAGATTCGACAATGGGCCGAGGGAAACGGGTTTAGCTTTTCAAGCACCAAAACCACAGTGTATCCATTTTCACAATTTTCGTCAATTCTTTGTCGATCCTGAAATTCATCTGGATAAATCCACCATTCCAGCAGTAAAAGATTTCCGGTTATTTTTTTTTTATATCAAACATTTAACATTTGAGTGTTGAATGGGACATTTAAATGTCATCCATCACTGAAAAAATGTTTGTTAGAAAGCACTGAGCATTCAGGAAGTTCTGGTACACATGGATTGAGGTGCAGACTAGAAAACTCTTCTCCATTTTTACCGGGCTCTAATCCGCTCCGAGGTAGACTATGGATGTCTAAGGGTCGGCCAGACCTTCCGACCTGAAAAGTCTAGATCCCATCCACCGTCAAGGGTTTAGACTCTGCATTCCACACCATCCCTGTTTATAGCCCGTGTGCTGAGGCAGGAGAACCATTCCTCTCAAACTGTTGCGTGAAACGTACCATAAACTACATGTTGAATCTCTTTTCTGAATCACCAAACCCAGCATTTGACCGTGTTTTAGACCCAAAGTTCCAAACGAAATTCGACGACCATCCCAGTTCCATTCACCCTTAGGAATTTGTATGCTTCCTGATTTGAACAATGCAGATATAGACCTTTGACTCATGTTTGATTTATCCAAGTTTCCGGATAACCCATCATGGACCACCTTCTCTTCAGAGATCCAGTTTGATTTACCCTAGTACCATTAAAATTCCACTAGCTCCATGGAATGCGTGCCTTAGAAGTTCTTTTTCGCCGAACTGAGTTCAAAGTTTCCATCCTTAGGAAAACTTTTCCCTGACGGTTCCAAATCTGAGAAGGTGGTTACCTCAACTGTATTATGCAACAGGTCCTTCTCACAGATGTTCTAAACACATTTCCACTGACAGCTCCATATACACTGCTGAGTTGACAGCCTTGGTCATGGCACTTGAAATAGTCTCTAAATGAAAACATAGATTCCATCATTTTGTCAGACTCGCTCTCCGCTTTGGAAGCCATTACCAGCCATAACCTCAAACTCCCTCAACTGATGAAATTGTTCAAACTGTACACCTCTCTGAAATTAGTTGAGTACAATATGATTTTTGCTTGGATTCTAAGACATGCGTGCAGTTGAGGCAACGAGTTGGTTGATCAACTTGCCAAGAGCGCACAAGAAAGATGATCAGATTGTCGGTCCCTCACACTGATATGAAAACCAAATTCCAGGCTTACGTCAGAAACCTATGAGAAGAGAAATGGAACTTGCAGACGGATAAAAAAAACTTAAAAACCGTCCAAACCTGAAAGTTTTTACCATTTCATGAGGCGGCCGTAAAATGTCTTGTACTGTTTGCACACAGGCCACTCCTTTTACACCCATTTTTGTCTTTTAAAGTTGAAGCTCCGTGGTGCATTTCATGTTATGCACTAGTCACAGTCGTAGTGGCATACTCTTTTAGAGTGTTGGGACGTGCATGACGTAAGACATAAACACTGTACAGCAGACTCTATGAAAAGCTTTTTCAGATATGTCCCACCTAATGTTAGCCTTGAATTTCTGAAAGAATTGACATTTTCCTTCTGATCTAAGATTTCACAGAAGAAATGTTTTAAACAAAATTTCCTTTGTGTTTTTAGATGTATTTTAAAGGGTTGTGTGTATGTCTTCAACGCAGTGACGGCCCTAACGTGGCCCTTTGCGGCTGGCTTGGCTATAAGCAACATTACCATACCTTTCAGATGGTTTGGCATTTTTTGGTGTTTTTGTCTTTTCCTAGGAATTGGGGTCTCTTCTTTCACAGGTTCATCGCCATTTTTTTCGAGGTTTCGTGCCTCCTTCGTACAAAGGGTTTAATGTAATTTTTATCTAGGTATAGTGTTTCCTTCATTCGCAGGTCTTGCTCTTTCCTGGCTTCAGCGTCTCCTTCAGAGATTTATATGGCTTTTGTCTTGAGCTTAGAGTCTTCTTTTCTAGGATTCGGTGTCTGTTTTCATTATCATTATTATGGATGCTATATAGCGCCTATCCACAGAAAGACACAAAGCTGTAAGCAATTTACAATCCACACTCATTTTTTTTATATGGCCATGATGAAAAGACAATTTCAAATGTCGGTGTTCTGGGGAACAAGGACACAAAATGGGGAGTACCAGAGGGAATGTGTCCTGGAAAGGCATGAAAGGCTGAATCGAGCTGTGGAGCAGGTCTTGTGAATCAAGGGATCTGGAGCATGGACGCATGCTTTCAGATCATTTTGGTTCGGGCTGCAGAGCTCTTGAGGAAGTCTTTGATCCTCTTCCTGAGATATTTCCTAGTGCGCACCTGGTACTCCTGATGAGTGTCCTTTATCCACAGAAAGCCTGACATGGTAATCCGTTAGCATGTGAATCTTTTCACAGCTGTCAGATTTCACAAATAATTCTTAGTGAGTTCGCCAAATTAATTTTTAATGAGTCAACCAAAAACGACAAAAATTGCAAGACAATGTTAATATCCTGTCAAGGGAGCTGGTGGTCATCTTTCAAATAGTGCAAGTACTGTCGACTTCCTATGATAGCATTTGCTATCCTTTCCTTAGTGTTCTTTCACAGGATTTAGTGTTCTTTTCAAGTGGCTAGTGTAGTCGTTTTAGGCAGTCAAGTTTCGACTTTTTATAAGTTGTGTTTTCGCTCTAGATAAAGCATCTTACTTTCCAAGGTTTTAGTGTTCTCGTTTCTTACAGCTGTGGACTTCCTTTATAGGTTTACTGTCTTATTTTTGATAGGTTTTAGTGCCTTCCCCTCGTAGGGTTTGTTGGAACAGCTGCTGAGTGGCATAAAATGGTAGAGCTGAGTGACTCCCCATAAACAGTCGAGTACGTCCAAAGGAGTCATTAGATGCCCAGATCTTAGATGCGTCTCAGAGACTGAGATAAAAGCAGAACTTGCATCTCGAGGTGTATTGTCAACGTGCGTAGGGTCACAGTTCGCAAAGGAAGAGGAAGAGTGCCCACCATCACCCTCTTTCTGACGTTCTGTATCACGTCATTGCCTTAACTCATCGTAGTGGGTTCTTTGAACATGTGCATTCAATTTGACATTACATCTCCGATGCGGTGCTTCAAGTGCCAGAAAATAATTTGCTGTTCTGGGGAGGGGGTGTGGTGAAAAGTCATGACCATTCCGATTCGTAAGCCTGGAAGAGATCTTACCAACCCTTCAAACTATCGTCTGATAGCTCTGACAAGCTGCCTCTGCAAGCTAATGGAAACGATGGTCGAGCCCCATCTAATCTATGAGCTGGAAACGGGTAGGGTTCACTAGTCCGAGGGTTTACTAGTCCGAGGGTAGGGTTCTAACCCTAACCCTTACCCTTACCCTAACCCTTACCCTTACCCTAACCCTAACCCTAACCGTCGGACTACCCTAACCCTAACCCTCGGACTAGTGAACCCTCGGGACTAGTGGGACGTTCCCCTGGAAACCGATGACTTGTTTGCCAGTGCAGGTTCCGGAAGTACTCCTCGACCATTGATCATTTAGTCCGTCTGAAACTACCATCCTCAACGCGTTCAATAATAAATATTGTGTGGTTGCTATCTTTCTTTGTCTGAAAAAAGCGTGTGATATCAATTGGAAATCTGGAATTCTTTTAGACCTCCATAAACTTTGTTTTCGTGGTTGTCAGCCTTTATTCATTCAAAACTTTCTGGCTGATCGGCAGTTCCAAGTCTGTATTGGCATCACACTGTCGGACATCTATGGGCACGAGTTGTGTGTACCTCCTTCCATCCTTCAGAAGTGCCAGAAAATAATTTGCTGTTCTGGGGAGGGTGTGTGGTGAAAAGTCATGACCATTCCGATTTGTAAGCCTGGAAAAGACCTTACCAACCCTTCAAACTATCGTCTGATGGCTCTGACAAGCTGCCTCTGCAAGCTAATGGAAACGATGGTCGAGCCCCATCTAATCTATGAGCTGGAAACGGGTAGGGTTCACTAGTCCGAGGGTTTACTAGTCCGAGGGTAGGGTTCTAACCCTAACCCTTACCCTTACCCTAACCCTTATCCTTACCCTAACCCTAACCGTCGGACTACCCTAACCCTAACCCTCGGACTAGTGCGACGTTCCCCTGGAAACCGATGACTTGTTTGCCAGTGCAGGTTCCGGAAGTACTCCTCGACCATTGATCATTTAGTCCGTCTGAAACTACCATCCGCAACGCGTTCAATAATAAATATTGTGTGGTTGCTATCTTTCTTTGTCTGGAAAAAGCGTGTGATATCAATTGGAAATCTGGAATTCTTTTAGACCTCCATAAACTTTGTTTTCGTGGTTGTCAGCCTTTATTCATTCAAAACTTTCTGGCTGATCGGCAGTTCCAAGTCTGTATTGGCAGCACACTGTCGGACATCTATGGGCACGAGTTGTGTGTACCTCCTTCCATCCTTCAGAAGAATTTTCCCCGACGGTTCCAAATCTGAGAAGGGGGTTACCTCAACTGTGTATTATGCAACAGGTCCTTCTCACAAATGTTCTAAACACATTTCCACTGACAGCTTCATCTATACTGTAGAGGTGACAGCCTTGGTCATGGCAGTTGAAATAGTCTCTAAATGAAAACCTAGTTTTCCTCATTTTGTCGACTCATTTTCTGCTTTGGAGACCATTGCCAGCCGTAACCTCAAACTCCCTCAACTGTTGAAATTGTTCAAACTGTACACCTCTCTGAAATCAGATGGGTATAACATGGTTTTTGCTTGGGTTCTAAGACATGCGTGCAATTGAGGCAGCGAGTTGGTAGATCAATTTGCCAAGAGTGCATAAGAAAAGATAATCAGATTGTCTATTCCTCACACTGATATGATACTCAAATTCCAGGCTTAAGTCAAAAACCTCTGACACGAGTAATGGAACTTGCAAACGGATAAAAGAAATTTAAAATCGTCCAAACCTGAAAGTTTTTACCATTTCTTGAGGTGGCCATAAAAAAGTCTGTGCTGTTTGCATACAGGCCACTCCTTTTACACCCATTTTTGTCTTTTAAAGGTAATAAAGCTCCGTGGTGCATTTCATTTCATGCACCAGTCACAGTTGTAGTGGCATACTCTTTTAGAGTGTTGGGACGTGCATGATGTAGGACATAAACTTTACAGCAGACTCCATGAAATTCTTTTTCAGAGATGTCCCACCTAATGTGATCTTTGAATTTCTGAAAGAGATTAACATTTTTCATTTGATCTAAGATTTCACAGAAGAAATGTTTTAAACAAAATTTCCTTTGTGTTTTTAGATGTATTTTAAAGGGTTGTGTGGATGTCTTCAACGCAGTGACACCCCTGATATGGCCCTTTGCGGTTGGCTTGGCTATAAGCAACATTACTATACCTTTCAGATGGTTTGGCATTTGTCGGTGTTTGTTTTGTCTTTTCCTAGGAATTGGGGTCTCTTCTTTCACAGGTTCATCGCCTTTTTTCCAGGTTCGGTGCCGCCTTCGCACAAAGGGCTCAATGTAATTACGTAAGTATAGTGTTCCTTCATTCGCAGGTGTTATTCTTTCCTGGCTTCAGTGTCTTCTTCATTCAGAGATTTATATGGCTTTTGTCTTGGGCTTAGTCTTCTTTTCTAGGATCCAGTGTCTGTTTTCATTATTATGAATGCAATATAGCGCCTATCCACAGAAAGACGCCAAGCTGTAAGCACTTTACAATCCACACTCATTTTTCACATGGCCTTGCCGATAAGACGGTTTTGAATGTCGGTGTTCTGGGGAACGAGGACACACAATGGGGAGTACCAGAGGGAATGTTTCCTGGTGAGGAATGAAAGGCTGACTCGAGCTGTGGAGCAGGTCTTGTGAATCAAGGGATCTGGAGCATGGACGCATGCTTTCAGATCATTTTGGTTTGGGCTGCAGAGCTCTTGAGGATGTCTTTGATCCTTCTCCCGAGATATTTCCTAGTGCGCACCTGGTACTCCTGATCCGAGTGTCCTTTATCCACAGAAAGCCTGACATGGTAATCCGTTAGCATGTGAATCTTTTCATAGCTTTCAGATTTCACAAATAATTCTTAGCGTGTCGGCCAAATTACTTTTTAATGAGTCTGCCGAAAAGGACAAACATTACAAGACGGTTAATTGCCTACTCGCAAGGAAGCTGGTGCTCACCTTCCCTTTTTTTTCCCCCTTTTTTCTGAAGTTGTAGTGCTTTCGCGCTCTAGAGATAGCATCTTCCTTTCATACTGTGGACTTCTTTTACCGGTTTACTGTCTTCTTTTGATAGTTTTTAGTGCCTTCCCTCATAGACTTTGTCGGAACAGTTGCTGAATGCCATGAAACTGGTAAGAGATGTACGAGTGACTCCCCATAAACAGTTAAGTAAGTCCGAGTGAGTCATTAGATGCCCAGATCTGAGATGCGTCTCAGAATGAGTTAAAAACAGAACTTGCATCCCGAGGTGTATTTCCAACGTGCGTAGGTTCACAGTTCGCAAAGGAAGAGGAAGAGTGCCCACCATTACCCTCTTTCTGAAGTTCTGCATCCCTTCGTTGCCTTAAGTCATCAAAGTGGGTTCTTTGAATATGTGCATTCAACTTGACATTCCGTCTCCGTCTCCGATGCGGTGCTTCAAGTGCCAGAAAATTGGGTACGTCAGAATTTGCTGTTCTGGGGAGGAGGTGTGTGGTGAAAAGTCATGACCATTCCGATTTGTAAGCGTGGAAAAGACCTTAGCTCTGACAAGCTGCATCAGCAAGCTAATGGAAAAGATGGTCAAGCCCCATCTAATCCGTAAGCTGGAAACCGATGACTTGTTGGCCAGTGCAGGTTCCGGAAGTACCGCTCGACCGTTGATCATTTAGTCCATCTGAAAACCACCATCCGCAATGCGTTCAATAATAAACATTGTGGCTGCTATCTTTCTTGGTCTGGAAAAAGCGTGTGATATCACTTGGAAATCTGGAATTCTTTTAGACCTTCATAAACTTTTAGTGGTGGTCTGCCTTTATTCATTCAAAACTTACTGGCTGATCGGCAGTTCCAAGTTTGTATTGGCAGCACACTGTCGGACATCAATGGGCACGAGTTGTGTGTACCTCAAGGGAGCATTCTTCCTTCGGCCCTGTACAGTATCAAAATTAACGACATTGTCAGTTAAATAAACCGGGGTTCCGAGTCGTCTCCATTTGTTGATGACTTCGCACTCTATGCAGTTGGAGCTTCTTATGCCAGCATTCAGCGTCGACTCCAACTTTGTGTGGATGAGTTCGACAGTGGGCCGAGGAAAATGGGTTTAGCTTTTCAAGCACCAAAAACGCAGTGTATCCATTTTTACAATTTTCGTCAATTCTTTGCCGATCATGAAATTCATCTGGAGAAATCCACCTTTCCAGCGTGCAGTTGAGGTAACGAGTTGGTTGATCAACTTGTCAAGAGTGCATAAGAAAAGATAATCAGATTGTCTATCCCACACACGGATATGAAACCCAAATTCCAGGCCTACGTCAAAAAGCTCTGACAAGAGAAATGGAACATGCAGACGGATAAAAAAATTTAAAATCCGTCCAAACTCGATTTTTACCATATTCCTGAGGCGGCCATAAAAAGTCTTGTTCTGTTTGCATACAGGCCACTCTTTTTACACCTATTTTTATCTTTTAAAGGTGATGAAGCTCCATAGTGCATTTCATGTCATGCACCAGTCACAGTTGTAGTGGCATACTCTTTTAGAGTGTTGGGACTCGTTTGATATGAGACATAAACACTTTACAGCAGACTCCGTGAAAACGTTTTTCAGAAATGTCCTACCTAATGTGATCTTTGAATTTTTGAAAGAGATTTAACATTTTTCATCTGATCAAAGATTTTTTCGGAGGAAAGATTTTAAACATGGTTTCTGGTGCGGTTTTAGAAGGTGTGTTTAAATGGGTGTGTATTGATTTTTTTGTTATTACTTGTGAGGTAACGTTAATGCTGCGATTTCTCCGATATGGCCCTTTGTGGGGTAACGTTAATGCTGCGATTTCTCCGATATGGCCCTTTGTGGGCTGTTGGCAACATTACCTTACTTTATCATAGGGATTATAAAAACAAATTGTCAAAAGGGTTGGTGTCAGCTTGATTATAGTGCTGAATGCTTCCTTTCATATTCTTTAGTGTAATCGCCGTTCAAAATGTTAGTCTTTGTAGCATACGGTTGATGTCTTTTGTAAGGCTTTGGCCGCATTCACAGTCTTCACTTTCCCAGGTTTAGTATCTTCTTTTTGTCATAGACTGTACTGTCTTCTATATTCTCATGAATGTCCTTCCTAGACGTTAGTTTCTACTGTTCATGCTTTAGAGTATTCTTCGTCAGGATTTAGCGGCAACTTCTTGGTCAGAACGTAATCTACGGCTTCGTTTGTGGCAGGTCATAAAGGATGGTCTGTCTGCGAGAATCACAACTGGTCAACCTTGAGCCGTCGCACTACATCTTCCACTGCCACCTCCATCCTCACCCAGGGCATGCGACTCAAGGGACGACATGCTACCAAGATCGTCTTCCGAGTTCACAGCGTTACTGCAGGCTTCCAGAGAATCCGTTCTCATGGGATGCAGGAAGAATGGCGACTTCTGCTGGACCAACCCACTGCAGGGACTGGAGGATGCATTCACAACGGCAAGGGACAGAGAAGACAGGAAGCCTTGCCCAGAGAACAGTGAAGTGCGTGTCTAGTGTGCGTGTGTGTGTGTGAGTGACATTTGTGTTGCATAGATCTTGTACAAGGTCATCTGTTTCAGCATGGAATGACATGTTAGTGGGCATAGTTTCTTTCACTTTTTATTTTTCTTAATATGGAATCGTTTCAGATTTGGTGACAGCCCTGATATGACCCCCTTCCCCCCCAAATTCGGCTATGCTGTAAACAGAATGAACGTAAAAATGAAATCTCGTGTGTGTTTGATACGAAATGACTATTCTATAATGATAATGAACAACATTATGATGGATGGTAGATGTGTAGCTATGTGTATTAAGATGTTCATTTATGCACGGACGGGCGAGTTGGGGTGTGCGTGTACCTGTGTTTGTATGCAAGTGCTGGTTTGTATCTCTCTCTCTCTCTCTCTCTCTCTCTCTCTCTCTCTCTCTCTCTCTCTCTCTCGACTTTTTACTGCTGGAATGACGATGTGTTATCTATATGACATACTCCCCCCTTCGCCCATGGTGACATGGCTATCATTATGCTTTGTCTTCTCCATTTGTGCTTTATTTTCATTTTCCTCGTGCATTATAATTGTCTGTTTTGCATTTCCTCTGTATTTCTTTGTTTGTTCGATAGTTCTCTATTACAATGTGCTCTTTCCTGCCTGCACCCCACTGTCACCTGTCTCCCTCCCTCTCTCTGTCTCTGTCTCTGTCTCTCTCTCTCTCTCTCCCTTCCCTGCACTCCTTCCGCTCCTGCGTCTGTCTTTTATTTCAATTTCTTATTTTTTTTGACCGCTTTTGGATGCTCCTACATATATTTTCTTGACTTGGTTTGCATTGTTGACCCTACTCAAGGCGAGGACTGGATGTATAAAAGCACACCAGTGCTATCTTGTATCCTCGTAAATAATTGCTCTCTCTCTCTCTCTCTCTCCTCCTCTCTCTCTCTCTCTCTCTCTCTCTCTCTCTCTCTCTCGCGTAGTCTCTCTGTCCACATGCATATATATGCCATTTAGATGTCTTTCAGTAGTGTTGTACGAGTTATGCTATCTTGGAAGTGAAAAATCAAGGGTAAACGTAAGGTGTTCTCTGTGCAGCCTGGTTTAAAATGTAATAATTTGTGAATAGTCTTGCAACCGTTCTTT
This sequence comes from Conus ventricosus, assembly GCA_018398815.1. NCBI lineage: Eukaryota > Metazoa > Mollusca > Gastropoda > Neogastropoda > Conidae > Conus > Conus ventricosus. Next base: position 25,459,463 of record CM031606.1, read on the forward strand.
CCTGCTTTCGTTCGGGATGCGTTTCTGTTTTGTCATTGTTTTTATCTTTTTCTGGTGATATGATGTGTCCAAGTTATGATTTCCGCTATGGGTGTGTGTGTGTTTTCAGTCGGTCGTGTGTGTGAAAATCGGTATTTGTGCAGACTATCGTCGCTTACACGCGTTTTATGGGTACAGCTGAATTTTTGTTTTCTTTGCAGAATATAGCTCCGTCGGTCAAACCGGGCATCTATGCAATGAATCGGCCACAAATTACAATAATCCACGATGAGAAATATCTGAAAATCGTGTGCATTGCCTTAGAAATAGTAAAAATAGTCCTGGCGCACAGCGTTCAGAGAAAACTGACGTAGACATGCGAGCTAGCACTAGGTATAATGCAGGTCCCATAACGTTTTTCTAAAGGTTATAGGCCTTGACTAAGAATCTGTTGGGTTTTTTTAATGCACATAGCGTTCTAAGCAATCGAGGACAAAATATGATTGTTTCACTCGGCGACCGACATCCCACCCTTAATACCAGGAGGGATGGAAGGCTGCAAATGGACAATACAGTTTCTATTCTTTATTCTCTTTTCACGCAGAGGAAGACATGATCAACATGTTCTCAACAGACTCCAGAACGTCATCTCCATGTTGCAGACTATGTAGGCTCCATGCTCTCCCTTTCATTTCCAGCCCACTCATGATCCCAGGATAGAATGTAACGGGGAAGGAGAGATTAATTCATTCATTTTTCATAAACTCTGAAACAATGAAAGAAATTGTAGTGTTTCAGGGAAATCAAATGGTGTAAAAAGTTTGGCCCTCGATGCAAGAACACCATGGACATGAATCGCAACAGTGTTCAGGAGCTGTATGCTGATGGTTTCCAGCTGTGATGTGTTCACACCCTGTCCGACAACTTCAACATAAAGAAGTGCCGTGCACCTTCACCTGTATTTTCCACCTGTGACCATCTTTTGGGAAAACGGGGGCAGCGTACTTTGCTTTACTTTCTCGTCTCCTTCATCTTGCTGGGGAATGGCTTGGTTTAAGAGCAGTTTTTTTTTAGCACGCAAATAAAAGGAAACCATCAAAGTATTTGTTTTTCAGCTTTGTGTGCTGTCTGTGGTAGACTACCTGTACAATGGTTCTTGTGTCTCCAAGATATCATTTTTAGCTGGTAATGGTTTACAAAGTAGAATATATACTTTTTGTATAAAGAGCTGTGCAAAATTCAAGAACTATTTCTCATGTCCCAGAAAACCCATAACTTTTTTTTCGAGTTCTTTTCAAGTCTGATGCAAGTCCAATCTAAGTTTCAATTGATTTTTCAGGATTCAAAGGCAAAGGTACTTGACCATTATTAAACACAGAATAAAACAAATCGTCCTCCATATTTCTCTTCTATTTCTGATGTTGCTACTAACTTCTGCTACTCCATTGTGTTTGTCTCGCATGCTAATTTGAATGTATACAATCACACTACTCGTACGTAAGTACAGCTTCAAAATCTCTTTTAATTTGCCGTCTAGACTGTAAACATCTACTTTCCTCAGACTTTATTGACGTGCGACTGGAAATCCAATAAACTAACAGAAGTTTGGTGAAAAGACAGATGATAGCTCGTAGAAGAAGAAGTCACTGCTGAACAGTTCTATTTCTTGCTGACAGTTGCTTTATGTTTGCTTGGTTGTAAAGTGAACGATTTGTAATGACGAAACGGAGAATTCAGGAGAGTTGTAAAGGTAAAAGCTGGAACGCCAGGGGTATAGAAGTGGGGAGGCGTGTGTGTTTCTTCAACACGGTGTTAAACCTAACTGGATTATGACAGCCGTGTGCCAGCTCACTGTTTACTTCTTTCCGTCTTCAAGACCATCTCCTGTTGCCTCTCCCTAACATGCAGCAGACTGGTCCTGAGCATCGCAGCGGACCCAACTCAAAAACTCCTTCCTGAATCTGGTTCCAGTGAGGCAGTAGAGAAGAAAATTCACTGAACTGTTAGTGTACCACAGAAGTAAGACCACCACATAGGCCAACCGCTTTCTGGCGACTGACTTTGGATCCTGCATGGCGTACGCGTACTGGGTGTTATTCCACAGGAGCCAGATACACACAGGCATGGTCAGAAGCAGGAACGCGCAGGATAAAGTTAGAATCATGACTGAGGTCCTGGAAGCAGTTTTCTTGCGACTGTCGTTGCCGTGAGCAGCATTAGCACCGGAGACACTGCGAGCAGCCAGGGAGGCTGTAGACGTAGCCTTAAACAACGTCAACGATAGGATGACGTCGCACACAACCAGAACGGCAAAAGGCAGCAGGGAAGAGGCGCACATGTCGACCCATGTGAAGACTCGACGGTAGAACTGTGCATAACTGTCGGAGACAAATACACATGTGTTCTTTGATAGGCTCATGCCCACCAGGAAATGAGAATGGAGGGCAAAGGCAGTGGTGACGACGGCCGCGATGGCGACCCACGTTCTTCGCACCGTACACATCACCCGCACCTTGTGCGGCCAAATGACCGCCACAGTTCGCTGCCCCGTCACGCCCGTGACCAGCCAGGCAGAGAGAGTGTTGCTGAGGTACACCATGAAGTTACGAATCTTGCACGTGGCAGTGTGCAGTGTTTGCAGATCGACGTAGAATAGGTAGTCTGCCCATCGAATGAAAATACCAGTGTACAACAGAACCAAATCCGACACGGCAAGGGACATAAGAAAAGCATGTTGAGAAGAGTTGTGGTCCTTGATGCGACGCATGACGAAGATGGTAGAGATGTTTCCGAAAGATCCAAGGATAAGGAGAAATACAGGGTACACTTTCCATAGGAGCAGGGCTGCTTGGTACTCCACGAACTGGCTGAGGCCAGTGTCTGGCCCGTGCGTAGGTCCAGTGTCATTTTCTGCTCTTTCTGTGATGTTTTCCATATTTCTTCTTGCTGAGACACTCCTGTAAACGTTCACTATGTCTGAGTAAGCGCGCACACACACACACACGCACACGCACACGCACACACGCACACAAACGCACACAAACCACCATCACCACCACCACCACCACCACCACCGACAAAATCATGAATAGTGCTTATATGGACGCACACCACCACCACCACCATCACCACCACCAACGACGGCAACAGCAACAATACAATACAAGAACATGTTTATTTAGGCATACAGTTAAGTAAGTACTTTGCAGATTGAAAGATGAATAAAAGATCTACCATTTTCTATGAATATGCCTATTTGTACTCTGTTTCTCTCTCTCTCTCTCCTCCTCTGTGTGTGTGTGCGCGCTTGCGCATGCGCGAGTCATTTGCGCTAGAGTGCTTACCTACCTGCGCATATCCTTATATCGGAGTTTTGCCTCGTCGAAAATAAAAGTCAGTATTTCGGTGCATAGTTAAGAGATTTAAGCAGTGGCTACGCACTTTCATCGTAAAATTTGTGACCATTTTGCACCGAAAGAAACAAGTTGTCTCCTGTCTCGCCGTTACAGGGTTTGTCTACCTTCTGGGGCATCAACCCCCCCCCTCCCCGATCAGGTTCTGTCTCCGAGGTCAGCATAGTACGGATCGCCCTGTAACTTGTGCATGCTGCTCTCTCTACCCGCCCACACCGGCAGGGAAGGGGATGGGGGGATCTTTAGCTTACAGTCCATATGACTGAAGCCTTGTCTGTGCTGTGCAAAGCCTGAAGATGACGACCTGATCACCTCTGCCCAGGAGACGCATGATTTTCTTGCTACCATCCGACTCCTGTACTGAAGCTTTTCGTCAGGGTCTTCTGCTTATGAAACGTGTTCACCTGCTGCTCCCAGCAGACACTGACTGCAGTCTGATGGTTCAGAACGCGTCAGTTCTGTCGGTCGTTACGTTTGTAGTATGCCGTTATTGATCCAAGTCACTGGCAAGTGCGATGATGACGTAAAGGATCACGCACCCGCATAAAAAAGGGAGATAATTTCACCGGCCGTAGTTAAGAATAATGGATACTTATAGCACACCTTCCAGAAAACCGGTCTAAGTGCTGTACACTAATGATTGTAATAATAATAATAATAACTGTCATAACCACCACCACCACCACTACTACTACTACTACTACTACTACTTCATACATACATGTGTTAATACATTCGTACATACATACAGTTCTACTTAACGCATTCCGCAAATAACATACATATACATACAAAAATGCATTCGGCAAGCTATGCATACAGCAGACAAATGAGCACACCCAAGTACACTCTTCTCTACCGAAATGGTTACACAGATACATGCACACTAATCGCACACATTGCACAGGTGCAGTGTGGCGAAAACAATGGACAGACCACGTCCAGACTGAAGACATGAGTTTTAAGCTAAACTTAAAAAGAGACGAGGGAACCAGAGCAAGATCTTTGTCCGTAAGTCGTAGTTCAGATATGACATGCCCTAAGAAGTCCACTGTAAGTGGAGAACGAAGCAGGCGGGACGGAGTGTACATTTGGAGGAAATCGGAAAGATCCTCTGGTCCAATGCTACCGACAACAGAAAAAAAAACTCGGCATAGATAGCTTTTAATCCATTCGGTCGCAAACAGGTTCAGGGGACGGGCTTTTTACCTTCCGCCTTTCTATTAGATCTTAAAGGGTAGGCCGAATGCCCATCTTTCGGATAAGAAAGAAACCGAGATCATGTGTGCTGAATGCGTTTGGTGCACATAAAACGGCCCATGGCATGAAGGAGTTGTCTTCAACTGAAAAATCTTCGGAAAGTCTCCACTGCAGTACAGGCACAGAAGCAGGCGGGGAAAAAAAAAAAGATGACGGCACAATATGACAGCGCAGTGTAGCCTGCGAGAGTAGCATGAATTTCACACGGGGGAATACTTTGTGACGATGAAGGTACTCCATGCTGTTCAATATGATGCTGAAGACGATCAGAAACCACCAAACAATGGGTCACACTCTACCTTCGACCATTCCTGTCGTGGTAGGTTGGGTTTCCGTAGGCCATCCGTCCATCAGTGTAGTATTTAGGTGGGAAAATATTTTTCTGACCTACCCGACGGAAGGGGGTAGACAAAGCTTAGCTGCCCCCATATAAAACTACCAACCAAAGAATTGGTGAATATTAGAAATTCTGTAAAGTAATACATGACGAACAAACAGAAGAACACAAGTTATTGTCGTCTGCCATTTTGTCGGCATATGGATCAAACGAGAAGCCTGTGTGCTCCATTGTGATCTAATGCCTTCTGACTCAGCTGGTCACGTGGCAAAAAAAACATAACGATGTTGCTGTCACATGCAGTAACTTAAAACGGATCTTTTACGTAGCGGAATCTCCGTCAGTCAGGATGGCTATCCACTAGTGGAAAAGAGAAAAACGCGGCCATTTGTAATATTGGAACCATGGACTCGGGATTCTCTCTCGCTCCCAAAGCAAGTACATTTCCACTGGGCCAATCCGCCTTCACAATTGGTGCCTGGAACGAAGCCGCTGGCGAACAGACCGGCATAGAACGTAAGGAGGCTGAATACCTCTCCTCGTCTTTAGCAGATTGCTTGGGTGAGGCATGTGTGTCGCACGACTTCCGGTCCAGACCCTTAAGAAGGGTTCAATAGGAGGGTTGACGCCCAGTATGAGAAAATAGCCTGGAGAGATAGTGTGGATGTCTGGACTCGCCAAAACACTTCTGCTGTGCTGCGCATGATTCGAGGACAAGGAGTAAGCTGTGAAGACCCTTGGGCTGTCCATGCTGTCTGGGGGACATGTGAGACAAGGGGTCAGCTGTGAAGACCTTTAGGCTGTCCATGCTGTCTGCGGGACCTATGAGACAAGGAATAAGCTGTGAAGACCCTTGGGCTGTCCATGCTGTCGGAGACCTGTGAGACGAGGAGTAAGCTGTTAAGACCCTTGGGCTGTCCATGCTGTCTGAGGGACATGTGAGACAAGGAGTAAGCTGTGAAGACCCTTGGGCTGTCCATGCTGTCTGCGGGACCTATGAGACGAGGAGTAAGCTGTGAAGACCCTTGGGCTGTCCATGCTGTCTGAGGGACATGCGAGACAAGGAGTAAGCTGTGAAGACCCTTGGGCTGTCCATGCTGTCTGAGGGACATGTGAGCAGGGGACCGACGTTAGCGTGAGCCTTTGAACAACAGCAAAATTTAGGATGGCATGACTGGCTGGTGTTCTCGGTTCACGTGCTTCTGTGACTTCACAGGTTAGTACAGCGGACAGAACGGTGACGTTATGGTGTTGAACTTCTTAGTATAGGAAAGGACAACCATGCCCATTATTTGTTTAAAAAAATCTCTGGCGCTGAAGACAACTGATGACTGGTACAACCCCAGACTGTGGACTCGCATCTTTACGGATGGATCCTCAAAAGGAGCAGTGAGGAACAGTGAACAGGCGTTGTCATCATCCACAAGGATGGAAGACTCGCCCTAGGGGTCTTTTCAACTGGAAAGATCTCCAACTATAGAGCGGTGTCGGCAGTACCTCCCATGCTCTTCCTTTCCCATGTATCCACAAAAGAATCTTCTTCGCGGACTGCAGATCTTCGCAGATGAGATTCAGAATATGAGAAGTGAACAGCCACTGTAGGGCACCCAGACACCCACCATGAACCCTCAAAACAATTCACTATCACACTCCATTGGATTCCATACCACTGTCGGGTCTCATGAAACTACAAAGGCTGATGCTCTAAGACAATGACAATGGTTTATTCATGTAAGCCATGGCCCCTAATGGAGGGGAAGGTGAACACAGTTACCTGTGTTCTCATTTATTCCGTGATCTGGAATCCAATCCCGATGCACTTTCTTGTAATATATCGGTGATCTTTATTTCTAACGTTTGAATATATACGGTCCCCCAACTCCTTCGCCTTCCAACCTTGTGAATTGGCTTTGTAAAGCCTGCCACAATAAACGGCATTCATGCTCTAAGACAGCAACAGAGTGGATCCGTTCAGCCACCAGTAGCCTATAGAGAGGTTAAAACACATGCACAACCACTGCCGGTCCTAAAGAAGGATGGGCACAGACAGTGGTGTAGACTCGATCCACCAACTCCACAGAGAGGCACCAGCACGCAACCCTTTCCAGATAGACTGTCCACTGCAGATGACTAAATTACTTCCAACAACTAAAAGAATTTGCTAATGTCCACGTGGCACCGGACTACAGACCTCATAACACATCCTTCAGGACTGTCCCACTGTGAGATTCTGTGTCGCAAACTCGCCCAGAGGGCGCGGAACTGCGGGTGCAGCTTTGGGGTTGCAATCGCCATTGACATGGCTGCCAGACTTTCGACCTGACCCGGCCAGTCATATCAATAGAACAACAACGAAAACAAGAAGAGGAAAAGAACAGTGGATTAGCCTACATTCAGAATTAACATTCACATCAGTAATAATGAAATTGCAAATGCTGATAAGCAGCTCAGAAGATTTAGTGAAAGATACTTATATACAAATATACATACAACATCTGAGCCGGTGAAGATGGCGTTTTGTCTCGCATGAGTAACTTGTGAATGTATATGATTAGGCATTCACAGTTTTGTGTGTGTATATGGGCACGCATCTGTGTGTGTGCGTGCGTGTTTTGCGGTAAATTTCAACTTTGGCATTTTTTTTCTGTTAGTACAAAATTACTGTAAATAAACCTTGGCAAAGTCATAGATGTTATGTAACACGTTTTAACTGTCCCATGTGTGGAGAGGTGTCACCAAATCCTATCGGCCATAAATATGTGATTAATATTTTTGCCATAAAATCAATATTAAAACATTGTCATGTTCTTAGATATTATGGTCACTTAAAATGGCTCTGCTTTGTCCATTGATATGCATGTTAAATGGTAACGGATACACATTCTGCAGCAAATGACAAGTTAAACATCTGTCGTGATCAGACTTTTTCATGCCAAATTTAAATAAAATGTTAGTAACCCCCCAAGAGAAACGTGGACAAACGAGTCGCAAGACGAAACACGACGCGTTTCGTTTCTTGTGACTCTCGTCTGGCCACGTTTCTCTTGGCAGTTCGTTTTTTTTTTTAAAGATTTGTTTAGATTTCGGCCTGCAGTCGTCTCACTTTGCAACTGGATCATTTTCATGCCATTTGTATCTGACAGAGGCGGAAATACGATTCAGTGTCTGACAGAATATAGAGCCGAGACCAAATACTCAGGAAAGCGTCATGCACGTGACGTCAAATACTACATAACGACGATGACGCACATTTTGAGTAGAGAGACAATTTGTCTACCTGACAGAAATAGATTTCTGGAATGAACTTCTTCTTCTTCTTCTTCTTCTTCCTAAAATACTGGTTCACTCAAAAACGAGTAGGTCACCAGCGCGCATATTAAAAAATAAAATAAAATAACATAAAACAGTGCGACTCTGACTGTTGGCCCCTGGAGCAAATTTGGCAACAAGGGGTCGCACTCGATTTAAAAGCAATGGCCAAATTCAGGCCCAGGTGATAATAAAATATCTGGGGAAATAAAAATAGAAAATCATCAATATGCAGATCTCAAAACTGTCGAATCAATTTGTCCCTTGAATGAGATTGCACTTGTGGCAATCTTGATGGCACCCGGCAGTGAGTTCCACAGCCGTACAGAACTGGGATAAAAAGAATGTAAGTGGCTGTCAATATTTGATGCAGGTATGGTATAACATTGACCGCCACTCCTGGTGCTACTTTTATTCAATACTAGTTGTTCCATTGGAATATCAATTACTTTAGCTCTGCCTTTGAAAAAGGTGTTAAGTTTAATAAAAGCTCTTCTCTCTTCTAAGGGTTTCCATTCTAATTTCCTCATGTTCTTCCTAGTATTCCCCTTTTCTCTGATGTGGTTCCCTGTTACGAACCGTGCTGCTCTCTTCTGAATCTTTTCGAGGTTATCAATGTCCTTTAGATGGTAAGGATCCCAAACTGAGCAACCATATTCCAGTACTGGTCTAACCAGTGTTTTGTAGCAGTCGTCTTTAACCTTTTGGGGGCAGTCATTGATGTTCCTGTATAAGAAAGCTAAGATGTTATTTGCTTTCTTACATACTAAATTGTAATGTTCTTTCCATTTGAGACGACTATCTATAATCACGCCTAAATATTTTGCAGCATTAGTTTCTTTAAGAATAGTATTATGGATAGAATAATCTGATCTAATTGGTGAGCGTTTGTTACATATACGCAACACTTGGCACTTTTGGGGATGAAATTCCATTTTCCAAGTTCTTTCCACTCTTGTAAAGCGTTTAGATCTTCTTGTAGAATGCGAGTATCATTCTTGCTTCCGATTGTTCTATATACTAAACTGTCATCTTCGAGAGGTGCACTAAGGGTCGGTACGTAACTGATATCAAGAACGGTAGTAATTAAGGTCAGGATATTTTCAGAGTGCTGCTGTTGGAGCAGAGTGAAAAAAATAGAGGGTATAGAAGTGGATGAGGGTGGGGAAGGGACTGGAAGTTAGCAACCAGAGCGAGACAAGACAGACAGATGCATGCGGAGGAGAGTGAAGAGGACATCGCCATAGGGCACGGAAGAAATGCTGGGCCAACACATTCTCAAAAGTAAGGCCTTTCTTTGCCGTCTCTACTGCTAGTACAGGCTGCCACAACAGCTTCTGAACTCGTCTTCGAGTGAAGTTGTTGGAATTGTATTCGTATACCTCTCTCAATCCTCGCCCACCCTGTGCCTTACATTCTGTCGCTTCACATATTCAATATCGATAATTTATATCAAACGATGTGGAATTTTCGATGTCTTGTATCAGAAGGGGGGGGGGGGGGGGAAGTATGGGGCATTCCCATAATTGAAGGACTGAATTGCTCATTTGGTAAGCTCACAGGAGTGGGTGGAATTCAGTCCAGGAGCCCGACATAAAAACTGGGCATTCTCACTGCTTACTCAACGTGGTGGTCTTGATGCTGTATAAGGTCTCTCCCACTATGTGGTAGTCTTGATGCTGTATAAGTCTCTCCCACTACGTGGTAGTCGTGATGCTGTATAAGGTCTCTCCCACTATGTGGTAGTCTTGATGCTGTATAAGGTCTCTCCCACTACGTGGTAGTCGTGATGCTGTATAAGGTCTCTCCCACTATGTGGTAGTCTGATGCTGTATAGGTCTCATCCCACTACGTTGGTAGTCGTGATGCTGTATAAGGTCTCTCCCACTATGTGGTAGTCTTGATGCTGTATAAGGTCTCTCCCACTACGTGGTAGTCGTGATGCTGTATAAGGTCTCTCCCACTACGTGTAGTCTTGAAGCTGTACCAGGTCTCTCCCACTATGTGGTAGTCTTGATGCTGTATAGAGTCACTCCCACTATGTGGTAGTCTCGATGCTGTATGAGAGTCTCTCCCACTACGTGGTAGTCTTGATGCTGCATAAGGTCTCCCACTACGTGGTAGTCTTGATGCTGTATAAGGTCTCTCCCACTACGTGGTAGTCTTGATGCTGTATAAGGTCTCTCCCACTACGTGGTAGTCTTGATGCTGTAGAGAGTCTCTCCCACTACGTGGTAGTCTTGATGCTGTATAAGGTCTCTCCCACTACGTGGTAGTTGATGCGTAAGAGTCTCTCTTCCACTACGTGGTAGTCTGATGCTGATATAGAGTTCTCTCCCCTACGTGGTAGTCTCGATGCTGTATAGTCTCTCCACACGTTTGATGTCTCGATGCAGTATAGAGTCACTCTCCACTACGTGGTAGTCTCGATGCTGTATAGAGTCTCTCCCACATTTCACGTTGTAGTCTCGATGCTGTATATTCTCTCCACTAAGTGGTAGTCTCGATGCTGTATAGAGTTCTCTCCCACTACATGGTAGTCTCGATGCTGTATTAGAGTCTCTCCCACTACGTGGTAGTCTGATGCTGTATAATGTTTTCCCCGACCATGTGGTAGTCTTGATGCAGTAGAGAGTTTCCCCCCTATGTGTGTCTTGATGCTGTATAAGGTCACTCTCACTACGTGGTAGTCTTGATGCTGTATTAGGTCTCTCCCACTACGTGGTAGTCTTGATGCTGTATAAGGTCTCTCCCACTACGTGGTTGTCTTGATGCGTATAAGGTCTCTCCCACTACGTTGTAGTCTTGATGCTGTATAGAGTCTCTCCCACTACGTGGTAGCCTTGATGTTATATAAGGTCTCTCCCACTACGTGGTAGTCTTGATGCTTATAAGGTTTTTCCCACTATGTGTTAGTCTTGATGCTGTATAAGGTCTCTCGACTAGTGGTAGTCTGATGCTGTATAGAGTCTCTCCCATACGTGGTAAACTGATGCTGTATAGAGTCTCTCCCACACGTGGTAGTTTGATGCTGTATAAGGGGTTTCCCACTATGTGGTAGTCTTGATGGTGTAAAGGGCTCTCCATAGGTACCCCGTCGTATAGAGCTCTCCCACTATGTGGTAGTTTTTGATGCTGTATAAGGGCTCTCCCTAGTGGTAGTTCTGATGCTGTAAAAGAGTCTCTCCCACTACGTGGTAGTCTTGATGCTGTATAAAAGTCTTCCCACTACGGGTATCTGATGCTGCCACATGGTGTCTCGGCGTAAGAGTCTCTCCCTACTGGTAGTCTTGATGCTGTATAGGTTTTCCACCATGTGTAGTTTGATGCGTGAGGTTCCCCGCTATGTGGTAGTCTTGTGCTGTTAAGGTCACTTCATAGTGGTAGTCTTGATGTTATAAGGTCTCTCCTAGTGGTAGTTTGTGCTGTTAAGGTCTCTCCACTGTGGTAGTTTGATGCGTATAGGTCTTCCCCTACGTTGTATTGATGCTGTATGGTTCTCACTGTGGTAGCTGTGCTTATAAGGTCTTCCCCTAGTGGTAGTTGTGCGTATAGGTTTTCCACTTGTGGGTCTGTGCTGTATAAGGTCCTCGCATACGTGGTGTTTGAGTGTTAGAGTCTCTCCTACGTGGTAGCCTCGTGCTGTTGAGTCTCTCCACTAGGGTAGTTGTGTGTTAGGTGTCCCTATGTGTGTCTGATGGTTTAAGGTTTCCCACTAGGTAGCTCGATGTTATAGGTCTCCCACTTGTGGAGTCTTGATGTGTAAGGCTCTCCCTATGTGGTAGTCTTGATGCTGTTGAGTCTCTCCATACTGGTAGTCTTGATGCTGTATAGGTCTCTCCACTACGGGTATTCTTGAGCTGTAGAGTTCTCCACTTGTGGTGTCTGATTGTATGAGTCTCTCCACTATGTGGTGTTCGAGCTGTATAGATTCTATGTGGCAGTCTTGTGTGTATAGAGTTCTCCCACTAGTGGTAGTCTGATGCTGTATGAGTTCTCCCACTACGTGGTGCTCGTGCTGTATAGAGTCTCTCCATCGTGGTGTTGATGGATAGAGTCTCTCCCACTACGTGGTGTCTCGGCTGTATGGTCTCCCCACTCGTGGTACTCGATGCTCTATGAGTCTCTACTTGTGGTGTCTTGTGTGTATGGTCCTCCCACTAGTGGTAGTTTGATGCTGTATAGGTCTCTCCCCTACGTGTGTCTGTGTGATGGTTCCCACTCGGGTGTCTTGATGTGTATAGAGTCTCTCCCTACGTGGTGGTTTGGGCTGTATAGAGTCTCCCATATGTGGTAGTCTCGTGCTGTTATGGTCCACTATGGTAGTCTTGATGCTGTTGAGTCTCTCCACTACGTGGTAGTCTCGATGCTGTAGGTCTCTCCACTACGTTGTGTTCGTGCTTATAGAGTTCTCACTTTTGGTATTTGATGCTGTATGGTCCTCACTATGGTATCCGTGTGTTAGTCTCCATACTGTAGTCTTGTGCTGTATAGAGGTCTCCCACTACGTGGTAGTCTTGATGCTGTATAGAGTCTCTCCCACTACGTGGTAGTCTGATGCTGTATAGGTCTCCCATACGTGGTAGTCGTGTGCTGTATAGAGTCTCTCCCATACGTGGTAGTCTTGATGCTGTATAGGTCTCTCCACTACGTGTAGTATTGATGCTGTTAGTGTCTCCCTAGTGGTAGTCGGAGCTGTTAGAGTCTCTCCATACGTGGTAGTCTTGATGCTGAATAGGTCTTCCCACTGTGTGGTAGTCTTGATGCTGATAAGGTCTCTCCCACTACGTGGTAGTCTTGTGCTCTATAAGGTCTCTCCCACTACGTGGTAGTCTTGATGCTGATTAAGGTCTCTCCCACTACGTGGTGGTCTTGATGCTTATACGGTCTCCCACTAGTGGTAGTCTTGATGCTGAATAGGTCTCGCCCACTAGTGGTAGTCTTGATGCTGAATAAGGTCTCTCCCATACGTGGTAGTCTTGATGCTCTATAAGGTCTCTCCACTACGTGGTAGTCTTGATGCTGAATAGGTCTCTCCCACAATGTGGTAGTCTTGATGCTGTAGAGAGTCTCTCCCACTATGTGTGTCTTCATGCTGTGTAAGGCTCTCCCACTATGTGGTAGTCTTGATGTTGTATAGAGTCTCTCCCACTATGTGTAGTCTTCATGCTGTATTAAGGTCTCTCCACTATGTGGTAGTCTTGATGCTGAATAGGTCTCTCCCACTATGTTGTAGTCTTGATGCTGAATATGGTCTCTCCAGTACGTGGTAGTCTCGATACTGTATAGGTCTGTCCCACTACGGGGTAGTCTTGTGCTGTATAGAGTCTCTTCCATTACGTGGTGGTCTTGATGCTGTATAGAGTCTCTCCCACCACGTGGTAGTCTCGTTGCTGTATAGTGTCTCTCCACTACGTGGTAGTCTCGATGGTGTATAGAGTCTCTCCCACTACGTGGTAGTCTCGATGCAGTATGGAGTCTCTCCCACTGCGTGGTAGTCTCGATGCTGTAGAGAGTCTCTCCCACTATGTGGTAGTCTTGATGCTGTATAAGGTTCTCTCCCACTACGGGGTAGTCTTCATGCTGTATAGAGTCTCTCCCACTCCAGGGTTAGTCTTGATGCTTATAGAGTCTCTCCACTACGTGGTAGTCTGATGCTGTATAGAGTCTAAGGTCTCTCCCACTACGTGGTAGTCTTGATGCTGTATAGAGTCTTTCCACTACGTGGTAGTCTTGATGCTGTAGAGAGTCTCTCCCACTATGTGGTCGTCTTGATGCTGTATAAGGTCTCTCCCACTACGTGGTAGTCTTGATGCTGTATTAGAGTCTCTCCCACTACGTGGTAGTCTTGATGCTGTATAAGGTCTCTCCACTACGTGGTAGTCTTGATGCTGTATAGAGTCTCTCCCACTACGTGGTAGTCTTGATGCTGTATAGAGTCTCTCCCACTACGTGGTAGTCTTGATGCTGTATAGAGTCTCTCCCACTACGTGGTAGTTTTGACGCTGTATAGGGTTTCTCCCACTACGTGGTAGTCTTGATGCTGTATAGAGTCTCTCCACTACGTGGTAGTCTTGATGCTGTACAAGGTCTCTCCCACTATGTGGTAGTCTTGATGTTGTTATAGAGTCTCTTCCCATACGTGGTAGTCTTGATGCTGTATAAGGTCTCTCCCACTCTGTGGTAGTCTTGATGTTGTATAGAGTCTCTCCCACTACGTGGTAGTCTTGATGCTGTATAAGGTCTCTCCCACTTGTGGCAGTCTTGATGTTGTATAGAGTCTCTCCCATATGTGGTAGTCTTCATGCTGTATTAAGGTCTCTCCCACTACGTGGTAGTCTTGATGCTGTATAAGGTCTCTCCCACTACGTGGTAGTCTTGATGCTGTATAGAGTCTCTCCACTACGTGGTAGTCTTGATGCTGTATAAGGTCTCTCCCACTACGTGGTAGCCTTGATGCTGTATAAGGTCTCTCCCACTACGTGGTAGTCTTGATGCTGTATAAGGTCTCTCCCACTATGTGGTTGTCTTGATGCTGTATAGAGTCTCTCCCACTATGTGGTAGTCTTGATGCTGTATAGAGTCTCTCCCACTATGTGGTAGTCTTGTGCTGTATATAGTCTCTCCCACTACGTGGTAGTCTTGATGCTGTATAGAGTCTCTCCCACTACGTGGTAGTCTGATGCTGTATAGAGTCTCTCCACTGCGTTTCCTTCCCCTCGTTCCACTTGCGCTGCCTCTACTCCCTGAGATGGTTTATCTTCCATATCTTCCACCTCACCTTTTCATGGTAGTGTCATGTGTGTGGTATTTTTGTGTTTGTGTAACCCACTGAGTGCTCTCATGGGGTTATAAGACCTGTAACGCAGAGTTTTTGATGTGCTGCGTGGAAGGTTATATTATCACGCATCTATCCACGCAACAATCGAACGCTGCAGTTCATCTAGTAGCAGGTCTGCACGTTATGTTGATCCGTGGAAATTAGCACAAACTTATGATCCACATTTCATTCATCTGGACTTGAATCTGCCAGGGTCAGAGTAAGAAGCAATCAGCCGGCGTGGCGCAATTATGAGCATCGCGGAGGCAGTAGGTTCATCCCGTTAGAGCCATTCATTTCTAGGATTTTTCGGCCACGAAGAGCTTATACCAGAGTTCATCTATGGGCTCAACTGGGAAGACGGGAAGCACACAGTCGAGTTTTATCTTTTTCAGGGATGCGTATTTTAGAGTATTCCTCAAATTTACTAATGAACACTCCAGGTGCCTGCATCTCTTGGGCCTGAATAATGCCAGGATATCATATAAAAGTGGGCATAACGTTGAATTCGCCCTGTTATGTAGTTTCAGACCAGAAGGAAACTGCTTAGCTTCATAGCATCGTAGTCATTCTCACTGATCAGCATTAAAAAGTCTCAAATTCTGTGAACCGTCATTCGGTGCCCTCAGTGTGGCCCCGACGGAACGAACAGAGGAATGGGATATAGGAGTGTGTGTGTGTGTGTGGTGTGTGTGTGGGGGGGGGGGGGGGGGGCAAAGGGTTAGTTTTGAGTTATGACCTGCGGATGCCGAAACGAAGCAGTCGCCACTACATGTCGTGAATGGGCCTGTTGGTTATTACCGATCGCATTTTCTTCCATTCGGCGTCCTAATGACTCCTCATAGACATTAGAGGAGAAGGAGGGGAAGAGAGAAAAAAAGAATGGCAGGGTAGCTACAGAAGTCTGTAAATGGTGCACCTCGACGTATATTTCCAGTACTGAATTGCAGAGGATGAAGCAAAGTTTAAACTACATAGTCTTTGTTCCAAATTCTTTCCATTTAATAGCCATGTCATCTTTTTGCAAACAAGATATATGCTGACTTTTAGAATTAGAGGCAAGAAAGGACACCTTTCTGGTGATGTGCCATCATTTTCCCCATGCATCAATATGATGTCTGTTGATTGGTGGACAAGAGAATCTCACTGCTCACCTGCGGGCCTCCAGAAGTTGGAGACTTCATAGCGACTGATATCAAACGATACGTCATTGTATGGACTGGTGGTTCTAGGTCTGTTGCAGAGGGAGCGAGGACATGTGTGTCACTGTGTCTCAGAACACGTGACGTTGGACCCTGTTGGAATATAATCTTCAACTGAGGTGGTGCGACTGGTGTTCCTCATCTTTGCATCGAGTGCAGACGACCACGCAAAGGCCACTATATATCTACTAGGGAAGGATGGCACATTCCATGAATGGAACCGAGTACGTTCAAATGTGCATTCAAAAAGTTGAGTTAGAAAATTCACAAAACAAAACAGTAAGATAAAGGACTTAAAAACAGGTGTCCTAACAGTGCGGTCTACTATTAGTCCATCTTTGCTTGCCATTCTCTTACCTGATCCTTTTCTCCTCCTAGACAAAGACAGACAGAAAAAAGGCTGGAGTATTTCCAGCAGCATCTTTCACTGGTCTGCGCCAGTGAGATTTCAATGGCAATTTAAGTGTGCACCCTGGCGATAAACACTCAAAACAGGTTGCATGGGAAACACAACACGATTGCTTTGCCTAACAGAAAAACAAACAAATTCATGTAACCAGAATTTTCAAATTTACCGGGCCTAAAAGGACAAACACAAAAAGACGTCACGAGAGATTGTTTTTATGTCTAACAGTACTCCCATCAAAAGGAATAAATGACAGTGCTCACAACAACAACAGCAGCAGCCGCAACAGCAGCAGCAGCGGTAACAACAACCAAAAGAAACAAACAGAATCACAATTTTATTGTGATGCATTTACTTTGTCTGGGACCGAGAAAGAAAGTAAGCGAGCTGGTTGATTTGTTCTGATGTGGAAGTGATTGAAACTATATGGAAGGCAAACTGTTTGCCCCATAATTACTTGGAACTTGCCAGCCACTTCAAGCAATGGCACGATGTCCCTTTCTCGTTGTAAACTAATTGGGATCTCTATCCAACAGTTTCTTACCGATGTACGCAACAGGAGGCAATATTTCTTGAAATTATTGTGACAATATAGCATCGGCTTCATTGCGACAGGCATCTGTTTTAACCACAAAAGGTAGATCAATATATTGCAATTTCCTCACCGGTAGAGATGCCATAACTTTTTGAACTGCATGAAACCCGCACTTGCAAGCATCTCTAATCACAATGTTTTATTGTTGTTGTTGCTGCTGTAGTTATTTTCTCTGTGTTTTTGGTCAGTTTGGTAAGGGGAACAGAGACGTAAGCGAAATGGGGAATAAGCTATCGTTGATAGCTTCTTGATCCAAGCTGTGAATGAGTGTTTCTTTGTCACTGAAATTGGGAAAGGGAAAATCTTCATTCCTTTATCCTCCTCGGGATACAGAATTTCCTTGGAAGCCAACTGTCCTAACAATTAAGGAACCAGCCTACATTTTGGAGAGGCGAACAGTAAGACCTGCGTTTTTCAGGGTGATAAATACTCCTGTCGAGTGACCTGGATGGCTCGTCCACTGTGCGCTTGCCATTGAATGTCATTAAAGATTTTTAAAGCTGGAGATCTCATTGTACTTAGTTTGTGAATGAAATGGGTGAATACGACAGGAGGTTCGAAGGGCATGTGTGTCTATTGAAATACACTGTAAGGCATTTGAAAGGTTGTTTTTCTTTGTCCACTAGTTTAATAGGAATTTGTTAACACTCTTTGAGTTACTAAACTTTGGTGACGCAATAGGTTGCACTCACTTGACAAAATTCCTTGAATATCGGGAATGGTTTCAGAATTAAAAACCCGGTAAGTTTGTTTAAGTGTCTGATGTGAAAGCAGAATCTGACATTGCCATTTTTTCAGTAGCATAACAATGGAGGATGATTGTGAGGGGTTAGACTGTTCAATGGCGTGTATGTTTAACAAATGTAGCAATTTCACTGGACGTTGAACGAAATTTGATGATGTTTCAATCTTACTGAATCACTGGATGTCAGATCTACCTCGTGAGTAACCCTTCTCAACCAGAGATATCAGTGAGAATTTCGTAAGATCGTGGAGAACGTCCTTAAGGTCTGTATCAATTTTTGCATTTGACACGGTCTTATGTTAACGTGAGGAAAGAGTTGGTAGGAAAATCACACATTAAAGTCATCATCATCAACAATACCGACATACGGATGTACATGATCGGAACCGTCACCTTCAAAAACAGCAACTCATGAGGGAAGATCGGTCCCAGACTCATGACCATGGGAAATAAGCAGTAGATTGCCAGTGCACTAACATTACGTCTGGGGCAATTTGTCTCAACAGATTTGCTTGATAAATCTTTGTTTATTCTTTCATCTTTATAGTTGGACCCAAGGACTTCTGTAGAATTAAAAGGCTCACGCCGACT
Source organism: Conus ventricosus (assembly GCA_018398815.1). NCBI lineage: Eukaryota > Metazoa > Mollusca > Gastropoda > Neogastropoda > Conidae > Conus > Conus ventricosus. The sequence goes on from CM031606.1 coordinate 25,478,120, forward strand.
CATCAATAGCTTGTTGTGAGCTGTAGGTTATACAGGACTAAGGCTTCATCGTTTCTTGAAATGTATGTACCAACGTCTTCGCCAGTTGCAAAGAAGGCATATTAATAGACTGTGTTTGTGGTGTCTGCCAGTATGTACTTTGAATCAAAGAGGTAAGGAACCATACGATCTTTATACTCATCAGTCTCATTCCAAAGCATAAGCAGTAGTCCAATACACCATAAGGTCAACGACCAAGATGAATTTCAAGCAAGGAGACCACAGTGCTTTCATTTAATACATCTCTGTATTAAAGCTAAGAGCCTGATGTTAACTGTCCCAGTTTTCTGGTTGATTTTTGTCACCTTTTGAGCATAGTTTTGAGAGTCTATTTAAATGTTCTGCCAAACCGTTCAATAGTCCATAATGTGGCAAGGTGTAAACTAATTTGATAGAGAACTGATAACAGATCAGTTTGGTTAAATCTGAGGCGAACTACGTATAATCACTTAGGACCTACTTAACATAAACTCTCATGGGGAAAAAGGACATGAGCTCTTAATTGACACTTATAGTGTCGATGACCTTCATGGGTACTGCCTCTGAAAGAACGAGTGGCTTCTCTGGTCGCTGTTAATACCCACCTGCAATCATTCCACAAAGTCATAGAAAATAGGCCCCTGTAATAAAACGTTGCTTTTGGGTATCTTGTCTAAAGGGACAGGACAAGTCCTTTTACTTGGGTCTCCTAGTAAATAACATGTTCCCTACTCTTGGATTGAGCTACAAAGACTCGACCCTAAACATCTCAAGAGAAGTTTTTGAATGTTCTGAGGAAGCTACAGTGGTCTGAGGCAATAATGCCATGAGCAGCATACGAGACAAAAGAACTGACTGGAAAACAAGACTCTGCCCGGTAAAACAAAAAGGGTCACTCTGAAAAGTTCGTGATAAAGAGTTACTACACTTCACAAAACATATTTGATGAGCACAAAACCAGCATGGAATACTAAATCTGTTTATTAGCGTCACGAAATGTCTCAACAGCGGATTTTTCTGCTGCAATGTGGTTTTTGTTCTGCAAGGGAATCGGATTTTGTCTGGACGCATTCAGCTCCGGTGATACTGGTGTTCATGATGATTGGTCTTGCTTTCATTCCGTTGTGCCTACGACCTGCTGAAGAAAGGTGGAGTTTGGGAACGTCAGACACTCCTGGAAGATTATCCCAGATCAGATCAGTGATTCAGCAGGATTATGACTCCTGCAAAGAAAGGAGTGCTTACCTCAATCTTTGCCATGGGAAAAATGTTCCACCTTGACGTGAAATATAATTCACATTTAAAGGGTTATCGTACGGACAGCAAACGCCAAGGGAGGGGTGGCAGCTCTGCTTTGAGGGACACTGATGTGAGAGGTCAGTGTCAGGTGGCGCAGCGATCCTTCCAGCCATATGGGTGACTGCAGGTCTAGTCTGTGTTGCCGGAGGACAGCTCGTGGAGATGTGGGGCGATCGGCGATGGAGCGCTGCCTGACTACGATTACCGTGGCCCGGGATTCCATACTTTGGGCTGGGCATGGGGGCACTCTTTATGGGGTTGGGCTGAAAAATGACCTTTTCAGCCGTAGTCTGCGTGGACCACAGAATACTAGGGACTCGCGCCACGCTCCAGCGACTTTCGTTCTGCTCCCTCTTTGAGGCAGTCTCACGCGGCACAGGGCCATTGCCACCCGAGCACGAAGAAGGCCGCCTTGTGATCCTGAAGACAGCCGTTTGGTGGTGGTGGGGGGTGGGGGGGGGGGGGGGAAGAGCCAAAATACACCGACGACCATCGTCGGCCGACCAACACCCGAAATTGAACCAAAGTTCAAAAGATACTCGAGCTCAGAGAGCAATAGACGACGGCCCCCACACGGAACTCGCCCACTACTGCCAGCGACGACAGTTGTCACAGAATATGCAGACCTATGTCTGCGAGTATACCCTGTCCTTAAGGGCCTCCAGACAGCTGGACGTAAATCTCACCCATCACCTGACATATTGTGTTCCTGGGGCGTTGGAAGAGAAATAAAAAGGGAAGAAATTCTACTTCTTTCCCTCTGCATTCTCTTTGGCTGACTGCTGTCCCTTTGTTCCCGAGTCTTCCATCCTCTGTCCGTCTTTGCCTGCTCTCCTTACCACTCCACACCATCGCATATGTACAATAGCTATCTATCCCCGCACGCTGGAATTCAGAAGATAAAAGGATCAGATAACGAAAGCATTTAACCTGTGGATCTACATGAGTGCGTTAAATAAGTATGTTGCGCGATGAAGACAAAAACCCAACAGTGTACATGAACCCTACGGTTGATGGTCGCTAGAATGCCACTTGTCGTTTGTTTGAGGGTATGGTAGAAGGCTGATTTGATTAAACGGATGATTTAGACTGAAGTCAGAAACACAAATGGATGATAAATTTGTCAGATTTGTCCAAACCTGAAAGAATTAAAATCGCTTGCCGCTGGTGGCTGTGAAGGAGAAATGAATTTGTGCCGATAACACGCACGTCACTCTGCACACACATTCCCATGTTCCAAAGGTAAGCAAGCTCCACGGGGCAGACTGTGTAATGAGCCATTGGCGAAGGAACATGCACTCAATATTTGCATGCCATTTGACCGACACACATCAAAACAGATACCAAAGACCACATGTAGGGATATTCCGCAGCTGTAATTTTTGTGTTTTTAGAAAAATAGATATTTTTCATTTGGTCGAACATTTGTGGGAAACGGATCTACTTTAATTATATTTGAGAGGAAGTGCATCACTGAATGTTTTTTAGATGAAAAAAACAAACATGCATAAAACCGATTTTGACGATGAGACAGACCTGATAACTCCCCCTCCCCTTCTCCCCCCGACCCCCAATCAATTGGGCTAAAAAAACAAGAAACGAACTGAACTGATAAAAATTGTACAAATGAAATTCTCTTTCACTCAACCAATAACACCAAACATTCGTTTGCAGCGCACAAATAAGTGATAATTTACGTTTTTGATTTCTTTATCAATGCTTACAATCCTTCATTCTCCTCTCGTGCATCAAAATCTCTCAAAACATCAATGGCAGAAGGGCCCAGAATACAGACGGTTCTTAATAGTAGTAATAATAATAATAATAATAAATATTTGTATAGCGCCTATCCTCGGCCAGAGACCAAGCTCTAAGCACTTTACAATCCACACTCGGTTTACACAACGCTTTAATGAAGATTGTTTCCGGAATAACAAACTGCTCTTCCTCCTCAAAATCTTCTGCTTAAAAAAATGGATTCTCAATAGTTAATTGATATACTTAAGTTGCTGTTCTACAACAACAACAACAACAACACTAGGAAAGAAATTCTCCCGTTTGATGAACAGCAGGATGAAAGGCACAAAGAGAATGGGGAAGAAGAAGGGTAAAAAGACACATTTCCAACAACACTTGAGAACAAGCACACAAAGTGCGCTTGGCAGTCAGCACTGGCTGTATCAGGCCACTCGGCAAGTTCTATCTTCTGAGATAATTAAATGACGACCCATTATCATTTGCTCATCGCCCCACGGTGCTATCACCATACTCTTCCCCTTCACTCCCCCCATCTTCCACCTCCCCATCTTAATCTCATTCCACTTTCCCGGTCCCCACTCCCTCCCCCTCTCTTCTCCTCTCCCGCTTTTCTCTCCGATATTTTGTTTCGCTCCAACAGCAGCAGTCGAATAAATTTTGACTCGATTTATCGTTGCTCTCTCTGCTAAATCTCTCTCTCTCTCTCTCTCTCTCTCTCTCTCTTCTCTCTCTCTCTCTCTCTCTTCTCACACACACACACACACGCACGCACGCACGCACGCACACACACACACACACACACACACACACACACACACACACACACACACACACACACACACACACCTTAACTCCATAACACACGCACGCACGCACACACACACACACACACACACACACACACACACACACACACACACACACACACACACACATTTGCGCGGTTTCATTGGTGGAAAATTCACCCCACGGATCGATTTCTGTCGAACAGGTTTGTTTGGGTCTCAGTTCCTTAAGAACAGTTCACCTGCGCATTCAAAATATGCGTCATCAATGCAACATAATGTTTTGACGTAACATGCGTGTTTATGTGATCTGTCTTAGTTCTATACTTAGCTGAACATTTATGAATGTCTCCACCTGTGTTTGGTAGAAATGGCCTTAAATGGTCTTATCGTGACAGAACGTGTCACAGTATTTGCAGAATACGTCGTTTGGCATGTCTTTTATCAGTGTATGAAGCAGCTATTGTAAGGAGTTTCTAAGAAAACAACAACTTCGTGAAACTGACTTTATAGGTGAAACTGTTGATTGCAGATTACGGATTTATGACATACTCACACATGGGACGGCCGCCAAATTTGACAACGGTGACGCTTTTACTTGCTGAGAAAAAGCCACGTTCAAATCTACTTCGGACAAGCCCCCCCCCCCCCCCCCCACACACACTCAACACAACACAACACACACACACACACACACACACAACACACACACACACACACACACACACACACACACACAGAGCAACTTTCCATAGATTCGAGTGAAAAAAAAAATCCAGTGATACAAGAAAGGTAATCTGTTCAAAGCCGTCACAGCCTGGTGTGGAAACAAAGAAACTATTGACAGATCCTCCACGACAAAATTAATGGTGTCGACAGTCACACATTTCAATACTATTTTACTTAGCTTTATTGGATTTCTTCTACTTTGTTTATACATAAGACAATATATGTCGCCTAAAAACAACTATTTCATACACAGTTCTCAACAGTAATGTCAGTGTGTGATTTTTATCCGTATTCGAAAGCTGCTCTTTTGACTAGACACCGCCTAACGTAATTAAGTCACATGATTTTCAGTTCGCGGAAACAAACCCTCGCTTTAAGTGTGATTATTATTTGAGCATCTCACGGTTGAAATATTCCAGTTTCGTCAGGCTGAAAGCATGCAAAGCTGAGCTGTCAACACGTCCCTTCCTCAGTCCAGAGAGGTGTCGTTTGACCCACAGCTCATACACCTTCTCGTCAATCATCCCGAACACTCCGAACATCCCGTTTGGCACCAGTCCGGCTACCAGCTCCTGTCTGGCCTGAAGAACCTAGACTCTGGCTGTTGTCAGAGGAGCCAAGGCCGACACGTCCAAGGAAGAAGTATGGCAACAGATTCTAAACCTTCCTCAGACTCTGAACTTCATTTAAAGAAAAAAAAACCTTCTCTCTCTCTCTCTCTCTCTCTCTCTCTCTCTCTCTCTCTCTCTCTCTCTCTCTCTCTCTCTCTCTCTCTCTCTCTCTCTCTCTCTCTTTTCTTCACAGCCCATTACTTCACAAAAAGGTAGCACGGTCGGAATCAGAAATCATCATTGAATTTACGCAATTATTTGGAAAAGAATTTTTGAAATTCACATAGCAGAATAGTAATAATAATGATAGTAATAATAATAACAATAATTAGAATAATAATAGTAATAATAAATAAATAAATGAATGAAAAAATAATAAAATGAAATGAGAAAATTCTTAGAAATGAAGAAAAAAAAAGTGCGTGAAGGATTTTCACCATCAGTGTCCTAACATGGCGGTTTCCCAGGGAAGGGGGGGGGGGGGGGGGGGGGGGGGGGGGGGGGGGGGGGCGTGGGGCGTGGTCAAAATGGCTAGAACGTTTGCTTGTGGAGCCAACATTCTTGAGTTCGAACCACACGTGGGGTCGGATTTTTCCGGCTTGAAAACTCCCCATCCACCTAGACGTACAGAAGTACCTGATTGAGTTCAGGGAAGGTTAAACTCCCCATCCACCTAGACGTACAGGAGTACCTGATTGAGTTCAGGGAAGGTAAAACTCCCCATCCACCTAGACGTACAGGAGTACCTGATTGAGTTCAGGGAAGGTAAAACTCCCCATCCACCTAGACGTACAGGAGTACCTGATTGAGTTCAGGGAAGGTAAAACTCCCCATCCACCTAGACGTACAGGAGTACCTGATTGAGTTCAGGGAAGGTAAAACTCCCCATCCACCTAGACGTACAGGAGTACCTGATTGAGTTCAGGGAAGGTTAAACTCCCCATCCACCTAGACGTACAGGAGTACCTGATTGAGTTCAGGGAAGGTAAAACTCCCCATCCACCTACACGTACAGGAGTACCTGATTGAGTTCAGGGAAGGTAAAACTCCCCATCCACCTAGACGTACAGGAGTACCTGATTGAGTTCAGGGAAGGTTAAACTCCCCATCCACCTAGACGTACAGGAGTACCTGATTGAGTTCAGGGAAGGTTAAACTCCCCGACCACCTAGACGTACAGGAGTACCTGATTGAGTTCAGGGAAGGTTAAACTCCCCATCCACCTAGACGTACAGGAGTACCTGATTGAGTTCAGGGAAGGTTAAACTCCCCGACCACCTAGACGTACAGGAGTACCTGATTGAGTTCAGGGAAGGTTAAACTCCCCGACCACCTAGACGTACAGGAGTACCTGATTGAGTTCAGGGAAGGTTAAACTCCCCGCACCTAGACGTACAGGAGTACCTGATTGAGTTCAGGGAAGGTTAAACTCCCCATCCACCTACACGTACAGGAGTACCTGATTGAGTTCAGGGAAGGTAAAATTCCCCATCCACCTAGACGTACAGGAGTACCTGATTGAGTTCAGGGAAGGTTAAACTCCCCAACCACCTAGACGTACAGGAGTACCTGATTGAGTTCAGGGAAGGTTAAACTCCCCGACCACCTAGACGTACAGGAGTACCTGATTGAGTTCAGGGAAGGTTAAACTCCCCATCCACCTAGACGTACAGGAGTACCTGATTGAGTTCAGGGAAGGTTAAACTCCCCGACCACCTAGACGTACAGGAGTACCTGATTGAGTTCAGGGAAGGTTAAACTCCCCGACCACCTAGACGTACAGGAGTACCTGATTGAGTTCAGGGAAGGTTAAACTCCCCGACCACCTAGACGTACAGGAGTACCCGATTGAGTTCAGGGAAGGTTAAACTCCCCATCCACCTAGACGTACAGGAGTACCTGATTGAGTTCAGGGAAGGTAAAACTCCCCATCCACCTAGACGTACAGGAGTACCTGATTGAGTTCAGGAAAGGTTAAACTCCCCATCCACCTAGACGTACAGGAGTACCTGATTGAGTTCAGGGAAGGTTAAACTCCCCATCCACCTAGACGTACAGGAGTACCTGATTGAGTTCAGGGAAGGTTAAACTCCCATCCACCTAGACGTACAGGAGTACCTGATTGAGTTCAGAGAAGGTTAAACTCCCCGACCACCTAGACGTACAGGAGTACCTGATTGAGTTCAGGGAAGGTTAAACTCCCCGACCACCTAGACGTACAGGAGTACCTGATTGAGTTCAGGGAAGGTTAAACTCCCCGACCACCTAGACGTACAGGAGTACCTGATTGAGTTCAGGGAAGGTTAAACTCCCCATCCACCTAGACGTACAGGAGTACCTGATTGAGTTCAGGGAAGGTTAAACTCCCCGACCACCTAGACGTACAGGAGTACCTGATTGAGTTCAGGGAAGGTTAAACTCCCCGACCACCTAGACGTACAGGAGTACCTGATTGAGTTCAGGGAAGGTTAAACTCCCCGACCACCTAGACGTACAGGAGTACCTGATTGAGTTCAGGGAAGGTTAAACTCCCCATCCACCTAGACGTACAGGAGTACCTGATTGAGTTCAGGGAAGGTTAAACTCCCCGACCACCTAGACGTACAGGAGTACCTGATTGAGTTCAGGGAAGGTTAAACTCCCCGACCACCTAGACGTACAGGAGTACCTGATTGAGTTCAGGGAAGGTTAAACTCCCCGACCACCTAGACGTACAGGAGTACCTGATTGAGTTCAGGGAAGGTAAAACTCCCCATCCACCTAGACGTACAGGAGTACCTGATTGAGTTCAGGGAAGGTAAAACTCCCCATCCACCTAGACGTACAGGAGTACCTGATTGAGTTCAGGGAAGGTTAAACTCCCAGACCACCTAGACGTACAGGAGTACCTGATTGAGTTCAGGGAAGGTAAAACTCCCCATCCACCTAGACGTACAGGAGTACCTGATTGAGTTCAGGGAAGGTAAAACTCCCCATCCACCTAGACGTACAAGAGTACCTGATTGAGTTCAGGGAAGGTAAAACTCCCCATCCACCTAGACGTACAGGAGTACCTGATTGAGTTCAGGGAAGGTGAAGGGCGACAGAAAGAGGGGAGCGGGCTCTGCCTTCCATCATCGCTCGCCCTGACTACGATGAACCTCTTTCTGAGGCTTCATAACCCTTACAGCCCAATGGACCTTATGGGAGCGTTGACCCTTTAACCTTAACCATGTTAATTAGCTATTCTGTCAGCTGAACCCGGAATGTTCTACGACAACGACAGGCAGGAAAAATGTGTGGAGTGTGTCCAAAGGCGGGGGTCACTGGGCTGTGTTGATGACCACTTCAGTGGCAATCTGGCTGTGCTCCATGTGAACACTTTTCAACAACAGTTGCACAGGGACCACAACAGGATGCCTCGCGTACGTCATTCCACTGCAACTAGAATTTTGAAAAAGAAAATAATATATACTGACCCTAAGAAATAAAAATAGAAAAAGAAAGGATTCCTAAAAAAATAACTTATATCCGCTATTACCATCATTATTCAAAATAGCGTAAGATCTTGCATGCCTTATGCGTATGTTCTGTTTAGATTTTACACGCACTATGCATATGTTCTGTTTGAGGTTAACTTTTTTTGCCTTTGCCTTTCCACTTCGGAATTTGCTCAGCGTAGGTACAGTTCACAGCCGTTCACTAATGTCGTTGACAAAACTGTTGAATATTTATCCTTTTAACTTTATCTGGATATATA
>CM031606.1:25494558-25512058 GCA_018398815.1 Conus ventricosus
TTTAGCTTCACTGGATTAATAATAATAATAATAATAATAAACAAATTAGTTTCAGATAAACCAAGGTCATTTCACCGAAGACACCGAGGACTGGGGAACATGTCTGGACGCAGACCAAGAACCAACGTGAATTGACAATGCGGCACGACGAAGGGCTGAGAAACACAATCTGGACACGTTAGCACAGCAGTACCGGGCTATGTGGACACGTTAGCACAGCAGTACCGGGCTATGTGGACACGTTAGCACAGCAGTACCGGGCTATGTGGACACGTTAGCACAGCAGTACCGGGCTATGTGGACACGTTAGCACAGCAGTACCGGGCTATGTGGACACGTTAGCACAGCAGTACCGGGCTATGTGGACACGTTAGCACAGCAGTACCGGGCTATGTGGACACGTTAGCACAGCAGTGCCGGGCTATGTGGACACGTTAGCACAGCAGTACCGGGCTATGTGGACACGTTAGCACAGCAGTGCCGGGCTATGTGGACACGTTAGCACAGCAGTACCGGGCTATGTGGACACGTTAGCACAGCAGTGCCGGGCTATGTGGACACGTTAGCACAGCAGTACCGGGCTATGTGGACACGTTAGCACAGCAGTACCGGGCTATGTGGACACGTTAGCACAGCAGTACCGGGCTATGTGGACACGTTAGCACAGCAGTACCGGGCTATGTGGACACGTTAGCACAGCAGTACCGGGCTATGTGGACACGTTAGCACAGCAGTACCGGGCTATGTGGACACGTTAGCACAGCAGTACCGGGCTATGTGGACACGTTAGCACAGCAGTACCGGGCTATGTGGACACGTTAGCACAGCAGTACCGGGCTATGTGGACACGTTAGCACAGCAGTACCGGGCTATGTGGACACGTTAGCACAGCAGTACCGGGCTATGTGGACACGTTAGCACAGCAGTACCGGGCTATGTGGACACATTAGCACAGCAGTACCGGGCTATGTGGACACGTTAGCACAGCAGTACCTGGCTATGTGGACACGTTAGCACAGCAGTACCGGGCTATGTGGACACGTTAGCACAGCAGTACCGGGCTATGTGGACACGTTAGCACAGCAGTACCGGGCTATGTGGACACGTTAGCACAGCAGTACCGGGCTATGTGGACACGTTAGCACAGCAGTACCGGGCTATGTGGACACGTTAGCACAGCAGTACCGGGCTATGTGGACACGTTAGCACAGCAGTACCGGGCTTCTCCTTGCCTTTGCTTGTTCCTTCTTCCAGAAAATGATTCCTGTTATCACGCTTTGTGGGTCTTCTATCTCATTCAGTCATCTGACTCAAGTTTTTTGTTGTTGTGTAAACTAGTCGCCCTCAGTCTCCTATTTCCTCACCTGGAGAAGTGTTCTGATGAATGGGGAAGTTGGATCTAGGCAGATAACACTGGAACGGCAAGCCCTTCTTAATTGATCTGACACTGAGAAAAAAAGACTGCTAATCAAAACAGAAGAAGATTTTGAAACGTCAAAGATGGTTGCTTTCGTTTCAATCTTGAACAACAACATTTTGACGCATGTCTTTCTTAGCATGGACAAGTCATAGTAAGTCACACTCACTGTTTACGAGGATGATGGCAGCAATTGAAGAAAACATACAATAACAAATGACGTGGGTTTTGGAGTAAGGTATCGCATTTCGATTAATTTTTAATTTTTGTTTTTAAAATCATGATGAGGGGCTGGCTGTGAAACGAGGGGCAATAGTAGAAAGGAGCCAGCAGAAAGGAGCCAGCAGAAGGAGCCAGCAGAAAGGAGCCAGCAGAAAGGAGCCAGCAGACAGCAGAAAATGGACAAATTCAGGTTTGAAACTTGACTATGATGTCTCTACGTTCACAGTCAAAGAATACAAGGCATGATTTCATTTTCTTCTTTACACATGATCGCCCGGGCTAATGTACTTGTTAATAGCTTCACACACACACACACACACACACACACACACACACACACACACACACACACACACACACACACACACACGCACGCACGCACGCGCGCGCACGCACGCACGCACGCACGCACGCACGCACGCACGCACGCACGCACGCACGCACCCACCCACCCACCCACTCACACCTCACACCCACACCACACACACACACACACACACACTGTAACGCTCTTTTTGGCTACCACGCATCTGTTTATCCGACAGATGTAATCAAAGCGGGGGTAGGAAAAAAACAACAACCTCAAGCGCGTATCTGTCAACATGCACACCAAATGAAACTCCTTAAACACCATTTTCTTTGTTTATCTTTTGATATAAGCATCAATAAATTCTGCTGTCTTGTTAACCTACGTACATGCCACTCTCCATAAGAAAGTCGTCATTGTCGGCAAGTTCATGGCGACTGTGGCTGGACTGACATGGTGGCGCCCTCAGGAAGAGTGCGTGGGACTCATTCAGCCACTGAGCACCTCCGTCGTCAGTACGGGCTTCATTAGGCAGTGTACTGCGCACGCTGGATCAGCACAGGCGCCACGCAACACCATGGACGTGACTTAGCAGCAGTGCAGGGTACCCTTGGACAAGTTGTCTCAGAACGACCAGACACTGGCTGCTCTTTGAGGACAGCCAGTACCGAGGCTGGGATAGGGCGACTTAGGTGTGGCTGTGATGGCGGGTGGTAAAGGGGACATGCTCAAACTCACCGCCCACCTCCTCCCTGTGGGAATTACTTCAGACACACCTCCAAAGGCTTTGTTCCCAAACCACTCCTCTCCTTCAACATTCACAGTGCCCCAAACCTGTCGATCAAAACACATCAACCTGAATGTGAGGGTGGAGTGATTCCGGCGCTGAGCCAGAACTATGCTGGCTCTGTTTCAAAACCACTCTTCGCTGAGTGATGTGGGGCATCGTCCAGGATCATCCCTAGAGACGATTATAGGCACGTGCTCCATTTCACCTCCTTGTCACATATCGCGGGTGAATTTGGGGAGGTGCCTACATTCAGTCCTTGGAGTGTTTCTCAACCATGCCCCAAATCACTAGCGGAGAGTGGTCTTCCAACAGGATGTGGACTAGTTTTGGCTCAGGTCCAGAATCATTCCCCCTCCCTCATATTCAGGTGCAACGTGTTTTGACTGATATGGTTTTGCATTTGGGACAACGAGAAGTTTGAAAGAGGGAAGCGATTTGGGAACAAAACGGGGAGGTCAGTCTGGATTTACTCTAGGTGGGAGGAGGGGGGGGGGGGGGGGTGAAGGGAGGGAGGTGGTGAGTCTGGACATAGCGCCCTTTATCATCCGCCATGGGGTGATCTCAGAGGTGGAATGATGACAGCACCTTGCACTGGGATGATCGGCGTGCGAGGAATGCCGCAGAGAGGACGGAATGTGAGAGCCTTGCGGGGCTTGAGTGAGGTGGCAGTGCACGATGCCTTTGTAGGACACTACGTTCAGATTAACAGATACTGACTGTACAGAAAACTGTATTGATGTACTGAGAGGAGGTGCAGGGGGCTACGTTACCACATCTTACAAATATCGGGAGGGCTGTTACCAGCTTTGCATACAACGGATGCAGAACTTCAGACAGCAAGGAGAAGTTAGTATTGCCTACGTGTATTGTCCGAGCAGACTGTAAGCTGTATACACGAACTAAGATGCCTAATCGTCAACATAACGTCAACGTTGACAGAAAATTGCGAACAATAGTGACATGACACACCAGGTTGACGAGAATTGACAGTAATTTGTATTCATGCTAGGCCTGTATAACACTTGCTCCAAACAAACCGATGTTACTTTTGCAATCATTCTGCGAAAATAAAGTTTCACGCAGAACGAAATGAAATATGATGTGTAAAATAAAACCGTTGTCACTTTTGCAATCATTCTACGAAAATAAAGTTTCACGTAGAACGAAATGAACTATATGTAAAAAGGCGACAATCGATCCATATGAACGACTAGTAATCCAGTTGTTTGACGTGTCTTGTTAGATTGAGACTTTGAAAATCCGTTCCTCCCTTTCTGAGTTATGAACAGCCCTCTTCAACAGATACATCTGATAATTGAACTGATTATCAAATAGACCACAATATTGTCAAAAACAACAGCCAGTAATTTGACTTTCCCTTTCTCTCATTTCCTATTTTGATAATGAAATAGTGTTAGTATACGGAATATTTCTATGTCATGAGGAAACAATCTGTTTAAAAATTGAAAGTGGGTAGATACTTCTTAATCTGAATGAATGCGGAGGAGGAGTGTTTCTGTGACATTAGTGTTGCAATGATTTCCTGTTCCAAGGATTCGCGGATGTCTCTCTTGCGGTGACTTTCTGATATTGTATCAGACTGGAACTGGAAATCGTTGCTCATATAACGAGTTTGACTTTGGATTACTGTAATGAGAAATGCATGGTAGCCGTTGTCATTTAAATATTCGCAAAATTCGCTGTACTTACCCCGGTACAACGGGTAGAGATTGGAGTGTCAGTAAATAACAAAGAAACCTCGTGGTAAGTCACACGCACGCACGCACGCACGCATGCACGCACGCATGCCCACACACACGAACGCACGCACGCACCCACGGACGCAGAGCCTATATCTCGTACAGTTCGTATTTCCAGTTGTTTGCCTTGTTTATTAATAAGAACTGATTTTGTTAAAGAGCTAACGTGTACAAACCTATGAAACAACCCTCCCCCCCCCCCCCCCCCAAAGAAAGGTACCCCTTGAATTAACAAGTTCCGTATGTATAGTGAAAGACAACCGATTACTTGATTAGAGAAAAGAACGGGCAGAAAAAGGGGGGGGGGGGGGGGGGGGGGTAAGACACCGCTGTTGATATCTTAAAAAATAGGCCTATACGAAACGGGGTTGGTTCGGACGCTTGAACATCACCCTGCACATTTTACACACTGAAATACTATTTGACGTCTGTCTTTTCACGCAGAAAACCTTCGTACAGTCCACAGAATAGGAGAGTCGTCCCACCAGACGCAAAAGAAAGGGGACAGAAGATGTAGAATCCAACGAGGCTGAAGCTTGAGAAAGATGGGTGACCCGGAGGTCGGTGTCCTCTGTGTGGCCGACTGGTTGTCCCAGAGCAGGCGTCGCCACCAGCGGCATCTCTCACTTCATGGGCGACGTGTCGTCCTGGGCCATCTGCAGGCAGTGCACGGCGCAGTGGCGGTGCTGCATCCGGCAGACGTCGAAGGCGCCGGTGGTTCGGGAATGGGTGGCGCAGGCCGTGAAGTCTGGCACACAGGTGAACATGTAGCACACTGCAACACACACACACACACACACACACACACACACACACACACACACACACACACACACACACACACACGCACGCACGCACGCACGCACGCACGCACGCACACACACACACACACACACACACACACACACACACACACACACACACACGCACGCACGCACACACGCACGCACGCACGCACGCACGCACGTGGGCACACACACACACACACACACACACATACACGCATGCACGCACGCAAGCACACACGCACGCACGCACGCGCGCACACACGCACGCACGCACGCACGCACGCACCCACACCCACACCCACACCCACACACACACACGGTTCTCATGTAGTGTAAATCCGTGGCATGTACATTTCAATGAAAACTTTTTTTTCAAGTGATGACATTTACATGTATGATAATTGAACAACCGGCGTTTGCAGTCGTGATGACGCTTCAGACAGTCCTCCAACATCGTGCTGACGAGCAATGTGAAGGGCAGGACGATTCGGTGCTGCGACGACGTCTGTGGCGATCTTCTGCCCTGCACGTTGCCGGGGACCGTTGGTAGCAGGGATGGATGTCCAGCAATGATCAGAACCATTTTGCAACTTTTTTTTTTGATACATCATTTCATCATTTCAATTTATTTCAGGAGTTTATATTTTCACAAGTTTTTTTTCCCATCACTTTCTTTCTTCCTCCTTCCCTGCCTCCCTCCTCCCTCTCCTCTCTCCTTCCCCTTTTTCTTTCCCTTTTGTCAATGCAAAAAAAAAGCCAACAAATCAAAATACAGACAACAGCAACAATAGTGATACCAAAACACCTATAAACGAACAAACACAAGGACGCTGAACAGGAAATGAGAAACGAACCGACAAAGTAAGGTATTGGGACAGATAAACTAACAAATAAAAAGGTATTATACGAACAAAGAAAAATAAATAAACGAACAAACAAACAAACGCAGAGAACAGAAGGTAAATTACCCTCACACTTACACACACACAGAACAATTCCTTGTCTATACAGTATACTCAGACTTCTCTTTAAGTTTCATTTTCTCTTTAATCCCACTCCCCCTTCATATGCACCCCCTCCCCTACTTTTTACAATGCTAATGGATGTCTGACTATTTCTTGCCGGTTGTTTCCTGGTATTGAGGAAACATTATGGGGAAAAAGATAAATAAATACCAGGAGTATTTAGCTGAAGTTGTTTCTTATGTGTACCGCTTATAGTTAATTGCTGAGCGTAATTGACAATGAATAAGTCAATATACATGTTTTAAAAAAAAGGACAACAACCATGGCTTTGTTACGATTTCCATTTTTTAGGCGTATTTTTTAAAGAGTTTGGCATTTACTCCTCAAGCAGACCTGAATAAGGTGCCCATTTTCTCCAACAGGCGCATTTCGGAGCAATATATATATATATATTTTTTTTTTTTCAATACGATAGTTTCTTTTCAAATCTTCTACGAAAAAATATATTCTAGGCTTACTTTGATTAAATCTACATTTGTAGATGAAATATTTTGCCCATGGTATAATAATATTGAAAATTTTGTCCTTTTCAGTTATTTCATCAGTGCCAAACAATATTAGTTCAACGTTAAATGACATGCGCACATGGTGTGCGGTTTTCTGTTTTAGTAACTTTTCCAGATTTTGCCAGAAAGTTTTAGAGTAAGTACATAGCCGTAAGTAGTGGTGGATAGAATCTCGTTCGCTATTACATAAAGTACATCTATCATTTTCAGTTACCCCCATTTGCAAAGCTCCAGCCGGCAGCATGATCTGCCACGCCAAAGGTTAGCCACGTCCGAAGCCCTGAGCATGGGTGTTCTCTTGCGTGCATGTTAGTTTCAGCCTTCATTTCCATGTGTTTTAATCTTCGAATACCAAATCCAGCTGAACCATTGGTGACCTGTATAAACTCAAAGTATTGGTTTCACATATTTTATTTAGTTTGGCCGGCTGCATGGTTTGTAAGAAAAGAATGCCGAAATTGAACAAGATTTGTTTTATTATTATCTTTGAAAGCGTTTCAGTGATCTCTGCACAGTGATCACGAACAATTCCGTGTCAGGAAATATCCTTTCATAGAAGAGTCCTTACCACTTGATTCATAACGAAGTAAAGTTAGAAAGAAAACAATATGTCATTGTTCCTGATCACGCACTTCTTTTCACTACTGAAAAAGAAAACTGCGATTTACAGGACTTTTTCTGTGAAGTAGTTCGTTTTGGAAAGTGTGGAAATACGAAATTGACGAGTAGAGATTTTCTTTCAAACATATAACACCAATAACGAATGAACGATTAATGACAAACAAGAGTAAGATCCGTCTAAATAATCTGCATTTTAGAGGACGTTGAAACAAGTAAACCAAATCAAAACAAATCCGTCAGGGAAAAATAGATACGTCTCGAACCAGAGCTGTTTTTTGGCAACATTTCAGATTGCTTATGCCATATAATGCAAAATTCTGGACTGTTTAATCACAAGATAGAACGAAAAACCCTCGATTTGAACAACAGTATCCTAGTTTGTTTAATAAAGACTTGTAGAACAACATCTACAGACTGTTTACTAATCACTCGTGACATGTTCTCACTGGCTGTGACATTCTGAGCATGATAATGACCCTTTGAATACAAGTTTTGGGGTCATTTCCTGTTTTCAGAAGGTCGTGGTTAAGTGATTTTTTGTTTATAGAAAAGCGGAGGGTGGGTGCGGGGTGGGCGGTGGTGGTGCTGATGGTGATGGGGCATCATTCACACATTGTCGCCGTTGGAACATCATCAGCAGTGAGTTTACTAACTGAAGCAGACGTAGTTTAGGGCTCAGGTGGACTCAACTTAGCTATAATTTAAAATCAGCAACAACAACAACAACAACAACAACAACAAAACCTATTATTCCGTCTCCCGCAGCGTCATTCGACTGTTCTTGCTTTCTGGATCCTGTATGTGGGCGACATTTTGACACGATACTGCGTGTGCGCTCGCTCATGGTCAGAGAAGGGAAACGTTTCCAGCTCTTTCCTGTTGTGTTGTCTCCTGTTTTTACTGCAACGTGATATCACGAAAAGGCCAGTACCTTCAGTTTGAAAAATGTGCGTCACAATGACGCTCAGAGTGAAATGTTCATGGCACAGAGTCGAAACTCTGTGCTTCATTTGCGCGCACATGTGCGTCTTTGAGAAAACTGTTTTAAACCGACATTCTAGACAGTTTACGTATGACTTGTGAAGCAACATACCAGAATGTTTAGTCATGATTTGTGAAGTATTTACTTACGACAGCTCATCCCTTATGACAATATTCTCCACGTTTTACTCATGATACGCACTGCAGCATACTTGGCTATTTTACTCGACGCTTGTGAAGCAAACCATTTATTTACTCGTGTCTCTTGAACCAATATTCCAAATCGTTCATTTATTAATTGTAAAGCAACATTCATGACTGTTTACTCATTAGATCTAAAGAATCATGTTAGTTCCTGACTTTTGACCATGACTTGTTATGCAATGATCTAGACTGTTTGCCTTAACATGTAACGAAAACTCCAGACTGTTTACACATCTCTAGATTGTTTACATATGTAAAACAATATTCTCACTTGTTTGGTTGTGATTTTTAAAGCAACTTTCTAGATTGTTTACTCTTGACTTGTGAAACAACATTCTGGACGGTTTACCCAAGAGTTACAAAGCAACATTGTGGACTGTTAACACACGACTTGCCAAGTAAACATTCTAGACTGCTCATGATTGGTAAAGCCACATTCTAGACTTATTCTTCACGACATGTGAAGTAAAAGTCTAGATTGTTTACTAGTGACTTGCAAAATAGCATCCTGGATGATTACTTAGGACTTGCGTAAACCAACATCCTGGACTGTTTACCCATGATAGGCAAAGCAACATTCCAGACTACCCATGATAGGCAAAGCAACATTCCACACTGTTTACCCATGATAGGCAAAGCAACATTCCACACTGTTTACCCATGATAGGCAAAGCAACATTCCACACTGTTTACCCATGATAGGCAAAGCAACATTCCACACTGTTTACCCATGATAGGGAAAGCAACATTCCACACTGTTTACCCATGATAGGCAAAGCAACATTCCACACTGTTTACCCATGATAGGGAAAGCAACATTCCACACTGTTTCTTCGTGGCCTGTACTGCAAGGTTCTAGGATCTTCACCCATGACTTGTAACAAACATTCTACACCGTTTGTCTATGACATTTGTTTCCTGTCAGTCCTATTTTGTACTTTATTTCTCACACACACACACACACACACACACACACACACACACACACACACCACACACACACACACACACACACACACACACACACACACACACACACACACACACACACACACACACACACACACACACACACACCACACTACACACACACACATACACACACACACACACACACACACACACACACACACACACACACACACACACACACACACACACACACACACACACACACACACACACAACACACATACACACAACACACACACACACACACACACACACACACACACACACACACACACACACACACACCACCACACACATACACACGCACGCGCACAGAGAGAGAGAGAGAGAGAGAGAGAGAGAGAGAGAGAGAGAGGAGAGAGAGAGAGAGAGATCGATCACATTTCACTACTTGTCAACTTTGATCGTCGTTTCAACGCTATACTTAAAAGATCAAAGAAAACAACTGACCCAAAAGTTCGTGTTACCATCTGGAATGTTCTTAGTGACGTCATCCTCGTCTAGGCTGGCACCTGTTGCACGAAAAAACGGCATGATAAATATAGCAATCCTATTTACTCAGTGGAAAAAGACTCCTGACACGATTGACTTGCTTAAAAATCACTTGTGTAAAAGTTACGGTTTCTCTGTCTGTCTGTCTCTGTATGTGTGTGTGTGTGTGTGTGTGTGTGTGTGTGTGTGTGTGTGTGTGTGTGCGTGCGTGCGTGCGTGCGTGCGTGCGTGCGTGCGTGCGTGCGTGCGTGTGTGCGTGTGTGTGTGTGTGTGTGTGTGAACGCCCGCACGCCCCTCTCTCTTTCTGTGTGTTGTGTGTGTGTGTGTGTGTGTGTGTGTGTGTGTGTGTGTGTGTGTGTGTGTGTACCCCCTCTTTCCCTCTCTCTTTCTCTCTCTCTCTCTGTGCGCTCGCGCGCGCGCTCGTGTTTGTATATATATATGTGTTCGTGTGTGTGTGTGTTTGTGTGTGTGTGTGTGTGTGTGTGTGTCTCACATCGTGCAAGTCCCAACACTCTAAAAGAACATGTTTCATTGTGAGTGGCGCATGACATGGAATGCACCACGGAGCTTCTTCACTCTTTAAAAGGTAAGAATGGGTAAAATACGAATGGCCGGTGTGCAGCCGGCACAGAACCGTTTCCTCTTTACGACCTCCCGACGTAGATGGGAGGAAGTCCTTAAGGTTTGGACGGATCTGAAAGAGTTTGTTATTCGTCTGTGTGTTCCAATCCTCCTGCCAGATGTCTCTCACATAATCGTTAATTTTAGGTTTCACATCTGAGCAGGGATATAAATGTTGGACAGTTTCTCTCTTGTGGCGTTCTTGGCTAAACGATCAACCATTTCGTTCCCGCCGATGCCAACATGACCAGGAACCCAAGCAAGAGTAATGTTGTAACCGTCCGCCTTCAACTTGAGACACAAACATTTTACAGCGGAGTCCATGAAGATCCTGTTCAGGGATGTCCCGCCTGATGTGATCCTTGGGTTTTTGAAAGAGATTAACATTTTTCATCTGATTTAAGATTTTACGGAAGAAAGATTTTTAATGCAATTTCTGGTGCGTTTCTAGACGATGTCATTTAATGCGATGTGTGAAAGTTGGATTTTTTTTTTTTTTTTTTTTTTTTTTTTCCAAATGACTGGTGAGTTGATTTTAACGTGGTGACAGCCCTGATGTGGCCCTCTGCGGTCGGCTGGGCTATAAGCAACATTATCTCGTGTGTGTGTGTGTGTGTGTGTGTGTGTGTGTGTGTGTGTGTGTGTGTGTGTCCTTCTCATCCTAAGAGCGTGCATGCACACCCTAACACACTCATGACTAGATGACTCGCAACCGGACACATCCATCGATATAGTCTCAGTCACCACCATCGCCACGTCCACCACCGTCACTTGCGACATTCCCATTTACTGAGAAACGAGAACAATATCCATAGGCCAGAAACAGAAGGGCCACCGCACCGCACCTCGTTTTCATAGGACACAGATGCAGCCTACATCAAATTAACATTGCACATACACACTGGATCGCTGTGATTTTGTCATGAATACAGGACATCTTCATCTTCAAATCCTGTCCTTCTTCCTTACTGACATATATGTAATCACTGCTGATGATGACAAAAGATTGTCTCCAACGGAACACTCAGTACATCTGGAATCTTCTGCATGATCGTACACCAGTTTGTTTTTACTGGCATTCGCTCTTACACTCTCTTAGTAAATAAAATATGTTTTCTGATAGTCATGGATACAAGTGAACAGGTAAGTACATTTTCCTGGCGTTTTTCCTGTTAGTCCTTTTGTCTGTCCACGGAGTCTTCATCAGACGGGATGGAGAAGACAACTTAGTCGCAACACGCGGGAAATAAACTGAATAAACTTAGAATTGCACGAGACTTCCTCGAGGAAGTAATAGCTTTATTCTAATTACCAAAAGCGCTTTGATTGGAATGTGAAGTTGTGCGAGTATGAGCACAAAAAGACCTCTCGTGCTGGCGATCAGTGTGGACAGCCTTATCTGAAGGGAGATCAGTTAAATCAATCATCATGAAACCAACTGATAGGGTGGGCATAATTTATGTGCGTTTGTTTTTTTGCTCAAACAGTGAAAATTTTACACGCATATCTACCTCCATGCGAATATTTGCCACACAAATTTGTCTATTACTTATGCAGACACAAAGCACAGAATATATTATCACAGAATATGTCCTCGAAGCGAAATGTCCAAATTTGCACAGACAGCCTACGCCCGACACGTGAACACAGCAAGAACCACTGAAGAAATGGACAAACACAAATCGATAAGTCATTCAAGACTGACACAGCTTTTCAATCTTGCACATTGTCAGAAAAAATACACATCAGAACAGAAACAAGGGCCGGTAAACTCCATTTCTTTGACGTGAAAGGACATCTTCAAAGAGGCAGTTAACAATTAGCAGTAAAGAACAAACAAGAAAGGTAACTCCTGCTCCCATTGTGAGGCAATTACACAACCACCATCACTCTGAACGAACGCTGCTTATGACACAAATTCACTTAGCACAAAACGCTCACACAAAGGAGACAGAACAACAGGGGAGACAACCTTAATGACAGGATGCCTCAAGCTTTATATGCACATATGTACAAAGCAACAAGAAAAAAAAATCTAACGAACTCACATCAGCATTTATCTAAGCCAGGCATAGCCTTTCGATCTCCAACATTGTCAAACAGAACACATACTGGAACATTTAACAAACAACAGGCAATCTTGGTTTGACTAATATCAAAGTAAATGTGAAATGAGGTAGGGAACAGTGTGGTGTTTTTATTCCCTGCCTCATGTCATATTTCTCAAAAAGCTGCTAGCACTTTCTCACCTTTTTGTTTTGTCTGAGATAAAATCAAATCACACATTCCTGTGTCTGTATGCGTGAAATTCGGGAGTTTTGTTTTTAATATAAATATCAGGTCTTAAATGTTTCAAATTGATATTCAATATGGCAACACGTATTGAGTCAAAAACATCAACCATTTAAACAATACGGCAACCACGCTCTGCGTTAACTAACAAGAATTTGAAGCGCATTTTCATTGTCAGCTATTTCATTCCCAACAGAAAGCGGTGTGGGACGGAATCGGAATAGTCGGGCAGTGTGCTAGCCGCACGAGTGTCGCTGTCTCTGGGGAAGGGTGGCATTTCTTCATACAAGCCTTTCACGGACCTTCACGCACCTGGGGGGACTGCCGGCAATAAAGAGAGACGTGTTGACAAAGCACTCCCCGCTGCATTAATGAGGCTCAAACTTCACCTTTTCATTAAACTGAACAAACTGGCGAAAACAATAGAGTCTTGGGCAGCGCTTGGACATGCTGGGTGCTGTATCAGCAGACGGCGTGGTCTGCTTTCGTGACCTGATCAGAATCAAGCGGGGCGGCTTGTAGAGAAAAGCCTTCTTTGTGTACTCCCAGTTCTTATAGAATAGAGAGTACTTGACAATGGGAACGAAGAAATGCTCTGTGTGTGTGTGTGTGTGTGTGTCTGTCCGTGGTCAAAATGTGTTCCACTCGCTCCAGACAAAATTTCCGGGCCGATCTCTCCGGAAATGTGTAGGTATGTTCATTATGAGTCACAGATGATGTCCGCTGTTTATTTTACCAGTATAGCCGTTACTAACGGCTATAACGGCCCGAAAATGTTTTCTCCTTCACGGAATACTCTTTATGACGCATGTTTGATTGTGACGTCAAATACATTATGACGCATGTTTGTTTGTGACGTCAAATACATTATGACGCATGTTTGATTGTGACGGTTTTTTTTTGTCAGGAAGATAAACTGGGAGTACGTTTATATGCTTTGCATCTTTTTCACATCATTGAGCCGCCTGCCGGATATCTGGGATGACAGTAGTGAAGAACGGGGTGGGGGGAGGGGCAGATGATGCGCTTCAATTATTTGTTTAGCACGGTCAATGAAGGGGGGGGGGGGGGGGGGGAGATGGGAATGTTGGTTTGTTTACTAGTAGCCTTGTCTGGGTCAAAGGGTGTGTCAAAAGAGACGACCTATGTTGTGTTCGCCGCTCTGCTACTTCCTCCGCATGGCTCCACTGTGCCGTATTTCTGGACCCTGTCTGCAGACCCATGATCACACAGAAAGGGAAGGAAGGCACGAAAGGAAATACTGTGGCATTCCGGTACCATGGGGGTCGTTGGACAACGCTCCCCCCTCCCCCCTCCTCCCCCCCCCCGCCCCCCACCCCCCCCCCCCTTTTTTTGAAAATGTCGAAGGGAGGGGAGGGGAACAAAAGGTAGTCTACCGCCACCTCTCTTCAGTGTATTTGTAGCCAAGGAAATACCAAATAACCAGGGAAGGGGGGGGGGGGGGGGGGGGGGGATACAAGGAATGAAAGACAAATTAAGAAAACAAAACAAAACAAAACAAAACCCTTCAAGGATTGACATTAAGTTGTTAATGGTATTCAGGTGAGATGTGTAAGGTGTAACATCTGGGGTCTGGCAATCTGATGCTGCTGGAGACGAGATGTGACATATAATACATCTCATCTGAATACCATTAACAACTTAACGTCATTCCTTGAAGGGTTTTGCTTTGTTTTGTTTTGTTTCCTAATTTGTCTTTCCTTCCTTGTATCTTTGGCATTTCCTTGGCTTCAAATATACTGAAAGACATTAATGCACCCGCAGTTACGCGCTCAACACACACACACACACACACACACACACACACACACACACACACACACACACAACACACACACACACACACACACACACACACACACACACACACACACACACGCACACACATGAAGATGTTATCAAATAACCGCGGCCATGAATCTGTGATCTATGTTTTCATCAATGAAATCCAGTGCATAAATTACCATTTTTAGAAATTGTGGTCACTTACGATTACCTTTGATACTTTCTTAAAAGACAAGATCAATGGTATCATGTGTGTATATGTAGCAAATGTTAAGTTAGAGTATGACAAGATGAGACCAGTTAATGACCTTTCTGCAATGATGAAAGCACGGTATCACTAAAAATGGAATTAACATACACCATACATACACAATAACACGTCAAACCTGTTACGTCAGAATATTACATCACACTGATGATGCATGTTTTGAAAGCAATGGCAACTGACGGTAGGCCTAGATCTCTTCAACGAGTTTTTCACATGACGCACACGCGGTCATTGCATAGCTGGCAGGGACAGCAGCAGTAATCAAGGTCAGAACATTGCTGTTGTGGCAACGGAAGAGTCGGTCGATGAGGGGTGGAAGTAGAGGGAGGTGTGTGTGTGTGTGTGTGTGTGTGTGTGTGTGTGGGGGGGGGGGGGGTCGGAAAGCGACTGGTAGTGACAAATGGAGTGAGATGAGATGAGGAGGGGGAGAATTGGGGGAGGAAGCGGGGGGGGGGGGGGGGGGGGGGGGGGGGGCGGAGTGAAGAGAAACGGCGGAGTAATAGCCCGAAGTGTGCTGAAAATAAGCTTACAACTGATCAAGAAATACTTGCAGAAGTGAGAACGTTCTAGATCGTCTGCCATTGTTCGCGCTGACTGCCATTTCCTGGGCATGTCGTCAAGTGTCTGTGTATAATTCTATCCTATCCAATCCACTCGATGCATTTCATCCAGCGATTGCATGTATTAATCAAAACGTGTGACAAAGAGGCTTTTACCTCTTGTTTGTTTCTGTAGAGAGAGACAACATTGCACTCAAACCTCCCTCGCAGATGTTAGCAACTCAGTGCTCCAGCTATTCTGTCCAGGTCCTCTCATCGCCCTCTTCGCTCCACGGACCTTTCAGACTCTGTATTTCAGCTTTTTTCCCTGTTACATAGCGTTTTGTCTTCACACCAGTGAAAGTAGGAATGTTCTTGTGTTTGATGTGGCTGCTAAGGTCACCAATATTTGTAAATAACTTGCTTGGCTAATACAGAACCAGATTTTCTGAAACTGACCAAAGGCATCATGAACAGAATGGCATGATGATACATACAAAAAAGCTCTGGTTTGCTGCCATATTTAATCTTCCATAGCAATTCAATGGATGAGCTGTGAAAACTGTGTTTTCACACAGGAATAACATGGACACTTTCTCACCACACACTTCTGTTCTTACACAATGAAAGACGTTGCATAATTTACGTATGTCTCTTTGACTTGCACCACCTCACCTTCCAGTTGAACAAGCTAAAGATCTCTTCTCATTCTCAGGCTAACCTCAGTCTCCGTCAGTCCATCAAGGCTCCTCAATGACCGCCACTGCTGGGGGCTTACACTCACACATTACTTTGCCTAAGCCAACAGGCGAGTAATGATTAATCTCCCTTGCATGTACGTCAGAGGCTTACAATGACACAGGTGAAAAAACACAATGCCACAAGGAATGAAAAAGGGACAGACAAACAAAGACTATGTATTTATTTATTTAAAAAAATTAACCATCACCACCACACCGACAACAACAACGAGGAGAGAGTGAAAGAAAAAGAGAAAAGTAAGGAAAAGGAGAATAGAGAGCCGACAAAAAATGAAATAAATGAAAGGCTGGAGGCGCCACACATATTCCCCAACCCGACTTCCAACTTTCGGCATCCACAAGAGTGCTTCAGTCGGTCTGCCCTAAATCATCGTATCAGAACCTTCAAGTCTGTATGCAGCCTGACATTTCAACAATTCCCTCTGAACTCCGACTGGCATAATCAACACTACTGTCCTTGGCATAATCAACAGTACATAATCAACAGTACTGTCCTTGGCATAATCAACAGTACTGTCCTTGGCATAATCAACAGTACTGTCCTTGGCATAATCAACAGTACTGTCCTTGGCATAATCAACAGTACTGTCCTTGGAATGGTGGCGAGTTCGATTTCCGAAAAAAGAAAACACAAAACAGTGAGCCGTTAATTTAAAAATGAAAAGAAGCGAAGTAACGGGCCTGTGCATATTGTTCCTCTTCAGGCAGAAAAAAGAGCAATGAATATGAATAAAGAAAGGGGTGAGGGGGTGACAGGGAGGGGAGGGGGGGGGGGGACAAATGCAGCTAAACATGTCCGAAAATGACTGAAGAAAGTTTACAAAAGAACAGAAAAAGGGAGGGACAGGGAACGGAGGACAAACGGGACGGAAAAAACAAAAACAAAAACAAAAAACGACAAACAAACAAACAAACAAACAAACAAAAGGACGTAAACTCTGAATTTAAAATCTTCCAATGACAGCACGTGAGAACGGTTATGTTCTGTACTAGTATACTGAGAACGGTTATGTTCTGTACTAGTATACTGAGAACGGTTATGTTCTGTACTAGTATACTGAGAACGGTTATGTTCTGTACTAGTATACTGAGAACAGTGCCATTTATTCATGACTGTTTAGAGGCGAT
>CM031606.1:25517058-25557058 GCA_018398815.1 Conus ventricosus
TTTTCTTTGGGGGTTTGATAAAGGAAATGCATATCAGTTTTTAGTATTTGCAAATTGGTACTGATGCGTTTGATGTCTGTTTTCCCTAATCTAAATTTGTCGCGGGACTTCTAACGCCTGTAATGTTAAGTGAGAGATTTTTTTTAAAACTAGCAAACGTTTAAAATTTCCTGAATGAATTTTTGCTCACTTTCGGGGTTTTTTCTCCAGTTTGCATCGTTTTCAATCAACCCTTTGCCCAAAATTGTTTTGAAAAAGCATTTTTCCTTTTTCCCCTTTTGATTATTAGACAACCCCAAATCCCTTATGAAAAGAAAATCAGGGCCCCTGAAACCAGACTTTTTAAAGATTTTTTTCGATCTCCCTCCCCGAACGTTTTTATGCTTTAAATGATGATCTATCACATCCATCTGTATAATCTTTAGTAGTATCTAATGCAATGAGCTGAATTGTATGATAGGATAGCGGGTTTTTTTCAATATAGAAATTTTTGGTGTTTTCTGTAAAACCCCCATTATGTTAGAAAGAAAAGAATAAAAGCTTTCTACATAAATGCAGGGTTTTAAAAGCCAGAATTTCAAATATTGAGAGCCTGTCGAATTGGGATCGAAAAGGTTTTGAAACCTGTCAAGGAATTATTGTTCAAGATGTTAATTTTTGTAAGAAAGACAAAAAAGGTATTTTTTGCTCTGCTTTTAGATCCTGAAAGCCAGTAAAGCTTGAAAAGTAGGAAATAGATACAAAGGGTTTTTTAACAAAATTTTCAATAGTCATTGTCTGTTATTAAAAAAACCATCTTTCGCTTGCTGCCCGGGAAAGTCCTTTTCTGGAAAACAAAATCACTTCCCTTCATATTGCCTTTAAATGAAGTTTGAGGCCCCCTGGCACACGTGGAACTGGATCTGGAGGTAAGGTAATGTTGTTATAGCCAGGACCGCAAAGGGCCCTTAGGGGTGTCACCCCCTTAAAATTTAGCTCACAAGTAATTAAAAAAAAACCAAAACAAAAAACAAAACAACCAAAAAAAAAAAACAAAAAAAAACATCTTTCACAATCTCTTTAAATACATATTCGAAAAAAACACCAGAAACTTCGTTTAAAATTTTTTCTTCCGTTAAAATTTAAAACAGATGAAAAATGTTGATCTCTTTCAGAAAAACAAAGATCAGTCAGGTGGGACATCTTGAACAGGGGTTTTTTTGGATTGCTGTAAAGTGGTTTTTTTTACATCGTGCAAGTTCCAACAATCTAAAAGAAAAGGTTTACTGTGAGTACACTAAAAAGGAATCCCCGGAGCCCCTTGCTTTTTAAAAAATAAGAATTTTTATAAATGAGTGGCCTGTGTGCAAGGGCAAGGACTGTTTCCTCTTTACGGTTGTTTGGAACATGGTAAAAACTCGTTTAGTTTGGACGGTTTTATACAGTTTGTTATCCGTCGCAAGGACCACCTTTCCCTTTGCATTTGGCCCGTGTTTTGGGGTTTTAGATCGGTGTGAGGAACAGAAATGATCAACTTTTTCCTTTGGAGGGCCTGGGGTTACATAACAAAACAGTATCTCAGTGGCAAAGAAAAATACCAAAGGGCAAAAAAATTGAAGAAAGGTTTTCACCGAGTCTTCCCTTTTCTTGTACGTCTTCAATTTGTGTAAACTAAGTACAGTGCCAAAGAAGACGGTCAGACCAAAAGCGTCACAAAAAAAACAGCATGATTCTGCGTGCGATACAAGTCAAAGGACATTAAAAAGATCATTGGCATTTCTATTATAAGGCTGTTGTGAAAAGCGTTCGGGTCGGAGAGAGAGAGAGAGAGAGGAGAGAGGGGAGAGGGAGAGAGGAGGAGAAGAGAAGAGAGAGAGAGGGGAGAGAGAGAGAAGGAGAGGCCCCACCAGCAGGATAGGAGACGACGGGAGAGTCAATTAGATGCAATCGTGTCGATGTGTTTCCGAATAAGCCCCCCCTGTTTTTATTCGGGGCAATGTGGGATTTAATTTTAGCTTGGGTGTGCTTTCGTTCTTTTGTTTCTTCCAGAGTCAAACATAAAACGTTTCCAGTTCGATTTTTTAGAAATTCAGGCGAGTCACACTAAATGTACTTGATTTTCCCAGACATGCTGTAATCATCGTTTACATGGTTTTGTAGAACGTCCCGTTTGCTTTATTTGTTGTCCCGAGGATCATTGTGTAAATTGTGTTGAAAGGTTTGGGCTGACCTAAATGTGTAAAGTGCGTGTCTGGTTTAAAATTTAAAAGTAATCGGGAAAACCCCGTTCGCCCCCAAAAACCCGGTAATGTCATAGTTTTCTATGGGGTTTAAAAATGCCCGCGGAATTTTAAAGTGGCAGTTTTTTGTGGGAAAATTTTTTTGCAAGAAGGTTTTGAACAAGCTGCATTTCCCTTTTTTTGACCTTTTATTGTATTTGGGAAGAGGATGGGAACCCACCCCCGACCCTTGTGAAAATGGGAGGACTAAAGAGTCAAAAAAGGGTTGTAAAATGTTTGTGTTTACATTTTCTAAACGGACTAACCAGTTATGATAAGGCCCATGAAATCCCAAATGAGAGGGCCCCTTTACCCAAAATGAAGAGAAGACGAATTTTGCACGACATGCCACGTTGTTGAGGACAAACTACATTTTCTCGATGACTGCAAATTATTTGACCAACAACGTTATGACCTAATGACAAGGATCACAAATGCAGATTTTCAACCACAGACTAAAATGACAAGACCCTCGGATCTCATGTTATTGGACTGCTTCCAATCTGCACTTGCCCAGTATATCCTGTGGTTTTCTCTTAGGAGACAAAAATTTAATCAGACCCTGATACACACTATGCTTTTTCTTTCTGCTACTAATGTTATGTTGCAAGATGTGACAACGTTGGAATTAGTTTAATTGAATGTCTTAACATGATCCCCTGTGCCCCACAAAGCCTCTGGTTTTCATGTGGCAATAAGACATGTTCTTGTTCTTGACAGAATGACAAAGAGAGAGAGAGAGAGAGAGAGAGAGAGAGAGGAGATGAGAGAGAGAGAGAGAGAGAGGAGAGAGAAGAGAGAGAGAGAGAGAGGGAACAATCATCAATTTTTCCCCAAGAAAATGTTGCAACTCGAGGACCAAGAAGCCCTAAATGGGAAAAATGTCCGCTTGTGCTCCAAGACCCCCTTTTTTTTAAAAATTACCGCTCTGTGTCTGTCCTTTTCCTCGTAGAATCTCCCAGAAATGGATACCAGATTTGTACCGATTAAAGCAACAGGCTACTGGCTAAAGCCAATTGATACTCTTACCGTCTCATTCATCGTGCTCAGGCTTCTCGTCTAAAAATCTGTGTTTAACACACGCTGCGCCCACCCATGGCTACACAGCTCGTACAAGATGCAGTAGAAATGCCTTTATAATGACGATAAACTTCCACTCTAACAACTTTCTCGATATCAATATTGATACCGAAATCCCTGGCATGCAGCATGTTGTTGCTAAACGTGGCAAGGAAATCTTCTGGAGAGACGTCTGAAGATCTTGAAATGGACAGTGGCTGCCCAATATTGCAACGTACAAAAACAGAAGAAAAACAAACAAACAAATTAAAACAAACAAACAAAAAAAGACGAGAATCCCTGTATCTTTCTCACTCCATTCGATGGCCTGGCGTTTGCGTGTGAATACGCAGAAGTATGACACCTTAGTGCGTGGACTGAGGAACGCTAAGGATAACAATCGATTGTACCCATCCTTGCACAGATGCTCCGTCTCTGGCGGGAAGGCACGTGCAGCCAGTGGTTGCCAATCTGAAACTACGTGCGGAAACCCGTGAAGGTGGCACTGACTCAGGGTCAAGAGGGCATATTGTTCTGAGGGCTGATACTGGTGCAGTCTGTGACCCACCTATGACTCGACGTTGCAGAAGGTCAAACCCGCTAGTTGTTCCTTAAAGTTCTGGTAAAGAGGCAAGGTGCAATCGCGTGGGAGGTGAAAGAGAACACACGCGCGCGCGCGCGCCCGCACACACACACACACACACACACACACACACACACACACACACACACACACACACACACACACACACACACACAAACACACACACACACACCACATGCACAAACATACACATACACAAAATATGCAAGAGAGAGAGAGAGAGGAGAGAGAGAGAGAGAGAGAGAGAGAGAGAGAGAGAGAGAGAGAGAGAATCACACACACACAGACACACACACACACAGACACACACACACACACACACACACACAGACAACACACACACACACACACACACACACACACACACACACACACACACACACACACACACACACACGCGCGCGCGCGCGCGCGCACTCACCACACAACACACACAACTCTGCAACCTGTCAGAACTTGTTTCCAGCCATAACGGAATCTGTCAATTCTTTAGTGCAGTTAAGCATAATTTTCTTAAAACTCCCTCTCTAACGAGTCCGTGACTCTGAACAACATCTCTGTCTTTCCTACAGAAGGAGGATGAGTGAGGGGGCAGACAGGGGAGATACGAGAAGGGTGGCTGTAGGTAAGGACAGCAAGACATGATTTATAATTCGCGAGCGTGGCGCACGAGGCTTTCCAGGAGGACAGAGTCAGTTGTCCACTAGTATCACCGACCCAGGTTTGCCAGTTAAGCTCAACAGCCAGTAGCTCGAGTGTCCAGCAGTGGAGTGTATTCTGCCGACCAGTCTATGGGTGGATTAATCATGGAAACATCCAATGCTGTTGTTCATATTCACACACACAACACACACACACACGCACGCACGCACGCACGCACGCGCACGCACGCACGCACACGCACGCACGCACACGCACGCACGCACGCACGCACGCACACACGCACGCGCGCGCGCGCACACACACACACACAAACACACAGACAGACAGACGACAGACAGACAGACACACACACACACACACACACACACACACACACACACACACACACACACACACCACACACACACAACCCCCCACACACACTGTCTGAGTTCAAGCAGCGGCAGTGCACTGGAGGAGAACGACTCAACGAGAGCACCTGCTGCAATGAAATGCGAAGTGTCCTCAAAGCACCTGACAGTAACACTGACACTGTCCAGTGACGACGACCACTGTTGGCCAGACAACAGCAAAGGGTCCTAGTGAGGCTCTGCACTGGGCAAAGGGGACTGAACTGTCGTATGTACCGGAACCTGGGACTGGTGCCCTCTCCACGCCGTCCTGGCAGAGAGGAAGAAGAGACTATGGTGGATTTGCTCCAAAGATGCCATCATTGAGAAATCGGCGAAACAAAATGTGTGGCCATTGGAGACTGTTGAGAAAAAAAAAAAGCTATGGCAGCGACTGGGATCTGGAAAACATGGCTCTGTTCACCATTCGAACAGAATTGACTGTCTAGCTTGGAAAGAAGAAGAAGAAGAAGAAGAAGAAGAAGAAGAAGAAAAAGAAGAAGAAAAAGAAGAGAAGAAGAAGAAGAAGAAGAAGAGAGAGAAGAAGAAAAAGAGAAGAAGAAGGAGAAGGAGGAAGAGGAGAAGAAGGAGGAGGAGAGAGGGGAGGAGGAGAGAGGAAGAGGAGGTCTGACACACTTCAAAAAAAGCTTGCAACTTAACCGCCGAGGGCCTTGTCCGCTGCATGAAGGTGGTGGAGAGAGAGGAGGGGTGAAGGTGGTGGGGAGAGAGAGGAGGGGGTGAAGGTGGTGGGGAGAGAGAGGAGGGGGTGAGGTGATGGAGAGAGAGGAGGGCATGAAGGTGGTGGAGAGAGAGGAGGGCATGAAGGTGATGGAGAGAGAGGAGGGGATGAAGGTGATGGAGAGAGAGGAGGGCATGAAGGTGATGGAGAGAGAGGAGGGCATGAAGGAGGTGGAGAGAGAGGAGGGGGTGAAGGTGATGGAGAGAGAGGAGGGGGTGAAGGGGTGGAGAGAGAGGAGGGCATGAAGGTGATGGAGAGAGAGGAGGGGGTGAGGTGGTGGAGAGAGGGAGGGCATGAAGGTGATGGAGAGAGAGGAGGGGGTGAAGGTGGTGGAGAGAGAGGAGGGGGTGAAGGTGGTGGAGAGAGAGGAGGGGGTGAAGGTGGTGGAGAGAGAGGAGGGGTGAAGGTGGTGGAGAGAGAGGAGGGGATGAAGAAGAAGAAGAAGAAGAAGAAGAGAAGAAGAAGAAGAAGAAGAAGAAGAAGAGGAAGAGAAACAACTGCAACGAACACTCATCAGATCGCATTAACTGCCTGTTCAGTCCAGGTCACAGCCCACGCAGCACAAAGCACACCCCGATCAGGAAGCCAACAGACATTTCTGACCCACTTCAAAAAAAACTTGCAACGCAACCGCCGAAGGCCTTGTCCGCTGCCATGCTTGGCCAGGAGATGACGATGGAGATTTCCACACCAGATGAAAGAGAAGGCGCGCGAAAAGTGCCGCCTAATAGCAGTGGCCAAAGTGAGGATAGAAAATCATCCGCTGTTTGTTTTTGTTTTTGTTTTGTTTTTCTTTAGTGCGGGAAGATTTGTGTTAATCTTACTGATCGTGTCCCTATCCCAACCTTTTCTCTTCCCATTTCTGCCCTTTTATATTCCTGCGTGTTGTTTAGGCTCGTTTGAGTCCTTAGCCCGTTGTAACGACTGACTGCCCTTCCTGAGAGAGAGAGAGAGAGAGAGAGGAAGAGAGAGAGAGAAGGAGAGAGAGAGAGAGAGAGAGAGAGAGAGAGATTGGCTAAAAGGTCGGTGGTATATGTTTATATTCTAATCCAACATCTGTAGATAGAAGATGGACAGACAGATGTATGTGAGAGAGAAAGATGGACAGACAGATGTATGTGAGAGAGAAAGATGGACAGACAGATGTGACAGAAAGATGGACAGACAGATGTGACAGAAAGATGGACAGACAGATGTATGTGAGAGAGAAAGATGGACAGACAGATGTATGTGAGAGAGAAAGATGGACAGACAGATGTATGTGAGAGCGAACTGGACGGAAGGGCATGAAGGCGGTGGAGAGAGAGGAGGGGATGAAGGTGGTGGAGAGAGAGGAGGGGAGGGAAGCATGAGGAGGGGGAGGAGAATGTTGTTTGTTCGTTTCTAAAGATCATCAGGTTTACTCAGGTAGGGAAGAGAAATGTTTTGGTCAGTTACTTTATGCGCTACTTTTTGTGCCCCTTTCCTCCGCTCTCCACCCCCACCCCCCTTCCATCCCCCTCTCCAGCACTCGATGAGATCTTTAGTCTCAGAAACATCGGTTGCATCTGATTTTATTAGACGTTTATTTATGCAGCGAAAGTAAACATTCCGCAAGCATAGAAACAAAGGAGTCCTGTTGAAAACCTTTTGCCTGAAATGACTAAGAGTCCTACATTCAGTCATACGTATGTCAATAAGGAGATTTCATGAAAACTCAACGTAATTAGCAAGAACACTTTCCCGTCAGTGACATTAAATCAGTTCAAAATCTTATCACACTTTTTACAAGCATCGGAATCAATACGAAAACCAGTTTCATCACAAATTGTTTGAGACAGAGTATTGCGTTTTGAATAAAGCACTGAAAACTTAAAGAGTCCTGTGAGACAGTTCGGCAATGCACAAAGCTTACTGATTTCATTATAAATGAAAATTGACAGGCATCTGAAATACAGAAAGCTCAGAACTAGCGTATCAGAAGTGAGTAAATACTTTTCACTTTGTTATCGCAGACACGCTACGGGGAGGGATTTTATATAATTGTAAATGAAAAAGAAGACGTATTAGTGCCCGTGCGTCCACGATTAAAGCAATTTATTTGGAAGCTCATGGCGAGTAAATTCGTTAATCAAGCGTGCCAGAACAGACAATGAATCGTGTCTCCGTGGCCAAGGAAGACGTACCTGAACATTTAGCTGCATAGAAGTGGTCATATATTGGCATAAAACCAGGTGACTAGGGGATCAGCTTATCAATTTATAGAATTGCATTTCGTTCGCAACATAATCTATTTAGTATATGCTGTATATATATTATTTAGTCTGTCATTCAAATGTTGCCAAGGTCTCTCTCTCTCTCTCTCTCTCTCTCTCTCTCTCTCTCTCTCTCTCTCTTTCGAGAGGAGAGAGAGAGAGAGAGAGAGAAGAGAGAGAGATGAGAGAGAGAGAGAGGAGAGAGAGAGAGAGAGAGAGAGGATTACAGATAAAACTGAATGACAACCACGATTATTTTTCCACGAAGGAGACAATGTAATGATCATCATTTCCAACACTTTCTGATGTGTAAGGCAACCGACTGTCAGCCTTCATCCTCCAAAACGACACTTTTTGTCAACTAAAGACATGACAGGACAGGAGACTTTTAACACCACGCATTTCTGTTTGAAGGGAACACACACACACACACACACACACACACACACACACACACACACACACACACACACACACACACACACACATACACACACACACACACACGCGCGCGCGCGCGCGCCAAATTTAAAAGCTGACAGGTGGATTAGGTTAAGAAATTCTCAACGCCTTTAGAGATTATAAACCTGCACGAAGGCGAAGCTGAAAGGTGCTGGGTATCTTGTTTGGTTCTGTTTGTAAGAAGTGGGGTGCTTCTTCGCCAGATTTGATGTGCATGGTGAGTATCTAAAAATGCTTTGAGTTTCTTGGTGACCTGATGTACCAAACTATTTTGGAAACATTCTTACCATAAATACGTCGGACTGTGTGACTAGCTAGGATTCAGTCGTCTCAAAACAATGTCATATCTGAGCTTAAAAAAGATCTCAATGACCTGAATCCAAACATGCTGATCGTAGAAAAAGCCACCTTTGAATCAAAAGCCGAACATAAAATCTGTCTGTATTGGACTGATATCCATATACACCAAGATTACATTTTCTAAAATGTCAAAATCTGATCGGCAATGTCTGCTCTGCCGCTCCTCTTATTTCAAGCAGAATGCGATCCCACTGTGTCCACAACTTTCTTCGCCCCGTAATGAATCATGAAACTGCACATGAACTGAGCTTGTCTTCATTTCAGATTATTTCCGTGGACGACTTTTTTTTCCCAATGAAATATACCCTTTACAATCTTATCACATCCTTCGACGCTCTTTGACTTTTGTAGAGACATACAGAACGTCGAAAACATGGCCAAAATATCTTGGACTTGTGCATCGGACTTAATTCACAAAAATGATATTATGTTGTCAATCAGTTTAAGATAAAAACTGATCTGAACTGAATCCAAAAGTGCTGACTAAAGTACAACAAGAAAAAGTCATCATGCAAATAACAGTCGCACATTCAGAAAAATGGTTTCTGTGTTCTTTATCAGCCAGAAGCAGACAACCGGATTTTTGAAAATTTGACCATCAAGCCCACCATCCTTCCCTTTTCCTTCGTCGTAAAACGGGAAAGGAGTGCCCCTTCTGTGGTACTCTCCGTGACATAACGACCTGCGTGAAATGTCACATTCACTCAGGAAGGGGTCCTCCACTGCGTGGCATTTCAGGTACCCTACTCTAGAGAGAAACGGCGGCTGCATCATCACGTCCCCCCAACGACCCCAACGATCAGGGGAATGACTGACTGACTGACTCTAGACCAGTTCCTTTTACTGCCACAACACGTGGCGAAGTAGAGCCGTGAAAAACCTGTTACGAAACAAAACGTCACCTCGCGAGATTCTGCTCTGTAGTTGTGGTACAAAATATTACCCCGGTTTTTTGGTTTGTGCCGGCAAGTTATGCATGTATGTATGTATGTATGTATGTATGTATGTATGTATGTATGTATGTATGTATGTATGTTTTGTATATATGTATATATATGTATGTTTCTCTAAAATTTCAAATCTTTGCAAAGTCATTATTATAATGACGGAAGAATTGTTAGCCTGCACTTGTTTTCCCCCACTACTTAATTGTTCAGCATCATATGTATGTATGTATGTATGTATGTATGTATGTATGTATGTATGTATGTATGTATGTATGTATGTATGTATGTATGCGTGTATGTATGTATGTATGTATGTATGTCTATATGTCTATATGTCTGTCTGTCTGTCTGTCTGTATGTATGTATGTATGTATGTATGTATGTATGTATGTATGTGTGTGTGTATGTGTGTGTGCGTGCGTATGTGTGCGTGCGTGCGTGCGTGCGTGTGTGTGTGTGTGTGAGTGTGTGTGTGTGTGTGTGTGTGTGTGTGTGTGTGTGTGTGTGTGTGTGTGTGTGTGTGTGTGTGTGTGTGTGTGTGTGTGTGTGTGTGTGTGTGTGCGTGCGTGCGTGTGTGTGTGTGTGTGTGTGTGTGAGTAGACATGCATGTTTGTATGTATGTATGTATGTATGTATGTATATGTAGTATGTATGTATGTTTGTATATATGTATGTTTGTATGAGTGTATGTATGAATGCATATCCACTGTGGAACGAAACTGTCACCATAGTGTAATGCATGGTTATGTGTCATGTCTAATCGGTCATTTTATGTGATGTAGATGAACAAGATAAAGTAAGGAGATAATGGTGATCACAACACCTACGTCTTATTGATAATGACTGTGGGTTTCTCCTGTCCCATCTTCTGTGCCACTTCAGTGAAATTGCACCCATGCCGCCCATTCCGCCTCCCCCCACTCCACGCCCCCCCCCCCCCCCCCCCCCCCCCCCCCCCCCACAGCCCTGCCGGCACAGCCCGCCGCAGCCCCGGCACCAGCAATCCACAGGGAGCAGTCAATCTCAAGTCGTCAAGAGGCAACCCGCCGGAGGAGACACTGCACTGCTGCCGGTGGTGCTCAGTAGTGCCTGTTCTGATCCAACATACGCAGGACACCACCTACTAAGCCCCCTACTGACGACAATAATTGTTTAGTCGCGGAGCCGGCATGAGTGAGCTCTCCCTCCGGAGGGCGCCACCCATGTCCGTCTAACGACAGCCCCCATGAATTTGCCGATACCAGTAACCCGACAGAATCAAACCAAGGCCATAGACGCGGAGAGGACATTGAAACTGAGGTAACCACGGCTGCAGTGCAGTGTCTCCTCCGGTGGGTTGCCTCTTGATGACTTGACATTGACTGCTCACTGTGGATTGCCGGTGCT
Source organism: Conus ventricosus (assembly GCA_018398815.1). Lineage (NCBI taxonomy): Eukaryota > Metazoa > Mollusca > Gastropoda > Neogastropoda > Conidae > Conus > Conus ventricosus. The sequence continues at coordinate 25,528,160 of CM031606.1, forward strand.
GGGGCTGCGGCGGGGCCGACCAGGCTGTGGCTGTGGACGGGGTGTCGGAATGAGCGGCGTGGGCGCACTGCCTCTGAGGTGGCGCAGAGGTTGGGGCAGCAAAAAAAGAAAAAAAGAAGAAAAGAAACTGAGGTCACCATGAGAGCAAGGCATGAAGGGCCACAGAATATGAGACTTCATTTTTAATGCTGATCGATGAGAATGAGGATGATCAAGATGACGCCACGGATTTCCATTCCGGTCTGGGACTGCATGACAGGGGTGTACTCTGCGTTTACTTTCATAATATATCCCGGCGTAAACCAGACCCAAGAGATACAGGCACCTGCAGTGTTGGTCAGGAAATTCGAGCAACACTTTCAGAGACGCATCCATTTAGAGAATGAAACTCGATAGTGAGGTCCCAGTCTTCCCGACTGAGCCCATAGCAAACTCAACTCTCGCCGGTCGGGGCAGAAAAATCCCACATGACTCTGATGGGAATCGAACCCACGACCTCCCAGCCAGGAGTCCGCGGCGCTAGCTAATGACAGTGTTAGTTTCGACAATGATGTTGATGTGTTCTGATAGTGGTGACGATTCCTTCAACTGACGTCGAGAACGTCAACGACAACAACGACCAGAACTGCTACCACCACTACTTCGATGATGACGATGATAATGGTGATAGGCTGTCGTGGTGAACCTGTGTCCTCGCTGTTTCTGAGGATGAATGGTCTGACCAACATGCCTAATGAGTCTACGAACCTTGCAATACTTTTGGAACTTTTTTCAACAGGTATTATTTTTTGCGTTGAATTAAATTCATTGTGTGAATATCCCTGATACGTACTTATCTTCTTTACCCCACTTTGTAACCCAGATCACATAATGGTCGGACTCAATCCCAAACTGCACCTTCACACGATCGGCAACAATTTGAACCTCAAAAGACATCCATGCGTGACCTTCTGGTCACGGTGACATTCTGCACCTAGGTGACGCTTTGTACCGCAACGTCGGTGCTAAATGTCACCTGGGATGACGTTCTGTACCGCCATGACAAGTTGTACCGTAAAGTCGGTAAAAAAAAAAAAATCACCACCGGAGCCAACTTGGTATTCGTAAAGGTACTGCGTGTTTCCGTAAAGTTGACCGGCCACGAACCGAAAGACGCACTTTTCTTGGTAATGGAACACGTTTCCGTAAAGTTGACCGGCCACGAACCGAAAGACGCACTTTTCTTGGTAATGGAACACGTGTCCATAAAGTTCACCGGCCACGCACCGAAAGACGCACTTTTCTTGGTAATGGAACACGTTTCTGTGAAGTTGACGTGTTACGAGCTGTATGCACTGCCTGCGCTTCACACAAGACGGCGCTTTTCTATAGGCATGGTATGTGTTCTGACGAGCAGAAGCGATAGTATTAAACCGATCGTGACAATGATTTCTCGTGTGGTAGCATATTTAAGTCTGTCGCTTTTATTTCCAATGTGACGTGTGTTAGAAAATGAAGCTCAACACAGACAATTAATCATTTGTTGACTCAACTGAAAAAACGTACGCATAAATTACACGAGCGTGAGCAATGATACTAACATCAACAGCGGGAAATATATATATATTTTTTTGGCTTTTCTTCGCTTTAAAAGCGGGTGATAAGTTAATCTAGGCAAAACTCATTTCGCTCAACCCCCATAGCTTCTGTTGAAATGCTTCCCTCTCACTGACTGCCATCATTTGACTGTCATTAATCATGCAATCCACACATTTCTTGTGGAAAGGCCCAGCGCTTGTGGAAAGGCCCCCGACACTTCTCTGTTGAGAATATCAAGAAAAATGCATGTACTGGCGGCCTTCGGAAATGTGGAGGAGCTGCACAATAAAATCTGCACCACCCTCAAAACAAACAAACAATGTCTGAATTTATTTCACAGTGCAAGTCTCTCTCTCTCTCTCTCTCTCTCTCTCTCTCTCTCTCGCTCTCTCTCTCTCTCTCTCTCTCTCTCTCTCTCTCTCTCTCTCTCTCTCTCTCACACACACACACACACACACACACACTCACACAGAGAGAGAGAGAGAGAGAGAGACAGAGAGAGAGAGAGAGAGAGAGAGAGTCTTCAGAAAACAGTCTGATACACTACTTCTGTGTGTGTATGTGTGTGTGTGTGTGTGTGTGTGTGTGTGTGTGTGTGTGTGTGTGTGTGTGTGTGTGTGTGTACGTATTATTTACATATGATTACATACTCCATATGTACCTTACCTGGTAGGAGACCTGTAAAGTCTGACGATGCGTCCACTGACTTTTTACTCCACCAGGCTGAAATCAAGAGGAACACATGAATCAAGACGCCACAGGTCTAAAACAAGACCATGCCTTTGTTTCACTTTTTCTTCTTCACAGATGAACACATCAGTATTCAATTAGTGTACAACCAATTATTTTCCAAGAGTCTTTGCTGTGTTCATAAAACACAGCAACAACAACAACAACAACAACGACAATAACAAGAAGAAGAAGGACGACGACAACAAGAACAGCAACGACGACGACAACAACATCAACAACAGCAACAAATATCAACCTTGATCTTTTTCATGTGCACCACAATGTTTGTTTTCTGTTTTTCTTTTTCATGTAAGACTGAAAGTGTTTCCGTATGTGCGTCTAACAAAAAATGATCTGTAATGCTTTTCGATTTGATATTACGTAGCACTAGCAGACCTCCATCAAGGTGGAATGGATTCTGATGGACCCAACATTTGAATCATGAGAGAAAGGAAACGATTTTTCAATTGTGTGAAGTAAAAGTAAGTACAGACGGAAAGAGTTAGCTCCCATGTACTATTTTTCACACTGGGAATGGAAAATAAGAAATGTCAAGGTTTATGTCATCAGACAGTTTTGATATTCCATGGAAACATATCTTTATTTTTCGAAGACAGAATGTATGTTTGTAACAGCAACTTCCATGTTCATGTTCATTGGCCAGTGTATGAAACAGCAACTTCCATGTTCATGTTCATTGGCCAGTGTATGAAACAGCAACTTCCATGTTCATGTTCATTGGCCAGTGTATGACACCGCAGGTGAACGGACCCTGTGTTCCCCGCGACATCCGGATCTGCTAAACGGACAAGCGACGAAATGGAATAAATTCGTTTTGTGGTTACATTCCATTTTCCACCAAATTTGGCAGAAATCGATACAGCTCATTTAGCGTTTTTATGCTGACAGGCTGACAAACGAACAGAAATCGATACAGCTCATTTAGCGTTTTTATGCTGACAGGCTGACAAACGAACAGAAATCGATACAGCTCATTTAGCGTTTTTATGCTGACAGGCTGACAGACGAACAAGCTAATTGATAGACACGGCTAACATCATGATCTCCCTGACAGAGATAGACACGGCTAAAATCATCATCTCCCTGACAGAGGTGGTGTGATTTGAAAGAAATGAACCTTCTACACAAGGAACTAAATATATTTATTAAAACAAACAAACAAACAAAAAACAAACGATGTTATACTTTACAAAAAAATGTGGGGATATGAAAACCGTATCAAATGTAGATTACACTAGTATATGTGAAACGTGGATCCATACTCCATGACATTAACGACAAAGTGATCATTCTTATAATCTGTCCATACCAGCTTCTTACTTATCCCGCCACCCCTGCCAACCTCTGGAAAAGCATAGCGGAAGAAAGGGGTGTGGGTTTTAGAGTGGGAGTTCCTCATCATTGCCCGCTCAGTGCCTACAGCGGTGCCGACAAACACTCAGGCTTGAGTCGGTGCAGTACAAAAACAATGGTTCGGAAACTATGTATTCCGATAATGCATCCACCCAGCCACCCACTCTGTCATTCCCTGTACTTCGAACAACAAAAATAGGCCTACCCTTGAAGCGAATAGCGATTTTACAACATTCCTATGTCGCGGCTTGTCTCACGTTCGCGTCTGTATGATATTCTTTCGAAACTACACGCTATGACCCCCAGGGGAGGATTAGTGATTAAAAGCTGTCGACCACGCTAACTGTCCGACAATGATACAACCCGTATGCTGGCCGTTGGGAATCCCAAACGGCTGTTGTCTCAGTTGTACGTCTGTGGCTCTTCAGGTTTTCTCTCTTGGTCTCTTCATCCGTCGGCATGTTTACTGGTCTCCCTGTCTGTCTGTCTCTCTGGTCAGTGGCTGGTTGTGTGAAAATGTAGCAACAGTTCAGCTGTTAATCGCCTTGGCTTAAGGCTGTGTCAGGCCAATTGACATGGGCTAGAACACCAAGGCCACATCAAAATGTTGTTATGCTCTGCATAGTTATGTGGGGATTGTCTTCAGTTGTGACAAGCTCCTAGCATAACATTATCAGTCTCCAAAATCCCCCGAAGTCGGAGTGTGGCTGCCCATGTGGCGGGGTAATCAAAAACGGTCACACACGTAATGTTCTCATCCCCAGCTGATGTATTTGTACCATAGTGTTCAAGTACTTCGGCTGTTCGGATGATCCCTGGAGTCTTTTAGCCAGGGTACGACAACAACAACAACAACAACAACAACAACAACAACAACAACAGCTGTTAAGAGAAAGCACTTTGTGGGTGCTACAAATGTTTTGTGACTAGACAGTGAACATTGCGTGATGTTCATTGAAAGGTACATACGTGGCACTTGGATTATGCACTGTTCTTCTGTGTCACTTTTTCTCTCTGTGGTTATTTTCCTGACATGAGACAATGTGAATTGAACAAGAAACACAATGTGAATTGAACAAGAAACACAATGTGAAGAAGTCAACATTGTAGTAGTGAGCATCAGCCTCCCGAAAATAAAGAGATTAGCACTTCTTAATCATCAGGCTACGTAATTGCACATTAAAAAAATTGCTTGTTCTTAATAACTTCCGAAGCAACTGTCTTGTTTATTAATGTAAATTCAGCTACTCCCTCTCCCCCCTCTTTTGAGTGTCCTTATTCACACACACACACACACACACACACACACACACACACACACACACACACACACACACACACACACACACACACACACAGAGAGAGAGAGAGAGAGAGAGAGAGAGAGAGAGAGAGAGAGAGAGAGAGAGAGAGAGAGAGAGAGAGTTATAGAGGACAAGCCCTTTCCACCATAAAGAGGTAAATCCAGTTATGTATTTTCTCTGCTTTAGGTAAGAGAAAACTATTAATGCTTCAGCAGAAATGCTGAATCAACTCCAAGACTTGCCGTGACGGTCCTTGCCTCATAGAGAATAAAAGGGTAAACACTGGTATTTTTCTTTTTATCGTACCCTTTCTGTCTTTTTCTTCAATATTTTCATCAACATATTATCCAACATCTCTCTCTCTCTCTCTCTCTCTCTCTCTCTCTCTCGTCGCATCTTTATTTCAACACAGACCTTCTTTCCCATCCGTCCCTCTTCTTTGACTTCAGATTTTGCATTAAAAAATTTCCCATGTCTCTTTATTCTTGTACTCTTGTCATTAGTATCACCATCGTCATCGCCATGACATTACTATTAACATTATCACAGATTTATTTCTATCATTATTCGCAAGTTCCCAGTAGTTCTGTTTGCAGGAGTTCTAACTTTAGCGTCTGGTGTACTCACAGTTTCGTTTGCTCAGAAGTTGTGACAAGGTGTCCCTTTGAAGTGCGACTGACCTCGCTGACGTCATCCCTGTGGACAGACAATCAAACGATCATTTTCCCCCTTGCATTGGAGGTTTCTTTTTCAATTGAAAATATAAAAACCATGCTACTGAATAGATATGCACAATACAAACAGGGAAAGCATTCCCTGCAACAATTCAGTTTGAATGCAACATGTGTGATTCATTAACCTCTGGTTTCTAATGTGACATGAAGATACAAAGGTGTTACATATCATTACAAAAATGGAGTAATACATTAACCTCTGGTTTCTAATGTGACATGAAGATACAAAGGTGTTACATATCATTACAATGATGGAGTAATACAAAGGTGTTACATATCATTACAAAAATGGAGTAATACAGGAAAAAAAGAAGAATATACCAATATCTATATATCTCAACTTCATTCCACCACACCGCCACACACCTCTGTCGCCCCCCCCCCCCACTCCCCTACCCCCCCCCCCCCCCCCGCCATTTTATATGCTCTTCAAGACATTAGCGTCCTGTGTATAGATGTGTTGAGAAAACCATTATATTCAAAACCAAAGTAGTGCGAATTTTGTTTCTTCCTACGGCCGCTAGGAATTGTTCGGCAATGTCACGATCTTTCTGTTTGTCAAGATTTAATTCAAGAAGGCTGTTTCTCATCCTGCTCTTGTTCTTCAAATGTGCTTTAAAGTTCATCATGACAAAGTCTTGCTGTCTACCAACATCAGGTCCTGAAAATATCCTTGTTTCAGCCCTATTGATGCACGATCTGTACCGGTTCTTCATAATGATAGAGTCTATTGGGCTGTGGTACTGAATGTCCATCGACGGGATGTTTTAGCGTTACAAAAAGTGTTGGTAAGAACGAAGCCTTTATCCCGCGCAAATTCTAGCAGGCGCAGTCGTCTATCATTAGTGGTCTCGTTACAGTAAGGGCTGCAGAAATTTTTCCAGTCTTCTTGGACATCGGCACAAGCCTAGGACTTCGAGTCACCCTGAAGGATGAGGCTGTCTCTCTCGTCAGCCTTGTCAGTGACCGTTTGGAGCTGGGAGTAGAATTCTTCAATCTGGCTGTCATGATAATCTGATGTGGGGCTCATAAGCACTACGGCGGTGTTGAATGGTCCTGGTCACAGGCGCATGGCTGTAATCCTGCTGGGAACAGGGAAGCACCGCAGTACAGCGTTCTTCATGTTCTTGATAAGTAAAAATCCAACTCCTTGCACACGTCTGTCTTCTCTACGGTATTATTGGATATACCCTACCTCTCTTTGTACCTCTTCTTTGTTCTCCCCGTCTTACTTGGCAGGGGCCAAGAACGTGCCAGGAGTATCTCTCCATTTCAGTTTTCCAGCTTGTCTGGGTGTTCTTATATTCCTAACGGCAGAAGTGATGATGTTCTTTCCACGCTCTCTCCATGGGTTTCCTGCAGTAGCATACGTTTCATGTCCGCCATGGTGAGCGGCTAGAAAGTCGTAGAATATAAATACGTCCTTCCAAAACTGACTGCATTTACTATTTAAGAATTCCTTTGAATCATAGTATTGTAAACCATTCACATCAGGAGCTTTCAGAACTGCTTTCCATTTTGCAGTCTCAAGGATTAATTTTCCTACCCTTGAAAATTTTGATGCTAGCAAAAAAAAATAAAAAAATAAATGTTTGGTCATCCAACAGCACCATTTTCGACATCGTATTATGCACGCTTTCTAGCGCTCATATCATTTTTTTTAATCCCTTACGAATTTAAAGCACACGATCAGTTTCAAAATTTACCAGGCATTTTCAAGAGCAATTTCCATAAATATGAAAGTTTGGGATCAAATGAGGGATTTTAGTATTGCAGCCCTACCTAAAGGAATACGAGTTCGTTTTGACCAAAATTGAAATAAATTACGCATTTCCATAACTTACCCGCAACGTTTATTTCTGTCAAATCGGCTTTTTTGTTCGTGAATCCGAGTCCTAGAATTTTTTTTTTTTTTTGCGGTTCCATGTCATACGTTCATACGTTTTCTAACAAGGTAAACTTTCTGAGTTCTTTTTCTTAACAACACATTACACTTGTTCAAAGCAGAGTTTTAGAACTGATATTTTTTTTTGTTCATGACATTATGTCTTCTTTTCGAGAAAAAGACGTGTAGCATACAAACAGACTTATCTGTAAATCTGTATCTGAATTTTTTTTATCTTTCATTTCCTTTTTTTCATGCTGGCAAATAGATAAAGAAAACCTGGTGGGTCACCTTAATGGCATGCATCATCTGTTTATTGGAAATCTCTTAGACTTTTTTTTTCATTTATGGTTACATGTGCTTTTATGTTATTATTAAAATGCGAATCCATTTCCATATGTCTACACCAAAGACAAAATTTAAAAGAAATTTTTCCATATAGCTCCGGAAGACGGAGTCAAAGGCCTTTAAAAATCAACAGAAACTAACTCTCAGAGTAGATTTTCGATTTGGAAATAGTGTATCATTTCAAACAAGATTCTTTGGCTATCTGCAATATATATTCCTGTCATAGATCCAGTCTGATCTTCATGCATTGAATTCAGCAAAACTGTGTAAGTTCTATTGTCTATGAAAGTTGATCCAATCCTATAAACTACATTTAACAACGAAACTAGCATCCTGTTCTTAAGATATATCCCTTCAGTTTGCGGAACTGACAATTCGTCCTCAGGAAAAGAATTATTGAACGAAAAAAAAATTAACCGTCTTTCAATCCGTCCTGAGCTTTCATATTGTTGGGATGTTTTTCAATGCTTCTGATGCTTCTTCTTTAGTTATGGGACCCTTTAATTTTTGCTTAGTTTGGTGCTGTTTTGGGGAATCTACCAATACTCTGTTACTTTGTTTTTCTTTATATGCCTCTTGGTTATAATTTCTATTTTCTTATACTATATCTTAAGTTTCTATTAGGATATGGCCCTTTTGCCATTAATTTTTTTAACGCACGTTTACAGACAAAATGCCGTTTTCGAAAGAAGCAAAAGTACTTGGTAAGCTTCTCTCCTTCTGAATGCCCATTGGAACTTCGATCTTTCCAGAATTCCTTTCGATCTTTCCAGAATTCCTTTCGATCTTTCCAGAATTCCTTTCATTTTGATTTCCTAATTTCTGTCAATTAGGTCTTCTTTTCTTTTAGAACTGATCTGTAAGTTTGTATTAGATTCTATTTTACTCTTGATAGATAATCACTCTAATTGAAAGTTCCCAACAGTAAACTGAGCAAAACCGAGACATGTCAGTATGACTTTCCACTTTCCCGTTTGTATTGGCATCTGATGAAAGTGGGCTTGCGAGACGGGGAGACTAAGTGTCTTCGTCTTTCGGTATTTAGAGTTCCATGGCTGATATTAAAACGTTTACCATTTCCGTTGATCTGACTGCCTCCCATAGAGACAAATAGACAGCTAGTGTTCTACTCTGGAAAGTGTGTACAATTTTCATTATTTAGTTGAGAACTTACCACCACCACCACCACCACCCCAAAAAAAAAAGAAAAAAAGAAAAAAGAAAACGAAAAGGTGGCATGTGGCAAGATGTCACCGGGAGGAAGATGTAAAGGACAACGACAGGAGAGTGGTCCACAGAGGCAGAAGAACAGTAGATGAATGAGTAAACAAGGAAACCAAAGAAGGCAGAAGCAAGTTTCAGAAAAGGTGAAACTACCAGCACGTTACTTTTACAAAGTGGGGGAGCTGTTTATACTGAATCAACTTTCACCATCCTCACGCGGACAGCACATGGAGATGATGATGAACACAAGACCAAAGCTCTGCTGCAAGATCCTGAATAAAACAGCCATGTTAATCACAACAAATTTTTGAATCTTCTCCCACTCGCTGTCTGCGCCCCTCTACCCTTTATGGACTGGATCTCAGCCTATTTCTTAACAATATTTTATGCAAGGCAGTGAATGAATTTCATTTGAGCAATTAAAGAATCATATCGGGGAATTGGTATTCGTTATAGGCTGTGTACTTAAGTATCCGTGTATTTGTAAATGTTTAACGCGCTACCTGGCTTGATTAACTCCACAGTGATGTAAACGGCTCTGCTTGTGAATTGCTTTCAGCTATGACATTCTGCCACCAGCGACGCTAAAACAACCAGGAACTGACTTTAACAGAGTTGGAAAGAGCTGGCAGAGTTGCTGTCAAAAACTTGATGGTTGTCATTGCTGGCAGTGATTTTTCGGAGCAGTATACTAGACAACGAGCGCAAAATGTCTCAGCAGAGATCACTAAAGCCACGGCCTTGCTTCGTTATCTTCCCGCTCTGACAATGTTCGGTGATATCAAGGTTTGATGTCCACATTCACTAAGAATGATGCGACAGGCAGGCATGTCTCTCCCCGAGGAGTGACGGGAGGAATCTTATCTAACACTATACTGCTACTACCAGAAAGACAACATGTTAGATTTGGTAGCCAAGAGGACAATGTTATGTAGCGTGCAACGAGTTCGCAAGATTAAGTGCTCTATCGCTGAGCAAAAGATTAACCCTTTCACAGCCGTTGACAACGCTCGTCGACAGCGTACTGAGATGCCGTTGGCGACTCTTATCGACACGACAGAGACACAGCCAAAGGCGACGATAATGGACCAGAAAGGGCCAAAAGCTCAACTCTCTCTCTCTCTCTCTCTCTCTCTCTCTCTCTCTCTCTCTCTCTCTCTTGTGTCTCTGTCTCTGTGTCTGTCTCTCTGTCTGTCTGTCCGTCTCTTTCTCTCTCTCTCTCTCTCTCTCTCTCTCTCTCCTCTCTCTCTCTCTCTCTCTCTCTCTCTCAATAAGAAGAGGAAGAAATTGGCTCGACATGTGACATTTGGTCATCCAATCTGAGAGTCTGAGTTGTGTATGGGTGAGTTCGTCGTTTGTTTTTTCTCCCGTGTTTTTCGAGTGCGCCGACCCCCCCCCCCTCCCCCCGTTGTATTTTCCTAGCAATTGTATTCAATGGGTCATCGGGAGATAGAACTAGTTCAAGGCCACGCAATGTATTTTTGAAACATGACCGTGGTTGACACCAGGCATTTCTAATTAAAATGGCAAAATCTTATGAAAAAAAATGCCTTGATTAGTCAAACGATTTAACTAAAAACTTTTCCCAGCCTGGCGCTACAGTGTACCTCAGGCTGAATGAAGCTCTGCTGAAAGGCACTTCGGCTGACCGAAAAAGGGTTAAGTCAAAATTGGACGTGAAACTAGATAAATTAAACCCTCTGTTTGAAAAAAGATGCACTACAATCTTTAAACAATGTCCAAGATTGAAACTATTTGAATGAAAAAGCCGCACGCGTGGGTGAAAGAATAACAAAAACCAAAAGATTGAAACTATTTAAATGAAAAAGCCGCACGCGTGGGTGAAAGAATAACAAAAACCAAAAGATTGAAAATATTTAAATGAAAAAGCTGCATGCGTGGGTGAAAGAATAACAAAAACCAAAAGATTGAAACTATTTAAATGAAAAAGCCGCACGCGTGGGTGAAAAGATAACTAAAACCAAAAGATGAACCTAACTTATATTTGATCATAGGTTCTGAAGCAGTGATCCTCCCGATGAACACCCCCCTTCCGCTCCCTTTTCCCCAAACCCTGTTTCATTTTGTCTCACTTCTTCTTCCCTATCCATATCTCCCCAACTCTACTCCCAGTGTGTGCGTGCATGCGTGCGTGCGAGCGTGTGCGTGCGTGCGTGTATGCGTGCGTGCGAGCGTGTGTGTACGCGCGCGCGTGTGTATTTATTTAATGAAGGATTTTTTTCTTTGTCGGTGTGGCGTAGAATATATATGTTAGCTATGTACGTGAATAGGACGTGCACGTACTGGTTTACGGATAAGCACGAATTCATTCTTTGACACATGCAGTTATACGATGCCGCGAGAAACACTCATTTAAAGTGACTAGACACGTCTTGAGAGAAAAGCAAGACAAAACTTTTGCCAAACATAAGAGAGACGTATGCCGTGAAACACAGTGCGCTACCTAAAGCTTCTCTCTCTCTCTCTCTCTCTCTCTCTCTCTCTCTTCCTCTCTCTCTCTCTCTCTCTCTCTCTCTCTCTCTCTTTGGGTGAGTGTGTGTGCGGGAGTGTGTGGTGTGTGAGTGTGCGTACATATATGTGTGTGTGTGTGTGTGTGTGTGTGTGTGTGTGTGTGTGTGAGAGAGAGAGAGAGAGAGAGAGAGAGAGAGAGAGAGAGAGAGAGAGAGAGAGAGAGAGAGAGAGAGAGAGAGAGAGAGAAGAGAGAAACAGATGGGGGGCGGGAGGAGAAATCCCTCCATACACGACAAAAGATGTCAAATTTGGGCAGTAAGATCAAAACCTCACATTAATTTTGATGCACAGTTCTCTCCGTTTTCTTTCCCCCACATGAAATGCCTGAAACTGAAGTCCAAATTGCTTTCTTGTGTTGGGGGGGGAGTGGGCGTGGGGGCGCTGGAGAAGGGGGTAGGTGGGGTGGGGTGGGGAGGGGTCACTTGTAACCAATGTCCGCATTGCTGTTCCACTTTTTTCATTAACTATTTTTTGTTTGTTTGTTTGCACGATGCTGATGACTTTCTCATTTTATCGAAAGCTATCCCCAGTTCAATCAGTTCTTGATAATGAAAGGCAAGGTATCGTGACCTTTTGTCCAGGCTGTAGCTTTTTTTTTTTCCCTCCTGCTTCCTTCGTTGTACCTGAGCGTCAATTATTTGGCCTTCTTCGCGTGCAAAGACAACTGGAGCAGAAGTTCTAAGCGGGTCCCGTTACTCGTCTTTAAGCGTGCAAGAACTTGATTTTTCTGTAACACTTTGGCGTTCGACTTGGCGCAAAATGCAAGTCGTTCGCTCAGTGCAATTCTCTCTGAAGTACGAATGGTCGACTCGTAATACTAAGCACTTCTCTTTATTGGCAGTCAGGGGAATGAATTGACAGCCGCCCTTTCGCTTTTGTGACTTCTTTGAAATGGAGTTGTTGTTCGTGTTGTTCAACTGTCACATTTTCCGTGACCTCTCGGTGGGACTGTTCCCACGCTGGTCATCCTGTCTACCATGTCCAATGCTACACCCGGCCTTGTCTTGTCGCTGCCCTGATTGGTCAGTGGTATGGAGCTTCAGTCACTCAGTACGTCTGTATCATTATCCAACAAAACCTTAGCTTACGCACACGTTTCGAAAAGAATTAGACAAATATCTAAAAGAAAAAAAAATGCGACGTTTGTGAAAGATTATCCCTTCACCCCTGTGAAAGATTATCCCTTCATTATCCTGTTCAGAATAGATTTTTTAAAAAAGCGACAAAAAAAAAGCAAGCATACAAACAAACCAGAAAGACAGTACTCTGGAATTAAATATTTAATGGGTTAAATTAATAACAAACGTTGAATCAATACAAATTAAGCCACCCATTCTAGCTTTCTTTACAAAACTTGAGTAGAAATATCACACTGAAATATGTAATCATACTGTGGAAACGCGCCATTCTGTTTTTGAAATGAAACTGCTACCATACTCATGCCCAATGAATAGATACATATCCCATAAAAGATTTAACTCAACGATTAATTGACATATTTTGCTAAAAATGAAATGTTTAAAGTAAATATAAAATGAGGCAGGGAACAGTAAACAATAAACAAGAAATAAGAAGGGTAACTCTTGCTCCCACAAGAAAACATAACTCCAAAGGAGTGCTGCTTACGACACCGAATCGCCTAGCGGACATGACAGCACAGAGCACACAGAACGAACAAGGAAACCTTCCAAAAAAGGATGTGCAAGCTTGGAACATCCTTTTTGGGGGTGTTTCCTTGTTTGTTCTGTGTGCTCTGTGCTGTCATGTCCGCTAGGCGATTCGGTGTCGTAAGCAGCACTCCTTTGGAGTTATGTTTTCTTGTGGGAGCAAGAGTTACCCTTCTTATTTCTTGTTTAATGAAATATCTTGTCTTTGTCAAGTAGACCGTGATGACAATATACAGGCCTGAAAGAATGACATGTTCTGCTATATGAGAATAAATGGGCATGTAACAACTGCTCCGATCTATCTGTTTTGACAAACATGTTCTTCTTAACACATTCAGTCAATAGTATGTATCATATGGACGGTATGTTTGACAGCTGTATGGTAAGTAAGAAGATGGAGATATGGCGATATGAGTATATGAATCATCAGCAGGGGGTCGAAAGGAGAGGAGGGGAGAATTCGGTGTGTGTGTGTGCGTGCGTGCGTGTGTGTGTGTGTGTGTGTGTGTGTGTGTGTGTGTGTGTGTGTGTGTGTGTGTGTGTGTGTGTGTGTGTGAGGATACGAGTGAGGATGGATGACCATCGGGGAGGGGTTGCAAAGATAGATATAGAAGTGGATCAGAAGGGTGAGTGAGTGGAGGGGGAGCCACAGCAGATCACGTGAGTGTGAGAATGTTTCTGTCTGTCCGTCTGTCTGCAAGGGAAGGTTCACCTACATGTGATACGTATACCTTATTTTGCTTTTGGTATGAACTGAACTACATCACTTTTGAGAAAAGAACCTTTTTTGCAATGGAAGAAAAAAAAAATCCGGTGTTAGAATGACCCACAGCATGCGGATACCTCGGGGGAGGGGGGGGGGGGAGTATTAAACAAGAACAGTCCGAATACATGTGCCTGGAAATCCCGATGGTGTTTTTTTTAACTCGTCTGTTCTATAGCTCTGTTTGATATCAGAACTTGAAAACCGATTCCTCTCTTCATATTTGTAAAACTACACTTGTAACTCTATATTTCTTTCCTTGCACATTCATTTGTGTGTTTGTGTGTATATGTGCTATGAATGTGTGTGTGCGTGTGTGTGTGTGTGTGTGTGTGTGTGTGGTGTGTGTGTGTGTGTGTGTGTGTGTGTGTGTGTGTGTGTGTGTGTGTGTGTGTGTGAATATGTTAGTGTGTGTGCGTGCTTGCGTGCGATTGTGTGTGTAGTAGTGTGAAGTAGTGTGCAAGCGCGTAGTTTTAGTTTTGATATTGGCTACCCCCGCCCTCGGTTTAAATGACTTAACTGCTAAATTGACGAAAAATGCCACTCTCTCTCTCTCTCTCTCTCTCTCTCTCTCTCTCTCTCTCTCTCTCTCTCTTTGTATGTCTGTATGTCTGTCTGTCTGTCTCTCTGTCTCTGTCTGTCTGTCTCTGTCTCTCTCTCTGTCTCTCTCTCTCTCTCCGTATAGTGTTAGTGCGTGCGCATGTATATATGTGCGCACGAGTCATTGTGTTCCCTTTCTTTAATCCAGTGCTCTCATGGAGTCATGAAAGCGGCTGAATTCAGGTTTAGCTGAAATGAGAAGAGCAGCACCAATATTTTGCCACTGTTGTTGAAAAGAGAGGAGAAGCAACCTGTAAAAATGGAGAAGAAATATGTAACAGCATAAAAGACAAACAGAGAAGGCATTATAACGAACGAAAGATGAAAGAAAAGTCACTGCACTGCTGAAACTCAAGGGAAAAGCGAGGTCTTGTGAACCGGAAATGGCAATGAAAAAAAAAGGGGGTCAAGAGGAGCAGACGAGAATTTCACACCTCTTCAATAATGTCGGATGACAGCGAAGGATCTGTGTCTTGTTAGGTCTGTTGCAGTCGGTCTCAATGCTTTGCGTTACCCTATTTGTTGTTTTCTTTTGTTTTGTGACGTTTTGCTTCGATTGTTTTTTCCAGTTCTGACGGGAAAATTTCTACACCTTTATTCCTTTTTTCACAAACCATTTTTGCTGTGTGACCTCTGATGGCTACGCTGTGACAGGATAGCAAGCGTTTTCTATCAAGGTCAGCTTTATACAAGGTCAGTGTCCTTCTACCTTTTTTTCACCGAAGTAATGTTTCTCGTAGATTGGACTGGTCTGTTTGTATGTTCAGGGTTTGTAATGTCAGTGAACTGTCATTACTTGTTCAAATTATCAAATTGTAATGTCAGTGAACTGTCATTACTTGTTCAAATTATCAAATCATGTTATTCATAACCCGGCCTATCGCGAGGAGCCATATTAGAGGTTTTAAAAAAAAAAATCAGATGAACCATTCTCTCTCTCTCTCTCTCTCTCTCTCCACACACACACACACACACACACACACACACACACACACACACACACACACACACACACACACACACGTAATATATATATATATATATATATATATATATATATATATATATATATATATATATATATAAAATCAGAGTTAAAAAGCCACTCAGCCACTCAGAACGTTAAAAGTGCTCAACCATGTAGGGAGCGACATATATATATTTGATGTTATTGTAAGAGCTGTTCCGAATCTGAAACAGTCCTCTAAATCGACACCAGGCAGCAGCTATGTCTTAAGTTACTTAATCAAAAGACTTTTTTTTTTTTTTAAAAAGACAAGCAATATCTTCAAACAGTTATACAATAGTGAGGGATAAACAGAAACAAATACTTGATCTTGCAGACAGTAAAAGAAGACCGAAACACAGTAAAAAAAAAAAAAGGCGACCTAAGTAAGCATCGCACTATGAGCAATGAGTGGGGGAGACATGGAGAATGAAGCAACGGGGTGGGTGGGTGGACTAGGGCGGGAAGAGACAGGAAGGGGGAGGAAAGAGGACAGGCGTGGTCTCAAAATGAGGAGAAGAGAATTAACCCCCACTGAACAAAGCCAAATTAAGGACACAGAAGCGCCGAGTCGGAAGCGAAGGGCGAAAAGAGAAAAGAAAGTACGGTGGAACAGCCGACAGTTACACACCACTTCATAAACAGTTCTTGTCACTTGAAGATCTCTCTCTCTCTCTCTCTCTCTCTCTCTCTCTCTCTCCTCTCTCTCTCTGCATGTCTGTCTGTCAGTGTCTGTCTGTCTCTCTCCCTTCTCTCACTCTCTCTCTCTCTCTCTCTCTCTCTCTCTCTCTCTCTCTCTCTCTCTCTCTCAAATTAATAACAGTTAAAAGACTTGCTGCTGTTTTTATTCCTGCTTGGCTTGCATTGGTTTTCTTCTGCCTAGATGCATTCGACGACTAGAGTTCTTTTCCCCATTTTTCCCCATTTTTAATCATGATTATTGGTCTGCCTCACCCATCTCTCTCTCTCTCTCTCTCTCTCCTCTCTCTCTCTCTCTCTCTCTCTCTCTCTCTCTCTCTCTCTCCTCCCTCTCTCTGTCCCTCTCTCTCTCTCTGTGTGCCTGTCTGTTAGTGTCTGCCTGCCTGTGTGTCTGTCTGTCTCCCTCTCTCCCTTCTCTCTCTCCCTCTCCCTCTCTCTCTTCTCTCTCTCTCTCTCTCTCCCTCCCTCCCCCCCCTCTCTCTCTCTCTCTCTCTCTCTCTCTCTGTCTCTCTCTCTCTTCTCTCTCTCCTCTCTCTCTCTCTCTCTCCTCTCTCTCTTCTCTCTCTCTCTCTCTCTCTCTCTCTTAGCCTTGTTTGTCTGTCTTTCACCCACGCCCCTCATTTCGACCCCTCGTCCACAGCCGCAGCCCGGCATCGGCAATCCTCATACACACTATGTTTGCTTCCTTCCTTCCTTCCTTCCTTCCTTCCTTCCTTCCTTCCTTCCTTTCTTCCTTCCTTCCTTCCTTCATTCCTGCCTACCTACCTACCTACACACATACCTGCATGCATATATACGTGCATGCATGCAGGCATAGTGTTTTAGGTACAACGAAAGATAAGGAATCAAAATGGCAATCTTAACAATTGTGCCAGATTTTTTTTCAAAGCTTGTCCTCTTTCCTTAACTTTAGCGTGATGTCAGCATTACTGCACTTCGAATGTCCTTGACCGCCCATGTGATGACACTCATCAATTACGCCTTAACGGTATGGGATGCGTGCAGCCATGTCACAAGAAGAGACTGAATGATCTTCATAGACAGGCAGCAAAGCCACTGCTCACAAACTGTGTCTCTAACAACGGACGAGAAACTGAAACTACTAAAACACTTCTGAATACAAAACAGCCCTTGAATTCAAGTGATCGTATATGCTTAGAATTTACACAAATACCATGCTGCATTGCATTTCACAAAACTGAACGGCGTTTCTGGATCTTTGCCCAAACTCACGAATTGATCGATACAAAACAAGCATGTCTTACCCTGGACCTTGTGCCCGGAACTTTCTTCATATTAGATTACAAAATACGTGTTCGCTAAAGAAAAAAAAAATTCAAGAAACATGTGCATAAACGTTTCACGTGTCAGTAATGTGATTCTTCAGTGAAAAATCAAAAACCTCAATTGGCAAACTTTTCTGTTCTCCGTAATTTTAATACATCGTCTGAACACCCATTCCGTTCAGTCCCTTACCCTTTCCCCTGCTCCTCTCTCTCTCTCTCTTTCTCTCTCTCTCTCTCTCTGGTCACTTCATATTTGTCTCCAATTTCCCGCCGCATAGGGACTACTCTGGCTACAAAGTTTTTTCCTTGCATAATATTTGTAAATGAGAAGGAAGTTACTTTGCTTTGTGTTGTCTACTAATGAAAAGGTATCGTTTTGCGTTTTGCGGAGCAGTTTGTTGGTTTTATCTTATTTGTCTGTTAAAAGGCTTTTCCTTGCATCCTGGCGTATTGTTTGTTTTCTTCCGACTATTGAAAGACATTATCTCATATTTTGTTACGTGTTTTTTTTTTTTACGGTTTCAGTTTTATTTGTCTCTGGTAAAAGGTCTGTAGTTTAGTTTTGCAGCGTAAAGTGTCTGCTGTCTTCGATTTAACTTCTAAAATGGTCAAACTAAAATTAGCTGAGTATTTCAACTGTTTCATTAAACTGTCCGAAAAAGATGTAGACTTGTAGTTTTTGGTGCCTATCATTAAAACGTTCATTTTCATTTGTTTTTTAAATGTCTGTTCAAAACGTTTATCTGATACTTTACTGTATATTGTATCTGGTTTGGTTTTTCTGTTCGAAGATTTTTTTTTTGCAAGGTCTAGTAAAAAGTTTTATCTGGTATTTTGCAGTATATTGTACCCGTTTTGGTGTTTGGTTCAAAGTCTTGATCTCCTACTTTGCTGAGTATTTTGTCTGTCTTATTCTATTCATCTTAAAGGCAGTACCTCATATTTCTCTGCAGTTCATGTCTTATTCTATTCATCTTAAAGGCAGTACCTCATATTTCTCTGCAGTTCATGTCTTGTTTTATTCATCTTAAAGGCAGTACCTCATATTTCTCTGCAGTTCATGTCTTGTTTTATTCATCTCTTCAAAGGATTTACCTTGTTCTTTACCTTGTATCATATTGTTTTTAATTCATTGTTTGTCTGCCAAGAAAAATTAAATGTCATTTTGCTGTGTAAGTCAACCTTATTAGTGTTAATTGCCCATTTGAAAAAAAAATCACCATACATTCTTGTTCTATCGGTCGAAAGTTTCCTCCTGTCTGTTTTGCAATGTCCGTTATTTTTTTCCCCACTATATATGACCAGGTCATAACTGTTTGGTTTCTTCTGTTAAAAATATGTAGTCTGTTATATGTTCTTCATTCCATCGCAGTTTGTATATCATGTGAATCCAAATGGGTCATCTGACCCAGATCAAGGTTGAAGGTTAAGTGGTCCAGAATCTGATGTTACGACTCAGGCCCAGTTAACAGATCAAGCGATCTGGAATGTATGATGGTGAACCAGTGGCGTTAAAAGCCACGTAACTTGTAATGAGTCGCACTCGTTTAGAGTGATGATAAAAAAAATCAAGTGACCCAGAATTATGAAATTTAAAGTAGGCCGGAACTTAGACTAATTCAGTCCAGAAGGGGCATCTAAACAGATCAGTTGCGGTTCAAGAACAAACGAAGTGGGGATGTTTGAAATGGGGCCCATCTTCGTGTACTGGAGTCAGGGGAGACTCCTTCACTTCTTTACTCCAGCTGTCTGCAGGGCAGGGGAGACTCCTTAACTTCTTTACTCCAGCTGTCTGCAGGGCAGGGGAAACTTCTTAACTTCTTTACTCCAGCTGTCTGCAGGGCAGAGAAGACTCCTTAACTTCTTTATTCCAGCTGTCTGCAGGGCGGAGAAAACTCCTTAACTTCTTTACTCCAGCTGTCTGCAGGGCGGAGAAAACTCCTTAACTTCTTTACTCCAGCTGTCTGCAAGGCAGAGAGGACTCCTTAACTTCTTTATTCCAGCTGTCTGCAGGACAGAGAAGACTTCGTCACTTCTTTACTCCAGCTGTCTGCAGGGCAGAGAAGGGTGGCCAGGAACTTGCTATTGTCAGACTATATCAGTGTGTGACACTGGTTCCGTTGTGGACCGGACCTTAGTTCTTGGTGTGGGAAGTTTGGTTATTTCACTTCGCCTTGTGAAAAGGCTTGGGCTGCTGACTAGCTCTGGACCAGAACCAATGGTGTGGCCGTGTTGAATCCACGGAAAGCCTGGTAAGCACACAGGGATAAATTGTCGATTCTGCTTTAATATCAAAATATAGTTTTTCAAAATGGAGTGACTGACGGCGGCGAACGAAGCAAGATTAGGAATAGAGTTTGTTTAGAACTTACCGCCAATGACATTGACAAACAAAGCACAAGACAAGACACGATGCATTTCAACCACTTGGGTCTTCTTCAGGCGAAAAAATAAATCACATTTAACATGTGGGACAGTACAAACAACGAAAAACGAAAAAAGAATGAAAATGACTTATCCGTTCTTGTCCATGTGTTTGGTGGGCGGAAATGACATGCGGCCAGGGGGATTATGGGAGAGGAAACGGAGGGGGGGGGGGGGGGGGGGGGTTGCGTCAGGGGAGGTGTGTGTGTGTGATATGATAGGGTTGTGTGTCCAGTTTATTGGGATGGTGTGATATCTTTGTGATGGTTGTGGTAATGGTGGATTGATAATAATGGTAAGGGGAAAAAAAAAAAGGGGGGGGGGGGGGGATTTAAGGGGAGGATAATACAAAACTAAGATTAAATAGATGGAGGGTTGCTGTAACTACTGTATGAAGTGAGTGAAGGGGATGTGGTGGTGGTGTATGTAAGTGTGTGTGTATGTGTGTGTGTATGTGTGTGTGTTGGTAGGGGATTTTGCCAACTGGTGTGGAAGAGGTGAGTATGTGTGTTTGGTTATTGTTGGATATTGATGCCTTGGGGTGTAGTGTGCCCAGTTTGGCAATGAGATGGGATTCTTGAGTTGTGCGTTCAAAGCTGTCACTCTGTGACTGCCAGAGTGCCATGACTTTGACATGGTCGATGTTGTGTTGGGTGTGGTTGAAGTGTAGGGCGACTGGTTTGGGTCGGTGGTGGCGGATATCGGCCAGGTGTTCAGAGATGCGTGTTTCGAGTGTGCGTGACGTTTCCCCTATGTAGATCTTGCCACACAGCGGCAGTGGATGGCATATATAATGTTGCGGCTCTGACATGAGAATGTGCGAAATATAGGTTGGTGATAAATTTTCTTGACCGCACGTGGTTGTTTGAATGAAATATACCGTTACATATATGATGCTATGCAGTAATTTCAGCCGCCACCGCCCCCCCCCCCCCCCCCCCCCCCCCCTTTGTGCTATGGAACTACCCTGCAGTTTTTGCTTGCGAAAATCTATAAAATTACTGCATCATGCTAGATCATTAGTAATGTATGGTGCTACAATAAAATGAGAATCGTAGTTACGGAAAGTTATCCCGTGGCAAACGGCAGTAGTGTTGCCATATAAACTGCAGTAGTCTCTCTCTGCCATTTCATCGCGGCATTGATGTCCAGAGAAGGATGAAATACCGTAAGTCCTATCGTTGACTGGTAGCCTGCTTTTTTCCTTCTGTTTCTTTTAGTCTGAATACGATTAACAAAGAGTGAGAAAGTGGGGGTGGGGTGGAGCTGGGGAAGGGCCACAGAATGCAGTCTTGTGTGCCAGCAGATGTCTGACCCCATCGTCCTTGTTTTCATCAGCTGCGGTCAGGTTCTGGTGGTGCGGTTAGTGTTGTGAAGGGGGAGGGGAAAGGGAAAGGGAAGGGGGCGGCTTTTCCGTTCAAGCTGGGGGTGGGGCAGCAACAGAGACCAAGGAGAAGCCGAACCTCCCCCCTCGCTTCACAACTTCACTGTGTTAAGACTGAGGAGAAGCTGACCCCCCCCCCCCCCTTTCACACCTTCACTGTGTAAGACTGAGGAGAAGCTGAACCCCCCCCCCCCTTCACACCTTCACTGTGTTAAGACTGAGGAGAAGCTGAACCTCCCCCCCCCCCTTCACACCTTCACTGTGTTAAGACTGAGGAGAAGATGAACCTCCCCCCCCCCTTCACACCTTCACTGTGTTAAGACTGAGGAGAAGCTGAACCTCCCCCCCCCCTTCACACCTTCACTGTGTTAAGACTGAGGAGAAGATGAACCTCCCCCCCCCCTTCACACCTTCACTGTGTTAAGACTGAGGAGAAGCTGAACCTCCCCCTTCACACCTTCACTGTGTTAAGACTGAGGAGAAGCTGAACCTCCCCCCCTTCACACCTTCACTGTGTTCAGACTGAGGAGAAGCTGAACCTCCCCCCCTTCACACCTTCACTGTGTTCAGACTGAGGAGAAGCTGAACCTCCCCCCCCCTTCACACCTTCACTGTGTTCAGACTGAGGAGAAGCTGAACCTCCCCCCTTCACACCTTCACTGTGTTAAGACTGAGGAGAAGCTGAACCTCCCCCTTCACACCTTCACTGTGTTAAGACTGAGGAGAAGATGAACCTCCCCCCTTCACACCTTCACTGTGTTAAGACTGAGGAGAAGCTGAACCTCCCCCCCCTTCACACCTTCACTGTGTTAAGACTGAGGAGAAGCTGAACCTCCCCCTTCACACCTTCACTGTGTTAAGACTGAGGAGAAGCTGAACCTCCCCCTTCACACCTTCACTGTGTTAAGACTGAGGAGAAGATGAACTTCTCCCTTCACACCTTCACTGTGTTAAGTGTGCTCCGTCAAACAGCAACCTGGCCGCCCACAAGACAAAGACGGGTCCTGAAGAATGATCCGGTCCATCCGCCACTTTATGTATCACGGACGATGACAAAAATTCGCTGTGACATCGTTCGTCATGTATAACAATTTAACCTAAAATTTGACATTGTGTCTGGACTTGTTGCTGGAAAGACTATCACCCCCCCCCCCCCTCATTTATTTCATGAAGATGAAAAAGGAAGAAGTAAAAAACCAAAATAAAAAGGAGTAAGAAAGTCTGGATATTCTTAATCGATGCTTTGTGCCTGTATTCGTCTGAATCCAAGGCCTCTTACAGGTAATGGGTATGGTTCTTTGTAAACACTGCCGTAAATTAGAGATCATTTTCTTCTGTTTGTGGAGGGTCACATTACTCGAATATTTAGAGTCCTTCAGCATGTACATCTGTAGAGTCCGTCCCTTTTGTTGTGGTCGTGAGACAGTCTTGTTCACTGTAACATACCTCTAGAGGTAAACGCAAACTTGACCGGTGTTGCCCTGAGCAATAGGGCCTCGGCGCGCGCGCGCGCACACACACACACACACACACACACACACACACACACACACACACACACACACACACACACACAGAGAGAGAGAGAGAGAGAGAGAGAGAGAGAGAGAGAGAGAGAGAGAGAGAGAGAGAGAGACAGAGACAGAGAGAGACAGAGACAGAACTGCAATCAAACAGCGGATTATAGCACTCTGCCTCACAAAGACTGGCCATGACTTGGAAACAGCCTTCGATCTGTTTTTCTTTGTCTCCACCCCCGACCCCCTTCCCGTCCATACCCACAGACTCCTGTCTCTCTCCGTGTGTGTGTCTGTTTTTGTGCCACTGAACTTTAACTGACTTCCTTACCGCAAACCCACCAAAGGCTAACAAGCAATGAAAGAATGAAATGCGCGCACACACACACACACACACACACACACACACACACATATATATATATATATATGTATATATATATATATATATATATATATATATATATATATATATATATATATATATATATATATATCCGTTCATGCGTTGTGTTGAGCTTAACGGTCTCTCTCTCTCTCTCTCTCTCTCTCTCTCTCTCTCTCTCTCTCTCTCTCTCTCTCTCTCTCTCTCTCTCTCTCTCTCTCTCTCTCTCTCTCTCTCTAATCACCTGTCATTACTGGCAGAAACTCCAGATATTCCGGTCCTCTGCTCGGTACCTCTAGATGCCATTGGCCTGGTCATTTCAGATCCAAGTACCCTCAACAAACGACTTGCTTTATAAGCAAACTGCAGTACTGATGTCGAAGAGAGAATTGTCAAACAAACAACGAAACAAAGTGAAACAAAACACAGAGTGATTTCCAACGAAGAAAAGGGGATCGACTTACACCGGATCATTGTCCTCGTTAAGTAAAAGACTGTTTGCCCTGATGGTTCGTTGTAAAACCCACCCGCGCAGAACACGTACAGAAGAACTTCCCAATAAAGTCCCAACCTAATTAGTCTCCCCTTCTGTTTCAAAATGCTTTTTCTGGAAGAATCCTCCTTTGTTCTTTGTTTGTTTCTTCAGAACTGGTCTTACACATACGACCTGCTTCCATTTAAAAGTCGAATTTTATGATTGGATTTCAGGACAGCATCGTAGGCATGTGCACCCTAATAAAGGAAACAAAAGCTGTAGGTCGAAGAGGAGGAATCGACTAGACTCCACCGGCCGCATGGGAAGGGACAGAGGCATGGCTAAACATGGAAGCCATGAAACACGAGAATTCTGCACATGGTTTCCCAAAACGTCAGTAATTAAAACAAGAAAATACCCTACCCTCTCTGTTTTCGCTCTGAGCTTCGTATTGACCGCTGTCCGTTGATGGCGCGGACTACAGGCAGCACGGGTGAACCGGGATTGACATTTTGGACCAGGCTGGTAGCCAACAGTGTCTTTTTTCTTATGTGTTTGTACTTTACCTACCCTTTCTTATTTTCCGGACGTTAGGCTACATTCCTCTACCATTTTCTATCTCCCCCTATTCTTTCCTACTTTTTCTTATCTTTTCCTACTTTTTTCCAACCATCTCCACCCTTTCCTATTTAAATTAACCCTTTTTTTTATGATTTTCATACTTTTCTCCACCCTTTCGTATTTCTAACTACTCTTTCCTATGTTTCTAATCCTTGCCTATTTTCATCGCCCTTTTTCTATTTATCTTTCTGATTTTCATTCATCTTTCGCTACTTTTTTCATCTTTTCCTACTTGTAGCCATCCTTTTCTACTTTTCACAACTCTTTCCTGCTTTGTCTGTCTTTTCCTACTATTCCCTATCCTTTTCTACTTTTCACAACTCTTTCCTGCTTTGTCTATCTTTTCCTACTATTCCCTATCTTTTCCTACTATTCCCTATCTTTTCCTACTATTCCCTATCCTTTTCTACTTTTCACAACTCTTTCCTGCTTTGTCTATCTTTTCCTACTATTCCCTATCGTTTCCTACTATTCCCTATCTTTTCCTACTATTCCCTATCTTTTCCTACTATTCCCTATCCTTTTCTACTTTTCACAACTCTTTCCTGCTTTGTCTGTCTTTTCCTACTATTCCCTATCCTTTTCTACTTTTTCCGATCCTTTCTTATTTCTCAGTACCCTCTTCTACTTGTCTCTGCGCTCTCCTACTTTTCAACACCGTTTCCGACTTTACCTATCTAATTCATACTTTCTCTACTCTTTCCTAATTTCCCTTATCATTTTCTATTTTTCTCCGCCCATTTATATTTTCCCCTGCCTTTTCCCAGTTTTCCCTATCTTACTTTTCGAATCTTTCCCACTTTTCCCTACCCGTTCCCACTTTTTCCGACCCTTTCTCACTTGTCCCCACCCTTTCCCACTTGTCCCCACCCTTTCCTACCTTTCCCCACCCTTTCTCACTTGTCCCCACCCTTTCCCACTTTTCCCCACCCTTTCTCACTTGTCCTTACCCTTTCCCACTTTTTCCCACCCTTTCTCACTTGTCCCCACCCTTTCCCACTTTTTCCCACCCTTTCTCACTTGTCCCTACCCATTCCCACCTTTCCCCACCCTTTCTCACTTGTCCCTACACTTTCCCACCTTTCCCCACCCTTTCTCACTTGTCCCTACACTTTCCCACCTTTCCCCACCCTTTCTCACTTGTCCCTACACTTTCCCACCTTTCCCCACCCTTTCTCACTTGTCCCTACACTTTCCCACCTTTCCCCACCCTTTCTCACTTGTCCCTACCCTTTCCCACCTTTCCCCACCCCTTCTCACTTGTCCCTACCCTTTCCCACTGTTCCCCACCCTTTCTCACTTGTCCCTACCCTTTCCCACTGTTCCCCACCCTTTCTCACTTGTCCCTACCCTTTCCCACTTTTCCCCACCCTTTCTCACTTGTCCCTACCCTTTCCCACCTTTCCCCACCCTTTCTCACTTGTCCCTACCCTTTCCCACCTTTCCCCACCCTTTCTCACTTGTCCTTACCCTTTCCCACTTTTTCCCACCCTCTCTCACTTGTCCTTACCCTTTCCCACTGTTCCCCACCCTTTCTTACTTGTCCCTACCCTTTCCCACTTTTTCCCACCCTTTCTCACTTGTCCTTACCCTTTCCCACTTTTTTCCACCCTTTCTCACTTGTCCCTACCCTTTCCCACTTTTTCCCACCCTTTCTCACTTGTCCTTACCCTTTCCCACCTTTCCCCACCCTTTCTCACTTGTCCCTACCCTTTCCCACTTTTTCCCACCCTTTCTCACTTGTCCCTACCCTTTCCCACTTTTCCCCACCCTTTCTCACTTGTCCCTATCCTTTCCCACTTTTTCCCCACACTTTCTCACTTGTCCTTACCCTTTCCCACTTTTCCCCACCCTTTCTCACTTGTCCCTACCCTTTCCCACTTTTCCCCACCCTTTCTCACTTGTCCTTACCCTTTCCCTCTTTTCCCCACCCTTTCTCACTTGTCCCTACCCTTTCCCACTCTTCCCCACCCTTTCTCACTTGTCCCTACCCTTTCCACTTTTTCCTACCTTTCCCACTTTTCCTTACCCTTCCCTTCATTTTTTTCCGCCTGTTTTCCATTTTACTCAACACGTTCCTACTTTTCTCTGCCCTTTCCACTTTCCCAATCCTTTCGCACTTTTCAATTCCCTTCCCACTTTCCCAGTCTTTTCCTACTTTTCTCTATCCTTTTCTAACTTTCCCTACCGTTTTTGTACTTGTCTTTAACCTCTTATGCGTTTTTTCTCCCATCATTGCCTACTTTTCTCTCCTACCTTACCCCTTCCTCAACCCTTTCTACCTTTCACCACTCTTTTGATACTTTCCTATCTCTTTTCAGCCTTTCCAACATCTTGTTACTTTTCTCTACCTTTCCTATTTTTCTGTAACTTTTTTTACCTTTCTCTACCCTTTCCGACTCCCCCTACCCTTTTCCTCTTTCCCATCGTTTTTTATTTTTCACTTCTCTTTCTTTATTTAACTCACCTTTTCCTTTTCCATTTATTTTTTCCTACCCTTGTTCTGCTGAAATACCTGCCTACCTTTTTTTTTTTTCCATGTTCTTTCCTTTGTGTTCATGTTTTCCTCCCCCCCCCCTCCCCCTCCCCCTTCCATCCTACCTTTTTCTGCCTTTCCTGGGGTTTTCTGGGTTTCCTTTTTCCTTCTGATTTTTTTTCGCCATCTTAGATTTATTTCAATGGGGCTGTGTTCTGATAGGAAGTTTTCTAGCGAGACCATGAAGAGGTCAAATGGGTGTGGTCACAGCTATACCTCATTTTTGGTAAGGAACTCGGTCTTCAACAGAGAAATAGATATCCTCAGGAAGTGTCTCGACGCTTCTGCATGGTTTCTGTTGGAGGGGCCTCTCCTTCCGTGAAGACTCAGAAAGTGTGTGTTGCATTTTTTTATAGTCTTTACCATGAGGAATACAGGTGCAGAGTCTGGCAATAAGTAAGGTCACAGGCAGACTGTTGTTGGCGAAGGGGCCTATGTCAATACTACATCCACATCGTGCGGTCTCTTAAGATAACTGGACATCTTCATGCCATAATCCTTTGGCCAGTAATGGGCCAGGACAGACAAGGACAACCAAGACGGCCTGGAGGGTTGGTAGGACTTTTATGAATTTTTGGTAAATGAACCGAAAGTGGAGTTCTCATATTACTGGGATTTAGAGTGGTCCATCCGCACGTGCTGTCGTTATTAAACATTCTGTTGCTTGTCAGTTATCGTTTGTTGAATTCGATGGCACCTTAGGAAAAGATGTTACCTCTCCGTTTGTTCATTGTGTATAACATTATTGATCAGTCTTTAGCCGTCTTTCATGTGTTTGTCAGAAACGATACCCGAACCACTTCATTCTCAGTCCTGACACTGGTAGTTCTGTTCAGAACGATGTGCTTAAGATCACGTAGCGTTTGATGTTCAGTGGGGGGGGGGGGGGGGGGGTATTTTGTCCTTGATTTTCCCATCACTTTCAAAAGTAATCAGTCAAATTTTCAGTGACATCAAAATTGACGTCCAAAGCTACGTCCCTACCTGTAAATGAATTTTTTAAAAAAGAATTTTTTTGTAAAGTAGGGTGGTGTTGGCTGTTCATTGTCTCCTCCATGAAACGATTCTTTTAACAATTGCATGTTCCCTTCCTGAACATCTGATTTAAACATTGGGGACCTGGGGCAATATTCAGGCCCCAAAGCTGGTACTGTCAGGTGGTTGGGTGAGAGATGAACGTGTGACAGATTGACAATAGTGTCAGCCCATGGTGCGTCAGGGTACTGTGGAACTTCTGTTTTCTGGTGCACAGAATGTGTGCAGAATTCACGGATTTTGAGAAAATATTCAAACGTTCTGTTTTCCCTGTGCAGTCAGAGCTTGGAATTATGGACAGTTTCAAATTAAAAAAAAAAAACATTAACAAAGTAAATCACTTTCTGAAGTGAGAGTTTCTTGCTCAAGAAGTGGTTGATGGGTGTCTTTACAGTGCGACAATACCCAGGTGGACTGCCGTAAAAGAGACTTGTATGGTTTTGTGTGGAGAGCCGCCTAGGGGCTAGTGTCAGATCTACATCATACTTTCCATGATAGAATGATGTTCCAGACATCTTCAAAAAATAAAAAAGGGCGATGAGATTGATATCTGACGACTTTCAGTCGATCTCTTCAACGCCTTGATCAAGCTGTTAAGAGTCGAGTGTGGGTGACATGTTGACATGTACAGTGACGGAAATTGGGGTGGGGGAGGGGGGAGGGAGGATATCACAACAATCGAAGAATGTTAGTTCCTGTCTGTTTTCTACCAGGGCTGAGTGTGCTATGGGGTTGAATTGGAAGACTGGAACCAAACAGCCGAGTTGCATCCATTCAATGGAAGCGTCTG
>CM031606.1:25564558-25582058 GCA_018398815.1 Conus ventricosus
TCGCATTGGTACACGACTCATCCTGTTTGGTAGATGATGAGAAGCCCCGGTCACACGTAGCATGGCACTATGTCGTGTCTTACCGTGCTCCTGGCAGAAAATAGCAAATCACAACTTTGGAATGCCTTTTAGTCCACGATTTGCCCGAAAAATTCAGCTAAGCTGCAGGTCCTTCCAACTCCTGACAAGTTCTGTTTTGTTCCAATGATCATTCACGATAAATCCTCACCCGATTTCCCTGCCCAGCACCAGCAATTCAGAAAGTGATCTTAAAGTTGTTGATGACATTCAGTTTTTTTTTCACTGTAGAAAAAGTCTTCAACTAAGACTTTATTCTCCTACATTTATTATAATGTCCTTTAGTCAAATGTAAAAAAAAAAAAAAGAAGGTTAAAACCAACGCGACGCAAAGTCCTGGTAGAGCAGAGTACTGCGGGCAGTTACCGCTTTTGAAGTCTTTGATGTCTGTCGTTGCGCCATAACCCGCGGATCACGCGCTACATGATGTAGCAACCCCGCCAGGCCTATGTCAGTGGGCTCTTCATGTAGTTTCGCACTGCCTCCTCTGTACCAAAAGAAGCGTGCAGAACAATTATTTTGAGCAAAGTTTAGAAGTGCGTAGGCAAAGTGTTCGATCGATCGGGTGACTTACACATAATGGGCAGCATGGTGTCGAAAGACGAAAAACGAAGGAAACCCGCTTGAACGCTTCAGACGAGAAACAGGTCAACTGGAAGGTGCTTGTCTTTGTGGCACTATCACCAACCAACCCCTGTAGACCTACATAACAAGTAATTTGCTTTTAGACGGATCAAAACGTTGCTGCTTTAGCGGCGAGACTGAAACAGAAAGAGAACACCAGTAAATTTCTTACAAACTACGAATCCCACAGTTTTATCCGATAAACGAAGAGATGGAGAATTGCCACATTTATGAAATGCTGATGGAAAAACCGGTTGCAAGCGATTAAAAGAGTTAGTTAAAAAATTGACTGTAGATTATACAAGGACTCAATACTGATATCCTCGCCTTCTTGAATTTCTGTACTACTACAATTCTCTTCTTTGTCACTCTGTTTTCTCTGCTTTTCTTGTTTCTTTATTGTGTCCACTATTTTTCTGCCATAGTGGCCGCTTGTGCTTCTGTTCTAGAAAAAAATAATATTTCTTGTTCCCGTTTGCCTCCGGTTTGTGCTGAAATTTGACGACTACCGCACACTGTGGCTAAGGAAGACACTGGTTGTCGATGACCTCAGCCACGAGTTATTACAACAGATCCGTATAGCAGTACTTGAGAGGTGCGATTCATTCTGTGAACATGATGTCAAATTTCGTTCCTCTCTTTCTCTCTCTCTTCTTAAAACTATAGTATCATTTTCTTGTCAATAATTCGTGAATCACCTATATGATGGAATAACAACACTTAGTAACAAAAGTACAACCCTTCCACACTCTTAATGACGTTGCTTCTTTACATGGGAGAAGCCCTGGGTCAGCCTAAGAGGCACGATACACCAGAACCGTTACCATCGGCTGAATAGGACTCCACCACAGACAGTTTCTTCCTGTCAAACGGTAAGCTGGATATTTATAGCTGCAATCAACCGCCTGACTGGTGCGTTCCTTTAACATTGATACAGCACTGTCTGTATTTGCTATGCCTGAACAGAAATCTTTGATGCGCGAAAGAGGACCCGATAAGGTACATCGTGGATCCACCGCACAGGGCGTTTCTGAATAGCACTGAAAGTTTGTCTTGGTCCACAGTGTCCCTCAATCGAGTTTCAAGCGTTGGGATAGCGTACAGAGATTCGCGTGCAAGAAGTGACAACCTCTTCGTCAAAGACGATCATTGACTTTTGGAAGTGTCGAGTTTTCGAATCAGAAAATTGAAATGAGAGAGAGAGAGAGAGAGAGAGAGAGAGAGAGAGAGAGAGAGAGAGAGGAGAGAGAGAGAGAGGGACACATGCGCACGTGTGTGCAGTCCCAAACGCACGCACGCACTCACGTGTGCTGTGTGTGTGTGTGTGTGTGTGTGTGTGTGTGTGTGTGTGTGTGTGTGTGTGTGTGCGTGTGTGTGTGTGTGTGTGTGTGTGTGTGTGTGTGTGTGTGTGTGTGTGTGTGTGTGTGTGTATGTGTGTGCACGCGCGCGCGAGCGCACAAAGAATGCACACACACACACACACACACACACACACACACACACACACACACACACACACACAGAGAGAGAAAACAAACCCCCCCCCACACACACACACACACAAAGAGAACACACACACACACACACAGACACAGACACACACACACACACACACACACACATACACACACACACACACATACACACACACACACACACACACACACACACCGCTTTCCCATTTCATTTGAGACAGAGGAAATGAACGCTCCAGACTTCCCGTAATATGTAGGGCAGGCTCTCTCTCTCTCTCTCTCTCTCTCTCTCTCTCTCTCTCTCTCTCTCTCTCTCTCTCTCTCTCTCTCTCTCTCTCCGGCACAACAGCAATCAATAACTGTCCAGTATGTAAGTTGAATGACAATGAAGACGAGTGTCACTTTTTATTCCACTGCGAAGCTTACAGACAAATACGCGAAAAATGTTGCTTGTTTCAGTTGCCTGCTGCGAAAAACCACAATCTAGCTCGTGTGCTGACACTGGAAAATGATATGTTAATCAGATCTCTAGCAAAATACATTGCCGAAGCATGCAGAGTTAGAAAAAACACGCTGATTTGATTTTCTGTTGCTGATTTGATTTTCTGTTAGGTAAACTTCTTCCTTATTCAGTGCCCGGTGGTTATTGGTTATACCATTGGTTATGAGATTATGAATGAAACTAACTTGAATGTACATGTGTGTGTGTGTGTGTGTGTGTGTGTGTGTGTGTGTGTGTGTGTGTGTGTGTGTGTGTGTGCATATGAGTATGTGCGTAGGCACGTATATGCATGTGTGCAGGTATGTAGGATAATGACATGAAGCTGTACCTACATATATAAAATGGTTATAGTTGTTTAAAGTTAGTCGCTATACATGTCTTAGATCATTTTCATGGGTGAATACGCCCCATGTCATGATGGCTGTACTGCTATTGACATTAAAATATCAATGAATCAATGAATCTCTCTCTCCCTCTCGTAATCTGAACCGAAGGAGTTTGTACGTCTCAAAAATCAGTTATGAAATATATACAAGTATTGACACATGAAAAGACTTGTTTTCTTCTTCTTCTTCTTCTTCTTCTTCTTCTTCTTCTTCTTCTTCTTCTTCTTCTTCTTTTTCTTCTTCTTCTTTTTCCTGTCCTCTCTCTCTCTCTCTCTCTCTCTCTCTCTCTCTCTCTCTCTCTCCTCTCTCTCTCTCTCTCTGGATAGGAATAACAGATTCATCGGGGTCGTCTTTAGGTGACTTTAATTACAAGAATGGAGCCAGGTAAAGGAGAGAGAGAGGAGAGAGAGGGGAGAGAGAGAGAGAGAGAGAGAGAGAGAGAGAGAGAGAGAGAGAGAGAGAGAGAGAGAAGGGTGGGGGGTGGGGGTGGGGGTGGGGACGGAGACGGAAGTTGGTGGATGGAGTGGCGGAGAGAAAGAGTTTAATTTTTCTTTCCTAATTAATGCTGTCGACAGTTCGAGCAAGGCTTTTCAAATGTCTGCCCGAAGAGGAGTGACTCTGTCTCTCTTCTGTGTGTGTGTGTGTGTGTGTGTGTGTGTGTGTGTGTGTGTGTGTGTGTGTTTAAAAAGAGAGAGAGAAAGAGAGAGACAGACAGACAGACTGTCAAGGGACTGAAACCTCTCACAAAAGGCATTAAGCGATTAGAGGAAAGGAATGTTGTACTTGGTACAGAAATAGGTGATAGACCCATTAACACTACGCCTTACCTACCAAGGAGGACGAAGTGGTCAGGTGATAGATGGCACCTAAGGTAGTAAGGACCCTCCCGGGTTTGAACCTTCCCGATAGCGAATGGGGGGAGGGATGTAACCACCAGGACCTCTGAGCATAGGGTGCGCGCTAAATACTCAGTCAGCTGAGGTCGCTTTGTAAACAGTCCTTGAAGAGCAGGAGTCGTGAACTCGTTCAGATGGTATTGCCGTGGGGCACTGTGTTATTGCTATTGCCGTGGGGCACTGTGTTATTGCTATTGCCGTGGGGCACTGTGTTGTTGCTGTTGCCGTGGGCACTGTGTTATTGCTATTGCCGTGGGGCACTGTGTTGTTGCTATTGCCGTGGGGCACTGTGTTGTTGCTATTGCCGTGGGGCACTGTGTTATTGCTATTGCCGTGGGGCACTGTGTTGTTGCTATTGCCGTGGGGCTCTATGTTATTGCTATTGCCGTGGGGCACTGTGTTATTGCTATTGCCGTGGGGCACTGTGTTATTGCTATTGCCGTGGGGCACTGTGTTGTTGCTATTGCCGTGGGGCACTGTGTTATTGCTATTGCCGTGGGGCACTGTGTTATTGCTATTGCCGTGGGGTACTGTGTTATTGCTATTGCCGTGGGGCACTGTGTTATTGCTATTGCCGTGGGGCACTGTGTTATTGCTATTGCCGTGTGGCACTGTGTTATTGCTATTGCCAGGCTGGTTGAATGCGCGTGGACGTTATTGTCGTAGCTTTTCTCCGGGATAATTACTGTGTAAGTGGTCCCCGAAGTCGGCGCGAATTTTCGATGTCCATCTGGTGCCAAGTGGTTGTTTACTAATCAGTTAGGTCAAGTCAGGTCAAGTCAAGTCAAGTCAAGTCAAAATTTTATTTCCAGATGGAACATTGAATAAGCAGAGAAACTGCTATTTTATATCCAGCCATCATAACAAAACAAAGAAACTTGAATAATAAAATAATGAAAACGAAGAAATACAAAGAGTGAAAACCAGCGGAAAAGGGCGAGGGAGGTGGTGGGGTGAAATCTGAGGGGGATGAGGAGGGGAGAGCAAATAGGAGGAGGGAGGGGGTAGGATGGAGGCGTGGGGGTGGAGGGAGAAGGAGTACAAAAAAGAATTCAAGCCTGTTATAGTTATCATATCAAGGAAATAACAAGAGAGAGAGAGAGAGAGAGAGAGGAGAGAGAGAGAGAGAGAGAGAGAGAAAGAGAGAGAGAGAGAGAGAGAGAGAGGAGAGAGAGAGAGAGAGAGAGAGTTAAGTTATGTACAATATCAATACATTGTCTACAAAGCATACACACGCATAAACAGACATGTACATAGGCATAAACATATACACAAGGATACATCATTTAAAATCACTGAAAAGTTATATCAAGGGAATTTGAGAAAATATTGATTGCTAACCATCCATGAGATGCTTTTTCAGATTTTTCTTAAACTGATTTTTGTTCTTTATGTTTTTCAAAGTGATTGGTAGCTTGTTCCATACATTTCCACCGGAGTACAAAAGACTAGATTTATAAAGATTATTTCTTGGTCTAGGAAAGGATAATAAATGACTATGTCTATAAGTGTTAGTTGTAAATGAATCTCTTATCTTTTTAGGAGCATATCCGTTTGTAACATTATGCATGCATACTGCCTTGTTGAACAAAAGTCTGTTGAAGAAGATTAACATATTAAGTTGTTTATAGTCTTCTGTTGTTAGGGTGTTTGATTTTAGTAAAACTAATTTTAATGCTCTTTTATACATTCGATGAATAATTTTCAAGTTGGCTTCACTGCAGGTATCCCATAGGGTTGATGAATAATCAATGATTGATAGAATATGAGCACAGAAAAAGAGCTTTCGAGAATGGGTGTCCAGGAAGTTCTTAATCTTGGCTAATTGAAGTAATTTTATGAGAGACGTTTCCCATTGACGTTATGTGGTCGGTCCATGTTAAATCTTTATCTATTATTACTCCTAGTATTTTATGTGAGTCGACTTCTTCTATTTTTTTGTCAGATATAAACAATGGTGGAAATTTTGACTTCATCTTTTGTCTTTTTGTCGGCACATACAAACATGCACTTGGTTTTACTTGCATTTAAGAACATATGGTTCAACTGAGTCCATTCGATAAGTTTTTTAACATCATTTTGGAGTTTACTAGCTAATCTATATGGATCTGAATCATTGGAATGAAGAGATGTGTCATCAGGAAACATTTCGCATTTACTTTCAAGAAAATAAGGTAAATCATTGACGTAGACAGTAAACACTAGAGGGCCCAATACAGAGCCTTGTGGTACTCCATATTTGATAGACATTAAATTTGACGTTTTATTGTTGACTGTTACTGATTGTTTCCTATTACATAGGAATGAGGACATGAGATTTATGAATTCTGGAGTTAATTTGTAGAGTTCCAGTTTACGCAACAGGAGAGAATGATTTAGGTAGAGGGATGTGTGTAAATGCCGATGTGTGGAAGAATGTAGCGAAAGGAGAATTCAGGGTACTTGTGAACAAGGCAGTGGAGAAGCAGCATGGACAAAGGCATAGCCCGAAGGGAAATCCTTTGTGTCCATCCCTATATAAACTGAGGGAGAACAACGTGACAGAGAGGAGAATAACACCACGAGAGAGAGAGAGAGAGAGAGAGAGAGAGAGAGAGAGAGAGAGAGAGAGAAGGACAGAGGAGAGAGAGGAGAGGAGGGTGAGCAGGAGATAGTAGGGTCGAGAGAAACGTGGTCTGGGAGACAGAAGTGACAGCAAGGTCTTAGGGTAAAAGACAAGCTGGAAGTGAAAAGACTGAGTTTGAAGCCCAAAGGTGGGTGAAGAGAGACAAACTAAGTTTGAACCCAGAGGTGGGTGAAGTCCTGAAACCTGGAGCCAGTCAACCAAAGGCGTCACCATCAAGCAGCGCTGAAGAAAACTTGAAGAGACTTGTTCAAGAACTGCGATGTGGTGTGAAAGCGTGGTTGTGTGTGTGAAAACTGGCTAGGTAAGAAGCCATTTTATATATAACCCGGGATTAGGAAGTATTGATCTTTAATATTTTGATTATTCCATTTTGTGTAACTGGATTGTTCATGTTTGATTATAAGTACCATAGAAATTGTATTTCTTGTTCTCAGTCGTGTTAGGAAAGAAACGAATGCGTGACATCCCATTCCCAGAGAGAGGTGAATATTTGATGGGTGCATGAGTATGCATATGCGTGTATGAGTGCAAAGATAACCTTGGTGTGTTAAGCCTGACCAATAATACATCAACTTAGTGCACTTAAGCAATACGATCACGATTTCCCCCATCCTAGCTGGACACAGATAGAGATATCATGAGTAAATACACAGAAGGAAAAGCAGGACGAGCCAAAGGGACAACATCTTAACATTTCTTCAACATCAGATTGCTGACAGAGGAGCACCATCAGTCACCGCGTGATCTTCCACAACTTCTTCGACTTGAAGAAAGCCTTTGATTACATCTAGCTTGTAGGTTACGAGGAACTGTCGCTTTGGCAAGGTCATCCAAGTCACTGTAGTATTCTGCAATAATGCAGACAGCGCTGGTCCCCTGAATAACAATCTCAGAGATTTCATCATAACAATGATTGGAGTGTGCCAAGGCCGTACCCCACCTCCCCTCTTTTATTCAGCAGGCTAACCACAGAATATGCAGGAAACGATTCTTTGCTTCACTGTTTCATATCCATTAGAGTTCGGGCTTTCTGCAACCTACGTTTACACTCATGACATCAAGTCTTGAAACAGTTCCAAACAACCTTTGGCAGGCAACGTCACTCTGAACAGATAGAGATGGGAAGTAGACAATTTCATTGATCTAAGGTCTCTTGTGATCAAGTTCAACAAAAGCAGGCATGCCCTCGCTAAGTCTGCTATAACAATTCTCAGCATCGAGTGGAAAAATCAGACTCGAGATGAATTCTTCACAATTAAGCCATTGCCTATTCTGAAGGGGTGCCTGGTAATGAGTGCCACCATCGCACCCGAACAACTGATGTCAACTGGAGGGAGATGGCTTCTCATTCCCCCTTCCCAGTTAAAGCAAGTCTTCTCATGTTCAAGCATCCTTATCTCGGACTTGTTTCCATTTAAATAGAATGTTTGGCAGAAATAAGATCAATATTGTCCACAAGGGCAAGAAGTCATAATAGTTTTTTTGTTGTTGTTATGTACCGCATCTAAAGAAACACATAGACTTATTTTAACTGGAAGGGTGAATGAGAAGCCATCTCCCCCCAGTAGTTACAGTTACATTAATTAATTGTTCCTCCAAAGGGGAAGTCAGCAAGCCACAAGCAACATCTGTCTCACTTTGTGGAAATCTCTCCAGGCTTGCTACGGAACCTCCACCCCTCCTGGGTGAGCATCACTTCCGCTTCAATTTCAGCTTCACCAGGAGTTGTGACTGTGTGCGCACTAGTTCATACATAACTCAGCACATTTGCAAAGTTTCGAGACCACACTGTGCGCGATTTTAAAACAGATGAATGAATTAATGACTACGATGAGAGAATTTCAGAAGAGGGTGTCACGGCTGCGACTCGGCAGACGTCTGACCTGTGTATTAGCACAACGCTTGGGTACCTACCTAACATTGTCTGTGCCATTAGTATCATTGTATGCATTTGTGGTGAGGGTACACGTGTATGAATATGTGTGTGAATGGGTGGGTAGGCACGGGACCATGTGTGTGTGTGTGTGTGTGTGTGTGTGTGTGTGTGTGTGTGTGTGTGTGTGTGTGTGTGCGGTGTGCGTGTACATGTGTGTGTGTGTGTGTGTGTGTGTGTGTGTGTGTGTGTGTGTGTGTGTGTGTGTGTGTGTGTGTCCGTCTGTCTGTCTATGTGTGATATCTGTGGAGTTTGTGAGCATGCTCCTGCATTCACGTATGTGCGCATATCTGTGTCCTTATATGTGTGTATGGATGCGTGCGTGTGTATATGGGCGTAGATGCGCGTGCGTGCGTGCGTGCATGCGTGCGTGCATGCGTGCGAGTGTGCGTGCGTGCGTGCATGCGTGCGTGCGTGCGTGCGTGTGTGCGTGTGTGTGTGCGTGGTGTGTGTGTGTGTGTGTGTGTGTGTGTGTGTGTGTGTGTGTGTGTGTGTGTGTGTGTGCGCGCGCGCGCGCGGTTTTTTTGAGTTTGATGGAGAAGATTGTGAGGGTGGACCCATTAGTGCATGTTCGAGGGAAAACAAGCTATGGGAAGGCGGGGAGGATGGTGAAGAGTAGGAGCGCGTGGGGAGGTGTTCGTGGGTGTTGCACAAGAGAGTGCAAAGTCACAAGTGCGCGAAATTTTGGTGTGTATCTTTAATAGCCTGTGCGCTTGCGAGCGCGTGCTTCAGTATGAGCATATCTGTCAATGCACGTACACACTTTAACCTCTGTTTTGGGAGAGAGAGAGAGAGAGAGAGAGAGAGAGAGAGAGAGAGAGAGAGAGAGAGAGAAGTGACCAGCTGGATATGCCGTTCTGAGACCCATGCAATTAAAACAAGGCACACTGAATTGAATTCAATCGCTTCGCGGTCAGGAAAAAGGTGCAGGATGTCAGGATCGGTCTTGTCGCTAAGAGCGATCAGTTCATCCCATGCGAAAAGAATCACGAGTAAACTGCGCCCCAAACCGTGCTTTGATAATGATAATAGGTGCAAAAATGTTTCCTGCGCAACAGATGACAAATAAAATTATGATTAAAAATTTAGAGCCAAAACAGACAAACAAACAAAACAAAACAACAACAACAAAAACGAAGAAAAAAATACTATCGCTCACCGACATCCCAAAAACTATGGCAAAACGATACATACAAACATATAACCTGAACTTAAGAACACATTTGCTAGTTTTTCTTAACGTGCGAAGGACTTTGGAGGGAGTTGCATAATGCAGTGGAGAGAGAGAGAGAGAGAGAGAGAGAGAGAGAGAGAGAGAGAGCAAACAAAGCATATACATTAACAATTCAGAGATAACAAAAATGACAAACATAATGGTTTGATTTTCTGGAAAGGCAGCATTACATCATTCCCGAACACTTTGTCCTTTTGGAGGTCCACACACACACACACACACACACATATATATGTATGTATATATATATATATATATATATATATATATACATATACATACATGTATATATATATATATATATAATATATATATACGCACACACACACACACACACACACATTAACCCTTTCTACACCAGATTTCCGGAATCCCAGCAAATCTCTCTCTCTCTCTCTATATATATATATATACTTAAAGGAAATCACAACACTTGAACTGGGCTGCACTCGAACACTTTATCAGTTTGTAATAGCAGTTGTCTGAGGAAGCCCAAAACCAGGGCGAAAATGTAAATAAAGTATTAGAGTGCAGCCCAGTTCAAGTGTTATGATTTCCTTTAAGTATATACTGACTATTGTGAGCATTGTCTACTTGAACATTTTCCTTGGTGGAGCGGTGCCTGATTATGGAAATCTGAACCAATCAATATATATATATATATATATATATATATATATAAGTTTAAAATAGGATTTTAAAATAGAAAATTAAAGAAGGTTTTAATTTTCCATTTTAAAATCCTATTTTATACTGGTATGTCGCTCCCTACTTGGTTGAGCACTTTTAACATTCTGAGTGGCTTTTTAACTCTAATTATATATATATATATATATATATATATATATATATATATATTCAATTATAAACAAAGCTTGCTCTTATGTCTTAGATTGAAGAAATAGTGGGAAACAAGCATTCATATCTGCAGTGGTAGATAATTCTGCCTAACTAACAGTATGTGCTTGAGTGGGTGAAAGGGGAAAAATAAAATAAATGCTTCTCAAAATGAGCCTTCAGCAAGCTTATAGCCTCCAAGAGGGATGTATCCAATGAGGAGGAAACCCACTAACATATAACTCCTGGTCAGATACCGATATTTCGAAACCTGATTGTTTCTCCTCAGTGACCGCGGAAAGTGGTAATTTGACTCCTCTGCCTTTTCGGTTTTAAGAAGAATGCTATCCCAGAAAAAGCTGGTGTGCAATACCGTAGTATGCTTGTTGAGTTTTCAAAAAACCAACCAAAGGTGCCACCTAAGAAGCAAAAGAAAATCACGAAAGAGCAAAACAAGCTACATTTTCTTGTGAAAAGTAGAAAATATAAACAGATAACCTCTTAAGACACAAGTGCTGAGGGCCAGTTCTTGGAATGAATCCGCAAGGGACTAAAATACAATGAACTAATAAATTCCAAGGATAAGTACCGAGCACCATTCCAGCAACTTACAGAGCAGCTTGGTGTTGCAATGACTGCAAGAAATATTCAATTATAAACAAAGCTTGCTCTTATGCAGTCACTGAGGAGAAACAATCAGGTTTCGAAATATCGGTATATGACCAGGAGTTATATGTTAGTGGGTTTCCTCCCCATTGGAGACTGTCTCCCTCTTGGAGACTATAAGCTTGCTGAAGGCTCATTTTGAGAAGCATTATTTTATTTTTCCCCTTTCACCCACTCAAGCACATACTGTTAGTTAGGCAGAATTATCTACCACTGCAGATATGAATGCTTGTTTCCCCCTATTTCTTCAATCTAAGACATAAGAGCAAGCTTTGTTTATAATTGAATATTTCTTGCAGTCATTGCAACACCAAGCTCCTCTGTAAGTTGCTGGAATGGTGCTCGGTACTTATCCTTGGAATTTATTAGTTCAGTGTATATAATATATATATATATATATATATAATATATATATATATATCTTTGCTATTCACCACAAAAGTCGACGTTGCTCCTTCGACAGGGTTGTCTGCGGATGTGACCTGATATCAGACTGGCCCTCATAAGTCATGTTGCTCACGCACACACACAGACACACACAGACACACAC
Source organism: Conus ventricosus (assembly GCA_018398815.1). NCBI lineage: Eukaryota > Metazoa > Mollusca > Gastropoda > Neogastropoda > Conidae > Conus > Conus ventricosus. The sequence continues at coordinate 25,576,366 of CM031606.1, forward strand.
AGACACACACCACACACACACACACACACACACACACACACACACACACACACACACACACACACACACACGGGTTTAACCCTTTCTATACCAGATGTCTTGGAATCCCAGCCAATCTCAACACCAGTGGACTTAAGTTTAAAATATGTAATGAGTTTACTTTTCACAAGGAACAGGAGCAGTTAACTTATAGTAGCATGCTTTGAGGTGGAGAAGAAATAAGCCTCAACTCCAATCCTTGCTGTCGAAAATTCCTTTCGGACTTTTCACTGAATGCAAGCGATGGTGGTCCCCACCCTGGGCTCATTCGTTGTCTGATTCTGTCACCCAGCCATCAATGTGTTAACATCAGCAGGCGCTTAGTTTGTGTTATCCCGCGGATGATGAATCAGAACTGACACTGCAAAAAACTCCCAAGTGGCCCAGGGCTAGTTCAGGGTCTCTTAGGCAGAGTGACCTGACAGCGACATAACTCTGTGGATTGTTGACACCGGGACTGCGACAGAAGAATTCTGGGTTTCACTGGGAGAGGGGGAGCGGATGCATATAGCAGCAGAATAGTCCGATAGCAGGTATGGAACATATCACCAGATCACTGGTCTTGGAGCTTTTCAGGGCTATAGAGGAACTTCGATGATGAACATGACATCAATGGTCTCCGTCTCTGCGATACAAAATGCTAGTCAGAAAACCAAACAAAACCGACACAAAGTTACATCACGAGACCAATAGCTTCCAGCAACAATCGTCTCGGGAAGTAAATCAGTCGTTGAAATGACTAGGGAGTCAAGGTAATTGATGTATAGCCTGAAATCTCCGCTACAGTCCACTCATCTGTTAATGGACAACCCACCGGCTTGTAGAAATCTCAAAGTTTACGGCCATGAGACTGATTGTGGGTTGACATACCTTGTGTAATGAAGCCTGTTTTGCATAAGTGATCCGAAAGGACCTGTTTTACAGCACTGCCGCCATCACTTCGAAACCCTAACGCAAATCATTATGGTTTTGTGTTTCACGGAGAATGATGCCACTAAAAGCTTTCACGATGTTGGAGTGAAAACTGACGAAGTGATCGTTTAATATGACTCTCTCTCTCTCTCTCTTTCTCCCTCCCCCCCCCCTCTCTCTCTCTGTCTGTGTGTCTGTCTGTGTCTGTGTCTATACACGAGACAGGCTGACAGGTAAACAGAATGAAACTTCAAAGCCTGCTCGGTGAGTTATTTTGTGTGCGTGTGCATGTGAGTACGTGCGTGCCTTATAATATGCGTAGCGCGCGCTTGAGAGAGAGACAGGGGGATGTATACACACACACACACACACACACACACACACACACACACACACACACACACACACACACACAGAGAGAAGAGAGAGAGAGAGAGAGTAGAGAGAGAGAGGAGAAGAGAGAGAGAGAGAGAGAGAGAGATGGAATGAAATGAATTTCATATTCAAAGAAAAGCCATTACCCAAGTTAAGGGAGAGTAAGCATAAGTGTTAATTATCACTAACCATTCACAAGAACACAGTTCACATTGGATATCTTACATATAAAACCACTCTGCCCGGACCGAATAACTCGTATTACTGTGAAACGTTTTCAACGCACATCACGTACAATGTAAATCACAGTAACATAAACGAAATAACCTATGACACCATTCATTGCCTTCAAAGTTATAATGCTCCAATGTCGTTTTACATTTTCAGAACGTAGTTTCTTTTTTTTATGACAGAAGCGTCAAAACAGAAGAAAAAGGCTTCTGTGGCTTTTCTACGTTTGAACAGAAATTGCACTCTTAAATCACACTCAAAGATATTCCCCGTATCATTGTAAGAGTAATTTTATTACCATCTTTAAGCAGAGGGATAGAATTACTTTCCGACCAAATATCTGAACGAACACCCTAATCAAACAATGATACTGATGGACAAAAACAAAAAAAAGCAAATGCATTTTTAGAAAAGTTTATTTCATAAGTTATGCCGGCAGTTTTCCTGTTTTCATTTTCTGGTAACTAAGGATATTTTCTTTTTGGAAACTGGTCTATCCTTATTGTGTTAAAAAATCATAGAATTCATCTGCTCGTCTTTCTTTTTGTCCAAAACATTTTGAAAATATTAAAACCACTTATATGATTTCGGAGTTGACATTTTGACTTGGAGAGTCCGTGTATGTTTTGCCAGAACCTTTTTTTCTGATATGAATCAGATTTGTTGAGATTGTCAAGGATATTTCTGTGGAAATGATCTCTCTTTCTAACTTCTCTTTCAGTAAATCTCTATTTTTTTCTGTTCTTACAGTAAGATAAACTATCCTCTAACTTTTTTGTTCGACGTCCGAACAAACGTCTCACATATTTCTTATTATGATGCATCCTACAACAAACCAGTCTTTTGGCTATTGAGAGAGAGAGAGAGAGAGAGAGAGAGAGAGAGAGAGAGAGAGAGAGAGGAGAGAGAGAGAGAACATACAAAGCGTATACAACTATAACTCTGAGAAGAAAGCCATTATTTCGACGCTAACGGTTTGTTCTTTCAAACATTTAAATGTAAGTAACCTTTGCTATCCAAATAGAAAAAAACAACACAACCTTTCCTCCTGACTAGGGTTCTAAACGGTTTAATGTAATGTCAAACTGGTCCACACAGGTCATCTTGGTCAGGTCAAACTGACACAACTGGTTTAACCCCTTCTACACCAGATGTTCCGGAATTCCGGCATGTTTCAACGCCGCTTGATTCTGTATTCGCACAAACATATGGGCTGTTTGTATACAAACACAACTCGGAAAAGAACCACCGATAGTCCTTTTCAACAAACAAACATTTCAACATGTGAGCAGCTGGCCTCAAGATGGCAAACATTCGTGATAGCTTGTTAATACACCTCAAAAATTTGCTGCTGATTTTTTTTCAGATCTTGACTTGGGGCATACATTTGACGGAGATGTTCGAAAGAAAGCACACGCTGAGTCCGCAAATAAACAAACAATGACTATAGATCATGTAACCGAATAGAACATGTTATGCCAACTGAAAGGTAACGCTGTTAAATTGTTTTAAAAAAAGGGGTTATCTACAGCTGATGGTTTTCAACGAAAGTAAGAGCCACAGGTAGTCACGCAAGTCAAGAAAGGTACAACTGAGGACTGAGCAACAAAAGACATTTACAACGACATGCCGGATGATTGGCTGGCCAGTAGTTTTCAAACCCACGGTCTTCTATGGCAGGTGGGGACTGACAGTCATCTAGACATTGCCAGGCCATACAATACATAGATGTGATGGAATACATTTTGTTGTAAAGTCTCAACGAAACCCCAAGGAAGTCCAAAATTTTTTTTTTTTTAAATGGCCTAAGACTTTGGGTCAACGAACAATCAGAAAATACTTTTTACAGAAAACTGACCAACAATTTACCGTGGAATGGCAAAGAACACAAAGTAGAAAGGGAACAACCAGTCGCTCAGCCACTAGTTAGCGTTTACGAACTCGGACAAAAGGGAGGTCATCTGGTTTTGAATCCCGTCAGAACCATGCTGAATTCATTCGTAGGCAATTTTCACGGCTGGATCCCATCAGGGGCTGAACGTGCTATGACCTGGAGCAGGAAGACAGGGGCCACCAGGGGCTGAACGTGCTATGACCTGGAACAGGAAGACAGGGGCCACCAGGGGCTGAACGTGCTATGACCTGGAACAGGAAGACAGGGGCCATCAGGGGCTGAACATGCTATGACTGGAGCAGGAAGACAGGGGCCATCAGGGGCTGAACGTGCTATGACCTGGAGCAGGAAGACAGGGGCCATCAGGGGCTGAACGTGCTATGACCTGGAACAGGAAGACAGGGGCCATCAGGGGCTGAACGTGCTATGACCTGGAACAGGAAGACAGGGGCCATCAGGGGCTGAACATGCTATGACCTGGAGCAGGAAGACAGGGGCCATCAGGGGGCTGAACGTGCTATGACCTGGAACAGGAAGACAGGGGCCAGACAGCTGATCTCATTACGTGCAGACTGCATGACCAGCACTGCAGGTGTCTGAATCTCTCGGACTCGTTGCCTGCTGGAGTGTTCCCGCTGAAAGGCAGCATGGAGCGCAGCCATGACCCGTGGTGTATTAAACCAGACGTGAGTTCCACTGCAAGATAGTTGTTACTGTCTGTCCCAGCGAACATCATGTATTAACCAGACGTGAGTTCCACTGTAAGATAGTTGTTACTGTCTGTCCCAGCGAACATCATGTATTAAACCAGACGTGAGTTCCACTGCAAGATAGTTGTTACTGTCTGTCCCAGCGAACATCATGTATTAAACCAGACGTGAGTTCCACTGCAAGATAGTTGTTACTGTCTGTCCCAGCGAACATCATGAAACAGAGGAAACATACTGCAGCTTCTGTGGCTGTTTAAGCGCGCTCTGTTTCACAATGACCAATTTCGATTTCACATTCCACATCGTGCCTACAGTAAGTAAGTTCGTGCCAGTCTTTCATGACAGTAGATGCACATGGACCGTCATTGGACGGATATGATGGGGTCTCCACTCCAGAGAATTGGTTGTGGTCTGACCCCACCATGCAGGAATCAGTGTGTCAGTACGACGCTTTGTTTAAGGAATAAAGATAGAGTGAATCAAAACAGACAATGTCGAACATTATCAAAGTCGCCCGGCGGCAGTTCAGGGTCGTCTCTACCGAGTGGCCTCACGATGACATAACGATGTGGATTGTTAATACTGGGACTGCGACGGGAAAACACTGAATGTGACTATAGAAGGGAAGTGTATATATGTATATATGTATGTATATGTATGTATGTATGTATGTATGTATGTATGTATGTATATGTATGTATATGTATGTATGTATGAAATGTATATGTATATATGTATATATGTATGTATGTATGTATATGTATGTATGTATGTATGTATGTATATGTATATATGTATATATGTATGTATATGTATGTATGTATGTGCATCTCTCTCTCTCTCTCACTCTCTCTCTCTCTTCTCTCTCTCTCTCTCTCTCTCTCTCTCTATATATATATATATATATATATATATATATATATATATATATATATATTATATGTTGTGTGTCTGGAGTGGCACTGTCTTCATCTGTCCGTGGGCAGGGGTGGATGGGTCTGTGGGGTGTGCTCGGCAGCTGAGGGTGGTGTTTTTTTCGCCGGTGGCTCTGCAGTCATGAAATACGGGCTGTACACCCATGGGGATGCTACTTTAAGGCTGTTATGAGCTGCATCCTGTAGTCTAATTTACCTCTGTCAGGAGCAGTTATGTCCCTTGATATCTTAATGGAGTGTCCTGTGCGTGCCTGTACCCATCGTCAACACAGCGCAGGCCTCCAAGGGTGGTACAGGACTGCTCTAAAGGCGGGCGAAGACAGTGCTTCTCTCGGTCCTCCCCAGCACCTTCGGGTGTTTTCTTTTTCTTCTTTGCCTTAACTAGGCTGACCCTGGAGAAAGGTCCAGTGACGGTGAGGAAAGACCCACTGACCACAGGGAAAGTCCTGTTGACAGTGGGAAAGACTACAACTTTGGATTCTCTCTTGAGGGCACATAAGACCGTATGGCGAAAGCTTGGCTGTGTCTGGAGTGGCACTGTCTTCATCTGTCCGTGGGCAGGGGTGGTTGGGTCTGTGGGGTGTGCTCGGCAGCTGG
>CM031606.1:25587058-25592058 GCA_018398815.1 Conus ventricosus
AAATTATTTTTTTTCAATAAAGAAAAACTTTTTTTTAAATGTCTAAGAAACACTAATTTATTCAGAGCTCGCGGAAAGTGCATGCCTGGATTTCCTCAGACCATCCCTGTCGTTTGAAAACACCCACTACACCCACGCTCGCCCTTCCCGAAAAAATATCAATTATCGTCCAGTTTGCATTTGCATGTGTATGTGTGTGTGTGTGTGTGTGTGTGTGTGTGTGTGTGTGTGTGTGTGTGTGTGTGCGCGCGCGCGCGCGTGACACACTGAAAACAGGAAGCTGCAATCCGCTGGCAGAGTGTCATTTGTTCACGGTTCATTTCTTGCAGCATAACCACTCAGCCGTGAATTAAACTAAACTATGAAATAAACAAGTGGCCTCCCAGAGGGTTTTTAAAACAACTCTCTCTCTCTCTTTCTTTCTCTCTCTCTCTCTCTCTCTCTCTCTCTCTCTCTCTCTCTCTCTCTTTTCTCTCTCTCTCTCTCTCTCTCTCTCTTTTCTCTCTCTCTCTCGCTCTCTCTCTCTGTCAACTTGTGTGCTTCTCTCTCAGGATTCTTATGAAAAGCAATTGGCCTAAAATGTTGTGGTAAGTTGTGAATTTCCAGACAGCATCTCTACACTACTTCTTTTTTTTCCCAGTTCAGTCCAGCGCTTAATTAACTACCCCCCCCCCCCCCCCCCACTGTACCTTTCTAAAGTATTTACCTATCTACACCTTCGGGCATGTGGCTGGTTTGGCCAGACGGAAAACCAACCCAGCCAGCAATACGCCATCGCAAAACCCGTGTATTTTGCTCCGTTACTGGTTATTAGTTGAAACTGTGTCCAGACCGTAATGCTACCCAGGCGAATGGTTGATCTTTCTGGCGGTGAACGGAGTCTGAAGGATCTACTGCCTCTGCTGTGGCTCAGTCTCGGTGGTAACGCGTGAATCCTGACTCTTTCAGCCGCTCACGTCGCAGGACCACCGCGTCTTCATCTGCCCCATGTGCAGCAATGGATTGTCTTTTATTAAACACACTTCCTGTTGAAGATGAGACCCATGGTGACGTTAGTGTGTACACGCTTCAGACAAGCCTGAGACACATAACAATTTCCCATTGTTAGTGTGTACACGCTTCAGACAAGCCTGAGACCATTATAATTTCCCATTGTTAGTGTGTACACGCTTCAGACAAGCCTGAGACATTATAATTTCCCATTGTTAGTGTGTACACGCTTCAGACAAGCCTGAGACACATTACAATTTCCCATTGTTAGTGTGTACACACTTCAGACAAGCCTGAGACACATTACAATTTCCCATTGTTAGTGTGTACGCGCTTCAGACAGCCTGAGACACATTATAATTTCCCATTGTTAGTGTGTACACGCTTCAGACAAGCCTGAGACACATTACAATTTCCCATTGTTAGTGTGTACACGCTTCAGACAAGCCTGAGACACATTACAATTTCCCATTGTTAGTGTGTACACGCTTCAGACAAGCCTGAGACACATTACAATTTCCCATTGTTAGTGTGTACACGCTTCAGACAAGCCTGAGACACATTACAATTTCCCATTGTTAGTGTGTACACGCTTCAGACAAGCTGAGACACATTACAATTTCCCATTGTTAGTGTGTACACGCTTCAGACAAGCCTGAGACACATTACAATTTCCCATAAGCATCTTGAGATCGTGGATCTTTTTTAGCGATTTGTACTGCAACAGGGGAACAGATACTACACAAACTGGACGTTTGTGAGCAAGTGTTGCTAGTATGCCTGATACTGTTTAGTGGAATGATAATTGTGATGATTCGAGAGTGTCTCTCATCTCTCCTCTACGCCCATCATGGGCAAGAGAATGATGATGATGATGAATTGTGATTAGTTTCATTAAAAAAAATGGTTTGATTAAAACAGTTTCGGTGAGTCTAGAGAAGTATATCTAAACCAGCTGCCGTTGTGCAGTGGTTAGCGCATTGGTCATGCAGGTTGTGAGCTCGTGGGTTCAATTCCATCTGTATCATTTATTTTCAGGATGTTTCGGCCTAGGCCTTCTTCTGCTTCTATCCAGACCTGAGTATGCTAAGATCTCAATGAGTATTCTGAAACCATGTCGTCAAGTTTCACCCACTTGATTAATGTATCTGCGAGAGCGTTGCTCAAATTTCCTCGCAAACTCTTCATGTGTATGTATCTCTCGAGCCTGATTGACGAAGGGATTTCTTTTAGTTGAAACGGTCCAGTTAGTCACTATAGTGTGCTTGAGAGAGAAAGGGGCCACAGCGACATGAGCATGGATCCATACTCTCACAGAAACTAAACCAAATGCTCTCTCTCTCCCTCCCTCCCTCCCTCCCTCCCTCCCCCTTCTCTCTCTCAAGCACACACACACACACACACACACACACACACACACACACACACACACACACACACACACGCGCGCGCGCGCGCCCCGCGCGCGCTAGAACGCACGCACACAGACACAGACACACACACACACACACACACACACACACACACACACACACCCCACACATGCACACACACACGCACGCACGCACGCACGCACGCACACACACACACACACACACACACACACACACACACACACACACACACAGAGATATACACACACAGACGCTCAGGCACAGACACACAGACAGACACACACGCACACACAGACACAGACGCACAGACACAGACAGACAGACAGACACACACACCACACACACACACACACACACACACACACACACACACACACACACACCAGAAATTTTGTCAAAAATCTGACTTCCGTAAAATCTTAGATGAGGTGAACAAAAGTTAATCTCTTTTTTCGTCAACGAAAGTTGGCAAACATCTCCGACGGATTATAATTTGGTTTAGAATCAGTTTGTCTGACATTTATAGTTATTGTTATCGCCGTCGATAGCCATGTGACAGAAATTTTATCTGCTTATCAAATTGAAATTCAAAAGAAAACAAAACGCATTTTGTGCCGTCGTGTCAGAAAAGAAAAAGAAACACCCGAAGGTGCTGGGGAGGACCCAGAGAAGCACCGTCTTCACCTGCCTTTAGAGCAGTCCTGTACCACCCTTGGAGGCCTGCGCTGTGTTGACGATGGGTACAGGCACGCGCAGGACACTCCATTAAGATATCAAGGGACATAACTGCTTCTGAACAGAGGTAAATTAGACTACAGGATGCAGCTCATAACAGCCTTAAAGTAGCATCCCCATGGGTATACCAGCCCGTATTTCATGACTGCAGAGCCCACCGGCGAAAAAACACACCCTCCAGCTGCCGAGCACACCCCACAGACCCAACCACCACTGCCCACGGACAGATGAAGACGGTGCCACTCCAGACACAGCCAAGCTTTCGCCATACGTCTTATAGGCTGCAGGGTCAATAGCTCTAATCGCTTAGTTTTGTAATCTGTAGCAACTTGATTTATCACACGAAATGAATAGTGCATTTTGTAGAGGGGGTCTTGCTGATGCCAAAATCACTTTGTTACATTGTGGGACCTGGCGGAATAAGACACCAGGAAGATGACAATAACGTGAATTTCCTTCTTTGTTCTCTATATTTTGATTTTTAGGGGTAGGGCTAGTAAATTTGTCATTGTGTCAAAACACAATGAAACATGAAAGTTGTTTTGATATATTTGGAAAGACTTTAAAATTGCCTATCGAATGGTATACTGTTACATTCACTAATACCCCCTGACCTTCTGATATATGAGGTGTATTAGGGGGGTGTATTGGAATCCAGTGTTCCATTCATCCTGGTGCACAACTACATTGCTTATCACACTTTTTCTCATAAGTTTCCCAATATTTCGTTAATATTTGGCATGGTGGCTTTGGAAACATTCCTGCGAGGACGTCACGCTGATTAGTGTCAAAGTCAAAGGTCAGGTCACAACAAGGTCACACTATTTAAAAAAAATAGCAATATGTAATATGATGAAATTTCATTTAGCGTTTCTTAGTTTTTCTATTGAGTAAACCTCACCACATATATATATATATATATGTTCTTTATGACGTTTCCATATCAGAATCAAGGTCAAGGTCACATCAGGGATCAATATTTCCGTCACTGTTGCTCTGGCTTTCATCGGAGTCGCTGTCCTCCTCACATGGGTTGTGTTTGGCATTGGTGCAATCCTCAGAGCACTGGCACAGTTCTGTGCAAGGCATGTCAGCACACTTGCAGCTGCATCTGTTCGAAGCACAATTGCTCTTGCAACCACATTTGACAAGTTGCACGAAACCTGAAGGAGCTGGTGGATTTCTCATCCATTGCACACAAAAAGCTGAGTGTCATCAGGATCACTCGTCCACCCGTGACCCAAAGGCAATGGTTTGTCAATGTTGGGTTCCAAACAGCGTCGCCATATTGCTGTTTGATAGTTTGCTCTTTGAACATGAAGACCAAGACTGTCGTCGTTTGGAGGCAGTGTGTGGTCGGACTTGCACGTCAGCCTGAAAATGTTGTGCCGAGCATTATTCACCAAGTTGACCTTTTGGCCATAGAGTCGGCACACAAACTCTTCCAGAGACAATAGCTGCTGTGGAGACACATCCCATTCCTGTCCAAGGATGCTGATGAGTTTGGCAGATCCACTGTGTTGCCTTACACTCATTCCCAGGGTATAGTGCTTTGGCAAGTACATTTTCCCTTTGTGGTGAACATTCAATATGTCTTGACATATACTGAACAGTTTTCGTTTGTCAGAATCAGACACACAAACTGACCCTTCTGGATTGTATTCAGATGAGGCACCGGCAATCCAAGCCAGACAGTTGAACAAGTGAACTGGAATGATCTCCTGGACCTTGTCTTCCGTCATGTCTTTTGCTTCAGGAGGCCAAATGCTGCTTGTGGGACACTTTTGTCCAGCTAGCTACACGTGATAGTTCAGTTGCATGCTCACATGGTACAAGGCTCTTGTGTCTTCTTGCGTGTCTACATTCCTGAAACAGTATTTA
>CM031606.1:25597058-25604558 GCA_018398815.1 Conus ventricosus
GTGTGTGTGTTCGTGCTTGCGTGCGTGCGTGCGGGACCTTGCTTGTGTGTGTGTGTGTGTGTGTGTGTGTGTGTGTGTGTGTGTGTGTGTGTGTGTGTGAGTGAGAGAGAGAGAAGAGAGAGAGAGAGAGAGAGAAGTGTGTGTGTGTGGTGTGTGTGTGTATGTGTGTGTGGTGTGTGTGTGTGTGTGTGTGTGTGTGTGTGTGAGAGAGAGAGAAAGTGTGTGTGTGTGCGTGGTGCGTGCGTGCGTGGTGTGGTGTGTGTGTGTGTGTGTGTGTGTGTGTGTGTGTGCGTGCGTGCGTGCGTGCGTGCGTGCGTGCGTGCGTGCGTGCGTGCGTGCGTGCGTGCGTGTGTGTGTGTGTGTGTGTGTGCATGTGTGCATGCCTGTTCGAATCTATCAAGCACGTATGATTGCATGTATGTGAGTATGCATGTATGTATGCAGATAAAAAAAATAGGCAGGTATGAGCGTATGCATATTTGCAGGCACACACGCATGATCTCTTTCGAGCTTTAAAGTTCTACGTCTCTTTTTCTTTTTCTTTTTTTTTTGCGAGGCCATCCTCTAACCCTCGCGCGGACCTCAAACATCGAGAAGTGTTGTCCACCGAGCCATGCTACTGCTTTGTTTTTTCTTTTGAGTTTCTTTACTTCCCGCTTTCTTACTCTCTGCTCCCCCCTTCCCTTTCCTCGCCCACACGACACCCCCTCCCGCTCTCCTTCCGTCCGTCTTCAACAAGGGCCCACATATTCAACGTACCAGCAAATTGCCCCTGGCGGCTCGCGTGTCGGTCACCGGAAAGCTAAACATCTCGCCCCGAAAGGACGAAAAGTGGGAGCTGGATTATATACGGTGGAAAAAATGAAATTAAATCCAGTAAACATAAAGGGAGAAAGAAATCTGAGAGAAAGAGAGAGAGAGAGAGAGAGAGAGAGAGAGAGAGAGAGAGAGAGAGAGAGAGAGAGAGAGGGAGGGAGAGGAGGAGAGAGAGAGAGGAAAGAAGAAGAAGAAGAAAAGGAGACGAGAAGGAGGAGGAGGAGGAGGAGGAGAAGCAGGAAGAGAAGAAGAAGAAGAAGAAGAAGAAGAAGAAGAAGAAGAAGAAGAGGAGGAGGAGAAGAAGAAGAAGAAGAAGAAGAAGAAGAAGAAGAGGAGGAGGAGGAGACTAAGAAGAAGAAGAAGAAGAAGAAGAAGAAGAAGAAGAAGAAGAAGAAGAAGGAGACTGAGAAGAAGAAGAAGAAGAAGAAGAAGAAGAAGAAGAAGAAAGAAAGAAGAAGAGAGAAGAAGGAGAAGACTAAGAAGAAGAAGAAGAAGAGAAGAAGAAGAAGAAGAAGACCAAGAGAAGAAGAAGAAGAAGACCAAGAAGAAGACCAAGAAGAAGAAGAAGAAGAAGACTAAGAAGAAGACTAAGAAGAAGAAGACTAAGAAGAAGAAGAAGAAGAAGAAGAAGAAGAAGAAGAAGAAGAAATTGGGAAATAAACGAACCAGGGGAAAAAAGAAAGAGAAAAGTGGATGCATAACAATAGAAAACACGTTTTCTTTATACAAAAAAAAGTTCACGTTGTTTCCTTAACCTGAAGCCAGAGCTGTGTTTATCTTTCTCATTCGCTCATCTTAATCTTCATGTGACCTCTGTCACCGGATATAACCTGTCCGGTCACAACTGTCCTTTGAATTTTTATCCTCACGATCGCGGACACTGATTTTTAACTTTTTGTGTGTTGGCTTCATTCTGTATTATCTGTGTCTCCGCTGAAAGCAGTGCTGAGACTATTTTCTCTTCTTCACACGCCACTAACGTTACGCTATGTCTTTGGTCTGTGTGTCCGCTGAAAGCAGTGCTGAGACTATTTTTCTTCTTCACGCGCCACTAACGTTACGCTATGTCTTTGGTCTGTGTCTCCGCTGAAAGCAGTGCTGAGACTATTTTTCTTCTTCACGCGCCACTAACGTTACGCAATGTCTTTGGTCTAAGAAATAAATATAGACCTGTGTCTCCGTTCACTCGTTCGATTCCATCTGTACACTGTCTGTGCTTTGGTTAAGCCAGTTCTTAGTCTGTTTCTGTTTTATTCACCCCTTTCTCTATGTTACATGTATGTTATTTGGTTACGGGTCTTTGAGGCCGTTTCTTTTTTGTTCACAGCAGTCTGTGCATTTGTCTTTGATTGAGGCAACCCGACACTTGCGTCATTCGTGTTCACCCTAAACTCTAAGTCGTCTAGTTCTGTGGTTATATATAGCCAGCCCTGACTCTAATTCTTCTTTGATCACCTTAGTCTGGATGCCATTTAATTAAAAACCAGCTGCATGTTTATTTCTTATTCATTCGTCACAATCTTTATGTTATTTGATCCTTAGGTTAAAACCAGCCTAGTAACTAACTCATCTTTGTTAACCCCAGTTTTTATGTTAGCAGGGCATTTGGTTTAACCCACGTCTATGACCATTTCTATTTCTGTTCTCTTTTGCTCTCAATCTCTGTGTTATTCATGTCTTAAGTTAACACTAGTTCATCCCAATGCATGTGTGATCTGCGTTCAAGATAAGTTTGCGACAATATCTTATTCGCTTGCCCTAATCTCTATGTTATTATTTTATGTTCTTGGTTAAAACCAGTCCTGCTATAATTTACATTTCAGCACATCAGTTTTCATGTTATTCACGTGTTTGATTAAAGCCAGTCATAAGACTGTTATTATGTTGCTCTGTGTTCACCTCAATGTTTGTGCGTTTTATGTGTTCGCCTCAATGATTGCGTTATAAATATTTTTTTTGGCAAAAGCCAGTACTGAGACTGTTTCTCTTTCGCCTTTGTGTTTAACTTATATGTGTCTTTGGCCAAAGCCATTCCTGTGAATATTTTATTTGATTCGCCTCTGTAAATATTGTTGGTTAAATCCAGTAAAAACACTTGGCTGTTTCTTCTCCATGTAATTTTGTTTTTAAACGATAGCTGTCCATATGTCCTTTGGTGAATGAAGTCTTCGCCGACGACAATAAAACAGCGCTTAACGATTTCCGAATGTGCCAACCAGTTGGCCAGTCATTGTGGCGCTAGCGATTGCCACGTGTCCGTTCGTTAGTGGAGGATGTGAGAGGCTGTGTACAGAGTGGGAAGACATAAACAGTGTGGGAAGACATAAACAGTGTGGGAAGACATATACAGTGTGGGAAGACATAAACAGTGTGGGAAGACATATACAGTGTGGGAAGACATATACAGTGTGGGAAGACATAAACAGTGTGGGAAGACAAATACAGTGTGGGAAGACATATACAGTGTAGGAAGACGTGGATAGTGTGGAAGAACGCTGATAGTGTGGAAGAACGTATGTGGAAGAACGTGGATAGTGTGGAAGAATGTGGATAGTGTGGAAGAACGTGGATAGTGTGGAAGAACGTGGATAGTGTGGAAGAACGTGGATGGTGTGGAAGAACGTGGATAGTGTGGAAGAACGTGGATGGTGTTGAAGAACGTGGATGGTGTGGAAGAACGTGGATGGTGTGGAAGAACGTGGATGGTGTGGAAGAACGTGGATAGTGTGGAAGAACGTGGATAGTGTGGAAAGATGTAGGTAGTGACGGAAGGTGTGGTTGGTGTGGGGAAAAAAACTGGAGATGACAAAGGAAGACGTTGATAATGCGGTGGGACATGTGGTGGTGGGTAGACGTGCATAGCGTGGGTAGTCGTCAATAATGTGGGAAATGTGGATAATGTGGAGTGATGCAAATAGTGTGGGAAGACGTACACACTGTGCTGAAAGATGTGGATATTGTGGATGGATGTAGACTGTGCGGAAACACGTGGATATCAACGAAAAATGTGCGTAGGGTAGAAAGATATGAAGAGTGTGGAAAGATGTGGACTGTGTCCAAAAAACGTGGACTTAACATAAAGACGTGAATAGTATGGAGAAACGTAGATCATGTGGAGAAACGTAGATCATGTGGAGAAACGTAGATATTGTGGAGAAACGTAGATATTGTGGAGAAACGTAGATAATGTGGAAAGATGTAGATAATGTGGAAAGATGTAGATAATGTGGAAACACATAGATAATGTGGAAAGATGTAGATATTGTGGAAAGATGTAGATAATGTGGACAGATGTAGATAATGTGGAAAGATGTAGATAATGTGGAAAGATGTAGATAATGTGGAACGATGTAGATAATGTGGAAAGATAAAGATATTGTGGAAGATGTAGGTAGTGTGTAAAGACTTGGATGACATAAGAAGACATAGAAAGAGTCGAAGGACCTGGATTGTGTGGAGAGACATGGAGAGGACGAGCAAACGACGTGACGATCACGTGAGGAGGAAGAGGGGGGGGGGGGAAGGTGGGGGGGGGAAGTGGGAAGGAGGAGGATGGGACGTAGACAACGTGGAAGGTCGTGGCCAGAGTGTGTATGGGTGAGTGTAGGAAGGGGTTTGGGTGAGAAGGGAGGAAAAAGGGAGGCGAAGATGTCATGTTCAACTGCCACATTCGCTTTGGTGCTTTATCGACTTCTAACGTAAGTTAAAACATGACCACCTTTCGTTTCGTATTGCATTGTAAGAAGCCATGTTACGAAACGGTCTCTATGCACAGCACTTTAAAAATACACATTAACACATCACCAGTCTACGACTAAACATATGAACGGACACTGGCTGGGCGAGCAACGGCGTTAAAATCATCCTATAAGAAAAGGAGACACCTACAAGAACAGGGGAAGCAATTCAACCTGGAAGATGTCCACTGTTCCCCATCCCCTCCCACACCCCCGTGACTGCAAAGAACCGAAGCGAATTTATGCGTCCCTCGACCAGCGACTATTAGCCACGCCTGGTCAGTTGGACTGTTCGAAGAACGATTAAGATGGACCGAGATTTGATTTCGCCTTGGTCTGAACTCGATCCGTGATTCATGGCCTGGTTGGCACTCCACCGCCGTGGCCTCTGAATGGTGTACTCATGTCTGAAATGTCGCGTGCGGAGTACAGGACTTGTACATCCAAACTGATGAAGGGCAGTGTAGCCTTGGCGGTTGCGTGAACTTGTCGTTAAGTTACGTTAACGGCGCGTTAAAAATAAAAAGTTTTACCGTGACTTGACTGGTCCGTGGTAGGGCTTCCATCGTGCAGCAGGCGGGTAGCGAGAGAGAAGTTTAGTGTTTGCTTCTGTTCGGATTTATTTGGATAAATCAGAAACGGCGGTCGGGGGAGGGGGGGGGGGGGGGGTTGAGAAGGACAGGGAGGACGGGAGTGTGACACAAAGCCGGTACTTGTCTTACTACTTAGCATGCTTGAACCACAGTAAACGAACTGACAAAAACTCCTAATAAATGAACTGGAAAGAAAGTTTGAACAAGCTTCTCCTCAGACGTTGCACTTTGTAGTCAAACTTGCGTTAAAAAACATGATCAGACAGTGAGGGAAAAAAAGATTGCTCTTTCTAAAGAGCACTAAAACACATCTTTTCAAATACGACAACGATTAGAACTTTCTCTGCCCGAACTCTTCATTCGGTTTTTTTTTTTGTTTTTTGTTTTTGGTTTGTACTTGCGCTGTCAATCCTTGGGAGAGAGATGTGGTTATTAACGTCTATTTGTTGCATGGAAATTGGAATGATAATAAAGACTTTTCTACTGGTTTGATTTTTGAACAGATGGCTGTGAAATCTTTGTTTTTGAGGATAATGATAAACAATGAACTGATAATATTTCATGTAAAGCGCAAAGAGCTCCGTTTAGTTATGGTGATGTTGCGCAATGTAAGCACTCATGGTAATTACAACGATAACAACAACAACAACAACAATAATAATAATAGTAATGATAATGATAATAATAGTTATTATTAAATTATTATTATTATTATTATTATTATTATTATTATTATTATTATTATTATTATTATTATTATTATCACCACTATCATCTCTATTATTATTATTCAACCTATGTTTTCCTTTCTTTTGACTCATTATCAATAAATAACATTATTGAACAATTTGTGGGAAAAAAAGGTCTGCCGAACCTGCTGCCTTCCAGCGACGGAGAGAAATGGGCGATGGGGGGGGGGGGGGGGGGGGGGGGGGGGGGGGGGGAGGGGGGAGGGGGGGGGGGGGGGGGAGGGGGGAGAGAGGAGTAAGGGACGGAGGTGTGAGGTGGGCCTGCAATTCGGAACAAATTACACAAAGTCTGGTGATTATTGCAGGGCGTAAACGACACATATGGTAAATTGCGGTTCTTTTTACTTAAAAGTGATTTCTGATTTTGCGCACGCGCGCGTTTGAGAGAGAGGAGAGAGAGAGAGAGAGAAGAGAAGAGAGAGAGAGAGGAGAGAGAGAGAGAGAGAGAGAGAGAGAGAGAGAGACAGACAGACAGACAGACAGACAGACAGACAGAGAGAGAGAGAGACAGAGAGAGACAGAGAAAGGGAGGGAGAGAGACAGAGAGACAGAGACAGAGAGAGATAGAGAGATAGATAGATAGAGAGAGAGAGAGAGAGAGAGAGAGGAGAGAGAGAGAGAGAGAGAGACAGACAGACAGACAGACAGACAGACAGAGAACTAGAGAGAGAGAGAGAGACAGAGAGAGGGAGGGAGAGAGAGAGAGACAGAGACAGAGAGAGAGAGAGAGACAGACAGACACACACACACACACACACACACACACACACACACACACACACACAGACACACACACACACACAGAGACACACACACACACACACACACGGAGAGAGAGAGAGAGAGACACAGAGAGAAGAGAGAGAGAGAGAGAGAGAGAGAGAGAGAGAGAGAGAGAGAGAGAGAGAGAGAGAGAGATTCTGTTCGCTGTGACTGTTTCGGTTTATGCTGCCCCATCTCCTGGATTCTGTCCGCCTGCACAGCCACACTCAGATCCTTTCCATGATAGTCTCCGCATCAGCACTTCTCAAGGAGCTGTCAGCGTGTGTGTGTGTGTGTGTGTGTGTGTGTGTGTGTGTGTGTGTGTGTGTGTGTGTGTGTGTGTGTAAGTGTGTAAGTGTAGTTGATTACCTGAATACGCACAAGCAGACATAAACACGTGCACGCAACTTTTCTTTATACATATTAAAATATGCACGCCTATATGAGTCCGAAATTTTACTCTCTTTCACTTTCACGCGCGCGCACGCACGCACGCACGCACGCACGCACGCACGCACACACACACACACACACACACACACACACACACACACACACCACACACACACACACACGCACGCACGCACGCACGCACGCACGCACGCACGCACGCACACACACACACACACACACGCACGCACACACACACACACACACACACACACACACACACAGATGCTTGGGCAGACGCGTTTTAGACTTGGGAATATGATCGCTCTTGCATTCGCGCGCGCGCGCTCGCACACACACACACACGCACACACCACACACACACACACACACACACACACACACACACACACACACACACACACACACACACGAGTGTACATACATACATTA
>CM031606.1:25619558-25627058 GCA_018398815.1 Conus ventricosus
CAATGTAAAGCATATTCTTTCAGTACTGGGGAGAGGACAAAGTTTAAAACAAGTTCATGCAGTACTGGGAGAGGACAGTGTTAAAACATGTTCATGCAGTAATTTAAGGGGGAGGGAAAAAGGGAAAACATGTTCATGCAGTAATGGAGAGAGGGCAATGGAAAGCATGTTTTATGCAGTATTTTAGAGAGGGCCAAAGTAAAACATAATTTATGCAGTACTGGAGGAAAAGGACAATTTTAAGCATGTTCCCGCCGTACTGGAGGAGAGAGGACAGTGTTTAAAACATGTTCAGGGAGTATTTAAAAAAGGGGAAAATGTAAAAAAAAGTTCAAGCAGTATTGGGAAGAGGGGGAAAATGTTTAAACAGTTCATGCAGTTTTGGGGAGAGGACAATGAAGATGTTCATGCAGTTTCTGGGGAGAACAATGTAAACCCTGTTCATGGGAGTATTGGAGAAGGGCAAAGTAAACATGTTTTAAGCCTTTCCGGGGAGAGGACAATGGGAAAGCATGTTTCATGCAGTATTGAAAGAGGACAATGGGAAAGCATGTTCATGCGTACTGGAGAGAGGACAATGTTAAAGCATGTTCATGCAGTATGGAAAAAGGACAATGAAAGCATTTTCTTTCATGCTGGAGAGAGGGCCAAATTTAAAAACTGTTCATGCATACGGGGGAGATAAAAATGTTTAAAACATGGTTTAAGAGTATTGGAGACAGGACAATGTAAAGCATGTTCCCTGCAGTATTGGGGAAAAGGACAATGCTTTTGGCGTGTACAAATTTCCCGTGTGGGGAAAGGGAAACCCCCGGGGCAGGGACACGCCTTTGGAAAAAGAATAATGCATTGGGTTTATTGATGAAGGCTTTCAGGGGTGACAGAAACTTTTTTATTTTGCTTGGTTTTGAAAGGTTTAAGCGGAAACAGAACCTTAAAAAGACCAAATACGGGTTTATTAATACTGACATGCTGCAATACCGGGTTTAAGGGAAACTCAGGGATAACCCCTTCGAGAATGAATTTTGTCCACATCCATGTATTGGTTCCCCCCCCCCTTTACATGCCCGGGAAAAGGGCGGTGATGTAAAGGGAAAAAAAGGCCCCAGGCGTTGGACTTCGGGGAAGACTGGGTTTTCGAAGATCCCCCAAGGAAAAATTTAGGTTACTGAGGCGAAGGTCAGAAATTATCCAACCTTTATACAAACGGTTTATACACCAAGAGGTTTCCCAAAGGGTTTTTTTTGTACCATTTATTTATTTATTTTTATCCGTTTTCTTTTTTTTTATTTGCTTTAAAATGTTCATACACTAAGACCGCCTCTGTAGCAGAACCTGTAATAAACCCCGATAAGAAGAACTCGAGCACTAAACCATGGCAGAAGATATTGCCAAACCTGAATTTGAAATTCTTTTAACCAAAAAAATTTCTCCCCCTCGTCAACCCCACTTGGGACCCCTACCCCCCCCCCACCATTTCCCTTTGTCCTTTTTTCGTCCACCTCCCTTTTTGGGTTTTTTTCTACATTTTCCCCCCCCGTTTAAACCCCTCCCCGCTTCACCCATCCCCCAAAAACTCCCCTCTCTTCTCTTGGGGCCCCTCTCATGCTATTGGCAGCAGCTACTCTCTCTCTCTCTCCTCCTCTCTCTCTTCTCTTCTCTCTCTCTCTCTCCCTCCTCTCCTCTCTCTCTCTCTCCCACCCCAACCGGGCCCCACATGCGCTTTCCTTTTCCAAGGAAAGGAGTATAATAGGGGCCTTTGGCATCTTTCTCGCTTTTTTTTCACCGCAGGGCGTCTGGCCCATTCCCAAAAATGCCCTCTTTTAAAAAAAGGTTTCGGGATCGGGAAATACTAAATTTTATGGGAAAAACCCCTTTTAGTGGCATGAAATTTCCCGGGTTTCCTCATAAAAACATTCTTTAAATTTTAACAGTTTTTACAACAAAAGCAAAAAATTTCAGGGGTGTTCCTGTTGTTTTTTGTACGAGTGGAACTCTTGGGAAAAAGGGAAAAAGTGGTTTTTTGGGATGATCGACCCGAAACTTGTCAGCCTTGAGATCCACTACTTTTTTGTGGGGTTATCTTAAACCCCCCAACTCCTGTTTAGGGCCCGGGAGATCCCACTACTTTTTGTGGGATGATCCCTTTTTCCCAAACCCCCGTCCCGCCTGTGAGATCCACTACTTTTTTGTGGGAGGGTCTTACCCACAATCCTTTTCAGCCTGTTTTGGGTCCCCTACATTGTTGTGGGATATCTTACCCCGGGAACCCCGTCAGCCCGGTTATCCATCATTGTTTTTGGGGGGGATCTTAACCCCACAAACCTGTCAGCCTGTGAGATCCACTACATTTTGTTTGGAAAGATTTTCCCACAACCCCGTCAGCCTTTTGAGATCCCACTAAAATTTTTGGGGAAAGAAACCCAAAACCCGACAAAATCCTGTCACCTGTTTAGATCCACTACTTGTTTTGGGGGGATCTTAAAACCCCACAATCCTGTTCCCGCCTGTGAGAAACCACTACATTGTTGTTTGGGATGATTTAAAAAGACAACTCCTGTCAGCCTGTGGGAAAATCCAATAAAATTGTTTTTGGGATGATCTTACCCGACAGTTTCCCGTCAGGGCCCGTGAGATCCACTACCTTGTTGTGGGGTGATCTTACCCGACAATCCCCCTGTCAGCCCGTTTAAAATCCACTACATTGTTGTTTTTTTTATTTTTACCCGACATTTCCCGTCACCTGTGAACCACTACTTTTTTTGGGGGGGATATCTTACCCCACAACTCCCGGCAGCCTGTGAGTTTCCCCACATTGTTGTGGGAATGATTTACCCGACAAATCCTGTAACCTGTGGAAAACCCCTACATGTTGTGGGGTGATCTTTCCCCACAACTCCTGTCAGCCTGTTAGATCCCTACATTGTTGTGGGGTGATCTTACCCCAAAAACTCCTGTCCCGCCGTGAGATCCACTACATTGTTGTTTGGGGGGGATCTTACCCCACAACTCCTGTCACCTGTGGGGATCCCTAAAATTGTTGTGGGATGATCTTTCCCGAAAAGTTCCCGTCAGCCCGGGGAGATCCCTACATTGTTGTGGATATCTTTCCCCACAACCCTTCCGGGCCCGTGAGATCCCCTACATTGTTGTGGGGTGATCTTTCCCCACAGTTCCCGTCACCCGTTAGAACCACTAAATTGTTGTGGGATTATCTTACCCGACAACTCCCTTTAGGCCCGTGAATCCTACAATTGTTTTTGGGTGATCTTAACCCCACCAAATCCCGTCAGCCGTGAGATCCACTACATTGTTTTTGGGATGAAAATTTTCCCACAAATCCCGTCAGCCCCGGGAGATCCCCTACATTGTTGTGGGATGATTCCCAAAACCCAAAAACTTTCCCGTCAGCCGGGGAGATCCCCCACATTGTTGTGGGAAATCTTACCCGGGCCAAAATCCCTTTTCCCTGTGAGATCCTACATTGTTGTGGGGGTTTTCTTATCCGGCCGCTTCTGTCGAGAGATCTTGAGTATGGGCATGGAGGAAAAAGGGAAGGGTAGGGCCCGCAAATCAGTTTGAAAAAAACCCCATTTCTGAAAGTCCCATTCCAAATTTTTTGACCAACATCCCTTTACTACAAGTCGGCTAAGTCTGGTTGATGCCCAATGCTTTTCAAAAGGGACGAGTATGTCCCTATCTTCCCGTTTCAGAACCCAAACTGGAACGGCATGCCAAAAACCCTCCTCAATACCGATCGTCACAAAACGATGACAGTTTGTCTGCAAAAAAAAAAAAAAAATCAACCCCACCCCTGCCCCTGACAGTGAACACAGCTTTTATGTGTCCCCCTTCCCCAAATTCCCCACAAGCGGAGTCATAGTCATCAAGAAACCCTCGGTGGAGGGGGAAAAGCGGGCACTCACTCGATCTAGCGCCCTATGAAGCGCAATTATTGGTTTACTTTGGGGAGGTCATAGCATCAACCCAAACCCCCCCCCCCCCCCCCCCCCCCCCCCCCCCCCCAAACACACCGACGTGACTGGGGAGCATGCGGTGGGCTGTCCCGGTGGTGGGTTTATGACGACATGGGGCACGATGCTCCTTTAAAACTGCTGATGCGGACTGTTTAGAAAAGGGTCTGGGGGTGGGGTGGGTAGGGGGACAAGGGTCCCGGGAGATGGGGCAACATTAAAACCCAAACGTCACAGGAAAAGGAAACGAGGGGTGGGGAAATTTGACGGTCTATTTTTCTCCATTTTCAGGAAATTTTCTCTCCCTTTTTCTCTCTTTTCGCCCTTCTCTCTCTCTCTCTCTCTTTCTCTTTCCTTTTCTCTTTCTCTTCTCCCCCCGATTATGAAGATGTGAAAAAAAAAATCTCAGAGGACGGTGAACTATTTGCCTGGCGCCTGTACTCGGACGCAGGGAAAACGATGTCATAATCTGCCGTTATCTTCCTTCGCTCCCTCTTTTCCGCCCCCTCCTCCCCCTCTTCGTCCTTCCTGCCCCCCCCCCCCCCTTTCCCTTATCCCTCTCCGCCGTCTCCTCCCACATAATCATGAAGATGTGAAAAAGAATCAAAGGATACAGGACTATTTGCCTGGCGACGTGACTGGGATGCAAAGAAAACGATGTCATAATCTGCAATTACCTCTCTCCACCCCTCTCCTCCTCCTTCCTGCCCCCACCCCTCTCTACCTTTCCTCCTCCTCTTTCTCTATTTTTTTCCCCCATTATAACCATTGACGTATGCAACAGATCAAAGCATACGCTATCATTTGCCTGGCCTCTTTACTCGGGTGCACAAAATATTGACCCTAGTCAGTCATTATGACACATTTCCCTTCCACTCTTACCCTGTTCCCACCTTTCCCCTGACATTTCCATGGCCTTCTTTGTCCCTTTGCTTCTCCTTCTATTACTACTACTACTGCTGCTGCTGCTACTACTACTACTATTGCTGTTACTACTACTAGTGCTGCTGCTGTTACTGCTATACTATTACTACTACTACCACTATTGTTGCTGCTGCTGTTACTGCTATACTATTACTACTACTACCACTATTGTTGCTGCTGCTGTTACTGCTATACTATTACTACTACTACCACTATTGTTGCTGCTGCTGCTGTTACTGCTATACTATTACTACTACTACCACTATTGTTGCTGCTGCTGCTGTTACTGCTATACTATTACTACTACTACCACTATTGTTGCTGCTGCTGTTACTGCTATACTATTACTACTACTACCACTATTGTTGCTGCTGCTGTTACTGCTATACTATTACTACTACTACCACTATTGTTGCTGCTGCTGTTACTGCTATACTATTACTACTATTTACCACTATTGTTGCTGCTGCTGTTACTGCTATACTATTACTACTACTACCACTATTGTTGCTGCTGCTGTTACTGCTATACTATTACTACTACTACCACTATTGTTGCTGCTGCTGTTACTGCTATACTATTACTACTACTACCACTATTGTTGCTGCTGCTGTTACTGCTATACTATTACTACTACTACCACTATTGTTGCTGCTGCTGTTACTGCTATACTATTACTACTACTACTACCACTATTGTTGCTGCTGCTGTTACTGCTATACTATTACTACTACTACCACTATTGTTGCTGCTGCTGTTACTGCTATACTATTACTACTACTACCACTATTGTTGCTGCTGCTGTTACTACTTCTGCTCCTGCTGCTGCTGCTGCTACAACAGCAAAAAAAGAACTACCTGTATTGTTGTTGCTGCTGCAGCTGTTGCTGCTACTATTAGTACCACTACTCTACTACTACTACTACTACTACTACTACTACTACTACTACTACTACTACTTCTACCTCTTCGTTTCTCCTTTCTTTCCTTCTTTTTTCTTTCTATCTTTATTATTTCTCTCATAATAATCTAAATGAACGACAGACTAAAATCTAGGGGTATTTGCTCTACCGTTTTGATCAGATGTAATGTAAAAGGTCATACCGTTAATCCCCCTCCCATTTCTCTCTCTCTCTCTCTCTCTCTCTCTCTCTCTCTCTCTCTCTCTCTCCTCTCTCTCTCTCTCTCTCTCTCTCCCAAAACAATATCATCATCATTGTTATACTAATGCTCTTTTGAGGACTATTTATATCGATTTCTTTTACTG
Source organism: Conus ventricosus (assembly GCA_018398815.1). Classification (NCBI taxonomy): domain Eukaryota; kingdom Metazoa; phylum Mollusca; class Gastropoda; order Neogastropoda; family Conidae; genus Conus; species Conus ventricosus. The sequence goes on from CM031606.1 coordinate 25,625,724, forward strand.
ATCGTCTTCATCATCAAGAAGCAAAAGGCATCGGGAATATTGGCGTTAGCCGTTTACTCAGGTACTCCCTTCAGCCCCAGCCCCTCCCCCACCCCCCGCCCCGCCTTCTCCTCTCCGTGCCCCTCCCGTCAACCCATCATTATTTTCAATATTGAAGCGCGTGCAAGGGTCAAAGAATGAGGGATGGGGGTACGACGGAGGGGGCTATACGTGTGTCTGGAGTGTGCAATTTGACCATTTTTTCAGGTAACGATTCACTGCTTCAGAAATTTGTTATAACATAGGAAAAAGTATGGAAGCACCAACAGAATGAATCTTCACTCGAGAATATATTTAATCTTGGTCTACATCTCGATAAAACATGCTGCGGTCAACGTCGTGTTGAACTGGTCGACATTGAAGGACGTGGACAACTTCAGGTCCCTTGGGGGGCGGAAGGGGTGGGGGCGGGGTGAACAATGGGGGACAACCATCAAGAACATAAAGATGAGATCGTCCTGTCTATGTCTGTCATTATAAGACTCAATGTTGTCTTGAAAACATCCTTCTACAAGGATGGACAGGATATTTTTTTCTTCCTTATGGATGGGGATACTGGATACGTATCCTTCTACACGGATGTTAGGACTGAATATTCATCCATCTCTCTGGATACGAGGACTGGATACAATCTTTCTATTTGGACGTGAAAACTGGAGATTCAACCTCTACATGCTCACGAGGACTGGATAACTATCACTATACATTAAATATCCGTCATTCTATATGGATGTAAACACTGGATATCGATCATTCTATATGGATATGAGACAGGTTATCCCTCTTTGTGTATGAACGTGAGGACTGAATATCCATTCTTCTTTGTAGATGAGGACTAGATATCCGTTCCTCTATGGATATGAGGACATGATGTTCACCCTTCTCTATGAATGTGAGGAATGGCTATACATATCAGATATGGAGCGACCGATGCAGGCCGTTTAGAATAAGTAACCTATGAAATATTCTCTGCTGTAAGGAACACAAGGACAAATAACCGTACGAGGCAACAAATCAGCACGTGCATCGGCATTAAACAGCCTCTCCTTGCAGTGATCAAATGCCAAAATCTTGCACGGAATAGCTGAGCATCTAGCCATGACTCTCTGTGTAAGACTCCCCTGTAGGATAAACACAGATGATAGGCGGAGCATGGATATTCTGGATGGATGAGACAAGAGACTGGACTGACTATAAGACCCTACCTCCTTGCCCATGATTGAGGATAAAACGCTGTGGAATCACTGTACAGCTTTTTTTTATGGGACGAAAATAAAGAAAATAAACAAACAATGA
>CM031606.1:25644558-25655589 GCA_018398815.1 Conus ventricosus
GCCGTGGAGGGACACTTACTCACGCTGGTTCCACCACTAAGCAATCGTTGTCGTCAGGTCCCGCGTATGTTGGATCGAAACAGGCACCACCAAACACCACCCCAGTGACTGGGCAGCAGCGCGGTGTCACCTCTAGAGGGTTGCTTCATGATGATGTTTCATGTAGACTGCTGGTGGCTGGAGATGACAAACCGGGCTGTGGCTGACGAGACGGTCAGTGTGTCACTGTACGTCACAGATCATCCCACAATCCCATGGCAAAAACGAATGAAATGATTTCACCATCGAGCTAAACGTTTAGATTGAAGTCTTTCTGATGAAAAAAAGAAATCTATTTTTATGTTTTTCAATAACGAATGTTCTTTTTATTGTATAAGTGTATTCAATAAGTTTCGTAAGGAAATTCCGTTCTCTTAAGCATAGTAGCGGGCGGCACAGCACGTGGTCAGTGTGAAAGTCATGAATCTCCGGATGGCTTGGACGTTATTCTTTACTCCGTTCAGCTTTATATGTTTTAATGATATCTCATATTCCATAAAATAGGTATCGGATGTGAGGTTTGCTTTTGTAACTGTAATTTGTATTCCAGCCTCACTTACTGCATTCGTCATAAAATATATGACGTCGGGGCCTCGAAATACAATAGCAAGTTAGTGTTTCCAAGCTTGGCGACTTAAATCACTGTTTTTCTCGTAGATCTATCTCTCAGAACTTACCTGAGCCGTAGCGCTGTTCTTCTACCATAATGTCATAGTCATAGCCATTCGCAGGCATACCGGATGCAACAACGGATTGTTGTAATCTTTGTGCTCATTTGCTGCCGTGTTCGTTGTCGTTGACCACAGGGAAAGTCCTGTTGACAGTGGGAAAGACTACAAAATTTGGATTCTCTCTTGAGGGCACATAAGACCGTATGGCGAAAGCTTGGCTGTGTCTGGAGTGGCACTGTCTTCGTCTGTCCGTGGGCAGGGGTGGTTGGGTCTGTGGGGTGTGCTCGGCAGCTGGAGGGTGGTGTTTTTCGCCGGTGGGCTCTGCAGTCATGAAATACGGGCTGGTACACCCATGGGGATGCTACTTTAAGGCTGTTATGAGCTGCATCCTGTAGTCTAGATTACCTCTGTTCAGGAGCAGTTATGTCCTTGATATCTTAATGGAGTGTCCTGTGCGTGCCTGTACCCATCGTCAACACAGCGCAGGCCTCCAAGGGTGGTACAGGACTGCTCTAAAGGCAGGCGAAGACAGTGCTTCTCTGGGTCCTCCCCAGCACCTTCGGGTGTTTCTTTTTCTTCTTGTGCACATTTGCTGCCGTGTTCGTTGTCGTTATTGTCACGACGAGACTGCTTTTATTTTTCAGGAAGTTGTATGTGAGACGTTGAGTGTCTACCTCGGTGTCCCTGGCTAGCTGAGTGTCCAGGACGGGGGAAATCGTGATGGTATTGCTTAAGTAATGTGTCGCGTACCCCTGATTCTGTCGATAACATGGATGTGCATGAGGGAGTGGTAGGGGGGAGTGTCGTCAGCGTGATCAGAGATTCTGGATGCACGGGTGTATTATCAGAGAATCTTTGGTGAAGCAAGAAGAACACCAGGAGAGAGAGAGAGAGAAGACAGAGGAGAGAGAGAGAGGAGAGGATGTGAGCAGGACAGAGAAAGGGTCGAGAGAAACGTGGTCTGGGAGATAGAAGAGACAGCTAAGTCGTTGGGTTAAAGACAACGCTGGAAGAGAAGAAACTAAGTTTGAAGCCAGAGGTGGGTGAAGACAGACAAACTGAATTTGAACCCAGAGGTGGGTGAAGAAGACGAAGAAGAAGAGTTCGACGTCGAGATCCAGAGACGACCACGAAGACCAGTCCTGAAGCCTGGAGCCAGTCAACCAAGGGCATCACCATCAAGCAGTGCTGAAGAAGACGTGAAGAGACTTTTTTTTCTCAAGAACTGTGGTGTGGTGTGAAAGCGTGGTTGTGTGTGTGAAAACCTGGCCAGGTAAGAAGTCATTTCATTATAACCCGGGATTAGGATGTATTGATCTTTTATGTTTTGATATTTCATTGTGTGTGATGTTGATTGTTACATGATTAATTATAAGTAGCATAGAAATTGTATTTCTTGTTCTCAGTCGTGTTAGAAGAGAAACGAATGCGTGACATCCATTCCCAGAGAGAGGTGAATGTTTGGTGTGCGCAGAGTGTGCATATGCGTGTATGAGTGCAAAGATAACCTTGGTGTGTTAAGCCTGACTAATAATACATCAACTTAGTGCACTTAAGCAATACCATCACGATTTCCCCCGTCTGGACAAAGTGGCGAGCCTGCCAGGATTGCATGGCCCACAATTAGTTTCAGGAGGGAAACAAAGTGAGTACTAGAGTAGTACTGGGGCGAAGCGTCCACTAAAGGCAATTTTAATTAGCTCTTCTAATTATTTCCTTTAGTTCTTTGAGTGTTGAGTGTTGACTTGTGTGTAGGGTGGTTGTATTAATCAAAGGTCGTTCAGAGAAACGAAGAACGAGGTTCTAGTCTTAACTCTCACAGAAGCTGTGGTTTAAGATTAAGGCTCCTTTGTGTTAGGAACACTACCACTGGTTAGTGTACTGTAACGTTTAGTAAACTGTTTACTGACTTTTTCCGGGTTTATAAGCGTAACTGTTTTAGTGGTGCTAAAACATATCAGAAAAGAAGATGGCTGAGGAAAGTTTTACCCCCATAGAGAAACTAGTAAGTTTGGGGAAAGAAATGGGATATACAGGAGATGAACTGCGTAGATTCATGAAACTCAGCAGAAGACTGAGAGAGATGAAAGGGCTGAAAGAAGGAAGTTTGAAAAGGAACAGCTCGACGCTGTCAAAAGAAACTCAGATGCTGAGGCTGAGAGACTTAGACTTGAAACTGCTGCGTCGAAGGCTAAAGCAGATGCAGAGTGTATAGCTGTTAAAGCGAGAGCAGATGCAGAGAGTGCAGCTGCCAGAGCAAAAGCAGATGCAGAGAGTGCAGCTGCCAGAGCAAGAGCAGATGCAGAGAGTGCGGCTGCAAGGGCGAGAGCAGAAGCAGAATCGGAGATTTTAGCCAAACAAATTGAGTTGGAAAGAATAAAGTCTGAAAATCGCAGTGAAATAGACACCAGTTCTGAGTCAGTAGGCCGCAGACAAAGTTGCGCACCTAGACTTAAACTCCCACTTTTTCAGAGAAGAAACTGATTCAATCGACGCCTATATCAGTCGGTTTGAATCGGTTGCCGAGCACGAGGGCTGGCCCGAAGATAACTGGGCAATAAAACCTGTCTGCCTTGTTGACAGGCCCGTGCGTTACACACAGTATCCACCCTACCCAAAGGTGATCAGAGAGATTTTGACAAGGTGAAACAGGCGGTACTAAAGGCATATGATTTGACTGAAGAAGGTTTTAGGCGTAAGTTTCGCGAGGCGAGAATCGAACAGGGTGAGACATACACTCAGTTCGGAGTTAGACTGGACCACTATTTCAACAAGTGGGTTAGAACTGAGTGGAGTGGACAGTGATTTTGAAGGCCTCAAGACACTGGTGATAAAGGAACAGATACTTGATGGTTGTGGGACGGGGCCCTTTCCATCCACATTAAGGAAAAAGGTGCAACCACAATAGCTGAGGTACTTCAGACGGCAGAGACTTACCGTGAAGCAAGGCGTGACTTGCCACGGCAAGGGGAAAACCCGAAAGCAAAACCTAAAGATAGCAGGACTGGACATTCCTCACACAATGGGTCAGGATTTCCCGCCGTAGGCCCATGCCGTCACGTGAACACACGAAGGTGAGCGTCGACGGCCACCCGGACAAGATCGTAGACAAGCGTACTTGTTTCTTGTGTGGGGAAGACCGGCCACGTGGCCAGAGACTGCCGATCTAAGACCCAGAAAGCCGCTGCAATGCGCATCTTACCGAAAGAAAGACAGGGCAAGGACGGAAAGAAAGATGGTGTTATTACTTCAGGAATGTGTCGCGTACCCCCTGATTCTGTCGATAACATGGATGTGCATGAGGGAGTGGTAGGGGGGAGTGTCGTCAGCGTGATCAGAGATTCTGGATGCACGGGTGTAATTATCAGAGAATCTTTGGTGAAGCAAGAAGAACACCAGGAGAGAGAGAGAGAGAAGACAGAGGAGAGAGAGAGAGGAGAGGAGTGAGCAGGACAGAGAAAGGGTCGAGAGAAACGTGGTCTGGGAGATAGAAGAGACAGCTAAGTCGTTGGGTTAAAGACAAGCTGGAAGAGAAGAAACTAAGTTTTAAGCCCAGAGGTGGGTGAAGACAGACAAACTGAATTTGAACCCAGAGGTGGGTGAAGAAGACGAAGAAGAAGAGTTCGACGTCGAGATCCCAGAGACGACCACGAAGACCCAGTCCTGAAGCCTGGAGCCAGTCAACCAAGGGCATCACCATCAAGCAGTGCTGAAGAAGACGTGAAGAGACTTTTTTTTCTCAAGAACTGTGGTGTGGTGTGAAAGCGTGGTTGTGTGTGTGAAAACCTGGCCAGGTAAGAAGTCATTTCATTATAACCCGGGATTAGGATGTATTGATCTTTATGTTTTGATATTTCATTGTGTGTGATTTGATTGTACATGATTAATTATAAGTAGCATAGAAATTGTATTTCTTGTTCTCAGTCGTGTTAGAAGAGAAACGAATGCGTGACATCCCATTCCCAGAGAGAGGTGAATGTTTGGTGTGCGCATGAGTGTGCATATGCGTGTATGAGTGCAAAGATAACCTTGGTGTGTTAAGCCTGACTAATAATACATCAACTTAGTGCACTTAAGCAATACCATCACGATTTCCCCGTCCTGGACACTGAGACTGATCCACATATCTGTACACAGGTTGTTTTAGGTTTAGGCTTACTGACTGCGGTTATCTGACCGGCGGTCAGTGGCCAGGAGTCCAGTCGCCCTTCTTTTGACCGTGGTTCAATGAACCACTCTCCAGTGACATCGAGTGGGGCGTATACAGCTCGATTTTGTTGGAGAACCGTTTTGTTCCAGTGACCCCTTAGGGTCTGTTGACGGGGACATCGATACTTGAATGGAAGGTCAGTTTTTGAACATGCTTCTAGGTCTGCATAGCTACGCTGCTGCTAGCCTAAGTACAACGGGATAGGATTTGATGTCCCCAGTACGTTCCCCATGTCAGACAGGTCGAGCGTGAAAGCCCTGACAAAGTGTAATGCGCCTTGTTCCTGTTCTATCTTCTAACGAACGATTTTCACGAAATTCCGCTGCGTTTTTAGAAAATGTGCTTTAATGACTTATGTGCGCATTTTTTTCTTTTTTTCAAATCCATTTTGAGAGCTGAATTCAAGGGGTGACAGCCCTAATGTAGCTCTTTGCGGTCGGTTGGGCTGTAAACAACATTTTCTCTCTCTCTCTCTCTCTCTCCCCTCTTCTCTCGGAGGTCACATGCAAGATGGCGGCCAGCTAAGATGTTTTGATCCAGTCGTCCGCAAATAGTTTTTTTTCTCTGCAAGTGTTTTGAATTAAAGCCGACAAAGTCAGTGAAGAGTAGAACTATCAGTGTGTGGTGACAGTGAAACGTCATCAGAATGACAGACATTCAATGCTGGGGAGGGGGGGGGGGGGGGCAGAATTGGTGTTTTCAATAATGTCTTCTCTTTTCATCTCGCCCGTCAACGAGTGTGGTCACAGTCCGAGCAGTGCAGTGACAGTGTTGCCGAGGTGTCAGCTGTGACATCCTCTCTGTGTTTCCGGTGCTGGTGGCTGTTTCCCATTCACCCAAACAAATGTCAAACATGTGCATTGGTGGCAGAAAAGTAGATAAGTGAAAGCAGAACTTTCCGGGGGAACTATGTGGCGTGTCGTTGGTGTGTCAGAGGTCAGCGACGGCTTGTGTTGCGCTTCTGTGTTCGTGCCGACACCTGTCGCCGTGCTGTGCGTTGCGAACGCCGCGCACTCTGAACGTAAACTACTTCTATGCGGAGATGTGGAGACGAACCCTGGCCCCCACCCAGCATGACAAGGATATCCTAGGAACGGACAAGAAGATGACAACTTCACGACGACATCCACAGAAGTAGGCAGTGTCCAGTGGGATGTCGTTGCACAAATCCTCCAGGCCATGACGCAGCAGTCTGACCAGCAGACAGCTTTGATCAGAAATGACCAGGGCGAAATTAATTCAGAACTGGACGGGTGAAGGACAAGCGCGAGGAAATTAATCTACGATGTGCTAGCAAGGAGAGTGAACGCCGGAAATTGACTCAAGTTGTGAATGACGCTGTTTCAGACATCAGTTGTCTCCATGATGAAGTGATGGAGGAACGAGAAATAAGCAACACTCTGAACTCCAGTGTGCAGGGGATGAAACAGGAAATTACACGGCTGAAGTGTGAAGGAGATAGGCTGGAAGAATATTCCAGGAGAGAAAATCTATGGATGTTCGAGATTGCCCAGAATGAAGACGGTGACACATGTGTCAAAGTTGTGCTAGACACGTCGAACAGTGTTATGAGAGATGATAGGGTGTGGTCACCACATGATATTGTCAGGGCACACCGAATAGGATACGGTAGGGAAGGACATCCACAACCTAAAATCATATTAGTCCTTGATAGAGAGACAAGATATCTGTTTTAACTGATCGGGAGCTACGAGACAGACTTGAAGAAAAGGTAGTGTATGTGTCCAATGACTTGACACGAACGCAAGCTTCCAACACCGCACAGGCACGAAAGGGAGGCAAGAAGGCGTTTTTCAGTCGAGGACAGCATGTGATCAGCCCCTTGCCGCCTGTAACCCGCTGTAACCCGCCGATTTGTAAGCAGCGCCGATTTGTAAGCGCTTTCAAATCGGCGCACATTGCATGACTTGTAAAACCGCCGATTTGTAAGCAGTGCCGATTTGTAGAGCACTTTACAAATCGGCGGGCTAGGCCCCCGCCGATTTGTAAGCGCTGCTCAGAAATCGGCAGGTGCTTTACAAATCGGCGGGTTAAGCCCCGCCGTTTTGTACAGCGCTTTACAAAACAGCGGGCGCTTTATGTCCGTTTTCTTTGGATTAAAACGATAAACTATTATTACGCTTTCAGTGATTATTCCTGCAATTTTGATGACTTTCTATTTCATGAAAACGGTGGACTGAAATGCGGTGTGTGTGTGTGTGTGTGTGTGTGTGTGTGTGTGTGTGTGTGTGTGTGTGTGTGTGTGTGTGTATGTGCGTGTGTTCATGTGTGTGTGTGTGTGTGTGAGTATATGTGTATGTATATCAGTTTGTGTATGTAAGCCTGTGCATATGTGTGAGTTGGGGGGGGGGGGGGGGGGGAATAAACAGTCTATTTCGTTTGCCCTGACTCACACAATCAAATTTCGAAGTCGAAAGCAGAGGACATTGTTGACATGTTTTTATTCATTTCTGTAAACGTTACATGAACGACAAAGTGAACTAGAATTGTTTGTTTTTAAACGCAGTTTTAAGCACATTTTACAGTCGATAATATAAACACAAATTTCCACACTCAAATGAAAACGAAATCGTAACTCAGCTTATATTGAATGAAGAGAGTAGTGCAAGAGAACAGGGAAAAGTTAAACTAGAGTGCTGTTTTCATACTTTCACCAGAATATTTCACTAAAAGAATAGATATGATTGCCAGACACAATGAAAAGAAACACAATGCAGGAAAATTATTCATGGATGCTGAAAATGTTATTTGTAAAAACACACAAACAAACAACAGCTGTTTGCATGTTTAATCAAAATTTAGTGGTGGACAGATGAAAATAAAACAAAATAAAAATCATACGCTTCCTCCTCTCTGGAATTGTATGCATCAAAGCAAAGTCAAATCATAATTACATATCTTTGTTATCTTTCATTGCCGCAGTAGGATAGTTGCCCATTTTGATACATAAACTGGGCTTGAAACGAGACACAGAGAGAGAGAGAGAGGGGGGGTGGGGGTGGGGGGGGGGGGGGAGGCAGTAAAATAAGTTAGCAGACTTGTCTTTTTCTCTTCGTTGGAGTGCCCTCAAAACGTCGTGTGTCAGTCCGACATCTTGATGAGCAAAATAGAAAGTCATCAAAATTGCGGGAATAATCACGAAAGCGTAATAATAGTTTATCGTTTTAATCCAAAGAAGCAGGATATAAAGTGCTCACCGTTTTGTAAAGCGCTTTACAAACGGCGGGGGCTTAACCCGCCGATTTGTAAAGCACCTGCCGATTTCTGAGCAGCGCTTACAAATCGGCGGGGGCCTAGCCCGCCGATTTGTAAGCGCTCTACAAATCGGCGCTGCTTACAAATCGGCGGTTTTACAAGTCATACAACGTGAGCCGATTTGAAGCGCTTACAAATCGGCGCTGCTTACAATCGGCGGGTTAGAGCACCCAATCACAGGACATATGCTCTGTCGACAGTGGCGACAATTACCTCATCGACGGCACAACGACACACAAACGACAGCCTCTGTGACAACAGGTGTGGGAGGTCAAGGCCAATAGGAGACAGCCAATCACGGCATGCGATCCACTTCTGGTGACGTTGGCATGACGTCATACAGCTCCCGGCGCCAGAGCGGATTGGTTGGGCATGGTTTACTTTCTCCACGTGACCTTGGTGTCTCCCCGGGTCAACCTGCGAGCGGTGATGGGTTTCCACGACGTGACGTCACATTCAACGGGAGCAGTACATGCGCTACGAGTTCTGGCCAGACGACAGGCAAGCAGACGGGGCTACGCGGCTATTTTGGGAAACCGTCCAACAGGTCGTCCCCGGTTGGTGTCAGTGACAGTGCAAGGAACATTGCGTGGCCGAAAAAAATAGGACAGGCTCAGTCATCCAAATGAATGGAGTTTTTAAAAATTATGATGTTGAAATTTTACGAAGTAAGCTAAGTGGTTTATCTTTCATTAAATACGTTAGTTCCTTTGAGTTTGTGTCTTACTGAAACATTCTGTGGTTCAAGTTTTCATAATGATAATATTTTTTCCTGATCATGTTATATTCAAAGCAGCTGCCATTAAACTTTCCCATCAGGGCAGACATTCAAGAGGTGTTTTAGTACTGTCGAGGAAAAGCGTCGCCAATAATGTGAAAGAGATCAAAGCGGATTGTAACAGCACTGTGGCTGTTGAAATAGATAAGCATGCGTTTGGTGTTGATGAAAATGTAATATTGATTGCCTGCTATGTTGCTTCTGAAGGATCACCTATATATGAACACAATGAACAGAAAAACGGTGTTGTAATGTTAGAAGAACATTTATTACGATTTATCAAGAAAGAGGATGTTTACTTTGTCTTGTTTGATGATATGAATGCAAGAACTGGACAGACACTCACAAAGCGCACAATTCTAGAATCCCTGCACACTGATTTGTTCTTAGTAGGTTTCAGGGATCGAGGGACTAATGTCATGGGTCAATTAGAGAGAGAGAGAGAGAGAGAGAGAGAGAGAGAGAGAGAGAGAGAGAGAAGACAGACAGACAGACAGACAGACAGACAGACAGATAGACAGACGGACAGGCAGATGGAGACTGAACAGTTGCAGACAGACATGGACAGAGGCAGAAACACACACACACACACACACACACACACACACACACACACACACACACACACACACACACACACACACACACACACAGCGTTTACTTTAATTATAGCCCAGCCGACCACACAGGGCTCTTTGCATGGCTCTTAACATGTCGGTTCAAAAAACTTCCCGTCCTGAAAGAAGAAACAAGCAACAAAGACAACGCGCACCTGCACGCGTCAGTCGATGACATGATAGCAACAAAGACAACGTGCCCTGCTTTGGCGTCAGTCGAGACATTGATAGCAAACAAAGACAACGTGCACCTGCAGGTCGTCGATGACATGATAGCAACAAAGACAACTTTGCACCTGCATGCGTCAGTCGTTTGACATGATTAGCAACAAAGATAACGCGCACCTGCATGCGTCGTCGAGGGCCCATGGTAGCAAACAAAGAAAAGGGTTTGCACCTGCATATGTAAGTCGATGTGCATGGTTAGCTACGTTGCTGGGCCCTGAAGCCAGTAATCCTGGCCGTGCTGGGGGCGCCAGTCATCCTGTTTTTTTTAATAAAAGTGGAGGGGGGGGGGGGGATGCAATATAACAATAAAGCAAAGAATAAACAAAACACAAAAAAAAGAATGAGAGGGCTGTAGCATTATCGTCGTTTTCAGGGACTCTTGTTTCGTTTATGCATACATTTTACCCCTTTGTTGGATTTTCGGTATCTAGTTTACATGTTCTTATTGTTGTCCTTTGGCCCGGAAGTTAAAAAAGAATTCTATCGGCGTGGCTTTTAAAAATGTTTCTTTGTTTGATTTCCCTTTTGACTGAAAGCACAAAACAAAAAAAATTTAAAAGTATCTAATCGAACATTTCGTGTGTGCTTCAGGGCAAACTCACACTACCCAATGGACAGCTAGCGTCCGCTCCCAATGGTGTGCACTGTCTCACTTTACAACAACACAGCTGACATGCTGAAAATTGTAACCAGACAAAAAAAAAAAAAACAGTGAAAAAAAAAACCCCAGTGTGAAAGGCTTTTTAGAAGAAAGACCGATGAATGGTCCACAGGAAGCAGACACAAAGAAAGACTGCGGTAAAGAAAGTTTGAAATATAATAGGAAAGTTGAACACAGTCAAAGCAGGGGAGAAGGGGAGGGATACAATATTTTTTTACTGTTTAAAGGATTTAAAACGAAATAAACAAACAAAAACTCGCAAATCCTCAGGGTGGGGGCAAGAGAAGAAAAGGAGGAGAGAGAAGAGAGAGAGGGGGAGAGAGATGGGAGGAGAGAGGGAGAGAGAGAGGGGAAGGGGGAGGAGAGAGGGGGAGAGAGAGAAAACGAACGAACGAAGAACGAAATGGGTTTTTAATGGGGGGAAAAGGGGAAAAGACCAGTCTGGTTTTTTCCATCCAGCCCCAACAAAAATGAGAATAGCAGGAATGAAAATAACAAAAATATGGCAAATCGAAAAAAAAAGCAAAAATAATTAGAATAAGGAATGAGAC
>CM031606.1:25659089-25670565 GCA_018398815.1 Conus ventricosus
GCAGATCTTAATGTTTTGGCGTTTGATACAAAGCGTCTGGGTTTATTCATGTACGATGTGTGGTGCATTGACATTTTCATTCTGCTATGTTTGCTGCAGAGTATACTTTTAATTGAATTAAACACACATTGCCCTCCCTCCCTCCCTTCCCTCACATCCCACATCCACTGTTTGTGTGTGCTTGTGCGTGCGTGCGTGCATGTGTGATAACAATATTTGTAAAAGATAAAGTTAGCGTTTTCTACAGAGCCGTTAGAAACATTATACAAAGCGCTCATGAACATGAATTATTCGTTAACTAAAAGACAGAACATGCACAATTGCGGTTGAGCACAAAATAGTGTGTGGGTGCCTACTTTTTACAGTGCCTGCTATTGTTTGTGTGAAAAGGAGAGCTGGAGCGGCGCGATATTTATGCTTTTGTGTGTGTGTGTGTGTGTGTGTGTGTGTGTGTGTGTGTGTGTGTGTGTGTGTGGTGTGTGTGTGTGTGTGTGTGATGCGCGCGCGCGCATTTGTGTGTCTTTGTGCGCGCGTATGTGCGAGCGTGCATGCGTGCGTGCCTGCGTGCGTGTTATATTAACTTCCTTAACTGTGCCTCCTGCTCAAAAACCACTTCATATGGTATCGATGACTTTGTCTTTTTAATCTTGCTTATGCACATTTTACCCACTAGTAAAATGTTATTGATGCACACATAATTATGTGAAGATTTCTTCTCATATAGCCCGAACAGCACATTTGTTACAGACAAATGCAATTTCATGCCTACCTTTGAGAAAATAATATTTTCAATTTCTAACCAAAATTGTCTCACTGGTGGACATTCAAAGAAAAAGTGCTCAATGGTAATCCACAGTGTCCGACAATAATCACATGAAATAGACTGGCACACGCCCATTTTTTGTAGCATAATATTTGTGGGATAGATATTATGTAACAACTTCCATTGCAGCTCACGTAAGCGTACTTCTTTTGTTGCCAGTCTTGGCGTAAGCCACATCTTTTCACTCAATTCAATGTTCAGTTTTCTGCTCCAAAAATCTACGGCGGTGGAGTTAACGGTTTGTTGTTACTCTTTTCAACAGATATTCTTTGATTTGTTTTGTTTTAGCATAGAAATGATTTGCATCAGAGGTACCATGATTCTCCATTTCAAATCGTCTATTCCTATCTTTTATCAAGTCAATCCAAGTTTGTGGTATGGCATTTCGTAGAGCATTGTATTGAAACATGGTTATTGCCCTGTTTTGGTAAGTAAGTCTTGTACTTCCACTAAAGTTAAAAAAACGCCTTTCCTGCGTTTTAATAATATCGTTTATTGTGATAAGGCCTTTCTCTCGCCATTTTTCAAAATGAGGACCTTACTTTTATATTTGATTAACTATTATAAAAGAGACATTGTGTACCAATATATTTTGCAAGCACGCTATCGCTTTCTACTTCTGTTTTGTTATCTAGGTAAGTTAATAGAACTTCTTTCCAAAAGTTATTTCGATTGTAGAGATCCCTGGTATACTTTAGGAGAACAGTTTATTTCAAATATTTCCTCAGCTGAGGCTATTCTTTTCAAGTGCCAAAAAGGAATGAGGCACCATGTCTCAGTTCTTTTGTTGTATAATCGTTCAATCCACTGTAGGTTGAAGGTATTTTGCAATTCAATCATGTCAACCATTCTTAACCCTCCTTCTTTATAATCTGCTTCATGACCTTTCTTTTGATCTTTTCAAAGGCTTTTCTGTTACTGTGTTCCTTTGCCAAAGAAAATTTATATAAAATTGTATTAACTTTAATCAGTATTTCCCTTGGCAGTCCAACCGACTGCATAACATAAATAAATTGGCTGGTCAAAATGTCTTTAAGATCACTATTTTACCATGTATGCTAAGGTCTCTCTTACTCCATTCTTTTATCATAGCTGTTAGAGTTTTCAGCCTACTTTTCCAGTTGTCTTCTATTTCTTTGGCCATTTTGTCTTTTGCAAAGGATATTCCTAGGATTTTTATTTTGTCCCATATTTTCAAAGGGTATGTTTAAGAACTCTTTCATCACATCACCTATTGCCAAGACTTTAGTTTTGCGTATGTTTAGTTTCAAGCCAGAGAAACATGCAAATTGTCTGAGAATAGTTGTTGCCGTTGTTATATCATTCTGGTGTTTAAAAAAAGAGTTGTGTCGTCAGCCATCTGTTGAATTTTAATGCATGCGTTTGTTTCATTTTCGCATCTGTATTCCTTCAATGCCACTATTTCTAATCTTAATAGCTAGCAGTTCTACAGCCAAAGCGAAGGCTAAAGGGGAAAACGGACATCCATTGTCTAATACCACAATTAACATCAAAACTCTCCGATATCCAGCCCCCATGATTTATGTGATTCACAGCCTTTTTTAACATAATTCGAATCCATTTTCTTAAAATCGGGACCAAATCCAAAAACATCGAATGCTTTCAATAAGTACGTTTTTGTATGGAAGCAAATGCTTTTGAATAATCAAGCGCTAATACAAACCCTGATTTACTGTTTTGTTTACGTAATTGATTGCATCGTCAATTGTACGAATGACTGTAGATATATTTCGACCTTTAATGTAACCAACCTGGTCTTCGCTGACCAGATATTGTATAACACCACTAAGTCTCTGTGCCATAACTTTAGCTAGAATTTTTAATCAATATTTGTTAAGGTAATAGGTCTCTAGTTTGTTAGATGTTCTTTATCCAGTTCTTTGCCTTTATGAATTAGTGTTATCACACCTTGGTATTGAGTATAAGACAGCTCATCTTTCTGAAAGGATTCATTGAAAGAGGCGGTTACAATATCTTTTAATTTAGGCCAGAAAAATTTCATGAATTCAACAGTAATTCCGTCCATACCTGGCGCTGATCCATTTTCATGCTTGTAAAGCGCACGATGTTTCACTGACAGTAACAAGACCTTCACATGAGTTGGAGTCAGTGTCACTAAGGCGAGGAATATCTTCCCAGCAATAAAGTCGTGCGTAGCTTCAGTCACATTTGCAACGTCAGTCTTTTGATTGTATAGATTCTATAGAATGTAACCTCTTCTTTCATTATTTTGGTCTGGTCAGTGGTAGTAAACCCAGAATCATGATACAAGACGAGTAATCACATTTTTTCTTTTCCTTACTTTTTCAAGGTTACAAAAATATTTGGTGTTTTTTTCTCCTTCCTCAATCCATTTCACTCTTGATCTAATTTGGGCTCCTCTCGTTTTTTGCATGTCTAGCAGTTCTAGTTTATGTTTAGTACTTAATAAATCATTCTGTAAGCGTGCATTTCCAGGGTCTTTTGTTATGCGAAATTCGATGTCGTGAAGTGTTTTCGCAGGTCTAAACTGTTCGTTTCTCGACAGCAAGCTAATCGTTTGCCAAAATCAACACAATAATTACGTATTTCGGATTTCGTAAGTTCCCATTTATCAACAGAATTTATAAGTTCCTTATTATTTACACAATGATATATTAACGCATTCACATTTTTTACAAAACTTCGTGTCTGAGGTAGCTATTATTAAATCTCCAATACCCTGGACCTCTTATGAACTTGCTGTTTTCTAATTCTGTGACTACAGCTTTATGATCCGAATTAGAGACTGTATAATGTTCGCATGACGCAATAAAGGAAATAATATCTTCTGAAGCAAAGCAATAATCTAAACGACGAGCATAAAAGGATGAAAGCGGTTCCAGGTATATTCTTTATCATTCTCATGGAAGACCCTCCATATATCTGTCAAAGAGAGCTCACGTACACAGGTCTTGAAAGCTTCAACTTCTACCTCATTGAAAGGATTTCCGGATATAACATCATGCTTGTTGTTTAAGACACAGTTGAAATCACCACATAAAATGATATTTCAGCTTCCAAATCTTGCAGTTTCACATACAGGTTGTGGAAGAAACACCTTTTGTCCATAGAATCGTTAGGCGCATACACATTTACAATGGTGATCGGAATTTGCTAAAATTTAATATTAATTGCAACAGTGCGATCCTCTGTTAAAACAAGTTCAATGTCATCATTAACATACTTGGAGACCAGTATAACTTCGCCCTTTCTTCGGGACGTACCCTCTTTTGCAAAAATCCTTCCACCCCATTCTTTTCCCATTGCGATTTTTCCTTTTTTACAAAATGATTTTCTTGCAAACATATGACATCAAACTTTTGATTTTTAAAGTATTTGAACAAACTATTACGCTTCATTTTATTTTTTAATCCCTGCAGTTCAAAGAAACAAATTCTAAACGTTTCCATTATCTGCCAAGAAAGATAAATGGATGACTAAAACGAAGCACTGAGTCTTCCACAAAAGTCAGCATAGGCATTTCTATCTGAAAAAAAAAAAAAAAAAAAAAGAAAGAAAAAAGGGGGGGGGGGGGGGGTGTTGATGGAGGATGTTGGGGCGTGGGTGTTGACAGACAGGCAGCAAACAGGCAGGCAGACAAATGGACAGACAAAAGACCAAATACACAGTAAGCCTAAACGCCGACACATAATCAAAAATGACACTGACATTCAAGCAGGTTATTTTTCGTAATCGGAAACATCTGATCTTTCCTCTTCAGTGTCTGCATCACATTTTAGCCTGTTTTTCTCTTGGTGCTGAAGGGCTGTCCTGCTCACGACATCGCTGGCGCTTTGGAGTTTCTGAGCGGTTCCTATTGTCTGAGTGGGGGCCCATACTAGAATGTAGGGTTGTTTGGCGTTTAGAAACCGCCCGCCCTCGATCAGACTTTTCTCATTGACTTTTTTTGTCCGCTGGCAACGGGCTTACCTTTCCCGCCGCGTGTGTCTCCCTTACCAATTGATTTGGAGGCGGGAGAGGTGGAGGATGGCTAGGAAATCTTGCTACCGGAGTGGCCTGGTTGAAGAATCTGAGGAGAATTAGTGGGAGGTAAACTCTCCTTGTCCCTGACCTGACTATCTGGCCGGCCTTTACAGCGGACATCTCCTCTCTTATGCCCTGGTTCCTTGCACTCATGACACACAACCTCATTCACACACACAGACACATGGTGGTTAGGCTGTAGACAGTTTGAGCAAACAACGGATTTCATAACATTTTTCTGTTCTTGTGGAAAATTTTGGCAGTGAATGGACCTACTTTTAATGTTTTTTCGAGAGGGTTAGCGGGGAGGGTTATGAAGACGAATCTTCTCCCCGTTTCGAAACGAGTAAGTTTATTGTCTGCATCCCTGTATCGTTCCATTTTTATATCAGATCGGAGTTCACATCCAATTTTAGTTAAGGAGTGTTCTATTTCACTATTGGCTACCGACTAGGGATGTCTGCAACCCACACCTTCGTAGCAGGTTTTTCTTCCCGGAATCCTCTCTCAGAATAAACGGATTGGTGTTGGCTAATTGGATCAGAGTATTCGGACAGTCATACCTTTGACCAGAAGATCATTCCTTGCCTGTCTGGTAGCCGGGTAGATCCTCCAAAGGCCTCTGATGTCCTGAGCACACAACGATGCTGCCACTGCCTGCCGTACGCTCCGCAGCCAGACACAACTCCGTCCTGTTATGCGGTTTTCCGCCGAGTCCGGAATGTCCCGATTTTTAAGAAAAACGGGCTGGACGGAAGACATTTTGCTCTTATCTGCGTTAAACGGTCACGAAGAGAGAGAGAAAAAAGGAAGGAAAAACACTGAGACTGAAAAGCGAACAAGAAAAGCACTAAGTTGGAAACTCGCGTAGGCTTAGATCGAATCGGCACGGCGAAGAGCGAACAAATTCGTGACCGCACGCCACGAGTGTTACTCACCGACTCATTATTTTTACACTTACATGACGGCTGTCTTCGGTCAGAGGCTCAACTCTCAACGCTAACGTTCACTCAACAGGCCGCCTACCTGTGAAGAGCGGACCGAAAAGGTCTGTGCTGGTGCTCAGTGTTCGTTTCCCGCGTCATTCGGCCGAATATTGTCACTTTTGTTCATTTCTTCGATTTTTGCAGACGATGCATGGTGTGTGAATATGGCCAGTCTGGCCTTCTCTTCTGGAAGTGGGTTCACACAAGGAATCTCGGTTTGCAGTCTCATTCAATGGACTTTTTCGGGAAATGACTTTTACGGAAATTCAGATTCAGAACCAATGTTAACTGCGATGGGAAAAAAACACCCTGTACTGAAACGGCTCATAAAAGATTTGAACCTGCAATCCAGAATGACCAGGATCACGAGTTTGGCGCTCTGCCATCTGGACTATTATGGCTAACTTTACTGTCGATCCTCCGTGCTCCCTCAATAGTATCACTCCCATGCCATGCATTCTGGCTCTCCTGTACACAATCATATCAGACTTTTTTTCCATCGCAGGCCCAATAGCGGTAGTCCACGGGGAACAATCAATATCACGCCATCAAGAGGCAACCCACCTGAGGAAACACCACACCGCTGCCGAGTCACTCTGGTGGTGTTCAGTGGCGCCTGTTCTGATCCAACATAAACAGGACACCATCTACAAGCTCCCATGCTGACGACAACGGTTGCTTAGTCGTGGAACCAGTGTTACTGAGCGTCCGTCCCACCGCTTCCATCCAGTGACCTACAACGCTCCCGATATCCATCCAGTGACCTACAACGCTCCCGATATCCATCCAGTGACCTACAACGCTCCCGATATCCATCCAGTGACCTACAACGCTCCCGATATCCATCCAGTGACCTACAACGCTCCCGATATCCATCCAGTGACCTACAACGCTCCCGATATCCATCCAGTGACCTACAACGCTCCGATATCCATCCAGTGACCTACAACGCTCCCGATATCCATCCAGTGACCTACAACGCTCCCGATATCCATCCAGTGACCTACAACGCTCCCGATATCCATCCAGTGACCTACAACGCTCCCGATATCCATCCAGTGACCTACAACGCTCCCGATATCCATCCAGTGACCTACAACGCTCCCGATATCCATCCAGTGACCTACAACGCTCCCGATATCCATCCAGTGACCTACAACGCTCCCGATATCCATCCAGTGACCTACAACGCTCCCGATATCCATCCAGTGACCTACAACGCTCCCGATATCCATCCAGTGACCTACAACGCTCCGATATCCATCCAGTGACCTACAACGCTCCCGATATCCATCCAGTGACCTACAACGCTCCCGATATCCATCCAGTGACCTACAACGCTCCCGATATCCATCCAGTGACCTACAACGCTCCCGATATCGATGACTGTTGAGGAACTCATAGCAGGCATGTGCGTAGGCAAGAAATCAACATTGAAGTCACCAAGACAGCAAAACATGAAGACTAGCGGATCCTTTTTTGTCTTTCTTTCTTCCTTTTTATAGTGATAATTAATGAGAGTGATGGTGATGAAGATGACGTAGTGCAGTTCCATTCTGGTCAAAGACTACATGACAGGGCCGTACTCTGGCATTCCTTTCATGATACATATCGGCGTCTGCCAGGCCCCACAGGTACACTATGTGACAGGGCCGAACTCTGGCATTCCTTTCATGATACATATCGGCGTCTGTCAGGCCCCACAGGTACACTATGTGACAGGGCCGTACTCTGGCATTCCTTTCATGATACATATCGGCGTCAGCCAGGCGCCACAGGTACAGACGACCTGAACAGTGTTGATCCGGAAATTTGAGCAGTACCTCAACGACACATCCATCAAGGTGTTAAAACTGAGCTGTGTGGGTCCAGTCTTCTTGCTGCATCCCATAGCACACCGCCTACGCTGCTGTGTAGTTTGTTTTCTTCTTTATCGCGTTTGTTTGTCTTTCCTGCACAAGACTGACGGATCATAGCCCGTCATTTCCGACAGATGGCAGCAATTTTTCCTTCCGTGATAACAAGTCACCTTCCAGTTTATGCTTTGTGATTCTTCCTACATGTAGACTTGTTATTTCGGGTTTTTTTTTCTTCATAACCTTTAATATGTGAAGTCGCTGAAGCAAGAGTATGCAAAGTCGGTCGCTGAAGCAAGAGTATGCAAAGTCGCTGAAGCAAGAGTATGCAAAGTCTCTTTCTTTCGTCGCAAAGTTAGTATGTATCTAAAGTCGCTGAAGCAAGAGTATGCAAAGTCTCTTCCTTTCGTTGCAAAGTTAGTATGAAGTCAAAAGTGTGGATAAATGCCTAACTGGCGCCACTGACAAGCACTGTGATCGCTGCTTTTGAATCCTTCTTGGACGTTCTAACAATTTTGTGATATCGTTGGCTTTAAATTTTTTTTGTTCAGTTTTGTTGATTTGAGTCCATTCTTGAGTGCATGTGGGACGACTTGCAGTCCATCCAACGAACACATGTATGTGGACCTTTGTGCCTCTCCAGATTTGTTGGTTTGTTTATTTCAATTTTTTTTTTAGCCAAGTCTAAAAGAGAATTTAATCGGCTTAAGAAACGCTGTTTGCTGTTAGGAAACTTGGTGAACAGCACTGAAAGCCGGATGCATGCCAAGACTGTCCCCCTCAAAGCGCCTTCTGTCCACGACCCAACATTGTAGGCGTACTCTGCGTTCTTCCCCAGCTCCGTCGATAAAAACACTGTACTGACGTCCATCCCAACTGCACAACGGTTAAACTTGGATTCCTCGATGAAAAGGACCTTTGTGCACCAGAGAAAAGGGTCAATGAATATGGAGATTGCACAATTCTAGCCTTGTCTGTCAGTGTCGTCGAGTCAGGATTGCGCATAACCTAGGATAGCGCGTACGAAAACTGGGTTCTCCTAACTGACGTTTAATGGTAGAAAGGATTATGTGCGTCTTCAATTATTTTAGAACTGAATGTGCATTGAATACTGCAGTCTGCAGTGTAACTCCTACGAACAATATTTGACAAGACAGAACGTCATTATTCATGGTGCAATGACTGGGTGGTGCATAAGAATAGCACATTATCAACAAAACATAGAAGTCTTTTCTGAGCTCTGTTCCATACAGACAATATTTCTCTTGTTCTCATCAGAGAAGAACAGACGCTTCATCGAAAACAAACTGAATTGAGATACATTGTTTAAGTTTCTCTCCTCCATCACTGTTTCTTTTACTTGCATGAAGGAAGACGCGAATCCCTGGGTGCTGTAAACTGTCTCGTTTGGTGCAAGCTCGGTACATGTGAACGTTTTGTGCGGTAGGTGCGAAGACATGTTTAACAATCCTGAACAGGGGGTGTTTCCCTTTGTGAACGTCATATGATTTTTAAGTCACCGAATAAATCGTTACCACACACACACACACACACACACACACACACACACACACACACACACACACACACAACACAACACAACACAACACAACACAACACACACACACACACACACACACACCACACACACACCACACACACCACAACACAACACAACACAACACAACACACGTCAATGCGATCTGCCTGCCATTGATGGTCTATTCCCCCGACAATAATAGAACGTCGAGTAAAGGTGTACCTTACCGGTTTATGTAAAGTTGTACCTTACCGGTTTATGTAAAGTTGTACCTTACCGTTTATGTAAAGTATAGGCGTCTTGATAGGATAACCAGGTTTTTTTTTATACTAGATCTCTTTGTCTTGGTTGCTTTCCTCAAAGCAAAAGACCCAGGCCGCCGAGGGACTGAGACTGAGACAGGATTCGGTTGCTGGTTTGTTGCTTTCTTCTTGTCATCGTCAGTAGGGAGCCCAGGGTGGACTGTCATCTCGCAATCGTCTTCGTCTTTTTCTGTCTTTTTTTCATCCAAGTTGGTGTATCTGGTTTCACTTTCTCCGCTGTGGGTTCTGTCTCACTCCGCTGTGGGTTCTGTCTCGCGAAAAAAAAACTCCATCGGTCAGGATGCCCAATCAGCTCCTGCGGAATATTTTGGTCACGTAATGCCGCCGCAAAAATTTCCCATCCTTTCGGTTCAAAGTTTTGTCGTTTTCTCAGGACATCGTTGACCAAGTCGATTAAATTAGAATCTTTGACTACCTGCCCTTAGTATTGGATTTCTCCTCTGGGGTTCCATTGCAGATCAGGATTTCGTTGAATGTGTTGCAGTAGACGTTCGGCTTTCTTTTTTAAAGTTTTTGGAACGCTGTCCAGCACATCTTTCTCAATTGTTCCCTTCGATGACTCAGGCTCTACTGTCATCGTCGTTGGTTGAAAAGCGCTTTTCAACTCCACGGTGCCCAAGGTCTTTCTTTAAATTGATCGAAGCGTTTCAAGTACTCCAAAGTGTCTGATGATACATATTAGCCTTGTCTTGCTGATTCATGCTGTTATTATCTAAAATATCACGCATTTGGTCATCCATTTCCCCAAGACTGTGAGACTGAGCATCTGGAACAGGAGGTTCTGATGAACGGTTTCGGATTGAGTCTAACACACTAGGATCTATTAAAATCATTTTCTTTGTATGCTCCATTTTTTTTTTCTATAGACCCAGTGTAGATCCCAACAGTCGTCCTAAAACTCCCAACACCGGTTTAATTACAGCGCCTATAAATCTCCTTTCTGTATATCTGCTTCCTCTTCTTGACAGAAATTCCTCTTTTGGCCAAGTGACGTAAGCTCTGTTTATATCTGCAAAGTTGTTTCTTCTGCGACGGAGTCAGTTTCACATGTCCTTTTAAGGATGTTCAGGGAATATTCACTCAGGGCGTTGATCAAATCGGAGAGGCGCCTTTAAGGACAGCTTGAATTATAGCAGGTTTGGTTCCGCATAACATCTGGAGCATGGGTAGGTTTCTTTTCATACGCGCTGACATGCTTATTTTTGGATGTATGCTACTTGGTACTCTTGAGGAAAAATGCTAGTTCTCAGTCGTAGGTAATCGGGTGTGTCCTGACGAAAGTCAAAAAGCAAATAGCCGTGCGCTCTTGAGGTAGTGTCTTCAAATGCTTCTTGTACGTATTTCGCTTTTCCGGGTACATTTGTTTAGCTAGGTGAGTGATTTGAGAAGCGTCCCTGGGATTTTTAAAGACTACCAAGTAATGACTGTTGAGGCTGATGGTGCGTTGTTGTTTGTTCTTTCCAAATAAATTTTGAACGATATACACCACACTAAGGTTTCTATGGTGGCTGCCTTTAGTAAAGATTCTAGTCAGTCGCTCGTCGGTTTCGCTCATCAAGTCGTCGATAATCACGAGATGACTTTGGTCTCTTTGCCACTGATCTTCGTTGGGTAGTCCTTCTATAAAAGTCACTCCTTTCAACTGATCGTAACCTCGCTGCCATTCTCCGTAGCACCATACAATACGTTGAGAAGGCGGTATCATCATCTCTGGCACTCTCTTCATCTGTCCGTGGGCATGGGTGGTTGGGTCTGTGGGGTGTGCTCGGGAGCTGGAGGTGGTGTTTCTCGCCGGTGGGCTCTGCAGTCATGAAATACGGGCTGGTACACCCATGGGGATGCTATTTAAGCTGTTATGAGTTGCATCTGCAGTCTGATTTACCTCTGTTCAGGAGCAGTTATGTCCCTTGATTTAATGGAGG
>CM031606.1:25676565-25699065 GCA_018398815.1 Conus ventricosus
TCGTTGTTCGTTTTCCGCGTCATTCGGCCCAATATCGTCACTTGTGTTCATTTCTTCGATTTTTGCAGACGATGCATGCTGTGTGAATATGGCCAGTCTGGCCTTCTCTTCTGGAAGTGGGTTCACACAAGGAATCTCGGTTTGCAGTCTCATTCAATGGACTTTTTCGGGAAATGACTTTTACGGAAATTCAGATTCAGAACCAATGTTAACTGCGATGGGAAAAAAAAAACCTGTACTGAAACGGCTCAGAAAAGATTTGAACCTGCAATCCCAGAATGACCAGGATCACGAGTTTGGCGCTCTGCCATCTGGACTATTATGGCTAACTTTTCTGTCGATCCTCCGTGCTCCCTCAATAGTATCACTCCCATGCCATGCATTCTGGCTCCCCTGTACACAATCATATCAGACTTTTTTTCCATCGCAGGCCCAATAGCGGTAGTCCACGGGAACAATCAATATCACGCCATCATGATGCAACCCACCTGAGGAAACACCACACCGCTGCCGAGTCACTCTGGTGGTGTTCAGTGGCGCCTGTTCTGATCAAACATAAACAGGACACCATCTACAAGCTCCCATGCTGACGACAACGGTTGCTTAGTCGTGGAAACCAGTGTTACTGAGCGTCCGTCCCACCGCTTCCATCCAGTGACCTACAACGCTCCCGATATCGATGACTGTTGAGGAACTCATAGCAGGCATGTGCGTAGGCAAGAAATCAACATTGAAGTCACCAAGACAGCAAAACATGAAGACTAGCGGATCCTTTTTTGTCTTTCTTTCTTCCTTTTTATAGTGATAATTAATGAGAGTGATGGTGATGAAGATGACGCAGTGCAGTTCCAGTCTGGTCCAAAGACTATGTGACAGGGCCGTACTCTGGCATTCCTTTCATGATACATATCGGCGTCTGCCAGGCCCCACAGGTACACTATGTGACAGGGCCGTACTCTGGCATTCCTTTCATGATACATATCGGCGTCAGCCAGGCGCCACAGGTACAGACGACCTGAACAGTGTTGATCCGGAAATTTGAGCAGTACCTCAACGACACATCCATCAAGGTGTTAAAACTGAGCTGTGTGGGTCCAGTCTTCTTGCTGTATCCCATAGCACACCTCCTACGCTGCTGTGTAGTTTGTTTTCTTCTTTATCGCGTTTGTTTGTCTTTCCTGCACAAGACTGACGGATCATAGCCCGTCATTTCCGACAGATGGCAGCAATTGTTCCTTCAGTGATAACAAGTCACCTTCCAGTTTATGCTTTGTGATTCTTCCTACATGTAGACTTGTTATTTCGGTTTTTTTTTCTTCATAACCTTTAATATGTGAAGTCGCTGAAGCAAGAGTATGCAAAGTCGGTCGCTGAAGCAAGAGTATGCAAAGTCGCTGAAGCAAGAGTATGCAAAGTCTCTTTCTTTCGTCGCAAAGTTAGTATGTATCTAAAGTCGCTGAAGCAAGAGTATGCAAAGTCTCTTCCTTTCGTTGCAAAGTTAGTATGAAGTCAAAAGTGTGGATAAATGCCTAACTGGCGCCACTGACAAGCACTGTGATCGCTGCTTTTGAATCCTTCTTGGACGTTCTAACAATTTTGTGATATCGTTGGCTTTAAATTTTTTTTGTTCAGTTTTGTTGATTTGAGTCCATTCTTGAGTGCATGTGGGACGACTTGCAGTCCATCCAACGAACACATGTATGTGGACCTTTGTGCCTCTCCAGATTTGTTGGTTTGTTTATTTCAATTTTTTTTTAGCCAAGTCTAAAAGAGAATTTAATCGCTTAAGAAACGCTGTTTGCTGTTAGGAAACTTGGTGAACAGCACTGAAAGCCGGATGCATGCCAAGACTGTCCCCCTCAAAGCGCCTTCTGTCCACGACCCAACATTGTAGGCGCACTCTGCGTTCTTCCCCAGCTCCGTCGATAAAAACACTGTACTGACGTCCATCCCAACTGCACAACGGTTAAACTTGGATTCCTCGATGAAAAGGACCTTTGTGCACCAGAGAAAAGGGGTCAATGAATATGGAGATTGCACAATTCTAGCCTTGTCTGTCAGTGTCGTCGAGTCAGGATTGCGCATAACCTAGGATAGCGCGTACGAAAACTGGGTTCTCCTAACTGACGTTTAATGGTAGAAAGGATTATGTGCGTCTTCAATTATTTTTAGAACTGAATGTGCATTGAATACTGCAGTCTGCAGTGTAACTCATACGAACAATATTTGACAAGACAGAACGTCATTATTCATGGTGCAATGACTGGGTGGTGCATAAGAAATAGCACATTATCAACAAAACATAGAAGTCTTTTCTGAGCTCTGTTCCATACAGACAATATTTCTCTTGTTCTCATCAGAGATGAACAGGCGCTTCATGGAAAACAAACTGAATTGAGATACATTGTTTAAGTTTCTCTTCCCTCCATCACTGTTTCTTTTACTTGCATGAAGGAAGACGCGAATCCCTGGGTGCTGTAAACTGCCTCGTTTGGTGCAAGCTCGGTACATGTGGAACGTTATGTGGCGGTAGGTGCGAAGACATGTTTAACAATCCTGAACAGGGGGTGTTTCCCTTTGTGAACGTCATATGATTTTTAAGTCACCGAATAAATCGTTACAGACACACACACACACACACACACACACACACACACACACACCACACAGACAACACACACACACACACACACACACACACACACACACACACACACACAACACACACACACACACACACACACACACACACACACACACACACACACACACACACACACACCCTGTAAGAATGCCGATTAGAAGACAACGAAAGTGCGTAGCAATATCCAGCTTTTTATTCTGTAGGTACTTGTACACACAACACACACACACACACACACACACACACACACACACACACACACACACACACACACACACACACACATAAGCGCGCGCGCGCGCGCACACACACACACCCTGTAGGAATGCCGATTACAAGACAACGAAAGTGCGTAGCAATATCCAGCTGTTTATTCTGTAGGTACTTGTACACACACACACACACACACACACACACACACACACACACACACACACACACACACACACATAAGCGCGCGCGCGCGCGCACAACACACACACCCTGTAGGAATGCCGATTACAAGACAACGAAAGTGCGTAGCAATGTCCAGCTGTTTATTCTGTAGGTACTCACCATGACTTTATGTCGTGTGCTGTCATTGGGAGAGAAAGGAATGGTGAACGTTCCATTTATTCCAGAACTTGCTGGGCGGAGAGGGTGGTCTCCTCGCCCAACGAATGCTGGCATCGACTTCAGCATCTTCAGTAGTATAAGAGGGGATTATAAATCTGGGACCCCCCGACCCCTGACCCCGGGACCCCGCTAATCGATGAATTGAAGTCAATAATCAATCATTCAGAATGATACGCGGTAATCGAAGTTATTTAATAACCGATTAATTAGATAATGCAATCAGATTGATACAAGGTAATCGAAGCCAATTAATTAGATAATATTAATACCTAATCAGAGAGATTATTATAATATTGATGATAAAAGAAAAATAGTCATGAAAGGTATTGATCGATGATTTATAGGAAGTAAATAAGTAAAAAATAAACAAAAGAATAAATATCTTTTTAAAAACTGACCACCGCGGAGGCTGTACGCATAAAATTATTCGGTGGATTAAGCTGAACACACGCAACTTCACGGTGATTATTTTGACGAAGGCCACTGGACAACGTACGTGTTTCTGCATTGTCTCGTTCTCTCTCTCTCTCTCTCTCTCTCTCTCTCTCTTCTCTCTCTCTCTCTCTCTCTCTCTCTCTCTCTCTCTCTCTCTCAAATATGCAGTTAAGAAAACCAAGAAAAGAAAATGAGAGCATCCCCTCTGTTTTTATCCGGGCTTGGGACCGGGCACATAAAATAATGAGACGTACATTGAGCCTCATTATTGTACGATGGGCAACATTAGGTGCATTTTTTAAAAACAATTATTAAACACAAATCTTTTATGAAAAAAAAAGAAAAGCTTAAATGGAAGGAAAGAGGCAGAGTGCTAAGCCCATGGGACTGAACCTGTCTTTTGACATAGAAACAAGACGAGGAATCTTGCTGGTGGTAGGCGTACAGGGTCGCTCCATCCGTTCTGAAACGTTTGTTTATCCCACCGCTACTCTTTTCACTTTGGAGAACATTCATATAACTGCTCTTGGTGAGTCGATGGAGGGTTTTATTCAGTCCCTTGCAGCTGATCTTTGTATTTGATTGCCCGAAGCAATAGTACGTTTTGGAGCACAAAGCCACAATACCATCACCCTCATACTCTAGTTTGAAGAGTCCAGGCGTGCGTTTGTCGTACATTTGACGCTTGATACAGCAAGGAAGAGACACCCAATGGTCGCCTTTAGTCATAGTACGGACAAAATCATCTCGATGTCTTTCACAGGCTCGCGCTGGAAACCACTGGTCCCACTCCTCGTAAAACTCTTGACGTAGGTCAGACTTGACAACGTCTACCAACGACTCTGAGGACAACGCCATGTACAAAGAGTCTGTATCCATCTCACAAAGTTGAAAATCGTTTCTGGAGACGAACTTGTCCACACAGTCATAATAAAATTGTAGTATTCTCAGTCTGGCATACTGATATACAAAGAATCCAATTTGCCTGGGCAGACTCCACCGGTGTTTTGATTTTGCTGATTCCACTTCATTCAGATCTGTCATCAGAGGCGTCATTTTTCGAAAGAGAGGGTGGTTGATTTTGGATGGCGTGTCTTGATCCCGTAAGTACAGTACGTCGGTGTGTTTTTTGATGTTGGTGATGGTTTTTCCATAGGCGCTGTTCCCCAACAACTTAACCGTGTCGGCAAGGATGGCCTTAGAAGCATCTTGATCTCCATCACGTCGTGCTGTGGAGACAGTATCCCCAAACTGTTTGAAGGTGGATCTGGGTCGATATTCAACAACTTGCTGAACGTCAGTGGCCTTTAATCCATGACTCAGGTACCAGCGAAGTAGAGGGGTGGTAAGCAGGATACCTTTTTCAGAGTAACTGCCTATCAACGTTTTTCTAGGTTGGGTCAATAGACGATGGCCCTCGGCATATTTTCTCATGAAGGATCCAATGTCTTGTCTCCCCCCATCAGCATTCTTGAAGACAGGTGTCATCTCTGAAAAATGCTGTCGCAAGTCAATCGGAACTTCGAGATTGCATTGAACCAGTCCGAAAAGACGACCGTCTTTAACGACTCGGATGATGCTGGAAGTGGTGATTTTTCCCCCCACGAAAGGACTAACGTATGGTGGGCATCGATGGGCTAGAAAACGCTTTTAATCTGCGTTACATTTTTTTTTCTCTCCTCCATTCACATTCCCATTTTTCGATCACCCGAATCTTAACAGTAGAAAGCAGGTACTCCCTAATGTCCTCAGTGTTCTTTCTCAGTTCATCCGTACTCTTTCCATTGACTGGATTTATTGTCACACTTTTAGTCAGATGACATTGAAGCCCGTGAAATAAACAATCATGAATCTGGTAGGTAGTGCGAGTTTCTTTGTCCCAACGATCCACCCGTATCCGACGTCTTCCTAAAGCCTGCTCTCTACTGTTGTACTTATGCTGAAGGTGTAGGCCACATGTACTCATAGTCTACTCTAACCATTCTCTGGCCATTTGTCCATATAAATCAGTCTTTTCGGCTTGAAATGGTTTTGGTTTTGACATCGGACGGGGTGTTCTGTGGGCATATCCTGCATCAGTGCCCACAAATACAAGGCATTGGCGTCATATCCTTTCACGCTCGACACCTTTTTTCCTCTCACGTGGCGAAGGTGGGTTTGTCCTTTTTCTTGGTGGCGATGGAAGACGATAGAAGGTCCTCCTACCATATTTTCACGCAGGAGAAGATGAAGATCCTTGTGCTTCTCATGGATGAGGGAAAAGAACTTGTCTTCCGGTAAAATTTTAAACAGATATCGAACAGTCAGTCCTGGGACCCCGATCCCGTCTTTGAGCATGTCCAACCCGAGATCACGGTAGAACGCGCTCTGTTTCTCCACAGCTTGCAAGAATGGAACGACGTCTTTATTGTTGTACCACACGAGAAAGTCTCTCATCGTGACCATCCTCTCTTCCTGCCAAACGCTTTCGCAGTAAGCGTAGTCCTCATCACTGATGGTTTCATTTTTCAGCGTGCTGAAAAAAGCTTCCTTCGGGGCAGATGAGGAGTATCCAGGGAGCTAAGAGAAGTAACGAAGTCGTAAGGGAAGAAGCCTTTCTTTTCTGAAACGTCAGAAGCAGCTAGATACTTGCTGTAGGAGACACCTGGAGCGATGTAGTGTTTGATGTCTAAAAACGTGAGTTTGAGGGTGCTGATACGTTTGTATTCATTGTTGTTTTTCACCAGGAACTTCAAAGGACTGGTTTCATCTTCAGTTTCCTTAGCGTTGACTAGCCTGTGTAAGAAATAAGGCTTGATCAGGTTGATGTCATATTTCGAGCTGTTGAATCCAACCACAGGCAGTTCGTGAAGATAGTCATCCAGGACCTTTCTCAGTTTATCGGAAGGAAGCTGTGTCAGATTCTGGTCATTTTCATCCATGGCATCCAGTTGCTCGTAAACATGGGAAAATTCTTCTCTCAACAGCGGTACGAATGATCGGAAATGGCCTCTTTTAATAATCCACCATCTTATTTACGAGGTCCTGCGGATCATCCGACGTGATGAAGCAGACTGGGTCTTCGTACGATGGAACGTTGGAAGACACACTGACTGACAAAGGAACGTGCCTAGCCGTGTAGGTCGTTTTGGGCTCTGGATATTTGGCTCGGGGGAGGTCTCTAGCCTCAAAATAGGCTTCCAAATCATACGTTGCCCTGTAAGGGTAGACGTAGGTAGTATCCACCAGCACACCGGCGTTGCTTAAAATCTCCAAGGGTGAGAGTGGAGCCTGATAAACCCCTCCAGGATACATTTCTGAATCTGATCTCCAACACAGGTTTTTTCATGCCGCAGAAGCTTGTCAGCGGCCTTCCAGAGTTGGCCACATTTTCCACAGCCAAAAACACCAGCAGCTGCATTTAAATTGGTGATATAACCGAAATGATTTTTGTAGATGATGATATTCATAGTTTTGGCGTGTTTTCTTTCACTCCTCCTGTTTGGGAGCAGGATGGCTGGGTCTGACTCTTCATGCAGGATGGCCGGGTCTGACTCTTCATGCAGGATGGCTGGGTCTGACTCTTCATGCAGGATGGCTGGGTCTGACTCTTCATGCAGGATGGCCGGGTCTGACTCTTCATGCAGGATGGCTGGGTCTGACTCTTCATGCAGGATGGCTGGGTCTGACTCTTCATGCAGGATGGCTGGGTCTGACTCTTCATGCAGGATGGCCGGGTCTGACTCTTCATCAAATTCAAAGACATCCACGTGAACGAAGAAAAGGTCCTCTATTTTGTCTAAACCTCCCAAAGCAATACCGGGGAACGTATCAGCATCAGTCGTTTGGGTTTCCATCCACTTTTGAAACAAATCTTGCGTGGGTGTTTCAAGATTGTCAAGAGAAGCTCCTCGATGTAAGGCCAGACACCTAAAAAAGCACAAGTTATCTCTGTAGGAAACTTCACCATGATTCAAAAGAGTGCAGCTACTTTTCTTTTTCTTGATGAAGTCGGGATAGGGTAGTCACAGCAGCCGATGGGGAAGTCTTGGATGGGACTGATGTAAAAACTAGTGCTGGTAATACAGTGGACTGTCCATTTGCTGTCTGGCCTCTCTCTTCTGGCATGTTCTAGGATGTCCGTGTTGTTGATCTCGTTTAGAAACTGTATGAAGTCCTCACGATCGTTGATGAGGCGAGGAGCTTCAAGAACGCGGGCATTATTTTGGGACGCATGAAAGAACCGATACCTCTCATCATTTTGATGAAGTAGAATGAAAGAGTGACTCAAGATGATTTTGAAACGTCTGGTCTGTCGTTCAAAAATGTCCATCAGCTTGTCATCCCAGTTCGGTGCACCTCCTGACCATCGGATGTTATACATAGACTGACGGCGTCCCTCCAAGTGGTGAGTACGGATGGCTCCCCAGTTTTCCGTGTAGACGTCTCGGATGTCCGGGAGAACCTCCAGATCAGGCTCTGTAGGATCGGATTCCAATATTTTCTGTCTAGGTTTTTTCTCAGACGGCTCTGACTGTGAGTGGGGTATCTTTCTTTTTTTAGTATGGGTCCGAATGTGAGACAAAAGGTCTTTTTTACGGGTAAATGTTTTATCACAGATCTCACACTGATGTGACTGGTTGTTTTGGTGTTGCTGTCTCTGATGTCGGATTCGATTTCTTCGGTCAGTGAAGACGGCTGAACATTCAGAGCATGTGAAACGCTCGGTAGATCCACCAGCACAAGTGGAAGGAACGTGGTCCATCGCTGCAAGACATAAAAGTAATGAATGCTTAGCGGTTTGTTTGTTGTTGTTGTTTTTTTATATCAGGCGCTATAACATACATTTACATTGAATGTAAAGTTTTATGTATTATCAATAACAAATTAACCGGAGGTTAATTTTTTAGGGGGAGGGAAAAAAGTAAAGTACGTTTCAGATGTTTCATAGAATGAGATTATGAAAAAAGAGCGATTAGCATATGAGGTTATATAAAGTAACATTAATTAAAACGTTCTCACGTGTAACGAATTGCTGTGAAATGATCTTACCACGTAATGGTGTCACTCTGTGTTGGTCAATCTACAGAGTCAGAATATATTATGGTAATTAATAGTTTAAACAAAGCTGTATAAAGTCCCGGACCTTTCCCCCAAAAATCGTTTTACCAACATGAACGTGGAAGTCGTTTTCGATCAAAACCAGGTTGAAGAAGTAGTAAGTACCTGACTTTATTTGTGTAGTCCAAAGTACGATATAGATAAAACTGATAAATACACTTGCTGATGTGCTAATATTTTGTACGCGCGCTGTGTGATAAATTTAAGTGCATGGCACGAAGTCTTTTGCAGTATGTTTTAGTAGGAAAGCGTGTGTGGCCTTCGGTTGCCAGCGAGCCATCTCAATTTTTCACTCCGATTTTTCTTGGGCCACTGCCAGCAAGGCGGTCGACTGACAACATGGGGAAACTAGTCATGGAGACTGATGCCTGCTTGAGTGCGTGCGTGCGTGTTTCTGTAATTATGTGTGCGTGCGTGCGTGCGATACTTGTTTTATATTATATTATATTTGTTTGTTAAATAGGGTGCACGGTCATAGCACTTTATCATAAATATTCGTTTTGTTGTTGTTGTTGATTGTTTGTTTTTTTGTTTCCAGACGATCAAGATGACGTTTGAGAGAGGCTGTCGGTGCCTACGGTGCCGACAACGAATAAGGAGACGGTAATTCTGTAATGATTGTTTTTTTAAAAAGAATTTTGTTGATACATATATATAACATTGTTGTTGTTGTGTGTTTAGCAATGACAGAAGAAAATGAAAGGTGAAACCTAAAATTTTATTATTTTGGCTTTAGAATCAAGATAAGGAGACAGGGACAAAGAGAATTTATCGTAAGTAAATCTATTTATGTCTGACCACCCTTATTATTGTTAATTAATGACTTGTTGACTTCTTTTATTATTATGTTTTCATCATTATTTATAAATTTTAAATCCTTTTTTTTAAATTTCAGATAACAGAAAACAACTGAAAAGAAATGTAATAGTAAAATCTTTGATTTTTATTTCAGATCACAGTTACCCAGGGAGGAGGAGGAGGAGGAGGAGGAAGAGGAATCGAGTCCTAAAACTACGGCTCAATTTCACAGTTTTGAAAAGTAAGCAATTTTCAAAAGTTTTAAATAGTTTGTAATATTATTCTATATTATTATTATTTTCAGTACTAATTATAAATGTCATCTTTCTTTGTTTCAGATAAACAGATAAAAAGAACAAGTGGCCTTCGAGTTAATGCGATCAGTGAGATGTCTTTGTTTGTGTGATATTGTGTGTATCTGACTGTCTATTTTTTCTGTGCGAATACATTTGTTTCTTATTTGTGACCGTGTGAATGTTTTCGTACGGACAAACGCAACACATGTACACGCACACGCGTTCACGTTTACAACTAGTCTAAGAAAGAGAAACCACAAAGACAGACCAAAATAGTGTCGTTTTGAGAGACGATCCAAACGCTTTTTTCAGGCATTGCATCGCCTCTCACCGACACATCAGATAAAACATTTATGACAGGAAAAAAGAGATAATTACATACTTTACAAAGTAGACGTGTTATATCAATATTTGATTCCTTCAGATTATATAATAAGACATCACTTTTTTTCTCAGGTTACATATGTACACTAGACGTACACGCTATTTCATGATATCTAAAAGACAAGGCACATTTCTTAGTAATGACATAATCATCAACATCATATTTTCTTTCTCTTCAAAAACAAACCATCATGTCACACCTTTTCTTTTCTCCTCCGACTTTACATTGTTTTACACACACAAAAAAAAAACCAACCAAACCCAAAACCAAAACACAGCTTTAGTCCTCAAAGAATCACAACTCACAGTCTCGCATCATCACTTCACATGTTTCTTTTTGCTAACACCACCTTTTTTCAACTTTTTCTCACAAAGCTTGATCTGTTGTTGTTTTTTAATCACATCACAGTTTTTGATAAAACATTCAAATTCTTCTTCACTCAGAGCAGTCCCTTTCTTAGAAGGGAAAAGTTTTTTTTTCAATCTGGTCGTCATCATCAATCTCATTATCATCACGGGGAAGGGTGTATCGTCGAATATGAATCAGTGGTGCTCCTTCCCACGGTGAACAAGTCACGTACGTTGACCGTGTCCCCAGCGGTAGAAGTTGATCACCGTTCACGGACGTCTTCGTGCAGGAGGAAGCCATTGTACAGGTAAGTTTTTTTTGTTGGGTTAATGATACTTCAGGTACTTGAATGTTCTCGTCGCCAAATTTAGGGCCAAGAAGAAACCTGGCGACATCATCACTTGATAAGGCAGACAACATAGCAAATTCAATCACTCTTGCCAGATCTGACTCCAGGTCAGCTTTATCCAATCTTTCAAACGCTTGTCTAAAGTACAAACAGGTTTTTTCTTCTTAGCTAAGAGTTAGACAGGTATGACCAAGCTGGTTAGCGTACCCCTCGATACAACCTTCACATTTCTCATATGAAATGTCGCAAATCAGTTTTTCTATTTTTGTTTTATATTTAATCAGAAAATATTCCATGTTCAAAAGCACACGTAATAAATATGAAAACAGTATCTCACCTCAAAGCCAAGAAAACAAAAATCCTACTCGTGACTGTTGAGAAACTTTTTTTTTGTGGAGAATGAGAGAGAAATAATCCGACTTCCGAGTTATATAGACCATAAGATATGCTAGGTCACATACATTACCATCATAAGTTTAGACATGTTAATCTGTGGTGCAGTACAATCGTACTTCGCGGATTGCGTGTTACAGATATCACGTATTGTCTATTTTTAAGACATGAAAGTGGACCAGTTCAGGCATTTCCCTCTGTGGGGCAATACACGATATCAAGGTTATTTATTATTAGTAAGTACGTAAGCAAGTATTAATACATGAAAAATGCTGACATCGTTCTTTCCCTTTTGATTCATACTTAAAAAATAGCATGCACATTAATACAACAAATAATATATATAAATCAAAATTTAAACACCAATGCCATCATTGCCTTTAAACGCCCGTGATTAATGGATCGTAGTTAGGGCAATAGAAAACCGGACACGACTGCGTGTCTACATCTTCCATAAACACATTGTCTTTCGATTCAACATCAGGGGCAGACAATTGCCTGAGCTGCTCAGTCTTGTCTTGTCTTTTTTTCTCTTCTTGGCCGGGATGAAAACGCCGTTTTGCATCGCCGATCTCTTGACTAGGTCCTCTGGACAGGCGGGTTCAGGATCAGGTTGTTGACGCTGTGATGGGGCGATGCCAGACATGTCGGGTGCAGAATAATCCAACGTGACAGGTACAGCAGACGCATCCGTCTCACAGGTCGACAGGTCAGATGAATGTTGGTCAAAGTCTGCCATCAGATGGTCTCTGACTTTGATTAGTCTTTGAAACTGCTTCAGTTCCAGGGCCACTCCTCTCTGCGTGGACACCAGCCGTCCGCCTTTCGTGTTGGTGGGTTTTTCTGTAGTAACGTCAATATAATCTGACACTACCGCCCCATGTCTTGATCGAGGGAAAAACGTTCTATCCCAAAGGATATAGTTTAGACTTTTTCTTCCGCATGGTGGGTGAACATTTTCAGAAATGAAATGCTACTAACTCAATTTCTTATTTATATAGTTACCAGGTAAAGCTGGTTTTGTCCGGTTTGAAAACAAAATTGCATCATCTAGTGAAACTGCTATAATAAAGACCTTCTGTGTATAGACTGAATAAATGAGATTACTTTCCTATCATTAGATCGTTGTTTATGAGGATGGAATATAGAGAGCAATCGATATAGACTATCGCCCCTACTCTTTCTTACAATGAAATATAATACGTAATAACTGCACGCGGAACTAGTAAGATCTTGTAATAATCGTTGATTAAAACGATAAGTAGGAGCGTGTCTCTGAATGAATTTTTGAATGTCCGGATACAGTGCGGGTGACAGGCCAAAACTATCAAAGTATTCCGCTTTTCCGCGTCCATCGAACCAGACGCTCACCCAATGTTTTCCTGGTCCTTCGCTGTGGTCAGTATTAATAACAAAACCCTGAGCGCGTCTTGTATTTATATGACGAGGTACTTTGTTTCTAGGGTATACTCCATCCAAACTTCTTTTGGCATTAACGTCTTTATAAATTACATTTGCGATTTCCTCACTGTTCATGTCGAAAAATCTGTCAGCACTTGACAAGAACGATCTGTCTCGGTCATACTGTCCAGTTCAGCGTATAGCAAGACGTGCACAGGGTGGCCCAGAGCTTGAGAACATTTCAGTTCCAGACGAAGGGCTCCGCTTTTAATCAGCTCCAACTGCTCATCTCCGTCTAATAAACTGGGACTCAGGTCAAAGGCAAAAAATGCGTTTCCTCCGGAAAAATCTCCGTATCCTATCCCGTTTCCAGCGTCATTGTTGACCATTCCTGTTGCCTGAGTCAGACTGTGGAAAGACCTGACAAAATGTTGTTGATCAAACGCTGCGGTGAGAGCTTTAGCAGGGACCTGGCGTCCGTCCATGTACAGACTTAAATAGGATAGGTCAAAATGCTGAAAGTTAAATGGGTTTCTGTTGTAGTGTCCGTTAAATGAACGGGTGTCTATCAGACCGATGATGATCTTTGTAGGAGTCTGACTCAGAAAAAGATTGTCCTGCACAGTGCTTAAGTTTCCTTGCGGAATGGCAAAAGCCTTTTGAACGACTCGTTTTAGAGGGTACTTACAAGTCCCTTTTTCCAACGCCTTTTCATGCGCCAGAGCAACAGCCGGGTTTAATTTAACCTTTCGAACAAACAAGGAAGCGTAAGTGAGATGGATTTAAAAGCGAAAGCCGGGTCGTGAGCCATCAAATTGAAGTTGCTCTTTGACGGGATGAGTCGGATTTTGACGTTCACACCGTTGATCATGTAACGTTCCTGATGCATGCTATCTGTGTGTAGTCGGCCCATCATGTCCACTTCATGGCTGTCGGCCGTCAGTTCCCGTCTACGTCAGAGTCCACTGTTGTCATTTCCCTGCGAATCTTCAAAATGACCGGTAGTGTCCCCATAGTACAGCCCAGCTGTCAGGTGGCTCTTTTTGGCTTCCGTGCTGTAGTTGAGTGTAGACTCGATGTAGGCCCTGTATGGGTAGGTGTTTTCGCTCGGTGAAAATAAGGTGTCGTTAAGACTAACGTCTACTTGAGAAAACAAACAGTGTAACCAGTAATTGACTGGAGCCACGTCCGTGTTAGGGGCCGCCAGGTTCCTCCATCCGGCTGGGTCACTTTAGCCCGTACGTGAAGATGAGTGTTGTTTAAATCCAAATAATCCGTCGTAGACCCTGACACGTAAAATTCGATGGGTGCACCCGAGGAGAGAGTGGCTAATGGATGATATTCCACGAAAACCTTCTTCAACCGCCGTCTGGGTGGGGGGGGGGGGGGGGTACAGAAAACAAATCAAGTCCGGTATGTACACTCTCGCAGGAGTGATGGTGAAGCAGCGCCATAATAAATATCTACCCAAAAATGTCTCTCTCACCCCTCGTGCTCTTCCTTTTCTTTCCGTTGCCACGTTTAATCTGACTAGCCCGGGATGATGTCCATAATTTTATTCGCTTACTGGCGGGTCTACCCGGAGGTGTGACTCCGGTGATATTGTTTACTGCTTGATTTAGTCTCTTTTTCCGGCTTGCCGACTTCGCTGTTTTAAAGATGTCTTGATATTTTGACCGGAGAGTACATCTTGGGCCACACGCAGTCCCGTTTGAGCTCCTTCTTTTATTAAGGCCTTTCCTCCGCTTTTCAACAGAGGAATCAAACATCTTCCGATACCGGATAATAAACTTCCCAATCCTCTACCTCTCTGGTGTCTTCCCCCGACAAAGACAGGAAGTCCATCCCTGACTTGCGTACAGTAATAGTTTTCGTAGGCTTTGGCGTTGGGTTTATAGGGGTAGAGCATCCTTAATAATTATCGGGCCGTCTGCGACGAAAGTGAAGTGTCACAATGGTATTCCCACTCACGAATGAGAACTGTTGGCCTAGGTGAGTGGTTAAAAAGATTTTCACCGTGTTGTAAAGTTAAAACGACTTGAGGAATATAATGAGGTTTCTCAAAAATGTGATGTACTACCTCTCTAGTCTTGTCGGTGGTTGGAACGATTCGAAGAAGAGGTGCCATGACGTCACCCACCGGACGCGCATTCACCAGGTCGCAGTAGATGTACACGCTCTTTAAATGTTTGTTCAAGTCCATCATAAAAGAGGCGTTAAAATGACCGGCTCCTTTAATGCTGGTGGATGGTAGACGTAACACTCTTTGCAAACTCGGGCTCAGAGACAATGCAGCCTCTTTTTCGTATAACGTTAGGCTGACTTTTCTGGAGGCGCGGTTATAGTAAAATTTAAATCTCGATTTCTTATTCGGTCGTAGGCCTACTTCTTTCGTTGTTAAAGTATTGAGTGTGTGAATAAAAAATTCGTTGGTTTCATAAAGCCCTTCCGGCACAAACACTTCCACGGTAGTCGGATGCTGATATTCTTCACTCGCTGCGTTACTTTCTAGGTTAACATAGCGAAACCAGCACTCTCTGTCTCTGACATTCACGTAAGTATTACGAAACTGAATTTCTGATAGTCCCACCTCGTCGTCTCTGTCCAAGTCGATGGCTTTGGGTAATTTGGTGATATAATGACCCGGGGCATTATCCGGGTAATATTTCATAGAACTGTTACTGGGGAGTGTCAAATAAAAACCCATACTGATCAAGCGGGACGAATCAATTCTGTTTTAGCGTTTTATGGAGGGGCTGGGGAGAACGTAGCCCAGACAACTGCCGAGGAGAGCCACCCACAGATTGTCGTTACCATGACCACGAGATAGATTATATAGAGAGACTGAAACCACTACGTAGATGAGCAGCATCTGACCGTAAATGCGATTTCACCGCGAGGAACCTTACAGCCAAAAATCTGCCAGTGTCGACCTCCTTATTCGTTGAGTAGCCCCGCCAGTATCAGAAAGTTGATCTTCTTCCATCATCATTAATTAGAATAACGCGTCAGCGATATACTCGGAATCCAAGAATTAAATGACGAGTCGTATCTGTACCACTTAACTAAATACTCATCAGACCCGTCAGGTCGAGTGCGTTGTTACAATATAGCTTCGATGCGAAATATTTCTTTTTTTTCCAACTTTTTGAGGATTTCTTGAGCGTAAAATGTCCCTTTCAAATCATCCCCATGATCGTCTTTAAGATTATAAGTGATGGGTGATGTTTTCTTTATTTGACTCACTGTAAACAATTCTTCGGTCTAGGAGGGTAAATAGCCTTTCTTAAATACTTTCCTGCTTTTGCTTATGCGTACGCGATCCCCAATTTTAAGTTTGGGTTTGGGCGTAGGTCGTTTGTTGCTGTATAAAGTTTGCCATACATCCTCTTGGTTTTAGGTTGTGACACTGGCAGGAGCGCGTTGAATACTCCGATGAAAAGAACGATTGTAAGCGTACACTAGTTTGGGCAATGTTTCTACAAATCTCAGAGTGTTTTTTCTTGTAAAGTATCGCCATATTTTCTCCTTTAAAGTGCGATTAAATCTCTCAACGATGGATGCCTTTATGTCATCGTTTTCAGTTACAAAAAAAACCCCACGTTTTGTTCTTTTAAAAATGTTTGAAATGATTTGTTCAAAAATTCTTAACCTTTATCCGTTTGTAGTTTAAAAGGTTTTCGTCCTCTGGCAAAGATATCCTGAAAGGCATCTACTAAAGTCTCCCCAGTCTTGTTTTTTAATGGAATGACCCAGGCAAATTTACTCAAAACATCGATGCAGGTTAACAGATAGGAGTATCCATCGTTATCTTTGTTAATGGATTTCACATCAATGAGATCTGCCTGCCATTGATGGTCTATTCCCCCGACAATAATAGAACGTCGAGTAAAGTTGTACCTGACCGGTTTATGTAAAGTATAGGCGTCTTGATAGGATAACCAGTTTGTTTGTTTTTATACTAGATCTCTTTGTCTTGGTTGCTTTCCTCAAAGCATCTACTCCCGCAAAAGACCCAGGCCGCCGAGGGTTATAATAAGACTGAGACAGGATTCGGTTGTTGGTTTGTTGCTTTCTTCTTGTTATCGTCAGTAGGGATCCCAGGGTGGACTGTCATCGTCAGTAGGGATCCCAGGGTGGACTGTCATCGTCAGTAGGGAGCCCAGGATGGACTGTCATCGTCAGTAGGGAGCCCAGGGTGGACTGTCATCGTCAGTAGGGAGCCCAGGGTGGACTGTCATCGTCAGTAGGGAGCCCAGGGTGGACTGTCATCGTCAGTAGGGCGCCCAGGGTGGACTGTCATCGTCAGTAGGGAGCCCAGGTGGACTGTCATCGTCAGTAGGGAGCCCAGGGTGGACTGTCATCGTCAGTAGGGAGCCCAGGGTGGACTGTCATCGTCAGTAGGGATCCCAGGGTGGACTGTCATCGTCAGTAGGGAGCCCAGGGTGGACTGTCATCGTCAGTAGGGAGCCCAGGGTGGACTGTCATCGTCAGTAGGGAGCCCAGGGTGGACTGTCATCGTCAGTAGGGAGCCCAGGGTGGACTGTCATCGTCAGTAGGGAGCCCAGGGTGGACTGTCATCG
The DNA here is from genome assembly GCA_018398815.1 of Conus ventricosus. Lineage (NCBI taxonomy): Eukaryota > Metazoa > Mollusca > Gastropoda > Neogastropoda > Conidae > Conus > Conus ventricosus. Next base: position 25,693,913 of record CM031606.1, read on the forward strand.
TCAGTAGGGAGCCCAGGGTGGACTGTCATCGTCAGTAGGGAGCCCAGGGTGGACTGTCATCGTCAGTAGGGAGCCCAGGGTGGACTGTCATCGTCAGTAGGGAGCCCAGGATGGACTGTCATCTCGCAATCGTCTTCGTCTTTTTCTGTCAATTTTTTCATCGAAGTTGGTGTACCTGGTTTCACTTTCTCCGCTGTGGGTTCTGTCTGACTGCCGCGAATGAAACTCCATCGGTCAGGATGCCCAATCAGCTCCTGCGGAATATTTTGGTCACGTAATGCCGCCGCAAAAATTTCCCGTCCTTTCGGTTCAAAGTTTTGTCGTTTTCTCAGGACATCGTTGACCAAGTCGATTAAATTAGAATCTTTGACTACCTGCCCTTAGTATTGGATATCTCCTCTGGGGTTCCATTGCAGATCAGGATTTCGTTAAATGTGTTGCAGTAGACGTTCGGCTTTCTTTTTTAAAGTTTTTGGAACGCTGTCAAGCACATCTTTCTCAATTGTTCCCTTCGATGACTCAGGCTCTACTGTCATCGTCGTTGGTTGAAAAGCGCTTTTCATCTCCACGGTGCCCAAAGGTCTGTCTTTAAATTGATCGAAGCGTTTCAAGTACTTCCAAAGTGTCTGATGATACATATTAGCCTTGTCTTGCTGATTCATGCTGCTTTATCTAAAATATCACGCATTTGGTCATCCATTTCCCTAAGACTGTGAGACTGAGCATCTGGAACAGGAGGTTCTTATGAACGGTTTCGGATTGAGTCTAACACACGAGGATCTATTAAAATCATTTTCTTTGTATGCTCCATTTCTTTTTCTATAGACCCAGTGTAGATCCCAACAGTCGTCCTAAAACTCCCAACACTGGTTTAATTAAAGCGCCTATAAATCCTCCTTTCTGTGGTATGTACTTCCTCTTCTTGACAGAAATTCCTCTTTTGGCCAAGTGACGTAAGCTGTGTTTATATCTGCAAAGTTGTTTCGTCTGCGACGGAGTCAGTTTCACATGTCCTTTTAAGATGTTCAGGGAACATTCACTCAGGGCGTTGATCAAATCTGGAGAGGCGCCTTTAAGGACAGCTTTAATTATAGCAGTTTGGCTCCGCATAACATCTGGAGCATGGGTAGGTTTCTTTTCATACGCGCTGACATGCTTATTTTTGGATGTACGCTACTTGGTACTCTTGAGGAAAAATGCTAGTTCTCAGTCGTAGGTAATCGGGTGTGTCCTGACGAAGGTCAAAAAGCAAATAGCCGTGCGCTCTTGAGGTAGCGTCTTTAAATGCCTCTTGTACGTATTTCGCTTTTCCGGGTACATTTGTTCAGCTAGGTGAGTGATTTGAGAAGCGTCCCTGGGATTTTTAAAGACTACCAAGTAATGACTGTTAAGGCTGATGGTGCGTTGTTCTTTGTTCTTTCCAAATAAATTTTGAACAATATACATCACACTAAGGTTTCTATGATGGCTGCCTTTAGTAAAGATTCTAGTCACTCGCTCGTCGGTTTCGCTCATCAAGTCGTCGATAATCACGAGATGACTTTGGTCTCTTTGCCATTGATCTTCGTTGGGTAGTCCTTCTATAAAAGTCACTCCTTTCAAATGATCGTAACCTCGCTGCCATTCTCCGTAGCACCATATAATACGTTGAGGAGGCGGTATCATCATCTCTGTTATATTCTTCAAAAAGCGTGTGACCCACACCGTTTTGCCACTACCAGTCGGTCCTGAAATTACGCAGGTAAAAGGATGTTTCCATCTAACATCCATCGTGTCTTCTGCTATGAAGTATAAAACAGATTTACATTTATAATAATGTGTCACCTACTATAAAGAACATTAGCCAACTACATCGTTTCCTTCACTGGTAACATTAATGCCATAGGATGTTAATTTTTCAGAAATAAAGGCACATCGCGGATTCCACCTCATATGTTCCAAAAACGGTGTATCTGTTTGTTCCCATTGCGTCAGCGAAATACCGCAAAAAGCGACACCCCACTTTATGTTTTTGAGGATCGGAGGGATGAGTGGAGATCAAATAAAGTCCTGCTTCGCCAGGGTAACAAGTTGGGAAAATCTCTTTTCCACTCCTGTGACTTTTGAAACGTCTCCAAATTTTTTAGGAGATCTGTGGCTGAGCATCCGTATCGGTTAAATTTATAATGATCGTATTTATACAGAGGCAACTTTTCTATATTAGGACTCTCTTTGTTATGATCATTTTGTCTTTCGTTTTTCCACTCTTGTAAGTGTTCTAAGAGATAATGCATCATGTATTGAATGACTGTTACTACCATTGAAAAAAAGATCATAGCCTAGCGCGTATAAGCTGTAGCGACCAAATGACTATGTCTCTTAATGTATCATTCCTTTATATTACTGTATTTGTTATGGTTATTTTAAATATTGTGTCATTTTTGTATAGATTTGACAAATGCATTTGTTATAAAAGACATATATATATAATATATATATATAATATATATATATATATATATATATATATATATATATATATATATATATATATATATAAAACCCAGAGTAAATAATCGCCTTTGTTGCAAACGGCGTGACGTCAAATCTGTTTTTAGTACGGAGGTGACATCGCGGTGGTGCAATCACGGGGCTCTGTTCTTGCTTTTAAACTTATCTTATTAAGTTCATAGAGAGAGAGAGACTATGCAGAGACACGTACACTGTCCAGTGGTCTTCGCTTCGTCGGTATAATCACCGTGTCGTCCGCATGGTCAGCTTAATCCACCGAATAATTTTATGCGTACAGGCTCCGCAGTGGTCAGTTTTTAAAGATACTTATCCTTTTGTTTATTTTCACTTATTTACTTCCTGTAAGTCATCGATCAATACCTTTTATGACTATTTTCTTTTATCATCAATATTATTATAATCTCTCTGATTAGGTATTAATATTATCTAATTAATTGGCTTCGATTACCTTGTATCAATCTGATTGCATTATCTAATTAATCGGTTATTAATAACTTCGATTACCGTGTATCATTCTGAATGATTGATTATTGACTTCAATTCATCATTTAGCGGGGTCCCGGGGTCAGGGGTCGGGGGTCCTAGATTTATAATCCCCCACTTATACTACTATCTTCAACAAACATAGGCTTCCCTGGATCTCCTGGTTGTGTACAGTAGACATAGCAATGAGTTCGGGCGCTGGCAGGTCTGTACAGATGTGAACCTGAGAGAAGGGAAACATCTGGCTCTGTCACTGACCCTCTAAGCGCTTACCGCTTTCTGATCCACGATCCTCAGATCCCAATGTCCTGATCTTCTGTCATCGTTCCATGAGAGTCAAAGACAGCAGGATAGCTGCATTAAAACCAGTTCAGTACATAAAAGCGTCCAAGTGTGAGTTTTTTCGGTTTGTCTTGGGATATTCACCGTCCACCGTACCTTGCATGGTGTCGTTGCACAGGCAGACATGGCCAGATACAGGCCCACCTCAGACATGGCAGGATACAGGCCCACCTCAGACATGGCCAGATACAGGCCCACCTCAGACATGGCCAGATACAGACCCACCTCAGACATGGCCAGATACAGGCCCACCTCAGACATGGCCAGATACAGGCCCACCTCAGACATGGCCAGATACAGGCCCACCTCAGACATGGCAGGATACAGACTCACCTCAGACATGGCCAGATACAGGCCCACCTCAGACATGGCCAGATACAGGCCCACCTCAGACATGGCCAGATACAGGCCCACCTCAGACATGGCAGGATACAGACCCACCTCAGACCTGGCCAGATACAGGCCCACCTCAGACATGGCCAGATACAGGCCCACCTCTGACATGGCCAGATACAGGCCCACCTCAGACAAACAACAGCTTGATAACTACGTACACAAGGCTTTTTTTGTTGTTCCATCGTGTGTGTCGTCTTGCTACTTGACATAGTGGCATAATGTTCGTCGTATCAGATGCAGAAAATAATGCTTGCAGGGCTGATTTTTGAACGCCTGGAGTTTTCGTGAAATCTGCTGTAAGTTTGATGAACAAAACTCAGTTAAGACCTTCTCTGTTGAAATGCCATCCTTGCTTAGAACTAACCGCCAAAAGAGGTCCATTTTCTCCCAGAGTCTGTCCATTCGACACTGACCCACTCCACTTTCTCAATGTAACTGCACAAAATCACGTTGTGTTCCATTTGAGCTTATCGAGGGGCGGCCGATCTGTATCAGGATGTAATCAGACAGCGTGCAGCGCTCTTTGGGCAGACGTCACGGCCTCTTCAGCTGGGTGAAACACAGGCGAAAGGATTGTCAGCGGAACGCCCATTGTGCATCTTTAAAACATGCCCCTTCCTCCTTTCCATTTTGTTCATCCCTAATCCCTTCACCTTCCTTCTTCCCTGTGTACTTTCCCCTGCTAATCTCTCGGAATAGTTGACAGATGGTTCAGTGGGTAGACCACTTGCCTATTCAACAAAAATATAATCTGGTGTCCGTGTTCGGATCTCTTAAAAAGCGTTTTATGGTGAGGGGTTTTACCCTCTTCCCGCCAGAACTTAAGTGTGGCCTGAGTGTTAGTCCTTCGAATGAGGTTGCAGATCCAAGATTCCGTGTGCAGCATGTACTTTGTGCATCAAAAAGAACCCCTGGCAACATTGTGGAGGAAAAACCCACTTGGATATGGGGAGACAAAAACATGTCTAGACAGAAAGAAAAAAAACCATGGGTGGCGTTGTACTGTGGCGAAGAGATCTCTCCAATGGAAATCAGCCTGAATATCACATAGGAGAGCTCGTTGTAAGGATGGAACTATGCAACACAATAAATGCAATACAATATAATATAGTAAGATATGAATCAATGCGGTGCAGTACCACGTAAGAAAAAAAGTCCTCTTTATTACTGGGGTGCTGACGTTAAATTTGAAAGGATCTATTGTCCTATCTTTCGACCTTAATCCTACCCTGTCACACCCTTCACCTTCCCACCACCGTGCTCATGCCCGACCCAGTCTCACTCCTTCCCCCGCCCAAATCTTAGCCACAGTGAGTACAAGTTCAGCTCCTTGCAGCCATGCTTTTTCATAGAGACAGGTCCGAGTATTGCCTGCACCGAAACACAACGAGGCTTCTGCTGCTTTTCAGTTTGAATGATTC
>CM031606.1:25709065-25728107 GCA_018398815.1 Conus ventricosus
GCCGGGATATTCTTTCAGATTCGTTAGGTTCTTGGATGCTTGATTGTCTTGGATTTTTTTGTTTGTTTTGTTTTAGGTCTAGTATCACCATTTTTGTTATATAGATCATTCCATAAAATTTCCACCTTCTCTACTACCATGGTATGCTATGAAACTACGTCATGAATATTTGTACTTAAGGTCCGTGCATTCATTTAAATTTACTTTTGTGAACACAAACGTCGTTATTATTAAGATAGAGTAACTTAGCCATGACCCAGAGTTGTTTTCCGTAGTCAAGTGTTTTCACTTGGTCAAGGAACTATTGGACGTCGATAATGCAGATGTTGCATTAAATCAAGCCTTTTTATGCCTATCTAAAAACTTCATACCCAAGAGTCACAGGTGAATGAAATCTTCACCTGGGTAACACAATCACTGAAGACATTCTTCAAGATCTATACACTTGAGGCTCAAGCGAGCCCAAGAATTTGGTCCCAAACCCCCTCCCTCTCTGCTTGGAACCACCGTCTCTTTCTCTCTCTCTCACTCTCTCTCTCACTTCTCTCTCCTCTCTCCTCCTCTCCTCCTTTCTTTAATATCATTGTGTACGGGCGCACGCGCGCGCGTGTAGTGTGTGTTTGTGTGTATGTGTGTTGTGTGTGTGTTGTGTTTGTGTGTGTGTGTGTGTGTGTGTGTGTGTGTGTGTGTGTGTGTGTGTGTGTGTGTGTTTATAAGTTTGGGTGTATGTGCGTACACGCAAGTGATCTTAATATGAATGTTTTTCCTCAGAGAAACTGATTTATAGGCCTGGAGATCCTTAGACTTTTTTTAAACGAAGATGTGGATGGAGGCGAGAGGGGAGGGGAAAGGCTAGGGCTTACAGGGTCAGACTAGGACGATGGAGGCGAGAGGGGGAGGAGCTACAGGTCAGACTAGGACGATGGGAGGCGAGAGGGGAGGGGAAGGCAGGGCTACAGAGTCAGACTAGACGATGGAGGGAGGGCAGAGGGGAGGGGCTACAGGTCAGACTAGGAGATGGGAGGCGAGAGGGGAGGGGTACGGAAGCTGACGAATGGAGGCGAGAGGAGGGCTACAGAGTCAGACTAGGACGTGGGAGCGAGAGGCGAGAGGAGAGGCTACAGGTCAGACTAGGAGATGGGAGGCGAGAGGGGAGGGCTACAGAGTAACTAGGACGATGGAGAGCGAGAGGGGAGGAGGCTACCAGAGTCAGACTAGGACGATGGGAGCGGAAGGAGAGGGGAGAGGGCTACAGAGCAGACTAGGACGGATGGGAAGGGAGAGGGAAGAGGGGAGCTAGGGCTACAGGTCCAGACTAGACGATGGGAGGCGAGAGGGGAGGGAAGCTAGGGCTAACAGGGTCAGACAGGACGATGGGAGGGGAGAGGGGAGGGGAAGGCTAGGGCTACAGAGTCAGACTAGGACGATGGGAGGGGAGAGGGGAGGGGGCTACAGAGTCAGACTAGGACGATGGGAGGCGAGAGGGGAGGGGCAAGGCTAGGGCTACAGAGAGTCAGACTAGGACGATGGGAGGCGAGAGGGAGGGGAGGCTACACAAGTCAGACTAGGACGATGGAAGGGAGGGGAGGAGGGCTACAGGTCAGACTAGGACGATGGGAGGCGAGAGGGAGAGGGTCCAGAGCGAAGGACGAAGGGGGAAGGCTAGGGCTAACAGGTCAGAAACTGGGAGCGATGAGGGGAGAGGGCTACAGGGTCAGACTAGGACGATGGGAGGCGAGAGGGGAGGGAAGGCTAGGCTACAGTCAGACTAGGACATGGAGCGAGAGGAGGAGGGGGAGGCTAGGCTACAGGGTCAGACTAGGACGATGGGAGGCGAGAGGGGAGGGGGTAAGGAAGGGCTACAGAGTCAGACTAGGACGATGGAGGCGAGAGGGGAGGGAAGGCTAGGGCTACAGAGTCAGACTAGGACGATGGGAGGAGAGGAGGGGGAGGCAGGGCTACAGAGTCAGACTAGACGATGGGGAGAGGGGAGGGGGAAGCGCTAGGGCTACATGGGAGCAGACTAGGACGTGGGCTAGAGTCAGACTAGGACGATGGGAGGCGAGAGGGGAGGGAGGCTAGGCTACAGGTCAGACTAGGACGATGGCGAGAGGGGAGAGGGCTACAGGTCAGACTAGGACGATGGAGGCAGAGGGGGAGGAAGGCTAGGGCTACAGAGTCAGACTAGGACGATGGAAGGCGAGAGGGGAGGGGGAAGGCTAGGGCTACAGGGTCAGACTAGGACGATGGGAGGCGAGAGGGAGGGAAGGCAGGCTACAGAGTCAGACTAGGACGATGGGAGGCGAGAGGGAGGGGGAGCTAGGGCTACAGGGTCAGACTAGGACGATGGGAGGCGAGAGGGGAGGGGGAAGGTAGGGCCTAGAGTCAGACTAGGACGATGGAGGCAGAGGGGAGGGGGAGGCTAGGCTTACAGAGTCAGACTAAGTGACGATGGAGGCGAGGGGAGGGGGAGAGGGCTACAGAGTCAGACTAGGACGATGGGAGGGAGAGGGGAAGGGCTACAGAGTCAGACTAGGACGATGGGAGGCGAGAGGGGGAAGGCAGGCTACAGGAGTCAGACTAGGACGATGGGAGGCGAGAGGGGAGGGGGAAGGCTAGGCTACAGAGTCAGACTAGACGAAGGGAGGCAGAGGGAGGGGGAAGGCTAGGGCTACAGGTCAGACTAGGACGATGGGAGGCGAGAGGGAGGGGAAGGCTAGGCACAGAGTCAGACTAGGACGATGGGAAAGCGAGGAGAGGGCTACAGAGTCAGACTAGGACGAGGGAGGCGAGAGGGAGAGGGCTACAGAGTCAGACTAGGACGATGGGAGGCGGAGGAGGGGAAGGCTAGGGCTACAGAGTCAGACTAGGACGATGGAGGCGAGAGGGAGGGGGAGGCTAGGGCTACAGGGTCAGACTAGGACGATGGGAGGCGAGAGGGGAGGGGAAGGCTAGGGCTACAGAGTCAGACTAGGACGAGGAGGGAGAGGGCAGGGGAGCTAGGCATAGAGTCAGACTAGGACGATGGGAAGCGAGAGGGAGGGGAGGCTAGGGCTATGAGTCAGACTAGGACGATGGGAGGCGAGAGGAGGGAGGAGGGCTACAGAGTCAGACTAGACGATGGGAGGCGAGAGGGGAGAGGGTACAGAGTCAGACTAGGACGATGGGAGGCGAGAGGGAGGAGGCTACAGAGTCAGACTAGGACGATGAGGCGAGAGGGGAGGGGAGAGGCTACAGAGTCAGACTAGGACGATGAGAGGCGAGAGGGGAGGGGGAAGGCTAGGGCTACAGGGTCAGACTAGGACGATGGGAAGGCGAGAGGGGAGGGGGAAAGGCTAGGGCTACAGAGTCAGACTAGGACGACGGAGGCGAAAAGGAGCGGAAGGCAGTCCAACGATCACACACAGGACGAGGAGGCCGAGAGGGGAGAGAGGGTACAGAGCAGACAGAGACGAGGGAGGCGAGAGGAGAGAGCTAGACAGTCAGGTACAGGACGATGGGAGCGAGAGAGAGGAGGGGGAAGGCTAGGGTACAGAGCAGACTAGAGACAGATGGAGGCAGAGAGGGAGAGAGGAGCTACAGAGTGAGACAGGACGAGGAGGGAGAGGGGAGGCAAGGCTAGGCTACAGGGTCAGACAACGATGGAGGCCGAGAGGAGGACGGGAATCAGGGGTACAGTCACAGACAACAACGATGGAGGCGAAGGGAGGGAACCTGGCTCTCAACTAACAGACTCAACACACACAGGACAGGGAGCAGAGGGAGAAGCTAGGGCTATACGAGTCAGCCTGGACGGTGGGCGAGAAGGGAGAGGGCTAGGCGAGAGGGGAGGGAAGGAGTCAGGTCAGACTAGGACGATGGGAGGGAGAGAGGGAGGGGGAAGGCTAGGGCTACAGAGTCAGACTAGGACGATGGGAGGCGAGAGGGGGGGGGAAGTAGGGCTACAGAGTCAGACTAGGACGATGGGAGGAGCGGAGGGGAGAGGGCTACAGAGTCAGACTAGGACGATGGGAGGCGAGAGGGAGGGGAAGGCTAGGGCTACAGAGTCAGACTAGACGATGGGAGGCGAGAGGGAGAGGGAAGGCTAGGGCTACAGAGTCAGACTAGGACGAGGGAGGCGAGAGGGAGAGGGCTACAGAGTCAACTAGGACGATGGGAGCGAGAGGGGAGGGGAGGCTACAGAGTCAGACTAGGACGATGGGAGGCGAGAGGGGAGGGAAGGCTAGGGCTACAGGTCAGACTAGGACGATGGGCGAAGCAAGGGGGAGGGCTACGAGTCAATAGGACGATGGGAGAGCGAGAGGGGAGAGAGGTACAGAGTCAGACTAGGACGATGGAGGCGAGAGGAGAGGACTACAGAGTCAGACTAGGACGACGGGAGCAGAGGAGGGGCTACAGAGGTCAGAAGAGACGAGGAGGAAGGGAGGGAGAGAGGTACAGAGTCAAGACAGAGACATCACACACACACACACACACACAACACACACACACATCTACTACACACCACTAACAACAAAAACACACACAGAACACAGCACAACACAACACATCACACAACACGCGGAAGCCAAGGCACACACAACAGGACAGAAGGGAGGGGAACGGGAGAGAGAGAAGAGGGTTACAGACAACAGACGACAGAGTATGGGGTAGAGTGACGGATGGGGGCAAGGGACAGGCAGCCTAGAGGTGGGAGTGGGGAGACCGCGCGACGGCGGCAAACCAATTCCGGCCAGTTGGGAATGGACCACGGCGGCGTGGGAACCGGAACTATTTTCCCTTCTCACGGTGCAAAGCCTAACGTGATCGTGAGAAGTGGGTGGGCCGTTCTAAGCAAATAAAACAATTTAGTCCAATCTGATTGCCGTCGCCTTTCCCCACTCTCTCCATCCAAGCTCTGAAGCACCCACCCACCTACACACACACGCACGCACCACGCACGCACTCACGCACGCGCGCACGCACACACACACACACACACGCGCACGCACGCACACACGCACCACGCACGCACACACACACACACACACACACACACACACACACACACACGCACGCACAAAGGAGGCTTTCAGTCCCTCAGAATTCAGCCAATCAGTGTGAGTGTCACGGACTGCTGGAGCCCTGTTCAGGCCTCCCACTCCTTTTGCCTGGGACATAACTATTGGTGGCTTACTGCACGCACTGTCACTAAGAAGGCGCCGACTCGCACGTGCAGCACAAATACGCGCGCGCGCGCTGTGGCGACAGGAGATTTAATCGTAGAGAGAGGGTATAGGAGCTGGTGACCATCACTATTTTCTCAGTATTTAGGGTCACTTGGAAACAACACAATCAGCTTCATTATTGAAAAAAAAAAAAATCTTCATTAACAAGATAATCTCTGAAGGTTTCTTTGAAAAGAGCTACCTGTTTTGTTTTTTTCTCTGAGATTGTGAATACTCTTTGATGATAAAAAGAATTTGATTTTGATCGTGTCTCATTGTGACTGGAGGTTGAAGTCGATGTTTTTGTGACTTTCCTGAAAAAAAAAAGTTTCACCGTCTACACCGAAAGGGAACAAGAAATCAAGAAATAGGTAAGCTGCCGTCATAGAAAGTTGCTGGGTTTGTTGTTTGATAACGTTTTATCAAAAATAGTTTGGTGGTATTGATATGAAAACAAAACAAAACAAGCAAACAAACCAATCACGTTTCTCTTAGCATTTTACCCAGAGTGAGTCTGTAAACATGAAGGTAAGTCTTTAACTCGATTGCTTTACTTTCGTTCATCAATTTAATTTGTATTGTTTCGGAGATATATATGATACTGTAAAATACTTACCTCTTTATACCGTGCGTGTCATAATGTTGAATGTCTTCGTTGGTTGATTTGTTTTACATGAGCAAATTCTAAGCATTCTCCAACCAGCAATCTTGCTGTCAATAAAATAAAACAAATCTTAAATAAATGTTAGCGAACCCTCAAAAAAAACCAAAAAAAAACGTGGACAGACGAATCACACGACAAAACACGACAAGTTTCGCCTATTAGGTCTTCTTCATTAAAATGGAAATAAAACTTGTCTAAAGTTACAAACGAGCGAGCGTGAAAGTGTACGTGCGTGCCCGCAGATGCACTTGAGAATACGGTTACCGGAGTTGCCGGCGAGTTCCAGGACAGAATACTTTATTTCGAGTCATTGGTTAACTTCTGTAGTTACTCTTCATTCTCTCTCTCTCTCTCTCTCTCTCTCTCTCTCTTTCTCTTTCTCTCTCTTCTCTCTCTCTCTCTCTCTCTCTCTCTCTCCTCTCTCTCTCTCTCTCTCATTTTCAGAGTTCAGTTTTCATTAAATTTATCAAATGAAGTAAAAATCGTTTCTACTACAGCTCGCAAGAAATGGGTCTTTATCCGTTGAAAATTTGACAACCCCCCCCCCCCCCCTTTGTTTTTCATTCAGGCTGCGGATGATGAGATTAACGAAGCTCTTATTGACAAGCTTATCTGTGGACAGACTCCGTTGCATTCACGGTGAACGCTCACAAAGGCGTCATGTAAAGAAGAGTGCGAGTTGGGAGCAAGTCCAACATTACGCTTCGACCTCCTAAAAAGCAACACATGACGATGACAGGCGCTTTTCAATGTCACTTGGGAGCTTGCAGAATGCGTGTGCATCCGATTGAGCGCGCGTTCATCTCACTATCTATAGGCGCATGTGCTTCACTGATGCCATAAACAGCGCTCTTTTTTTTTGGGGACCAACCAGCGCGCAGTTATGAATGTGAAAGGCAGCACGTCTATATTCCAAAAGAACGCAAGGTAAAATGAGATTGATCATTCCGCCCGGATTGAAATTATTACCAGTTAAGCGATTTGTCAATGAATAAGACGCTCTCTCTCTCTCTCTCTCTCTCTCTCTCTCTCTCTCTCTCTCACACACACACACACACACACACACACACACACACACACACACATACACACACACACACACACACACACACACACACACACACACACACACACACACACACACATATGCAGTGAATATATATAAAATCTAACGAACAATTTTGTTAATTTTACTCTCACTGTTAAAAGATAAACTCTTCTTCAACCACGCGTGTTTATATGCACAAAAATAACATAAACGTGGTTTCCTGAGGCATGTAAAAGCGCTCTTCTTGATGCGCAAAGCGCGCGCTTTGTGTTTCCTGAGGCATGCAAAAGCGCTCTTCTTGATGCGCAAAGCGCGCGCTTTCAGGTGTGCGCTTATCCGCAGGGCGCTCTTTTCATCTCCCGCAGGATTCAGACTCGCAGTGTGATTCCACATCGCTGATCTGGCACTGATCTCCCCCCTCATCCCTCTCCCATCCCCACGTCCAGACACGCTAGCAGGCTTAGTCCTAAATCATGGCCTTTTCTAGGCAAGTGCGGTCACTGCAGAGATAAATGTGAGGTCTCTTCATCTTGGATTATTATTATATCCCCCCCCCCCCCCCCAAAAAAAAAAAAAAAAAAAAAAAAAAAACAGAAAAAAAAAAAACACGAAAGCCAAAAAACAAAGCAAACGAAAAACAAAACGAAAAACAAAACGGAAAAAAGAAAACGTACTTACTATCAATGCGATGTCTTTGTTTCTGGGTTGAGGAAAAAACAAAAAACAAAACAAAGGAAAACGAAGAATGAGCAACGCTTATCTTTTCATATACGGCGCAAGATGGGTGACAGCTCGTTTTTTGTTTCATTGTCCTGAATGTTGTTTCTCTTGCCTGAAGAAGACCTAAGAGGTCGAAACGCGTCGTCTTGTGAATTTGTTTGTCCTTGTTTTTGGTGGAATCACTAAGATTTATTCTTGAAATGTGTTTCACTTTGCGCCTGCAGTCACCTTGAAACTAGGTTTACAAGGCCGTCGGGTGTGGTACAGTTGGCCTGGTGTTAGGTGAGGACACTCTCTGTCTCCATGTTGCCCTGTGTGGCTTATAGAGTTGCAGACGGGAAAAGATTAAAGATGCTTTAGTTAAATTCGTTTTTTTTTGGTGGTGTGTGTGTGTGTGTGTGTGTGTGTGTGTGTGTGTGTGTGTGTGTGTTGTGTGTGTGTTGTTGTTGTTGTTGTTGTTGTTTGTTGTTGTTGTTTTTTGTTGTTGTTTTTTTTGTGTTTTTTTTTTTTTTTTGGAGGGGGGGTTGTTTAGTTTGTTTCACCTTGATTTTGCTTCCCACGTTTGAACTAGATTGGCTTACTCACGAACCGACATGGGTCTTAGATTGACTTGGTTTGTTTAGGTTTTGGCTCAGATTTTTTAAGCTTCTTAGTGTATCTTCGAAGCAAGAAAGAAGTTCCAAATTTCTTTGGCGGATGCCCAAACGATTTGAAGTTCTTGGAAACACAGAAGTCTCGCCACATGAATATCAATGGTTCTCAGAGAAATCAGTCACATTGAATGTGACATTTTCTTATACATATGCATGTGTTTCTTTTCCCCTTATGGGATATTCTTTCACCAGATACTTTCAAACGCGTAGATTCTACAGTGATGTTCAGTTTTACCAGCCGAGCTTCTGTTCTTTTCGCATATTCATGTGCTTTGTATTCTTTCGGATTTCCCGATATGATATATATCTGTACCTGGAGAGGGGGCGGAGGGGGTGGACAAACTGGAGACTGCGGTTTTTCGGGTTTCCTTTCGGTTTCTTCTGCAATATTCAAAATCTTTTTGTGGTGAAAAAAAAAGAAACCCGAGTAATTTACATTCCGAAAAAAGGGGATGAGATAAAAGATGGCGAATGCAAAAGCTGCTGTTTTTTTTGGTATTCACCAAGCAAAGGGAAATTGTTTTTTTCAAGTAAATACACATGCTGATTTAAAATTGAAAATCATTCGGAAACAAGAAAACGGAAAAAAATTTTTAAAAGAACACTGGCGGTTTTTTTCACTCGTTTCGTAAGCATCGTCGTTGCCCCCGTGATGGGCATAGTTATCGTCTTGTTTTTTTTTTTCCTTTTTTTAAGTCTTGGGTTTCCTGTCTTTTTTTTCCCAATGCCCTTTTTTTCCTTTTTCTTTTTCCCCTTCTCCTCCTCATCATCATTTTCGTCTCATCGCTTCACTCCGTGTAAAACTGATTTTAACGTGGTGACTCCCCTGATATGGCCCTTTCCGGTCGGCGGGGACTATAACCCAACATTCCCTTACCTCGTTTTCGTGTTCTTCTTTCTTCTTCTTCATCATAAACATGATAACATCATCATCACCACAATCTCTTTAAACATCACACCATCATCACTATTGTCTTCTTCTTTTTTTCCCTCCGTTCGTGTTCTCTCTTTTCCTCCTCCCCCCTTTTCTCTTTTCCTTTTTCTCTCTCTCTCCTCCCACCCCCCCTCTCCTCTCTCTTTTTTAAAATTACATGTCTGTCCCCAATTTGCCCTTCTCGTTTTATGCTCTAAAATGTTTCTCCCCCCTGTTTTTACCCAACCCTTTTTTTTTCCCTTGTACTTTTGCCTTTGGCTGCTGCTCTTTTTCAAACTTTTTTTTGCGGCGCTGCTGCCGGGATTTCCGAAAAATTATTACTATGATACTCAGAGGTAATGTAAATAATCAAAATAAAAAAAAAACAAAAGAAAAACAACGCAAGAAAAACCAAAGCCGCCATACCTAAGTTCTAGAGCGGTTTCCTTTTTTTTTTATGTTAATTTTTCCCTTAAAAGGGACCCTAAAAAGGATCTTTAAAATAAAATATCGGGTTTTTTTTAAAAAATTTGTTCGTTGTTACCAAATGGAAAGAAAATGAAATTAAAGAGATTGCTCCTTTTCTCTCTCCTCGTCCCTCTCCCTCTCTCTCTTTTCCTTCTCTCTCTCTCTCTTTAAATAGAAAATAAAATCCCTTTTGTGTTTGTTGTCCCCCCTATAATACTTTTCGGGTAAATGCAAAAATTTTAACCGAACCAGTCGCACAGAGAAAAAAATCTTGTAGAAAAATCTTGTCACCATAACCCAAAACTCTTTGCACGCTTTGCTAGATTTTTTTTCTGAAGCCTTCTGAATACCGAAAAAAAAATACCATTAAAAACTTTTTGGGGTTATTTTTGTGTACTTGTGATCCTAAATACCTATTTTCTAAAAGATGTTGGTTTTACAGTGTTTTTGAAATTTTGGGTGGTTTAATTGGGTTTACTTTTTGTGCTGATTTCAGTGCATGTGACCCTGAGTGTGAGTGTTTTGTGGTGTTGGTGTTTTGTGTGTGGTGTGTGGTTTTGTGTGGGTGTGTGTTGTGTCGGGCGCGGCCCCCGCGCGTGTGTGAAAGCAAGTCCCGGAACAATTTGTATTTTTAAAATTTTTTTGCCGCTTAAATCATGTGGGTTTCCCTGTACCCTTTTTTTCCCCCCCCTTTTTCCATCAGGGGTTAAAGCCCAAAAGGCAATAAAAAAGGTTTATTGAGTTGAGTTTTAGTCTCTCTCTCTCTTAAGGGGCAGTTGCTTCAGTGCACGATGCAAAGTAATTAACCGGCACCACCCACGAAAGACCCGGGGCCCAAAAAAAGTTTAATAAATTCTTGAGTTTTTATTCCTCTCTGTTCCCTTTTCCCGGCACTCTCTCTGTCTCTGTCCGTTGTTTTGTCGTCCCCCTCTCTCTCTCTTTTCCTCTCTCTTTTCCCCTCCCCCCTCTCTTTTCTCCTCCTTTTTCCCCGTCCGGGCTCTCTTCCCCTTTCTCTCCCCCCTGAGATGTTTCCCCCTTTTTTTGTTTTTTTGTATTTTGTTTTTAATCCGTTTTCCGTCAAAAATATTTTACCCGCCTTCTCTCTGCTTTTAACCCGTGTTAAACTTTCCTATTTTTTTTTCAAAATTTTTTTTACCGCAGTCTTTTCTTTGGGGCTGCTTCCTGTTTGGGCCATTCATCGGTCCCCTTTTTTCTTAAAACCTTTTTACCCTGGGGGGGGGGGGGGGGGGGGGGGGGGGGGGGGGGGGGGGGGGGGGGGGGGGGGGGGGGGGGGGGGGGGGGGGGGGGGGGGGGGGTTTCACATTTTTTTTTTTTTGGGCTGGGTTTCAATTTTTTTAAACAGTCAGGGTGTTTTTGTTGTAAAAATTTAGACAGTGCACACCATTGGGGGCGGACCTAGCTGCCCTTCGGTATGTTAGTTGCCCTGAACAACCAACCCAAAAGTTCGATTTGATATCTATTAATTGGTTTTTTTTTGTGTTTTCAAACAAAACGGAAACAAACCAAAAAAAAAAATTTTTTACAGGGGTTTTTTGTGTTTTTTTTTTTAGCCCCCCGATAGAAAACCCTTTTTTCTTCCCGGGGGAAAGGGACAACCAAAAGAACATGAAAAATAAAAAAAAAGATAAAAAACCCAAAATCCAAAAAAAAGGGGTTTAAAGTATCATAAAAGAAACAAAGGTTTGTGAAAACGACGATAATGAAATTAAAAAGCCCTCCATTCTTTTTTTTGTTTTGCTTTTTTCTTTTCTTTCACTTTTAAATTTTAAAAAAGCAGGATGACTGGGGCCCCCGTACGGCCCCGGATTTTTCTGGTCTTCAGGGGGCCCGCCAAAGAAAACTTAAACCCTGTTTATCACTGACGCATGCCGGGGCACGTTTTCTTTGTTGCAACATGT
The DNA here is from genome assembly GCA_018398815.1 of Conus ventricosus. NCBI lineage: Eukaryota > Metazoa > Mollusca > Gastropoda > Neogastropoda > Conidae > Conus > Conus ventricosus. Next base: position 25,720,658 of record CM031606.1, read on the forward strand.
CCCTCGACAAAACCCCAAAGCAGGTGCAAAGTTTTTCTTTGTTGCTATCATGTCAACGACAAACGCATGCGGTGCACTTTTTCTTTTTTTGCTTCAAACCCTCACGGGCAGCATGCAGGGCGCGTCGCCTTTGTTACTACCATTTCATCGACTGATGCATGCAGGTTTCGCGTTTTTCTTTGTTGCTAATCATCTCATCGACTGAAGCAATGCAGGGGCGCGTTGTCTTTTGTTCTATCATCTCATCGACTGAGGGATGCAAAGGGGCAAAGTTGTCTTTGGGTTTCGACCATGTCCAAACGACTGACGCCTGGCCCGGGGCACGTTTTCTTTGGGGCCCAACATCTCAACGACGGGTGCATGCAGGTGCGCGTTGTCTTTGGTTCGACCATGGGCATCGACTGAAAGCAAAAAAGGTTTCGCGTTGTCTTTGTTGCTAATCCATCGACTGATGCATATGCAGGGCCGGGGGTCCCTTTTTTGCGACCTTTTCATCGACTGATGCATGCAGGTGCGCGTTGTCTTTTGTTTTTCTTTTCAAACTCCCTCGGGCTATTTCATATGCAAGGGGCGCGTTTTTCTTTGTTGCGGGCCCGGCATTTTTCCGACTGGGGGGAGCGAAAGCAGGTCCCCCTTGTCTTTTTTGCTTGTTTTTTTCTTTTAGGACGGGAAAATTTTTTGAACGGACCGTTAAGGGGGCCCCGTGTGGCGGGGGGTGGGCTTTTAATTAAAAATAAAAAAACCCGGGGTGGTGTGTGTGTGTGGTGTGTGGTGTGTGTGTTGGGGGTGTGTGTGTGTGTGGTTTTTTGGGTGTGTGTTGTGTGTTGGGCCTCGGGCTGTGTCTGTCCGCCTTCTGGGTTTAATCTCCGTCTGCCCTTTCCCTTTTGTCTGTCTGTCTGTCTGTCTCTCTCTCTCCTCCTCTCCCCTCTCCTCTCCCCCTCTCCCTCCTCCCCCTCTCTCTCCTCTCTTTTCCAAAAAATTTACCCATGGCATTAAACCCCTCGACCCTTTAAACCTACTAGGAACAAATCAAATGTCACGGATTCTAAAATTTTTACGCTTTGGGTTTAGTGTCTTCCCGTTCTTGCATTCCCTATCAAAAAAACAAGACAAATTTAAACCCCCCCTCTTTCTTGAAAATCGTCCCAAAAAAGTTCTTCTAACATTACCCCAAAAACCGTTTTTTCCGGTTTATTTTTTTCGTGTAAAAGGTTACCTTCGAAGCAACATAGCAGGCAAAGAATATTACCCTTTTTTTTCAACAAAAAAACGCATGCTTATCTTTTCCAACAGCCCCCAGTGCTGTTAAAATCCACTTTAATCTCTTTCACCCTTATTGGGGATGCTTTTTCCCCTGCAGTACTAAAAAACCCCCTTGAATTCTGCCCTGATGGGAAAAATTTAATGGAGCTGCTTTTAATTTTAAAATAACAGGAAAAAATATTATAAAATTTTTGAAAAATTGAATCACAAATGTTTCAAATTAAAGGGCCCACAAACTCAAAGAACTAACGTAGTTAATTTCCCAAAACAAACCACTTACCTTAAATTTTGTTTAATTTTTTAACCAAACCCTAATTTTTTAAAATGTCCATTTACTTTGATGGGTCGAGCCTGTTTCCAATTTTTTTTTGGGCACGCAATTCCCCTTTCACGTCCCCTGAAAAAACCCAAACCCGGGGGGACCCTTTGGGAAAGGTTTCCCAAATACCGCGTAGCCCCGTCGCTTCCGGTTTGTCTGGCCAGAAATCGGGAGGGCAAGTACTGCTCCCGTTGAAAAGTGACGGTTCCCAAAGTCGTGGAAAAACCCCTCACCACTCCCCCCAAAATTTTTCCCGGGGGGACACCAAGCCCAAAGGGCACTGAAGAAAGTAAAAAACCCTGCCCAGCCAATCCCTCTGGCGCCGGGGGGCTGTTTGACGTTCCCTGCCAACGTTTACCCAAAAAGTGGGATTTTTTGGCCACCCCCCCCCGTTTTAAAATTGGCCGTCTCCTACTGGCCTTGACCTCCCCCCCACCTGTTGTCCAGAGGCTGTCGTTTTTTGGGGTTGTTGTGCCCTTTGGGTGAGGAATTGTCGCCACTTGGGGCGCCCAAAACATATTCCTGGGATTGGGGGGCTGAACCCCCGATTTGCAGCGGGCCCAAATTTTAAAGCGCTTAAACAAATCGGACTCACTTTGCATAAATTTGGGAAAAAAACCGCCCAATTTGTAACAAGGGGCCGATTTGTTAAAAGCGCTTTCAAAAACGGCGGCTAGGCCCCCCCCCCCGATTGTAAGCGCTGCTTAGAAATCGGGGGGTGCTTTATAAAACGGCGGGTTAAGCCCCCCGCCGTTTTGTAAAGCACTTTACAAAACGGCCGGGCGCTTTATATCCTGCTTCTTTGGATTAAAACGATAAAACTATTATTACGCTTTCAGTGATTATTCCTGCAATTTTGATGACTATGTATTTGCTCATCAAGATGTCGACTGACATGCGTCGTTTGAGGAGCACTCTAACGAAGAGAAAAGACAAGTCTGCTAACTTATTTTACTGCCTCCCCCCCCCCCCCCCCTTCGCTCTCCTCTCTCTTCTCTCTCTCTCGTCCTCTCTCTCTCCTCTCTCTCTCTCTCTCTCTCTCTCTCTCTCTCTCCTCTCTCTCGTTTCAAGCCCAGTTTATGCATCAAAATGGGCAACTATCCTACTGCGGCCATAAAAGATAACAAAGATATGTAATTATGATTTAACTTTACTTTGATGCACACAATTCCAAGAGGAGGAAGCGTTATGATTTATTTTTTTTGTTTTGTTTCATTTTCATCTATCCACCACTAAACTTTGATTAAACATGCAAACAGCTGTTGTTTTTTTTGTTTGTTTGTGTTTACAAATAACATTTTCAGCATCCACGAATAGTTTTCCTGCATTGTCTTTTTATTGATTGTGTCTGGCAATCATATCTATTCTTTTAGTGAAATATTCTGGTGAAAGTATGAAAACTGCACACTAGTTTCACTTATTCCCTGTTCTCTTGCACTATTCATTTCACTCAATATAAGCTGAGTTACGATTCGTTTTCATTGAGTGTGGAAATTGTGTTTATATTATCGACTGTAAAATGTGCTTAAAACTGCGTTTAAAAACAAACAATTCTAGTTCACTCAACGTTCATGTAACGTTTACAGAAATGACAAATATTGAATAAAACATGTTCAACAATGTCCTCTGCTTTCGACTTCGAAATGTGATTGTGTGAGCGAGTCAGGCAAAAGAAATAGACTGTTTACTCCCCCCCCCCCCCCCCAACTCACACTATGCACAGGCTTACATACACAAACTGATATACATACACATATACTCACACAGGCACACTTGAACACACACAGACACACACACACACACACACACACACACACACACACACACACACACACACACACACACACATACACACACACCGCATTTCAGTCCACCGTTTTCATGAAATAGAAAGTCATCAAAATTGCAGGAATAATGACTGAAAGCGTAATAATAGTTTATCGTTTTAATCCAAAGAAACCGGATATAAAGTGCTCACCGTTTTGTAAAGCGCTTTACAAAACGGCGGGGGCTTAACCCGCTGATTTGTAAAGCACCCGCCGATTTCTAAGCAGCGCTTACAATCGGCGGGGGCCTAGCCCGCCGATTTGTAAGCGCTCTAGAAATGGGCGCTGCTTACAAATCGGCGGGTTTACAGCGGGTTACAGGCGGCAAGGGGCTGATCACATGCTGTCCTCGACTGAAAAACGCCTTCTTGCCTTCTTTTCGTGCCTGTGCGGTGGGGGCTTGCGTTCGTGTCAAGTCATTGGACACATGCACTACCTTTTCTTCAAGTCCGTCTCGTAGCTCCCGATCAGTCACCTTGTCTCTCTATCAAGTAAGACTAATTAGTAATATGATCTTAGGTCGTGGATGTCCTTCCCTACCGTATCATTATTCGGTGTGCCCTGACAATATCATGTGGTGATCACACCCTATCATCTGTCATAACACTGTTCAACGTGTCTAGCACAACCTTGACACATGTGTCACCGTCTTCATTTCTGGAGAGGCAATCTCGAACATCCGTAGATTTTCTCTCCTGGAATATTCTTCCAGCCTATCTCCTTCACACTTCAGCTGTGTAATTTCCTGTTTCATCCCTGCACACTGGAGTTCAGAGTGTTGCGTATTTCTCGTTCCTCCATCACTTCATCATGGAGATAGCCCACGTCTTGAAACAGCGTCATTCACAACTAAAGTCAATTTCCGGCGTTCACTCTCCTTGCTAGCACATCGTAGATTAATTTCCTCGCACTTGTCCTTCACCTGGTCCAGTTCTGATTTAATTTCGCCCTGGTCATTTCTGATCAAGGCTGTCTGCTGGTCAGACGCTGAGTCATGGCCTGGAGGATTGTGCCACGACATCCCCCTGGACACTGCCTACTTCTGTGGGTGTCGTCGTGAAGTTGTCATCTTCTTGTCCGTTCCTAGGATATCCTTGTCATGCTGGGTGGGGCCAGGGTTCGTCTCCACATCTCCGCTTAGAAGTAGTTTACGTTCAGAGTGCGCGGCGTTGGCAACGCACAGCACGGCGACGGGTGTCGGCACGAACACAGAAGCGCAACACAAGCCGTCGCTGACCTCTGACACACCAACGACACGCCACATAGTTTCCCCCGGAAAGTCCTGCTTTCACTTATCTACTTTTCTGCCACCAATGCACATGTTTGACATTTGTTTGGGTGAAGTGGAAAACAGCCACCAGCACCGGTAACACAGAGAGGATGTCACAGCTGACACCTCGGCAACACTGTCACTACACTGCTCGGACTGTGACCACACTCGTTGACGGGCGAGATGAGAAGAGACGACATTATTGAAAACACCAATTCTGCCCCCCCCCCCCCCCCTGCCCCCCCCAGCATTGAATGTCTGTCATTCTGATGACGTTTCACTGTCACCACACACTGATAGCTCTACTCTTCACTGACTTTGTCGGCTTTAATTCAAAACACTTGCAGAGAAAAAAAAAATATTTGCGGACGACAGGATCAAAACATCTTAGCTGTCCGCCATCTTGCATGTGACCTCCGAGAGAAGAGGGAGAGAGAGAGAGAGAGAGAGAGAGAGAGAATGTTGTTTACAGCCCAACCGACCGCAAAGAGCTACATTAGGGCTGTCACCCCTTGAATTCAGCTCTCAAAATGGATTTCCAAAAAAAAAAAAAAAAAAAAAATGCGCACATAAGTCATTAAAACACATTTCCTAAAAACGCAGCGGAATTTCGTCAAAATCGTTCGTTAGAAGACAGAACAGGAACAAGGCGCATTGCACTTTGTCAGGGCCTTCACGCTCGACCTGTCTGCATAGGGAACTTACTGGGGACATCAAATCCTATCCTGTTGTACTTAGGCTAGCAGCAGCGTAACTATGCAGACCTAGAAGCATGTTCAAAAACTGACCTTCCATTCAAGTATCGATGTCCCCGTCAACAGACCCTAAGGGATCACTGGAACAAAACGGTTCTCCAACAAAATCGAGCTGTATACGCCTCACTTGATGTCACTGGAGAGTGGTTCATTGAACCACGGTCAAAAGAAGGGCGACTGGACCCCTGGCCACTGACCTCCGGTCAGATAACCGCAGTAAGTAAGCCTAAACCTTAACAACCTGTGTACAGATATGTGGATCAGATTCAGCTAGCCAGCGACACCGAGGTAGACACTCAGCGTCTCACATACAACTTCCTGAAAATTAAAAGCAGTCTCGTCGTGACAATAACGACAATGAACACGGCAGCAAATGTGCACAAAGATTTACAACAATCCTTCGTTGCATCCGGTATGCCTGCGAATGGCTATGACTATGAGACTATGGTAGAAGAACAGCGCTACAGCTCAGTTAAGTTCTGAGAGATAGATCTACGAGGAAAACAGTGATTTAAGTCGCCAAGCTTGGAAAACACTAAACTGCTATTGTATTTCGAGGCCCCGACTTCATATATTTTATGACGAATGCAGTAAGTGAGGCTGGAATACAAATTACAGTTACAAAAGCAAACCTCACATCCGATATCTATTTTATGGAATAAGAGATATCATTAAAACATTTAAAGCTGAACGGAGTAAAGAATAACGTCCAAGCCATCCGGAGATTCATGACTTGCACACTGACCACGTGCTGTGCCGTCCGCTACTAGGCTTAAGAGAACGGAATTTCCTAACGAAACTTATTGAATACACACACTTATACAATAAAAAAACATTCGTTATTGAAAAACATAAAAATAGATTTTGTTTTCATCAGAAAGACTTTAATCTAAACGTTTAGCTCGATGGTGAAATCATTTCATTCGTTTTTCCCATGGGATTGTGGGATGATCTGTGACGTACAGTGACACACTGACCGTCTCGTCAGCCACAGCCCGGTTTGTCATCTCCAGCCACCAGCAGTCTACATGGAACATCATCATGAGGCAACCCTCTAGAGGTGACACCGCGCTGCTGCCCAGTCACTGGGGTGGTGCCTGTTTTGATCCAACATACGCGGGACCTGACGACAACGATTGCTTAGTCGTGGAACCAGCGTGAGTAAGTGTCCTCCACGGCAAATGCCACCACGTACATCAGAAGACCATTCCATGAACGTGCCAATGCCGGCACCTCGACAGGAAGTCACGAAGGGTTTGGACGTGGAGTGAAATTCAAAACTGAGGTCACCACGTGAGCAAGATGTGAAAGGCCACTGAATCTGTGACTTTCCTACGCTGATCGATGATGATGATGATGATGATGATGATGATGATGATGATGATGATGATGACGACGATGAAAATGATGGTGTGGAGTTTAATTCTGACCCAAGACTGCGTGACAGAGATATACTCTACTCTATGCTGATCGATGAAGATTATGATGATGATGATGATGATGATGATGATGATGATGATAAAAGTGATGAGGCGGTGTTTAATTCTGGCCTAGAACTGCATGACAGAGAGATACTCTACGCTCGCGTAGTATATTGTGGTGTCAACCAGGCCTGAGAAATACAGATACCTTCTGAGTTGCTCAGAAAATAAGAGCAATACTCTCAGCGACGCATTTATTAATCGATGAAACTCGACTGTGTGCTTGCGGTCACCCAGCTGAGCCAAACTCAGTTCTGGGTATGAGCGGATTGGTGGGAAATAATCTCACACATTAATGGCTCTGACTGGAATCGAACCAACAACCTCCTGGCGTGGAATTCGTGACTCTAATCATTACACCACGGCCGCTGTAACATCTGCTACTGGAACTGGTTTATTTGTTCTGGCTTTTGTCCTTCCAATGTGATTTTGACGGCTGTCTTGTCCGGAATGACATCAAATGGCTTTTGCCAGTTTCTTACGGTTTAGACATGATTATGTTCGCGCTTTGTGTTGGGTGCTGAGCATTAGCTTGT
>CM031606.1:25729427-25741927 GCA_018398815.1 Conus ventricosus
TTTCTCTATGGGGTGGGTTGGCGTCTCTTTTGGTGGTTTCCGGACTCAGCCTTTTTGAAAGAATCCACGATGTTGCTCTGGGTGTGTTGCCTTTCAGTACTTTTGTGTTTGTTCTGATGACCAGTTTGGGGGTTGGATGCAGCTCGCCGTGGTCGTGGAGTACGAGCCAAGGCCGAGATTCTTGTTCTGTTCTCGATCCCTTAACTCTCCTGTCTTGTGTCCGTCCCCTGTCTTGTGTCCGTCCCCTGTCTTGTGTCCGTCCCCTGTCTTGTGTCCGTCCCCTGTCTTGCTTGTCATCTTTGTCTGTTGGTTTGTCATCTGTCCTATTTTGGCTGGGGCCATCTTCTGAGGATGACTTGTTTGTCTCGTTCTGTTTGTCCAGGATTGTATTTGTTTCAGTTTGTTCTGTATCTTGTGAAAGACAATAGGAATGGACATCTTCACTTGGATCAATGGATTTACTGTTCTGATCAGAAATGTTTAGTTCTGCTGAGTTGTTATGTTCTGGCGTAAAACTATGTTCTGTCATCAGAGAGAGAAGAGAGAGAGAGAGAGAGAGAGAGAGAGAGGAGAAAAGGAGAGAGAGAGAGAGAGAGAGAGAGAGGGGAATAATGGTGTGTGTATCTGTGTGTCTGTGTGTGTGTGTGTGTGTGTGTGTGTGTGTTGTGTGTGTGTGTGTGTGTGTGTGGGAGGGGGTGCGCGCGCGTGCGTACGTGTGTGAATCTTCTTAATGAGCTGTCTATCTATCTACCTATCTGTCTGTCTATCTATCTATCTTTCTATCTATCCACCTATCTATCTATCTGTGTATGTGTGCATTTGTGTGTACGTCTGTGTATGTGTGCATTTGTCTGTACGTGTGTTTATGTGTGTATGCATGTGTGTGTGTGTGTGTGTGTGTGTGTGTGTGTGTGTGTGCGTGTGCGTGCGTGTGCGTGCGTGCGTGCGTGCGTGCGTGCGCGCGCGCGCATGTGTGTGTGTGTGTGTGTTTTGTGTGTGTGTGTGTGTGTGTGTGCTTGCATCTGCGTGTATGTATGTATGTCCGTGCGTGCATGCAAGCCTGCGCGCAAGCATTGCGTACGTACGGTTGCTGGCGTGCTTTCGTGAGTGCATGCGTGCATTGTGTACTTACGTACACGCTCGTCTATCGCACGTGTCAGCCTGGTTTTTTTGTTTTTGTTTTTTTTTTCAAAGGGTGGGCGTGCGGGTCACGTGCGAAGAGTCGGTGGCGATTGGAGACATGACGTCATCAGGGGTCCGCCTCAACGTGTCGGTGCTGGTCAACGGAGCCCGGAAGGGCCGGCTGCTGTTCGCGCCCAGCCCGGAGGCTCACATGCTGCAGCTGGGTCTGGGAGCTCTCCAGGAACCTATCACCCCCATCAGTGCCAGGTGTGCGTGTGTGCGTACGTACGTGTGCGTGCGTGTGTGTGTGTGTGGTGTGTGTGTGTGGTGTGTGTGTGTGTGTGTGTGTGTGTGTGTGTGTGTTTTGTGTGTGTTTTGAGTGAGTGGGTATGTGTGAGTGTGTGTGTGTGTGTGTGTGTGTGTGTGTGTGTGTGTGTGTGTGTGTGTGTGTGTGTGTGCTTGCTTGCTTGCTTGCTTGCATGGGTTGGGACGGAGAAAATGGTGGTGGTGTGGTGGTTAAGGGTTGAAGGGATGGGATATCGTTTGGAAGGGTGGTCGTAGGAGTGCACGCGCGCGCACACACACACACACACACACACACACACACACACACACACACACACACACACACACACACACACATACCCACTCACTCAAAACACACACACACACACACACACACACACACACATACACGCGCGCGCGCACGCGCTCAACACACACATCATACTATACACACACACACACACACACACACACACACACACACACACACACACACACACACACACACACACTCACATTACGCGCACATACATTTTGTATGTTCGAACTCACATACAAGGAGATAGGGAGAGGGGGGTGATGATGGTAAAATTAATGCCCAGCTTACACATCCATCCATCCATCCATCCATCCAATCAGTCACCCACGGTCTGCCTGCCCTCTCCATTGTAATCGACCTTCAGTATGTAACCATGATCACCCTGACCACAGGATCACTGACCACCACCGCAAACAACGAACTGTCCAAAGATAATCAAGCCTTGATCTTCCTCATCGTCGTTCTCTCCCCTGTCTTTGTGTCTGTCTGTGGGTCCGTGGTCAAAAAGTGTACCACTCGCTCCAGACAAAATTCTGGGCCGATCTTTCAGTAAATTTGTAGGTATCTTCATTACGGGTCACGGATGATGCCCGATGTTTTATTTTACCAGAATAGCCGTTACTAATGGCTATAACGACCCTAAACGGGTTTTCTTCTTTACGGAATATCTGTTTATGACGCATGTTTGATTGTGACGTCAAATACATTATGACGCATGTTTTGATTGTGACGTCAAAGACATTATGACGCATTTTGATTGTGACGTTTTTCAAGAAGATAAACTGGGAGTACGTTTATATGCTTTGCATCTTGTTTTTTCTTGCAGAAGCGACATTTACCAGCTCCACAATGGCCAGGAGATGGAAATCGTCACTCCGCGCACTCAGACGCCGGTCAAGAAGTGCGTGCCGGAATTCTATCAGAGGTGGAGCGGACACAAAGTATGCCTGGAAGGATTCTACCAGGACGTGCCCGTCGTACCCAACAACCCCATGCCCTTCGTGTCCGGGCCCATGCATCTGGATGTCACCAGCAAGGGGTGGACAGGTCAGGGAAGACTTTTTTTTAACTTGCGATCAGAAGACTCAGTATTCTTTTCATCACGGATTGTTTTAGAGCTCCGTCAACCACAAGGGACTACATGCACACGCACACACAAACATATGAACACACACACACACACACACATACACACACACACACACACACACACACACACACACACACACACACACACACGCACGCACGCACGCACGCACGCACACACACACACACACACACACACACACACACCACATACACAAAGGCATACACGTACGCACCCCCCCCCCCCCCCCCCCCCGCCGCATCACACACACACACACCACACACACACACACACACACACACACACACACACACACACCACACACACACACACACAAGCGCAAGCGAACGTGGGCAAGAGAAAAGGGGTTAATTGCTCTCCAGACGAGAGAAATAAATAATAGAACAGACGCGATGTAGAAGACCTCGTTGACGAAGCGACTTAAGTCTGCCTTGGCGTGGGTTCGTTTCCTTTGTCTTGTGAACTTCTAAGCTTCCTTTATTCTCCTGTTTACTCTGAACTTGTAGCTGCTCGATTTTCCACTTTGTGCAGTTAAAAACAACATGAACACACACACACACACACACACACACACACACACACACCACACACGCGCGCGCGCGCAACTTAGAAAGAAAAAGCAACAACAACAACAAAGTAAAAAAAAAGTTCATCTAAGCAAACAACACGAATCTGTAACACACCCCTAACGCTTGGTAACTGAACAGAATTGGACAGCTAAGACTTACATTGTATAACTTTCAGTATAAAACAATTTACAGCACAGTGGGAACAGAATTGGACAGCTAAGACTTACATTGTATAACTTTCAGTATAAAACAATTTACAGCACAGTGGGAACAGAATTGGACAGCTAAGACTTACATTGTATAACTTTCAGTATAAAACAATTTACAAGCACAGTGGGAACAGAATTGGACAGCTAAGACTTACATTGTATAACTTTCAGTATAAAACAATTTACAGCACAGTGGGAACAGAATTGGACAGCTAAGACTTACATTGTTTTTTTTTTTTTTTTTTTTTTTTCTTCTTTTTTTTTTTTTTTTTTTTGTGGCATCAGTTGTCGGATCAATGGAGCACCTAAGGCGGTAATTTTCTTTCTTTTTTTCTTTTTTTTTTCCTTCTTTTTTTTTTCCTAAGGCCAAAATCCCCCTCTTCATTTTTTGGTGCTTCACACTGTCCTCTTCATTTGCCAAAAAAAAACAAAAAACGAAAAAAACAAAAACAATTTCCACTACTAGGTGTGTTTTTTTTTTTTTTTTTTTCCTTCAACCAGTCCCTTACACACCATGCATTGTCTGTTTGTTCATTTACAAATGGACACGATTTTGCAGATTTTAATGTTTTGGCGTTTGATACAAAGTGTCTGGGTTTGTTAGTGTTCTAATGTGGGTGAACTGGCACACTCACTCTGACAATGTGTTGCTAGTACAAAGAAAACAACATAGATTAAACAAAAGACTTAATTATTTTCTTTCATTTCAGTTTTTCCCACGTTACGAGAGAGAAGGAGAATCTGTTATCTACGAGCTTCATTTTGTGTTACACACACACACACACACACACACACTCTCTCTCTCTCTCTCTCTCTCTCTCTCTCTCGTTGCATGTTAAAGGCACGGTATCAAAGCAAAATAATAATTTCTATACATAAGCGACCAAATTTTCCGTATGAACACACTCCTGAAAGGATATCGTAGGTCCCAGTTGCCGAGACGGGAACAGACCTCCCCATGTTTACCACCCAAGCGCGTGAGCGCTCCTCACGTCACGCCACCACCACCATCACGACCACCACCACCCACCACAAAAAAAAGAGATAGAGAGACAGACAGACTGACCCGACAGGCAGCAGAGGACAGACAGTGGACAGTGACGGCGTCAAAGAGAGAGAGAGGGATAGAGTGGGATGTTGGCGGCGGGGGGGGGGGGGGGGGGGGGGGGGGGGGGGAAGAGACACACAGAGAGAAAACGACAGGAAGAGAGATACTGAGTCAGACTGGCAGACAGGCAAACAAGCGTACACACTCACTTACAAAGATAGAAAGAGAGAGAGTGCGCGCGCGAGAAAGAGAGAGAGAGAGAGAGAGAGAGAGGAGAGAGAGAGAGAGAGAGAGAGAGAGAGAGAGAGAGAGAGACAGACAGACAGACATACAAAGAGAGAGAGAGAGAGAGAGAGTGAGAGAGAGGACAGGCAGACAGACAGACAGATAGAAAGACAGACTAGCGAACATGTAGAAAACATAAAAGAAGAGTCACTCCCATACTATAACAGAGAGAGAGAGAAAGTGAGATGGAGCAAAGGACGGGCGGGCAGACAAATTGACAAGCAAGCAAACAGACGGGCCGACAGACAGGCAGACAAACTGAGAGGAACAAAGAGATGGAGGGAAGAAATGAGGGAGAGAGAGACAGAGAAAGAAAACTCGCAGGCTTCTAACATACTTTTCCCAACGGTAGCGGAAAACTGTTCCTGTAGAAATATGCAAAGGAGTTCTGCATCAGATAGTGTGTTTCTAGTCTACTTAAAGAGGAGGTGATGCTTTCTAATGTTTAACTCTTTTTCAAAAATATGTTGTAGAGAGAAGACAGAATTGGTCTTTTTGAAAATACTAATACACACCTTAGCTAAAAGAATCATGTAATTAATGAATTTGTAATTCGAAAGATTGAGATCAAATTTGTTTATACCAAAAAGTATGTCCAAAACTGATAGCTTCAGTCTTACATCTTTTTTTTACGTATATAAAATCCTCGATTGACAACCAAAACATTTGCACAGGTGGACAATCATAGAAAAAATGCTCAATATAATCAATTGTGTCAGGACAATACGAACACTTATTACTTTCTTTTACTTGCATTTTACTTAAAAGAATATTTGTGGGGTAAATATTATGCAGTATTTTCCAATGCAGGACTCTTAATCTTGTTTCTGTTGTAACGTCTTTCGCTCTTGACCATATAGATGTATCTAGCCTGACACCAAATTTTCTGAACCAAAATGAGACGCACATGGAATCACTGTTTTTTGTCGTTACAGACTAATTTCCTAATATCCTTTACTTTCCTATTGAACTGACTCGCCTCGCATTTTTGACTTCCATCTTCTTTTTCGCCGCTCTGTATCCACTGAACCCATGTTTTTGGGAATAGTGTTAATTAAAATGTTATAATCTAGTACGATATTTGCTCTGTTTTGTCCTATCATGTCCTGTAATTCCTCCAGAGTGAGTAAACGGTTTTTCTCGAAAATGAATAATCTGTTTAATAGTTTCGATTCCTTTCTTTTGCCAAGCTGGAAAGAACAACGTTTTATGCTTGTAGGTGAGTAGTAAATTATTGAAGATCATTTGACTTTGAAAATTGTTGCAATTAATATCTTCCATCTTAATAACAGATTTGTTCTCTAAATAAGTCGTTAGGACCTCTTTCCAAATTCATTGTCTATTCTTTCAAGTCCTTTAATATCTTTTCTTTTACAGTTGATATGGAAGATTCTGTCACCTTTTGCCAGCTTTTCCAAATGCCATTTTGGAATAAAACTCCACTTCTGTTTTTCAGTCGCGTCAAACAGTTTCCTGCCATTGTAAATAAAGTATTTTTTGTAGCTCGAGCATGTTTAACATTTTAAGACCCCCCCTCTCCATACTCACTTCCATCACTTTTCGTTTTACTTTTTAAAAATGCCCCCTATTACTTTGTTTTTTCTGCCAGAGGAATTTATACAGTATTGTATTTATTTTATTTAGTACACTATGGGGAAGACCTATAGATTGTATTACGTATATAAATTGGCTGATCAAAAAGGTCTTTATAACCACAACTTTACCTTGAATACTCAGGTCCCGTTTACTCCATATCCTTAATGATGGAATTCATTACATCTAATCTATGAGACCAGTTGTCTTCAATGTCTCGTGCCATTTTGTTTGTTTCAAAATTAATGCCCAATATTTTTATTTTATTGACCAAAGTAAATGGAATATTTTCATCTTCATTCTTATTACCCATTCTTAAAACCTTAGTTTTTTTGGTATTTAATCTAAGGCCAGAAATTCTTTCGAACTCAGTTAATTTTTTCTAAAGCGTAAGCATGTCTGTTCTGTTTTCAGAAAAAGTGTTGTGTCGTCGGCCATTTGTTTTACTGTTTTTCAGAAAAAGTGTTGTGTCGTCGGCCCCTTTGTTTTATTTTAATATGAACTGGGCTTGTGCAATGGGCAATTGGAACTTTAATGCCCTCTATGGAACTGTTTCTAATTTTGATCGCAAGCAGCTCTACAGACAGTACAAACGCGAGAGGTGAAAAGGGGCAACCCTGTCTGATACCACAGGAAATATCAAAAGGTTCGAAATCCCAAACCCCCATGATTAATACTACTAGAACTACCGTTGTTAAGAACATATACCCACCTTTTAAAATCCACACCAAAACCAAAAACATCAAATGCATGTAACAAAAATTTTTGGATATTGAATCGAAGGCTTTACAGTAGTCTATTGCTAGTAGATGTCCACCCTCATTACGTGTTTTTAAGTAGTTTATTACATCATCAATGGACCTTATATTGTTGCAATATTTCTACCTTTCAGATAGCCAACCTGATCGTTGTTAATTAATTTATGAATAACGTTACCAGTCTTTCCGCTAGTACTTTTGCAAGGATTTTATAGTCTGTATTAGTCAAGGTAATCGGTCTCCAGTTTGTTAACTGATCTCTTTCTAAGTCTTTTCCTTTGTGTAATAAAGTAATGATTCCTTGTCTTTCAGTGTACGATAATTCACCTTCATGAAAAGATTCAATAAAAGAGCTTGTTACCAATTTACCTAATTTACTCCAAAGAATTTTAAGAATTCTACTGTAATTCCGTCACAACCAGGCGCCGACCCATTACGTAGTTTACTTAGGGCATTTGTTGTTTCCTCTAAGGTAACCAGTCCCTTTACATAAAGCAGCATCATCATCATCTAAACATGGAAAACTTCTGCCTCTATGAATTTGTTAGTCTCCTCTATAACATTTTCTGCGATCGTTGTTTGGTTGTACAGAGTTTTATAAAACGAGACTTGCTCTTGTAAAATATCACTTTGTTTAGATAATACTTCTCCTGTTTCTCTACGCAACCTTGTTATGACTTTTCGTTTACCCCCAGCTTTTTCTAAATTGCAGAAATACCTAGTGTTTCGTTCCCCCTCTTCGACCATCTAACTCTCGATCTTATCTGTGCCCCCTTTGCGTCATGCAGTTGTTTTAATTCTAATTTATGCTTTAAATGCATATATGTGGCTTGTGACTCTTCATTTGAAGGGTCTTTAATGAGCTTTTTTTCAATTTCTGAAATCTGTAGGTTTAACTTTAGCGAATCGTTTTTCTTTTGGCATGACAATTCTTTTCCAAATTCGCTACAAAAATTTCTTATTTCAAGTTTCAACATTTCCCATTTATCAATATTGGACAAATTGTCATTAATATTGTCGTTAAGCTCTTTATTAATAGACTATTCAATTGCTGTACAAAATCATGGTTTTTTTAAATAACTATTGTTGAATTTCCAATAACTTGGACCACGAAATAAAATCACGCTGATTCAGCTCGACTGTCACAGCCTTATGGTCTGAGTTTGGAATGGTCAGATGTTCACATGATACACAATCACTTAATACATCATCTGTTGTAAAGCAATAGTCAAGCCTACGAGCTATAAATGGACTGCACCTGTGCCATGTATAATCATGTTCATTAGCATGAAATAATCTCCAAAGGTCATTCAGTTCTAGGTCTTTTGTTAACTTATTAAGACCTCGAACTTCATTTTCACGGTGGGGCTTGCCCGATTTTTATATCAAGAGCATTGCTATGAACACAGTTAAAGTCTCCAAACAACATAATTTTTTTGTCACTGTACTTTTTACATTTTTCTTTCAATAGTTTGAAAAAATCCACCTTTTCAGTACTATTATTTGGAGCATATATGTTTGCTAAGTAGAAGTCATATTTATCACATGTGACTGAAATAATCAAGATTCTATTTTGTTCCATTGCTAACGTGACTTTTCCCGGGAATGTTTCGCAAAACCAAAATGACTTTCTCCCTTGCTCCTGTTGGTACCTCCGTTATAAAAAATTTTACCTCCCCATTCTTTTTCCCATAAGATACATCACTGTCAGTTATATGAGCTTCTTGGAGACAGATCAAATCAAACTTTCCGTTTTTAAAGAAATGAAAAATTGACGTTCTTTTATATTTGTTTTTTAGTACTCTACAATTCAGTGACGTTATCCGGAATTTATCCATTAAATGAAAAATGTATATGTCCTTTGCCTACGAATTTTACTAAATTCGTAGCGGAAATCGTCATATTTTGACATAAATGGGGCTTTTCAATCTCACAATCCATTTTCAGGCGGTACGTCATCGTAATGTAACATTCTAATCAATACAGACATTAGCGCCACTCGTCTACACCGGAACGAAGGTCCTGTGACGTTTCATGGCGGCGGGAACGCCCTCCCCCTTGTTTCTGTTGCTTGCTTTTTCCTCTTTATCAGGAGGATGGCGCCCTCTCGAGACCGACGTCGCTTTGGGGTTTCCGAGCGGTGGCGAGGCGGACTGTGGGAGCTCCAGGGAGGATCCCAGAGTGGCCTGACGTGTGCCGGATCGTCCCCTGTTCTGGCGGATGTTTTTCCTTCCTCCACTTTTCTCCTCTCTCTGCACACTACACTCTCGCTCTCTCTCTCATCCTCGCTCTCCTCCCCTCACTCTTATCTCCATTCTTTTCATCACTCGCACACAACACTTTCTCTGCTACGCTGATCAGACACAGTGAGATCACAAGCAGGGTCTCCTCGTTTGTGTCCCGCCTTTTTACAAGCCCTGCACACCACATCATTCACGCATACCGATGCATGGTGATTGTCTTCCCGACAGTTAGAACATACCACTGGCCTTTTCACGAGTTTCTGCTCTTTGTGGTAGATCCTGGCTGTGAAAAAGCTGACTTTAAGTGTTTTCTCTAGGGGGACAGACGGGACTGTTATAAAAACAAATCGTCGTCCTGTGAGAAATCTTGTCAGTTTATTATCGTTGTCCCGCGCTCTTTCGCATTCAAAGTGGAACGAAGTTCGCACCCTGCTTTGAGAAGGGAGTGCTCGATTTCACTGTCAGCCACAGAAATGGGAATATTGTCAATAAAGACTTTAGTAGCAGGTTTCTCTTCTCCTGTCTGGTCTCTCAAGACATAAGGGTTAGTGTTTACTACCTGTAGCACAATACCTCTGAGGCGAATACCTTGCACAAGTAGTAGGGACCTCGCCTCTTCAGTAGCTGGTAGACTCTCCACAACCCCCCAATCTGCTGCGCCCCAACAACTGACCCCTTTTCGGCGGTGCGTTCTGCAGCCAAGCAGATCTCCAGAACAGTGGCTGGGCGGTTACTCGCAGTGTCCGGAATGTCTCTTGATTTTATGAAGACAGGTCGAACGCTCGCGGCCATATCCACAAGTCGAAAACGAAAAACGAAAAAGAAACAAAAACAAAAAGGTAAAACGGAAGACGTATACTATACTGTTTGAAAAAGATTTCGAGACGGCTACTGTCGGAATACAAGAGATCTGAACGGCAGGGAAAAAGCTGTAGTAGAACACAGCTCACATTCGGTTTGGTCGGAGCGCAAGTAGCACACGTCCGCTCGGCGCGGCTGTCACTCACCGAATCCCTACTTACATTGTATAACTTTCAGTATAAAACAATTTACAGCACAGTGGGAACAGAATTGGACAGCTAAGACTTACATTGTATAACTTTCAGTATAAAAACAATTTACAGCACAGTGGGAACAGAATTGGACAGCTAAGACTTACATTGTATAACTTTCAGTATAAAACAATTTACAGCACAGTGGGAACAGAATTGGACAGCTAAGACTTACATTGTATAACTTTCAGTATAAAACAATTTACAGCACAGTGGGAACAGAACTGACAGCTAAGACTTACATTGTATAACTTTCAGTATAAAACAATTTACAGCACAGTGGAAATAAGACACCACAGAACAGAATTGGACAGCTAAGACTTACATTGTATAACTTTCAGTATAAAACAATTTACAGCACAGTGGAAATAAGACACCACAGAACAGAAATGGACAGCTAAGACTTACATTGTATAACTTTCAGTATAAAACAATTTACAGCACAGTGGGAACAGAATTGGACAGCTAATACTTACATTGTATAACTTTCAGTATAAAACAATTTACAGCACAGTGGGAACAGAACTGACAGCTAAGACTTACATTGTATAACTTTCAGTATAAAACAATTTACAGCACAGTGGAAATAAGACACCACAGAACAGAATTGGACAGCTAAGACTTACATTGTATAACTTTTAGTATAAAACAATTTACAGCACAGTGGAAATAAGACACCACAGAACAGAAATGGACAGCTAAGACTTACATTGTATAACTTTCAGTATAAAACAATTTACAGCACAGTGGAAATAAGACACCACAGAACAGAATTGGACAGCTAAGACTTACGTTGTATAACTTTCAGTATAAAACAATTTACAGCACAGTGGGAACAGAATTGGACAGCTAAGACTTACATTGTATAACTTTCAGTATAAAACAATTTACAGCACAGTGGGAACAGAATTGGACAGCTAAGACTTACATTGTATAACTTTCAGTATAAAACAATTTACAGCACAGTGGGAACAGAATTGGACAGCTAAGACTTACATTGTATAACTTTCAGTATAAAACAATTTACAGCACAGTGGAACAGAATTGGACAGCTAAGACTTACATTGTATAACTTTCAGTATAAAACAATTTACAGCACAGTGGAAACAGAATTGGACAGCTAAGACTTACATTGTATAACTTTCAGTATAAAACAATTTACAGCACAGTGGGAACAGAATTGGACAGCTAAGACTTACATTGTATAACTTTCAGTATAAAACAATTTACAGCACAGTGGGAACAGAATTGGACAGCTAAGACTTACATTGTATAACTTTCAGTATAAAACAATTTACAGCACAGTGGGAACAGAATTGGACAACTAAGACTTACATTGTATAACTTTCAGTATAAAACAATTTACAGCACAGTGGAAATAAGACACCACAGAACAGAATTGGACAGCTAAGACTTACATTGTATAACTTTCAGTATAAAACAATTTACAGCACAGTGGAAATAAGACACCACAGAACAGAAATGGACAGCTAAGACTTACATTGTATAACTTTCAGTATAAAACAATTTACAGCACAGTGGGAACAGAATTGGACAGCTAAGACTTACATTGTATAACTTTCAGTATAAAACAATTTACAGCACAGTGGGAACAGAATTGGACAGCTAAGACTTACATTGTATAACTTTCAGTATAAAACAATTTACAGCACAGTGGGAACAGAATTGGACAGCTAAGACTTACATTGTATAACTTTCAGTATAAAACAATTTACAGCACAGTGGAACAGAATTGGACAGCTAAGACTTACATTGTATAACTTTCAGTATAAAACAATTTACAGCACAGTGGGAACAGAATTGGACAGCTAAGACTTACATTGTATAACTTTCAGTATAAAACAATTTACAGCACAGTGGGAACAGAATTGGACAGCTAAGACTTACA
>CM031606.1:25746927-25749427 GCA_018398815.1 Conus ventricosus
TAGTAAAAAGCTATTAAAAAAAAAATCAGCAGAATCTCAGTCTTAAGTAGAAGGGATCTTTGTCTTTGTTTTGAGGAAAATCAAGTAAAGACAAAGGCAAGAATGTTACTGGACAACTGTAGGGGAGGAAAGTTTAGTTGGGAGTTGAAATTCAGCATACAAAAACATAAAAATGTTCCAGACAAAAAGTCTTCAAGTGGAGGGAATTTTCGAGGTAAGGTAAATGTGGCGAGGACAAAAACAAACAAAAAAAAAACACACAAAAAATGTGCCAGGAAAAAAGCCCTTAAGGGGAGGGAAGTTTTTGTTGGAAGGTAATCTTATATGGACAAAAAAGAAAACAGTTCCGGAAAAAAACGTTTTAAAGGGAGAGTATTTTTATTGGCAGTTACAGCTGGTATGGAAAACAAAGAAAAGTGTAATCACCAAAAAACTCCAGGAACGCAGGGAATCTTTATTGGGAGGTTCATCTGTTAAGGCTACAGAAATAAGAATTTAAAGTCTTTCAAAAGAGAGGGATTCTTTGGGGGGTAGGGGTAATATGGATTAAGACAAAGGCTAGGATTTTTCTAAATAAAATTAAGTCTTTAGAGGAAAGGGTTGGGAAGTCTTTCTTACAAGGTAAATCTGGCACAGACAGAGACAAGAATTTCTTTCAGGGAAAGAATATATGTCAGTACATGAGGAAATCTTCGTTTGGAGGTAAATGCAGTATAAAGACAGACAAGAATTTCGCTGGGAAAATAATCTTAATAGATAGGGATCCATGTGTGGTTGAAAATACAGCATAAAATAGACAAGAATTTCCCAGGGAAACTGTCTCTACAGACAGAGAATCCTTGTTGTGAGGTAAATGTGGTACAGACACAGACAAGAATTTCCCAGGGGAAAAAGTCCTCACAGACAAAGAATCTTTGTTGTGAGGAAAATGTGATATACACACAGGCAAGAATTTCCCACGGAAAAAAAAAACTCTGTACAGAGAGGAACCGTTTGTTGGAATGTTAATGTAAGTAGAGAAAGAAGAAAACTTCCCAGGATCAGAGAGAGGGATTCCTTCTTTGGAGATAAATGTCGTACAGACACAGACAAGAATTTCACAGGAAAATGATATGACAGAGAGCAAATTTAAATTGGGCACATAGATATAGCATAGATACGCACAAGAATGTCAAGTAAAAGTCAGGAGGTAAATGTAGTATAGAAACAGACAAGAATTTTCCTGAGGAAAGCAATTTCAGAAAGGAATTCTTTGCTGCAACGATAGACCGACTTTTCTCACGGGAAAAAGCCACAACTAAAAGAAATTCGTCACTGTAAGGCAACTATGATATAGAAATAAACAAGAACTCCCCAGGAGAAAGTCTTTACCGAAAGGTAATCTTTACTGGGAAGTGTATGACCAGACAAAAGTTTCCCAGAAAAAAAATCTTCACAGAGGAGCAAATCATTGTTGGGGGGGGGGGGGGGGGGGGGGGGGGAGGGGGGAGGGGTGTGCCCCAGATGATGATTTAGGACAAGGAATCATAGCGCGAGGCATGTCCATACTGGACACGTTTCCGACATTTGATTGTTGCAAAAATTGATATTTGCCTCCTGTGTACATATTGTGTTTTGCTGCCTGACGTATTCGTTGGAAAGTTTTAGTGTATCGTACAAAGGTTAAAAAAAAACCCGTCAAAATCGTTTACGATGTGTTCAACGGTCACACAATTTTGTTCCTTTCTAGCCTGTCACAACTGTTTTCAGATGCACAACGAGAAAACGACGGCTTTGGCACCAGCAGCAGGAGCAGCAGGTGCAGATCACCCCGGACCTGATGGAAAGCCTTCATCTCGAGAGGTGTCCGGCATGCTGCTGAAAGTAAACATGTCTTTGCCGGGTCTGTCCCTGGAGGTTGTCAGCAATTCGTCCTCCGGCAAACAGCCAGGGATCTTCACACAGGCGATGCATATTCGTTACTACTGGTGAGTCCATGGCTTTTTTAAATATTCATATTTCAGTGCCTAACATACTGAAGTAGAAGGACCCATAGTCAATTGGCAGGAGGGCCAGCTGACAGTAAACAAGCACCTCATTCAGGTCAGGCGAGGTTGAGGCGGTAGAGGGCGGAGGGTCAGCTGACAGTAAACAAGCACCTCATTCAGGTCAGGCGAGCGAGGTTGAGGCGGTAGAGGGCGGAAGGTCAGCTGACAGTAAACAAGCACCTCATTCAGGTCAGGCGAGGTTGAGGCGGTAGAGGGCGAAGGATGGGGTGCACAGTTCATAATGTTGTGATCCGGACACGGTGAACTTCCAACAGTTCACTCTCTTACGGCCATTAGACGATGGGATTTTGACCTTTAAAAGTACAGTATGACCACTCATTTACGATGTCCAGAACACACACACACACACACACACTTACACACACACACACAACACACACACACACACACACACACACACACACACACACACACACACACACACAAGTTCCAGAAAGAAAAGCTGTGAGGGG
>CM031606.1:25754427-25781927 GCA_018398815.1 Conus ventricosus
AAAGGATTTCTTGACCGTATATGAAAGCAATCCTGACGAGTGCAGCTGCAACGTTTATCGGAGTTTCGGGATCTTGACCCCCACGGGTATTAACTGACAGTATTCAAAAAGTACAGGCTTTTCATAGCTTTTGACAGGATTGTGTCATTTTGTTTCCACTTAAGTTTTGGAATCAAGTAAACTTCCAAGATTTGACCTGTGTCTAATATTCAGTTTCTTTTCCATTGATCTGAAAAGTTGCCAGCCTTTGTAGACATCGTTGCTAAAAAGAATCTATTGGGTCTTTACGAAAAATTATAAGCCAATTTTCTGTTGCCTGTCTCTCGTGTTTTCAAAGTGTTGTGAAAATATTAGATACTGTTCACAGTAGCCTACATACCCACTAACTAGGGACATTTATGACCTAAAATGAATAATTTGCCCGTATTCCTTTCCATGTACCCTCTCTCTCTCTGTCTCTCTCTCTCTCTCTCTCTCTCTCTCTCTCTCTCTCTCTCTCTCTCTGTCTCTCTCTCTCTCTCTCTTCTCAATCCTTGATCGAATAAAAGTTTTCTGAGTTCTGAGTTCCCTCGCTCCCTCTCTTCCTCTCATTCCTTCTCTCTCTTTTTCTTACTTCCGCTCGTCCAAATTCTTACATATACATAATCCCGTGACGCTAAAATCAGATGTGATTTCATACGTTCTTTACCAAAAAAAAATAGCATCATCATAATTTCGATGACGATGATGACTATGATAATTATGATGACGACGACCATGATGACAATGATGGTGATGATGATGTCATACAGGATATCATCACCATGGACGCGGAAGTGCGCAATAACTCGGTGGGACGTCATCAGGACGTGTACTACGCTATGAAGCTGGACCACCAGAACCAATACAGCATCGAAGTGAACGGCAGCCTCAAGGGTCCCATGTCGAACATGAAGTTCAAGACCGACATTGGCTACAAGGCGAAGGGCAAGAGGGTAAATCACCAGTTGTGGCAATAGCGGCAGAGGAAGAAGAGGAGAAGGAGGAGAGGCAGTTGTAGCATCAGGAGGAGGAGGAGGAGGTGGACGAGAAGGAGGAGGAGGACCAATAGTAATAGGAGCAGTAGCAGCAGCAGTAACACGAACAGCCTTAGCAGTAGTGGTAGTTGAAGGAGGAGGAGGAGGAGGAGGAGGAGGAAGGGTAGCAGGAGTGGTAGCACTAGCAGTAGGAGAAAAAGGAGGAGAGGAGGAGTAGATGGAAGAACAATGGGAGAAGGAATAATTTGTAGAAGCAGCAGCAGAAGCAGCAGTATTAGTAGTAATAATGGTAGTGTTAGGAAAAGGAGGAGCAGAAAGAGGAGGAGGAGTAATAGAAATAGAGATGGCAGCAGCAACAGCAACAGTGGTAGCTGCAGCAGCAGCTGGTAGTAGTAGTAGTAGTAGTAGTAGTAGTAGTAGTAGTAGTAGTAGTAGTAGCCGTCGTAATTGTAGCGGGAGGAGAGGCAGAAGATTGCTGGAATAGGAGTATCGGTAACAGCAGCAGCAATAGACGGGAGGACGAGGGGAAGGAGGGGGGGGGGGAGGAGGCGAAGGAAGGGAGGGGGGGGGGGGAGGAGGAGGGGAAGGAAGAAGAGGAGAGGGAGTCATAGGAAGAGCAGCAAAAGCAATGGCAGCAATGAAAGTGGGATGAAAAGGAGGAGGAGCAGTTCAAGAGCGAGCAGCAATAGTAGCAGCAACAGTATCAGCATTAGCAGAAGGAACAAGAGGAGGACTTGGGGAGGGGCAGGGAGAGGAAGAAGAGAAGCAGGAGCAATGATGGCAATAACACCACCGCCACTGCCATCACTGTCATCATTAACAGTAGGAGTAATAACGGTAGCAGCAGCAGCAGTACCAGTAGCAGCAGCAGGGGCAGCAGCAGCAATATTGATACAAGTAGCTACAGCAGAAGCATCATCTTCACCACTATGACCATTTGCAGAAGTAGTCATGATAGCTGCATCACCATCATCATCATCATCATCGGCAGCTGCACAAGCTGATATTGTGGTGGTATCATCACAATCATCACCAGCAACAGCAGCAGCACCAGTAGCGGCAGCAGCAGCAGCAGCAGCAACAGAAGTAGCAATAGTAGTAGCAGTAGTAAGCATCATATCAGCGGCAACGAATGAGTTAATGATGGTGATAATGATGAAGTGAAGTGAAGTGAAGTACAGCAATCGTAGTAATAGTGGGGCAGGGGAAGCATAAGCAGCATTAGAAGTAGTAGTTATAGTAAGTGTGATATCAGTGGTAGCAAAGGAGTTGATGAAGGTGGTAATGATGAAGAGAAGAGAAGGATAGCGGTCTTAATAATAGTGCGGCAGAAGCAACTGGATAGCTGTAAAACATCAGCAACGGCAGAAACGGCTGTCGCAGCAGCGGAGCTAGTCCGGCAGCAGCAGCAATCACCAGAGCAAAAGCAGCAGGAGCAGCAGCAGTAGTGGTTGTAGCAGCAGCAGTAGAAGCAGCACTGGCAGCAACAAGTGTAACTGGTAATCGAGGTGGAGTAACAATAGTACTAGCTGTAGTAATGAGATGGTGGTATGGTGGGTGGTGGTGGTGTGGATGATGATGATGATAATGATGATGATGATGATGACGGTGTTGGTGGTGGTGGTGCTGCTGCTGCTGTTGGTGGTGGTCAAGGGGAAGTGACTTTCCATCTGCAAAGCTCCGTCATTACGTCAACAGCTTCGTTAGTAGCTTCGTAAATATCTTCTCGCGTAATAAGAATCAGGACAGGCACTGCTGAACCGCATCCAAGAGACGCGGTGTCAGGTCAGGGTGTCCTCCGGTGGGTGCCCTGTGATGATCCAACATTGACCATGAGCGCCCCGCACACATCTGGCAGAGGGGTCTAAGCACGTCGACTCTGGGTGTGGGACGTGAATGGGAAAGCTGAAATGAGCGAAGAGAATGGAAGATATGTTGGGGAGGAAGGAAAATGGATGGCATCAGTCTCTATGACCCCCCCCCCCCCCCCCCCCCCCCCCCCCCCCCCCCCCCTCTCCACACACACACTCTCTCTTCCCCCTTGTCCCACCATCACCCTCTCACCTCTTTCCCGCCGTTTCTGTCTCGCACAGTAGCAGCGGCGGCAGCAGCAGTAGCAGCAGCAACAACAACATCAGTAACAACAACAACATCACCACCACTAACAACACACCAGTAAACGAAAAGGTTGCTGTCATTGAGATGTTTGATTTGATTCCTTCCCGTCGTTTTCTTGTTTCTGTCATTCAAACGATAAATCTGGGCCGCGACGATGACGTAGGGGATGACGACGTGATGATGTCACGTTTTCAGAGGGAACGGCGGTCGTTACGCAGCATCACCAAGCGGCTGAGGCGGATGGAGGAGAAGGTGGAGAAGGCGGTGGAATCGATAGAGGCGATGGTGATCAGACGGGGGGCAGAACTCACGGTCAGCCTGTCTGTGTTGGTCTGTCTGTTCTTGCCTGTCTGTCTGTCTGTCTGTTTGTCTGTCTGTCTGTCTGTCTGTCTGTCTGTCTGTCTCTCTCTCTCTCTCTCTCTCTCTCTCTCTCTCTCTCCTCTCTCTCTCTCTCTCTCTCTTTCTCCCTCCCTCCCGTCCTCCTTCCCTCCAAGAATCTTTCCCTGACATGTTTTCTTGGAGTGTTATCATCATCTCATCTCGCTTCAAAGTGGTCTGCGTGTGCATGCATTCAATCACGGGAAAACCAAAAGGAGATTGCAATACTGGTTTCCTCAAGCATTCAATGAACGGAAAAACCAAAAGGAGATTGCAATACTGGTTTCCTCAAGCATTCAATCACGGGGAAAACCAAAAGGAGATTGCAGTACTGGTTTCCTCGAGCATTCAATCACGGGAAAACCAAAAGGAGATTGCAATACTGGTTTCCTCAAGCATTCAATCACGGGAAAACCAAAAGGAAATTGCAATAATGGTTTCCTTGAGCATTCAATCACGGGAAGACCAAAAGGAGATTGCAATACTGGTTTCCTCGAGCATTCAATCACGGGAAAACCAAAAGGAGATTGCAATACTGGTTTCCTCAAGCATTCAATCACGGGAAAACCAAAAGGAGATTGCAATACTGGTTTCCTCGAGTATTCACTCACGGGAAATCCAAAAGGAGATTGCAATACTGGTTTCCTCGAGCATTCAATCACGGGAAAGCCAAAGGAGATTGCAATACTAGTTTCCTCAAGCATTCAATCACGGGAAAACCAAAAGGAGATTGCAGTACTGGTTTCCTCCAGCATTCAATCACGGGAAATCCAAGAGGAGATGACAGTGCTGGTTTCCTCAAGCATTCAATCACGGGAAAACTAAAAGGAGATTGCAATACTGGTTTCTTCAAGCATTCAATCTCGGGAAAACCAAAAGGAGATTGCAATACTGGTTTCCTCCAGCATTCAATCACGGGAAAACCAAAAGGAAATTGCAATACTGGTTTCCTCAAGCATTCAATCACGGGAAAACCAAAAGGAGATTACAATACTGGTTTCCTCAAGCATTCAATCACGGGAAAACCAAAAGGAGATTGCAGTACTGGTTACCTCAAGCATTCAATCACGGGAAAACCAAAAGGAGATTGCAATACTGGTTTCCTCAAGCATTCAATCACGGGAAAACCAAAAGGAGATTACAATACTGGTTTCCTCAAGCATTCAATCACGGGAAAACCAAAAGGAGATTGCAGTACTGGTTACCTCAAGCATTCAATCACGGGAAAACCAAAAGGAGATTACAATACTGGTTTCTTCAAGCATTCAATCACGTGAAAACCAAAAGGAGATTGCAATACTGGTTTCCTCCAGCATTCAATCACGGGAAAACCAAAAGGAGATTGCAATACTGGTTTCCTCGAGCATTCAATCACGGAAAAGCCAAAAGGAGATTGCAATACTGGTTTCCTCGAGCATTCAATCACGGAAAAGCCAAAAGAAGATTGCAATACTGGTTTCCTCGAGCATTCAATCACGGGAAAACCAAAAGGAGATTGCAGTACTGGTTTCCACGAGCATTCAATCACGGGAAATCCAAAAGGAGATTGCAGTACTGGTTTCCTCAAGCATTCAATCACGGGAAAACGAAACGGAGATTGCAGTGCTGGTTTCCTCAAGCATTCATTCACGGGAAAACCAAAAGGAGATTGCAATACTGGTTTCCTCCAGCATTCAATCACGGGAAAACCAAGAGGAGATTGCAATACTGGTTTCTTCAAGCATTCAATCACGGGAAAACCAAAAGGAGATTGCCTTACTGGTTTCCTCCAGCATTCAATCACGGGAAAACCAACAAGAGATTGCAATACTGGTTTCCTCAAGCATTCAATCACGGGAAAACCAAAAGGAGATTGCAATACTAGTTTCCTCAAGCATTCAATCACGGGAAAACCAAAAGGAGATTGCAATACTGGTTTCCTCCAGCATTCAATCACGGGAAATCCAAGAGGAGATGACAGTGCTGGTTTCCTCAAGCATTCAATCACGGGAAAACTAAAAGGAGATTGCAATACTGGTTTCTTCAAGCATTCAATCTCGGGAAAACCAAAAGGAGATTGCAATACTGGTTTCCTCCAGCATTCAATCACGGGAAAACCAAAAGGAAATTGCAATACTGGTTTCCTCAAGCATTCAATCACGGGAAAACCAAAAGGAGATTACAATACTGGTTTCCTCAAGCATTCAATCACGGGAAAACCAAAAGGAGATTGCAGTACTGGTTACCTCAAGCATTCAATCACGGGAAAACCAAAAGGAGATTGCAATACTGGTTTCCTCAAGCATTCAATCACGGGAAAACCAAAAGGAGATTACAATACTGGTTTCCTCAAGCATTCAATCACGAGGAAAACCAAAAGGAGATTGCAGTACTGGTTACCTCAAGCATTCAATCACGGGAAAACCAAAAGGAGATTACAATACTGGTTTCTTCAAGCATTCAATCACGTGAAGACCAAAAGGAGATTGCAATACTGGTTTCCTCATGCATTCAATCACGGGAAAACCAAAAGGAGATTGCAGTACTGGTTTCCTCCAGCATTCAATCACGGGAAAACCAAAAGGAGATTACGTACTGGTTTCCTCAAGCATTCAATCACGGGAAAACCAAAAGGAAATGCAGTACTGGGTTTCCTCAAGCATTCAATCACGGGAAAACTAAAAAGAGATTGCAGTACTGGTTCCTCAAGCATTCAATCACGGGGAAAACCAAAAGGAGATTGCAGTACTGGTTTCCTCCAGCATTCAATCACGGGAAAAACCAAAAGGAGATTGCAGTACTGGTTTCCTCGAGAATTCAATCACGGGAAAATCAAAAGGAGATTGCAATACTAGTTTCCTCGAGCATTCAATCACGGGAAAACCAAAAGGAGATTGCAATACTGGTTTCCTCAAGCATTCAATCACGGGAAAACCAAAAGGAGATTGCAATACTGGTTTTCTTCAAGCATTCAATTGCGGGAAAACCAAAAGGAGATTGCAATGCTGGTTTCCTCAAAAATTAAATCACGGGAAAACCAAAAGGAGATTGCAGTACTGGTTTCCTCAAGTATTCAATCACGGGAAAACCAAAAGGAGATTGCAATACTGGTTTCCTCCAGCATTCAATCACGGGGAAAACCAAAAGGACATTGCAATACTGGTTTCCTCATGCATTCGATCACGGGAAAACCAAAAGGAGATTACAATATGGTTTCCTCAAGCATTTAATCACGGGAATACCAAAAGGAGATTGCAATACTGGTTTCCTCAAACATTCAATCACGTGAAAACCAAAAGGAGATTGCATACTGGTTTCCTCGAGCATTCAATCACGGGAAACCAAAAGGAGATTGCAATACTGGTTTCCTCAAGCATTCAATCACGGGGAAAACCAAAAGCAGATAGCAATACTGGTTTCCTCAAGCATTCAATCACGGGAAAACCAAAGGAAATTGCAATACTGGTTTCCTCAAGCATTCAATCACGGGAAAACAAAAGGAGATTGCAATATGGTTTCCTCAAGCATTCAATCATGGGAAAACCAACAAGAGATTGCAATACTGATTTCCTCAAGCATTCAATCACGGGGAAAACCAAAAGGGGATTGCATACTGGTTTCCTCAAGCATTCAATCACGTGAAAACCAAAAGGAGATTACAATATGGTTTCCTCAAGCAGAATGGCTGGTGACTTCACTGCCTCATGTTGCAAGGGAAACAAGAATTCTGTTATGGGAAGATAACTCAGGCCATGGCTCAGTTTCTGTCTATGTCAAACTCACTTTATCTTCCATGCAGATAAGACAAATGTTGTCGTAAAGGTTAGAATCGGGTAGAAAGCGTTTGCCCATCAATTGTTTTATCTTCTTTTTTTTCTTCTTTTTTTTTTTTTTTTTTTGGGGGGGGGTTACTACTACTACTACTACTACTACTACTACTACTACTACTACTACTACTACTATCATCATTATTATCATTATTCTTGTTGTTATTTTCATCATCATCATCATCGTCATCATCATCATCATCATCATATTATTATTATTATTATGTTGTTGTTGTCGTTTCCGCACTACCCCATAAGTAGCAGTACCCACCCATGGGCAGACGCTGTTGGCGGGACCTTGACACGCTCTCTTTTGGGGGTCACTTCAGTACGTTGCATCATCTTCATCATGCTCTTTTTTTTTTATTGATCCTGCATGAACGAAAATGTGTAAGATTATATGGTCCTTCCAGCCCTGCTCTCACGGTGACCTCAGTGTCGATGATCTCCCCATGTCAATGCCCTTGGTTTGGTTCTGTCAGGGTCTCCGTGATAGGGAAATTCGTGGGGACTGTCGTTGGACGGAGTGGTGGCCAGCGCCCTCTGGAGGGAGAATTCACACTGGCTCCGCGACCAAGCACTTATTGCCGTCAGTAGGAGGCTTATAGTAGGTGGTGTCCTGTGTTTGTTGGATCAGAACAGGCGCCACTGAACACCACCAAAGTGACTCAGCAGCAATGCAGTGTCTCCTCTGATGGGTTGCCCTATGACGAATGGAAAATGACTGCTCCCTGTGGATTTCCGGTGCCTGGTCTGTGGCGGGACGGGGGGAGGGGGGAGGGGAGGGGGAGACGGAATGAGCAACATGGGTGCTACGCCATTGATATGGCATGAAGAATGAGACAGAAAAGAAAAACAAAAACAAAAAACAAGAAAAGAAATAAAAAGGAAAAAGAAAAGTAAAGGTGTATCAGATCCCATGGTCATCATCATCATTTCACGAAACACACATTGTTGACAGAATGGTACACTGGATCTGTGCACAAATCTAGGAGGCCTTTCTCAAATGGATGGCCGGAGAACCGGAACCGGAAAAGCAAGGGAGCAATAAAGCCAAGGACGCGGCGTCTCCCGGTGTGGGCAGTGGTCAGGCGGTCTCGCTCGGCCTTGGGGACCTCTCCGCGGACTCTGTGATGCGGCTCTTCAGGCGGCCTTCCTGGAAGCTGGACATCGACGGAGACCTGAAGTGAGTGGCTGGCGGGAGGAGGGGAGTGTGGGGTGGGATTTGGTGCTTTGGAAGTGCGTGTGTCAGTGAGGGTAGTGGGACGGATGACACCAAAGTATAAACACATGTGTACTGGTATCTTTTTCAGACCTCACCTCCGAAGACGGAATTTGGTTGTCTTAAAGGTAGTATTAAAAAAAAAAAATTTTAAGTACATAACAGTCACCGATGGTGAATCTGGGAAGTAGCAGAGTAACAAAAGAAAGAGAGTTGAACGACAAACATGTCCAAGTGAAAAATACGGAGGGAAAAAACGAGTTTGAAGGATTTCTGTGCCCCATCGTTTTCTCTCTTTTTATCTCTCTTGATTCCTGTCTCTTACAAAGTCTCTGTGTCTTGTTTGTTGGTCTGTCTCTTTAACAGTCTATTTACCCCACAGGCTCGCTCTCTCTCTCTCTCTCTCTCTCTCTCTCTCTCTCTCTCTCTCTCTCTCTCTCTTTGTGTGTCTCTGTCTGTCTCTCTCTCTCTCTCTCTCTCTCTCTCTCTCTCTCTCTCTCTCTGTATGTGTGTGTGCGTGTGTGCATGTGTGTGGTAGCGTGTTTTGTCCTCTGTTCATACGAGTCGGAAGACACGGTAATGCTTTAACATCTTTACTGCTTGCTTTCTCATTCACAACACACTCGAGATATTTTTTCTGACGTAAAAAGAAACTTCTAAAACTGTCACGTCGGTTGCTTATACGTCATCTGTAAAACTAACATCACATTCCCCTTTCTTTAGAGAAACAAAAAAATAATCAAACATTATTCTTTCCCAGTCATCATCATCATGTCCATGTTTCACGATGTTTCTGTTTGTCTGTTAAGTTAAAGTCTTCAGTTTCATTTGTGATTCAGGAAATATGGTTTCTTGCTCTGCCTGCCAGAAATAATCCGGTAAGAACTGATTAGCTCCGGTTGTTCTGTCCGTGCGGCATGGTGTCTGGCGGCTGGTCTGATGTACAGTGAGCAGGTGGCTTTGCTGAAGTCCCGACATCAGTCCGTTCTGCTCGTGAATCATCTTCAACATTCTTCTTTCTCATCTTGCTGTTCTCTGACTCTAGCGACCGTGACAAATCTTGGTCAGGCTGCTTCGCTGACGTGTCTTCTAGCGTCTGTTTTGAAGCTGTGTTGTTTTGCAGTTGCTTTCCTGAATGCTTCATTCTTGGAATCAGTCCATCAGGACTGGTTGGTTGCTGAAGCTCGCTCTCTGCTGTGTCTCGTAATTGTCGACGATTCCTTCAGAACTGACGTCCATCTCCGTACGAATGTTGCATGGCCAGACGTTCACTTGTCGATCTACTTTGGCGCAAACCCACTGTTTGGATCCAGGCGGTTGGAACTTCACAATCTGTTCCAGAATCATTTCTGTCAGCTCCACTGCACTTTTCTTCTAATAATGCACTCGCTTCTGTTTTCTGTGCTTAACTCTTTGTTGACTGATACCATTGAAGGTTTGAGTAACGTCCACAAGTCCGGCCTTGAGTTCTCGCCCCTTTCTCCCAAAAGTCGTTGGCAGGGGAACTGTTTACCATCCGTAGGGCGTTTTTTTAACTCCAGTAGAGTGGGAAGGGGCGATGATTTGATGTTTTTCGTCTCGAGGGATGTTTTTTTAACTCCAGAGAGCTGGGAAGAATCTTGATGATTGTGAGTTTACGCCTGAGGGATTTTCTTTAAATCCATAAACGGGGGGGGGGGTCTTGAGAGTGATTTTCAGTCTTTAGGGGTTTTTCTTAAAATCCCCTAGAGCGGGGGGGGGTCTGAATTGGATTTTACAGTCTTGTAGGGTGTTTCTTAAATCCAGTAGAGCGGGAAGGGATCTTATGATTTTGAGTTTACGTCTCTGTAGGGGTGTTTTTTTCCCGAGAGCTGGAAGGGGGCTGATAATTGTAAAATTTACAGCCTGGGAGGGGTTTTTAACTCCATAGAGCTGGGAGGGGGTCTTGAGATTTTGAAGTTACAGCTCTGTAGGGATGTTTCTTAAATCCAGAGAGTGGGGGGGGGTCTTGAGATGTGATTTTTCTCTCTTAGGGGTATTTCTTAAACCCAGTAAGCTGGGAAGGATCTTGATGATTGTATGTTTACATCTCTGTAGGGATGTTCTTAAATCCAGTAGAGCTGGGAGGGGGGCTTGAAGATTGTGATGTTTAAAATCTCTGAGGGATGTTTCTTAACTCCAGTAGAGCTAGGGGTCTTGATGAATGTGAGTTTACAGTCTCTGTAGGGGGTTTCTTACTCCATAAACTGGGGGGGGGTCTTTATGATTGTATGTTTTACATCTCTGAGGGTTTTCTTAACTCCAGTAGAGCGGGGAAAAAACGTATGAGGTGAAAAATTTTAAATCTGTAGGGATGTTTCTTAACTCCAGTAGAGCTGGGAGGGTCTTGATGATTTTGATGTTACATCCCTGTAGGGGGTTTTTTAACTCCCGTAAAGCTGGGAGGGGGCTGATGATTGTGATTTTACAGTCTCGTAGGGATGTTTCTTAACTCCAGTAGAGCTGGGAGGGGGCTTGGATTTGATGTTTACAGCTCGAGGATTTCTTAACTCCCTAGAGCTGGGGAAAAGACGTAGATTTGAATTTACAGTCTCTGTAGGGATGTTTTTTAACCCAAGGCTGGGGGGTCTTTATGATTGTGATGTTTACAGCTCTGAAGGGGTTTTCTTAACTCCAAAAACTGGAGGGGGCTTGATGATTGTGATTTACAGTCCGTAGGGGTGTTTCTAACTCCATAAACGGGGGGGGTCTTGATGATTGGATGTTTACAGTCTCTGTAAGGGATTTTTTCTAACTCCAGTAGAGCTGGGAGGGTCTTGATGATTGTGAGTTACAGTCTCTGTAGGAAGTTTCTTAACTCCAGTAGAGCGGGAAAGGGATCTTGATGATTGTGATGTTTACAGTCTCTGTAGGATGTTTCTAACTCCAGCAGAGCTAGGAAGGATCTGATGATTTGATGTTTTGCGTCTCTGTAGGATGTTTCCGTAACTCCAGCAGAGCTAGGAAGGGGATCTTGATGATTGTATGTTTACATCCTCTGTAGGATGTTTCGTAACTCCAGCAGAGCTAGGAAGGGATCTTGATGATTGTGATGTTTACAGTCTCGTAGGGATGTTTCGTAACTCCAGCAGAGCAGGAAGGGATCTTATGATTGGATGTTTACAGTCTCTGTAGGGATTTTTCGTAACTCCATCAGAGCAGGAAGGGATCTTGATGATTGTGATGTTTACAGTCTCTGTAGGGATGTTTCGTAACTCCAGCAGAGCTAGGAGGGATGTGGATGTTGTGTTCTGCTTTTTTTTTTTATGCACATCTCACTCCCTTCACTGTGCTCTCTGCCCCCCCAAATTGGACGGCGGAAATTTGTGAAGAACTTGTCACATTTCGAATCCGTATGCTTTGCTGAATTGTTATAGTGTTCGAATCCGTATGTTTTGCTGAATTTGTCATAGTGTTCGAATCCGTATTTTTTTTGCTGAATTTGTCATAGTGTTCGAATCCGTATGCTTTGCTAAATTTTGTCATAGTGTCGAATCCGTATGCTTTGCTGAATTTGCCCATAGTGTTCGAATCCGTATGCTTTGCTGAATTTGTCATAGTGTTCGAATCCGTATGTTTGCTGAATTTTTCATACTGGTGGCCGCAAACTGAGTTTCTGCTCTCTGTTGTCAAGCGTTCGGTTCCCGTGTCTTGCCGTGTGTCTCTTCAAACATATGAAAACCCTTTCTCTAAATTCTCTTGTTTGCAAGTGATCAATCTCGAAGAAATCTAATAGTGGTCAACATGACCAGGTATTCCTTTCCGTTTTTTTTCAAATTATGTCCCCAAGCAATGTGTTGCCAGGGTAGGTCAGGGATGCTGTGCTGATGAGTGTTTTTTTTTTTTTGCTGACCACGTTCGAATGTGCTGTAGGGGCTGCATTCTTGACAAAATCTTCGATGTCCAAGGTCATTCCCGGGCCAGTAGACTACCTCACGTGCTCTTCTTATGCGTTCTGAATTCCCGAGTGACTCGCATGGAGTTTCACTAAGATGTCTGTTCTCTGTTGTTCTGGTACAATCACTCTGTGACTTTTGAAGACAAGGCCATTGTGTGTTGAAAGTTCTTCCCTAAAAGGAAAATGGTCTTGTAGCTGTACTGGAAGTTGTCGTTTTTCCTCTGGCCAACCTTGTAGAATGATGGCCATGAGAGTCTTCATGGTTGTATCTGCCAGTGTTGCTTGTTGCAGACTGATCAGTCTCTCACGGCTGATAGCCAGTTCTTGCAGTGTATCTGTTTTCTCCAACTGTGCAGAAGATTGCATCTTTGTGGGTGCTTTGCTGTTCTGCCTTTCCACTCACCGCTCTGCTGAGGGTGTCAGCCAGGTACCTCTTACTTCTGCGCTTGTATAGTACTGAGTACCTGAACTTTTGAGTCCTGAGTAGCATGCGCTGAATTCTTTTTGGTGCTGAGAGCAGACTTTTCTTGTTCATGTTCTATGGCTGAACTTCAGTCTTCTTCGTTCTCTGCGTATCTTTCTCCTGCTTTCAAAGTTCTTTCGTAACTTCTGACGCCATATTTCGTCCTCCGTTCATACGAGTCGGAAGACCGCGTAATGCTTGAATATCTTTACTGCTTATACTCTGACTGACAACTCACTCGAGATATCTTTTTCCCGACTTAAAAAGAAACTTCTGAAACTATCACGCCAGCTGCATATACGTCATCTGTAAAACTAACGTCACACTCTGTGTCAACAAAATGCACAGTAAAGAAAGGAGGAAAATAGAGAGGGATAGCTTCCATTTATGTGGACATGCGCGTGAATGCTCCCGCTCACCCACACACACACACACACACACACAACATACACGCACGCACGCATGCATGTGCGCGCGCACACACACACACACACACACACACACACACACACACACACACACACACACACACACATGTATGTCTGCCTGTCTGTCTCGCTCTCTCTCTCTCTTTCTCTCGCTCGCTCGCTCTCTCTCTCTCTCTCTCTCTCTCTCTCTCTCTCTCTCTCTCTCTCTCTCTCTCCCCCTCCCCTCTCTCTCTCTCTCTCTCTCTCTCTCTCTCTCTCTCTCTCTCCTCTCTCTCTCTCTCTCTGTGTTGAAGGTATGTCTAATACAGACAGAGACGAGAATGTTGGACAAAAAATTCATTTAAAAGATTAAACTTTATTCAGTGTCTCTGTTCACATGTTTTTCCGTACTGTAGTATTTGTTTCCCCTTTCATGCTTACAATCCCATCATCTCCCCTTAATGAATGCACCACAACACCACGAACTCGTTCCTACCCCTTCCAACCCTGTCAAAGCTGAGCTGAGAGGAGCGTGGTGGAACTGTGGCAGGTTCAAACCCGCGATGCTGCCAGGCAGCAGCAAGCCTGCAGGTTATGACGTGGCCTGGGACCTGACCCTCACCATGCCCCAGTTCAAGAAGAAGAACCTTCTCGCCTTCAACGGCACCATGAACCGTCTGAAAAGGTCGGCTACTGTTTGTCTCCGCACTGTCCTCCTGATGAACATGATGATGTGACCACGGTAATACGGGTGGTAGCGGTACTGTCGATGGTCATAGCAGCAATGCTGTTGATGGCAGTGATGGTATTGTTAGGAAGGTCTGATGATTTACACGCTATCATTGGTTGACCTAGTCGTTATGGTGGTGGTGGTGATAATGATGATGAGGAGGAGGAGGATGAAGAGGAGGAGGAGGAAGATTATGATTATGATAATGATGATGATGAGGATGATGAATATGATGACGACGACGAGAATGAATTTTGTTGCTGAGGTGAAGGGGATAATGGTAATGTTGGTGGTGATGGTATTGTTTTTAATATTTGTACTGGCGATGGTGATGATGATGATGATGACACAAGCATTATGGATACATTTTGTATTGATTTTCTTCTGATTCCCATTTTTTAAAGGCAAAGGGTAAGGGGATATGAGGTAGTGATGGTGGAGGCAGGGTGCAGGGGTTGAGTGGGGGGG
Source organism: Conus ventricosus (assembly GCA_018398815.1). Taxonomy (NCBI): domain Eukaryota; kingdom Metazoa; phylum Mollusca; class Gastropoda; order Neogastropoda; family Conidae; genus Conus; species Conus ventricosus. The sequence continues at coordinate 25,768,952 of CM031606.1, forward strand.
GGGGGGAGGGTGGGAAGGGGGCTATAAGATCAAAAAACATTTTTTAAAATCTCTTTCTTCAACTTCTTATTAACAATTACAAAGCAGAATAATACAGAAACATTTAATAAAGGAAAGGAAAAAAGGACACAGTGCCTTAGAAGGGGAGGAAAAAAGACAAAGTGAGCACAATGTTTCAGAAAGGCGTATACTTCATCACCTTCGCCCCCACCCTCCTCCCATCCATTCCATATCCACACCTTACCCCCATTCCATACCACCCCACCCCCCACCCCTTTCGGCTCACACATATGTCGGCTATTTGTATACATATATGGAGGGTCATGTATGTATTTAGGGACACACACACACACATACAAACGCACGCACGCACGCACACGCGCACGCACGCTCACACAGTTCTGTCTGCCCGTGCGTGTGGGCACGCGCACGCGCGCGTATGTGTATATATATATATGTGTGTGTGTGCGTGTGCGCGTGTGTGTGGTATACGCGTGCGTCCTTAAGTTCTTAACAAGAGCTTACGTCACAGTATTTTGACTCTATCCTTTTGACGTGCGCAGGTTTGACATCAGCACCGACTGGCGCTTGCACAGTGACGTGCTGAATTTCACTCTGACGTATTTCATGCAGCAGCGGGTGAGCTACCCACAGTTCTACCACTGGCATCGTTGGAATGTGGAGGAGTTTACCAAACACAGGTCCTCGCATTTGTCTGTCTAGTGGTCAGACAAGCTGTTTCTCCTCTCTCTTTTTGTCTGTTTATCTGTGTGTGTGTGTGTGTGCGTGCCTGTATATCTGTCTCTGGCTGTCTCTCTGTCTGTGACTGTCTGTATGTCTCGGTCCCTCTCTGTCTGTCCGTCTGTGTTTAGGCCGTTATAAGTACAGCCCTCCACCCTACACATACAGACACAGACAGACACACACACACACACGCACACATGCACACACGCACACACACACACACACACACATACGTGCGCGCGCGCGCGCCACACACACACACACACAGACACACGCACGCACGCACGCACGTACGCACGCACGCACGCACGCACACACACACACACACACACACACACACACACACACACACACACACACAGTTACATATACATGAACACTTTCAAATACGTTCTGATGTATACACTTGCACGCGTACTCACGCATTTTATCTTTAATATTACCGGAAGTGAAAAAACGTTATTGAACGAACACACACACACACACACACACACACACACACACACACACACACACATCTCACTCACTCACTCACGCACGCATGCACGCACACACGCGCACACACACACACACACACACACACACACACACACACACACACACACACACACGGCCTTCCTTTGAATCAGCTACCAGCCACCTTGAAAAGCTGCGCCACTGTACATCTTTTGACGCATCCAGTCTCCACTACCTGTGTGCAGGTACGACCGGTCCTTCTCGTTATTGGTCGACCTGGAGCGACAGGATCACTTTATTTACCACCTGCAGCTGGTGTCCCCGCGAACCAACGTGAGCCACCAGATCAACTTCACCACCTCCTCACCCCAGCTGCGCACAGTGCGCGCCAGTCTTAACTTCCACCACGCCAACCCGGTCTGGGACATTAAGTACCGAGGTAGGGCGCGGGAACACACTGTCAAGATTTCAAGAGTTATTCACCTTTAAGCAGAGTTCCCCATACTGTACCGTTTATCTTTAACGCTGTTCGCCGTATTTTACTCGCTATTGACAGGGGTGTGGCGGGTACAACATGGTGAACATGCTTCAACAGGCGAAGAAGTAGAAAGGACAGGAACAGTGTTGTCCTCTTTCACTCGTTGGGATTCCCATTATGGATACTGAAGGCATGCGCCTCTTCCTGTTGGTGTGGTCGGTTTTCCTTATGGATACTGAAAGCATGCGCCTCTTCCTGTTGGTGTGGTCGGTTTCCATTATGGATACTGAAGGCATGCGCCTCTTCCTGTTGGTGTGGTCGGTTTTCCTTATGGATACTGAAAGCATGCGCCTCTTCCTGTTGGTGTGGTCGGTTTCCATTATGGATACTGAAGGCATGCGCCTCTTCCTGTTGGTGTGGTCGGTTTTGAGTCTGTCTTCTGCTCACGGGTTTGCTGTTCACCACATCTCACGTGAAAGTCTAATTACTGAGCTTGAAGCACACACACACACACACACACACACACACACACACACACACACATTCACACACACACACACACACACACACACACACACACACACACACACACACACTCGGGCGCACGCACGCACACACAAACACATACACAAACACGCGTGCGCGCAAACACACACACACACACACACACACACACACACACACACACACACACACACACTGCCTGGTTTGTGGGCAAAGGCTATGTGCAGATAGAAGGTTGAACTCACCGACTAGCGAACAAAAAGAAGCTAGCCTATGTGGTTTACCTGAGAGGGCAGCGCAAGCAACTGAACAATTCTCGAAGCCAAAAGAGAAATAATTCCTGCGCGAGCGGACTGGATTCTGACAAAGGCGAGTAATGGAGAAAAAAAAATTGACGAGACGAGTTACTGTTCCTTTTTCCTTCTACTTCTTGAAACAGATAAAATACCACAGGAAAGACACATCAAAGAAAGAGAGCGACTGCTAAACAGATAATTATTTGTAACCTACCAAGCGATCACGAAAAGGTAACCACAGGATCGATTGAAATCCTTCTTTAAAATACGTACTAAGAGTAAGTTTCAAAGTATAATGACCGCAGATGGAAGTCAGAACGAAAATAATTGTTAAAACAGCGAGCCGCCAAACTGCTGAACGTGACAAACACTAACATGACGAGCCTCAACGCATAGATCTTGTTCAGGCAGGATAAGGGAGGTAAGCAAAACCAAACCAGACGAAAATCAGTAAAGAGTAGAGGGAAAAAAAAACAGGGCAGGTAAACAAGTCCTCACTGACTATGAAAATGATAAGAAGGATTTCACGGCTTGACAAGAGACGAGAGTCGACACCAGACAGATACAAACAGATAGTTCTTTTTAGAACCCAACGGTCCCTACTGCTGTTGATAAGAATTAAATTTTTCTTGTGTTACGACCCGTTTTTCATCCCCCCACTCTTTCTCTTCTTCCCCGTCCTCCAAATCCGATATTTTGAAATCCTTGTTTGGTCATTGTGTCTTGACAGAGGAATATCTTACCCGTCATTGCGTTTTTCTTCTTGTTTTGTTTGTTTTACGTTAATTGATTTAAGTACAAAGAGGTTACATGTGTGATGTAAACATGATGCGTGTATCATGTTTGAACTTCACCAGTTCTTAGCAAAGACAGTTTGTTTCTTTTTTCATTGTAAGTGTACCGTCGTTTGGATGCAAGTGTTTTTTTAGCATTTCGTCAATTTTTTGCTTTCTCAATTTGTTTGTTTACTAATCTATTTATTCTTCGTTGGCTGCTTGCTTGGTTGATCAGTCGATTGTAAGTGTGGTCGCTCATTGCTATACTTTATTGCAAATGTCTACAGTACTTTGTTGATATGTTGCATGTTAATCAAGGATGGATTTTTACTATGTAGCACGTAAAATAAAGGGAAAAGATACTAGTGATTGAGATGCGCTTCTGTTGATGGATTAATACTGTGAAATTGAGAACTATTCTTTTCATGATTGATTATCACAAACCCACAAGAACAGCTGGCTTCATATTTCTTTCGCAGTGAATCACATTTAGAATATTCCATTATAAAAATGATATCTCATGTAGGCGTGCCATCGTTTGTGCAAGTCCAATTAAAAGTCTATGACTACTGTTTCTCTCTCTCTCTCTCTCTCTCTCTCCTCTCTCTCTCTCTCTCTCTCTCTCTGTGGACTGATTGACCTGTCTGTTGCGGCGTGTCCAACCCAACAGAGAGAAGTGACCTGATGGCCAAGAAACTGACCACCGACGTCAGTCTCAACAGCACCTGGCTGGACTTCGCGCTGGACAGTGACGTAGAATGGCCCACCCCGGGTGCTCTCATAGTCAACCAGCGTATGGATTCCCTGGGCAAGGTCAGCCTGAATGACTGCATGTGTTGTCGTGGTTACCCCAGTTTGATTTGTTCGTGTGTTGTCGTGGTTACCCCAGTTTGATTTGTTCGTGTGTTGTCGTGGTTACCCCAGTTTGATTTGTTCGTGTGTTGTCGTGGTTACCCGAGTTTGATTTGTTCGTGTGTGTTCTTTGAGGTACAGGGAAAGTTGAGCAGCTGCAGGCGGGAATTAAAGACCCTACTGGGATGCCCAGGGCTCTCTCGGTACAGTTAGTTGCCCCGCCTGGTTGGAAATTCTTTGCCAGTAATTTACTCTTTTCTGTCACTCCGTTTGACTGTGTTTTTGTTTGTTTGGTTTTTTTTTTTCAACTGGGCAATTCTCCTGCCTTTGTTGTGGAGCTGTTTATACACTTTTGTCTGATCACAAATGACAATGTGCCAGGGTTTTTGTTTCATGTAAGCTGGCGACCAGAAAAAGTGAACAGTGCACATACTGTCCAGTAGGGACACTGGCCGTCCATTCTGCATTGTGTGTTCCGTCGACATGGCTTTTGGGGTACTGTTGTTATGCTTCAATCTCGTTCATTTTCTCTATCATTTAAAAAACAACAACAACACTTTTTTAACCTGTGAGAAATCAAACGGAAAGACCGACACTTTTGCTATGGCCTGCACTTATCTGCGCTGTAAAGATGCCAAACGCTGAGCTATCATGTCATGATTATATTTCAGGATGTTACCTTTTTCGGGCCGTAACATATTTGGAGAATGTGAATGCTTTCCAAGATGTGACTTTTTTATGCTTTGCTTCATGATTTTAACGGCCTTGGAAAGATGTTGTGTGGTCAACTAGGCCATATTTTTTATTCAACAACTGGAAAAACTTGCATGAATTGAAAGAAGAGGATAACATTAGTCTGTAGACGTCCTACGGGTAGAAAGCCCTCGCTTCTGTGTTGTCGTTTCATTAGTTGAAGCGGTCTTTCGCAGAACCTCAGGGCAGTTTCTTTGAAACATTATTTTGTGTATTCTCTGCTTCAGACCAGACCCGTGGGATCCAACCAGTGTCACCAGCCTCGAAGCTCGCGTTCTTTCCGTCATTTCCTCTAAGCTGTACAGTTCTGGAATTATTGACAATGTAGTACCTATTTCATCACCCGTCAGTATCTTTCCGACAAGGATCCTAATACACGGCAACGTTTTCTTAACGGTTTTTTTTATGTGTGAAGGTTTTGTTCATGTGATTTTTCCGACAAGTACAGTCATTTGCCTATTCATGCAGACCTCCGAATTATGCTGAGACAAATGAAACTGCGAGGACTTGCATGAAAAGGTCGAGAGGTCTGTACATTCAACCCCTGACGACTACTACTACCACCAGTTTCAAGCTTATTCTTTTGATACATAAGTTACATTGACACTTTTAATTTGGATTTTGGCTCACGTCCCGCAGACTCGAAAGAGTTTAAAATTTCGGTATGTACATTGTCATCCTTTGAAGGAAGGTTTAAGTACTCAAAGTCTGACCAGTTTGAACTTTTGGAATATCCAGTATGGATGGGGTTTTTTTTTTAGGTAGAAAGGTCCCACGGAACTCTCAACAGATAACTTTCGTCATTTGAACTTTCGCCATCCCCTCAAATGTAACAGTTAAGACATCCATCACAAGTTCGGTGAATAAATAACTTAATCCACACAGGACTTCATGTTGTTGAAATTTTTTTTACCTGTCTTATTAAACTACTCTGCGCCTTGCCCGCGGAGCTAGTCGATGTGTTTGGTGCGGTATGCTCGGTCAGTCAGTGGGCTCAGCAGTAAATTTGATGTTTGTAGATTGAACGCTGAAGAAATGCTGCATAAAAAAAGCTTTGAAAAGAAGGTTGAAAACATAAAAAAGAAAGAAAAAGGAAAGAAAGAAAGAAAGAAAAGCACGTGACAAGTTACATTTCTAGCCTAAGCGTGGCGAGATTACGTTCCCATTTCGGCAGGTGAGATCGTGTTCTCTATGAGCTAATCAGGTTTATGTCTCCTGTTTCATTTTGGGTATCTAGGATTACCTCCTCTCTTTGGTAATTTGGATCAAGGGTATGTCCGGTTCTTGGCAGCTGGGATTGCGTCCCCTACTCGGCATCTGAGAAGCGTGCCCTTCGACAGCTGGGATTGCGTCCCCTACTCGGCATCTGAGAAGCGTGCCCTTCGACAGCTGGGATTGCGTCCCCTACTCGGCATCTGAGAAGCGTGCCCTTCGACAGCTGGGATTTTGTCCTATTCTCGGCAGCCAGGCTTGTTTCATCTTCATCTTCATCCACATATTGGTCTCAATCAACAGGCTGATTATTCTGACACTGTTGTAACGGAGGGGTAAGCGCAGAAAAAAAAAGAAGAAGAAAACAACAACAGCTTGTGACTGCTGATGGAGTTTACGAGCTCCCGACGTGAACACGCCAAGAGACACGGCTCCAGCCACAGCCACAGTCAGTCAATCGTTCCACTCAGGGATGGTTCGCGGGAGGAACGAATAACTCCGGTAGTCCCGTTGACACTGAAGTCTAGCAAGCTGCCCTGAGTGTGCTCTTCTGTCCCTCTCCTTAGGTGCTCTCAACTTCGGCTGCTGGGAGAATTTTGCCATAATCCACTCGGACCATGTTGTTAATGATTTTGCACATCATGGTGAGCCTTGCGATCTTACGTCGGCTTTGTAGGGATGTCCATCCGAGGTGGTGTAACATGTTGGAGACGCTAGCGGTCTTTTTGTAGCAGTTTAAAACGAAACGTGCTGATCTTCGTTGCACAGCCTCAGTTTTTGTGATCTGTCCTTTTTTGTACGGGTCCCACACAGTACTTGCGTTTCCCCTGGTAACATCCCAGCTGGGGTTTTTTTCCGTTGTATATTGTAGCAAATGTTGTGACATTTTCATTTCAAGTGACATAGTGTTTAAATCAGTCGTACTTTCGGTGCACCAGGTACTCTTCTTCAAAGGCCCAAGCCACATGGACATAAACCTAAAGATGGACATGCGGAATTTACGTCAGAAGCCCTCAATGACCGTCCGGCACAACAACACGGCAGGGCAGATCAGGACTATGGTTGGTCAGCTCCTGAGCGGAGACCTCGTCTTCTTCACCTTCTCCGCCCAAAAGGTAACGTAGACTTCTAGCTCTCACATGCAGTTAATCAGACCGCCTACACTGGCCGCCATCTTAAATTGGTTGGTTCACCATCTTGAATGGGTCGTCCTAGGCCAAGCGAGGGTCATGACTGTAAGTCAAGTTAAGTGTAACCTGCATTCCCTTCAAAGGAATAACTCAGGACGGTTACAAACGTCTCCGAACGACTTGAGTGACTATACCACTCAATTGATTACTTTCCGGTTTTGTTGTTGTTGTTTTTTTTTTTTTGTTTGTTTGTTTTTTTGGGTGAGCGGATCGTCACGTGATGGCTGCAGAGCTTGACTGATGCAAAAAGAAATGAGGAATTTCTAGGACTGTTGAGTCAAGTCTTACACAGCGGCATGCTCGCTGAACGGTCTGATCTGTGCCTAACGTGTACAACCATAACATTGCTGCAAGGGGCAGATCGGTCTTCTGGATGAGGTCCATCCTCAGCACAGCTTGAGCTGGGAAGTGCCTTTGCCTTGGACAGGCGGCAAGGCTTTGAGGGGAAAATAGGCGTGTGTAGCAAGGGAAAGTCAGGGTGGTTAAGGGAAATGGTGGAAAAGAGGAAGGGGGATGGGGAGGGGGCAAATCAATAACACCCTCGCCTGATTAGCCAGGAAAAAAACACACCCAGGTCTGTGATTCGAATCTTGCATGTGGAGTAAGAGCTCCCCCTCCCCCACCATCTTCACCATCCCTACTCCTGCCCCCTCTGTCCATTAGACCGTCATTGCTAGCTTTCGACATGGACGCTGGACTGAAATATCCCCCCTCAAGCCCCCCCCCCCCCCCTCTCTCTCTCTCTCTCTCTCTCTCTCCCCTACCCTTCCACTCCTTCCTCTCACCACTACCGGCTCCTCCCTTTTTCCGGCGTGCAGAATGCACTTACTGCAAGTAAACAAACCCAAGGCAACAGGGGAGTTGTCCCTGGCAACATTCTACGGGAAGAATAGACCAGGGTTCGTATAGAGTCCTGGAAGTCTGGAAAAAGTATGGAAAAATGAAAACACCATTTCCAGGGCTGGAAAAGTCTTGGAATTTTGTAATTTGTGGCCATGGGTCTGGAAAAGTCCTGGAATTTTGTAAAAGATGTGCAAACGTTTTCATGATGTCGAATTTTGCTTTGAAGTTTCTTTACAAAAACATTGAAATAGGAATAAAAACTGAAATTAAATCACGCACAATGATCGCGGTTTTCAGATTTCCTCTGGCCGGAGGTTTAGCAGACGATTACCAAGGGAGGTAATTTGTAACTTCATCAATTTTGATCAAATTACCTCCCTTGGTATAACGCTCGCGACGACGTTTGTAAACTTTTTTTTTTTAACTAGTTTTTTTTTTTTTTACTTTTTTTCCTCCAACCAGTCTCTTGCACACCATGCATAGTCTGTATGTTCTCTTACAAATGGACATATTTTTGATGATTTTAGTGTTTTGGCATTTAATACAAAGAGTCTGAGTTTGTTAATGTTCTAGTGGTGTACTGGCACACTCACTCTGATAAAAACTGGAAAAAAAGAAATGGCAGTTTGACTTTTCTCTGTTCAGGTTGATGAAAAAATTATTTTAAAACAAAGTTTTTTTATTTTCTTTATACAAAAAAAAAAATTGTAAGTAATTTTTTTTTCATCAACCTTAACACAGGAAAATCAAACTGCCGTTTCTGTTTTCAATTTTTATGCAAGTATTGTAACCTTAAAATAGAAAAGGCACTCCTTGAAAACTTGAATTTTGTTCTTGGAAGTCTGTAGGAACCCTGTACATACACACACACACACACACACGCTGTCTCTAACGCACTCGCTCTCTCTTTTCTTCTTCTTCTTCCTAAAATACTGGTTCACTCAAAAACGAGTAGGTCACCAGCGCGCATGTTAAAAAGTAAAATAAAATAACATAAAATAGTGCGACTCAGACTGTTGGCCCCTGGAGCAAATTTGGCAACAAGGGGTCGCACTTGATATTCAAGAAGTTAAAAGCAATGGCCAAATTCAGGCCCAGGTAACAGTAAAATATCTGGGGAAGTAAAAATAGAAAATCGTCAATATGCAGATATCAAAACTGTTGTATCCAAAAAATTATGTCAAAATTTAAATACGGAATTGAATAGAGAGCACATTGGCTTGTAAGTACTCAGCCATGTTGAACATCCAAATTAAAATGAAAGGACAGTTGAGAGGCCGCAAGGCCTAGTGTCCTAATTACCTGACCTGACCATATCTCTCTCTCACACACAAACACACACACACACACTCCCACAAACACACACACACACACTGTCTGTCTCTCACACACCTACACCCACACATGCGCGCGCGCACTCACACTCACACTTACACACACACCGTCTCTTTCTTTCTCACATACATAGACACATACACTGAGTCTCTCTCTCTCTCTCACTGTCTCTGTCTCCGTGTCTCTGACTTTTTCACGCATGTACGCGCGCACACACACACACACACTAATTTTTTTGGTAAATATTGAATGCCCTGCTATCATTAAAGCAGTTCTTTTCTGGTGTGTTTAGCATGGTAATCACATACAGAGGTGCACGCACACACACATTCTGGGGTCTGGAAAAATTATGAAAAGCCCTGGAAAAAGTATGGAATTTTGTTTGGTCACATCTGTATGAACCCTGATAGACGCTTTGATAGGGGAAATGCCCCCCCCCCCCCCCCCCCTGCCCAGCCACCCCTGCACTTCTCACTCTCTTAAAAAATAGATAAATGTAAAAACAAAAAGTAAACAAGTGGGGTATTTTTTGCTCCCATAAGAAAACCTAACACAGAGTAACTTTTATTCAAGACTGGCACAGCCTTTTAAACTTGAATAAAGTCAGACAAATACATAGACCAACAATCTAATAGTGGGGGGGGGGGGGGGGGGGAACAAGCGCAGACCAACAACTGAACTGTCTTCATAGTAATGACTTGGCAAAGATTTGGACTTAAGGAGGGGGGGGGGGGGGGGGAGTTTGAAGGTGGAGAAACTGGGAACATGAAATTAAGAAAATCTGTTAGATATGAAAACTCTTCACTAGCTGCTCCGAGGCAGCAGGCAATACAATGAGCCTCGGAGCAGGCAATACAAATATATCTGCCTTCAAAAGGGATTGCGATGGTTCCCTTATGCAGCTAGTGAAGAGTTTTCATATCTGTAACATATTTTCTTAATTTCATGTTCCCAGTTTCTCCACCTTCAAACTCCCCCCCCCCCCCCCACCCCCCTCCCCCTCCTTAAGTCCAAATCTTTGCCAAGTCATTACTATGAAGACAGTTCAGTTGTTGGCCTGCGCTTGTTTTTCGCCCACTATTAGATTGTTGGTCTATGTATTTGTCTGACTTTATTCAAGTTTAAAAGGCTGTGCCAGTCTTGAATAAAAGTTACTCTGTGTTAGGTTTCCTTATGGGAGCAAAACATACCCCACTTGTTTACTGTTTATTGTTTACTGTTCCCTACCTCATCTCATTTCCGATTTTGTAACAAATAAAAAATTAAGAAAAAGAGAGAGAGAGAGAAAGAGAGAGAGAGAGAGAGAGAGAGAGAGAGAGAGAGAGAGAGAGAGAGAGAGAGAAGACTTGGGGGAAAAAGACTGGGAAAAACGGTTGGTAACGACACTACGGCGACAGACGCTCCCTTCCCGAGGGTTAGTTAATAAAATTAGCGCGAGCGCGAGTTTCTGTATAGACCATAATCTTATACAAAAACTTTACACACACAAAATAAATAACCTCAACAGAATCTATAATGTCCTCGCCATGTTCGCCGCGCAGCCCGGATCCAAGAAGGCGGTGACCTTGATGAACTGGCACATCCGTCTTCTGGAGCCTACACTGCTACAGCACAGCCTGAGCTGGGACGCACCCTTCACCGAGCCGCTCTTCGACAGCATCTACCGGTTCTACCGGTCCGGCGCCCAGACCTTCCTGCTGTTCGGCCAGACGGTGGCGGACAACGTGTACCGCAACATCTCCGACATGGTGGTGCCCTTCACCAACGTGGTGAGACATCACGTGCGACAGGACAGCTCCCGGATGTAGTAGTAGTTGTAGTGAAGTCGGGGGTGAGGGTGGGGTGGGGTGAGGGGGGGGGGGGGGGGGATGCCATTTAAGAGCTGGAGGCGCAGGATAGGGGCACAGTACTTTAGGCAATGAAAGAGGAAAAAGAAATTGGGGCGATGGTGAAGGTGTCTTTGGAAGCTTGCCGGGATGTGTGGACTGTTCAATTGGGAACAAGGGAAGCGTTTGTGATGGAAGTGGGGTTGTGAGTATGCTTTAGAAATGGTGGAGGGTGAGTTGTGCGGGGGGGGGGGGGGGGGGGGGGGGTTGCGAAAGGAGAGAAGATTGAAGGGAGTGTGCATGCGAGCACGTGTGTGTGTGTGTGTGTGTGTGTGTGTGTGCACGCGTGCGCGCGTGTGTGCGCGCGCGCGTGTGTGTGTGTGTGTGTGTGTGCACGTGCGTGTATGTGTGTGTGTGTGCGCGCGCACGCGCGTGCGTTCATGCATGCATGTGTGAGTGTATGAGTGTATATGTGCGTGTGCGTGTGTGTGTGTGTTGTTCATGATACTTCTTGGGTGAGTGAACTTGGAGACAAGAAGTGGGAGAGAGCAGTGGGAGCAACAAGGGGTTTGGTTATGTCTGGGTGAGGTGAGAGGTTATGTGGGGGTGGGGGGGTGAGGGGGATGAAGGATGTGTTGTGTTGTAGGGTGTGTGCGAGCGTGCGTGAGTGCTTTCGTTTGTGTGTGCGCTCTTTGTGTGTGTGCTTGCATACGTGTGCGCGTGCGTGCGTGTAGCCTATGGTGTGTGTGTGTATGCACGCTCGCGCGCGAGTGTGTGTGTGTGCGCGCGCGCGCGCTTGTGATCATAATGACCTGAACATCTTCAGTATGCCTGTCTGTCTGCCTGTTATGACATGCCTGATTCTGCTTCAAAGAAGTAAGAGTCCCCTCTCAGATTTAAACTGTTGAAGGAGACACAGTAGTGTTTGCATCGTCATTAGAAATTTTACTAGAAACATTGTTTTCACTGTAAGCTAAACATCCGTTGACACACTAATGTTCTGATGTAATAACTGTTGTCCCGGGTTGTTGTTATTATTATCATTATTATTATTAATATTATCATTATTATTTAGCAACAAGGCAGTCGATCTTTGAGCCACAGAGCCTCATTAAACAGACCGATTTTGGTTCCAACGATTATCCACGGTACCATGGACGACCCCAACAGACCGATTCTGTTTCGTCTTTTTCATAGAAGCACAGCCATCATTGTGCATGACATTATAGGCCTATTAGACCTACTAGGCCTAGGCCTAGCGTTTTGCATATCTCATGATGACCTAATATTTGGTGTTTTTGTCTGTCGCATTACGACTTCATCTTTTACGTCAGATGTAACGTCGTGATTTGCTCCCGTGCTGAATAATATACTTACATTTTTTAGTCATAACTCAGGACGCCGCATTCCATTGAACTTGTGTTACGCCCTCTATGTATCAGTACTGGTTAAAGTTTAGCTCTCTATGTATCAGTACTGGTTAAAGTTTAGCTCTCTATGTATCAGTACTGGTTAAAGTTGAAGTGGTTATCGTTTCTCTCCATGACCATTTTTTACATCACACGATGTTAAATACGTCATTTTGCTCCTCAACCGGCACTTGAGATGAATTTCATATCTACGAGAAGTCGTGAGGAGGCTAGGATGTGTCTGCCGCAAGGAAAGAGAGAGGCGAGAGGAGCGCTCACACACACACACACACACACACACA
>CM031606.1:25789427-25791927 GCA_018398815.1 Conus ventricosus
TTGATTGAAATTGAGCAATCAACGTATTAAATAAGTTCATTTCTGTAGCCTCTCCTCCGTAAGTTCACAATGAAAAAAAATTGTAGTCGTTTTGATTTTCGGATTTCATTTTCTTCCAGAATAAAACATCCATTCTGTGCTTTATATATAACAACATAACACCGTTTAGAAATGTTGAATAAGACTTCATTTCCCCAGACGTGTCTTAATCCAATACGACGGTATGATTATTAAGAAGTTAATTCTTGTAGAGGTGCTGATTTCTTTTGCAATCATGTTATTGTTTACAAATTCAGGTAAGTGTTTTCTTTTGATTGTATTATATGAAGCAAGAACTTGATTATTGCGCAGATCATTTTAAGACTAAGAGGATTTTTACCCACTTCTCCAAGCATTGCTAAATTAACAGCTGTTTTTTTCTTTTTCTTTTTTTCTTTCTTTAAAGAACTCCCGAAAACAGGAACCTTTACGTGTAATTTATTTGAAAGATTGTGACTTGGAAAAAAAAAAGTTTTGTTGGGTAAACGTTGTCCATCAATTTCACAAAAAGGAAACTCTATGTCCGCACCGTTTGTAAGAATAGGCGAGACACGACTGCTAAATAAGTTTGAAATAACTTTTATGTTTGATTTTTTTTTTTTCGTTTCTGAACATTCCGTTTAATGTTTGTCGTTTCCATGGTTTTCTTCTTCTTTATTTTATTTTAAATTTCTGTTGACTTTCCAAATGTTCCTGATTTATCAAATGTTATTCCAAGATAATTGTACTGTTGTGTCGTTCTGTGATTTGTATACCACATCAGAAAAAAAAAAATACTGGAGTACCGTGTGTGTTGTGTGTGTGTGTGTGAGTGTGTGTGTGCACGCGCGCGCGCGTGCGTGCGTGTGTGTGTGAGGGGGGGGGGGTATAAATAGGGATGGCGATGGTGTGGAGCGTGCCTGTGAGGAAGGGGTGTGAATGGGAAGACTCAGAGATGCCAGCACGATTCCAATGTCATCTTTGCTACTGTTTTCGCCCATTGCCATTTCAGGCAGCAACTGATGCACATTACTGTCATCTTTGCTACTGTTTTCGCCCATTGCCATTTCAGGCAGCAACTGATGCACATTACTGTCATCTTTGCTACTGTTTTCGCCCATTGCCATTTCAGGCAGCAACTGATGCACATTACTGTCATCTTTGCTACTGTTTTCGCCCATTGCCATTTCAGGCAGCAACTGATGCACATTACTGTCATCTTTGCTACTGTTTTCACCCATTGCCATTTCAGGCAGCAACTGATGCACATTACTGTCATCTTTGCTACTGTTTTCGCCCATTGCTATTTCAGGTAGCAACTGATGCACATTACTGTCATCTTTGCTACTGTTTTCGCCCATTGGCATTTCAGGCAGCAATTGATGCACATTACTGTCATCTTTGCTGCTGTTTTCGCCGATTGCCATTTCAGGTAGCAATTGATGCACATTACTGTCATCTTTGCTACTGTTTTCTCCCATTGCTATTTCAGGCAGCAACTGATGCACATTACCACACTGCACGACTTCCTTGTCCAAGAACGTGACCTCTTTAACCCAGTTAGTTACAGAGGACGTCAACTGAGAGACGCAGCACCAGCAGCGTGCATGTTTGTATTGATATTGTGACCTGCAAGCAGCTCATACAGCCGTTTCTCAAGTATGGCCGACTGTTCGCGTCTTGTGTACACATTCTTATGCTACTTTTCATTTTCTGTTTTCATCAAAGCTGAAACCAGGCGTGTTTCAAACAAAACGTTGAAGCCTCATATGCAGGGGACCTCCATCCACCCCCACCCCACCCTCCCACCCCCCAATCCGTCGTCCCATCCTCCTCCCCTCTCCCTTCCCCTTCCTTCCCTCCCCCCCCTCCCCCCATCTCTTCTTTCTTTATCTACCCCTCCCTCTCCAACCCCCACCCCTCCCCAACACATTTATTAGCTGATACATATTCATGCAAGCTTATATACATCTATACCACACTCACGCATTCTCTCACACTACCGGTTCCCTGCACCTACAACACGTGTCAACCACTTTCTATATGGCCGCCATACACTGCCGTTTCCCTGCACCTACAACACGTGTCAACCACTTTCTATATGGCCGTCACACACTACCGTTTCCCTGCACCTACAACACGTGTCAACCACTTTCTATATGGCCGTCATACACTGCCGTTTCCCTGCACCTACAACACGTGTCATCCACTTTCTATATGGCCGTCATACACTGCCGTTTCCCTGCACCTACAACACGTGTCAACCACTTTCTATATGGCCGTCATACACTGCCGTTTCCCTGCACCTACAACACGTGTCAACCACTTTCTATATGGCCGTCATACACTGCCGTTTCCCTGCACCTACAACACGTGTCAACCACTTTCTATATGACCGTCATAATTATGTGGCGAGTTCCAAGCACGTTATTCTCAAACAATAAAAGCTGGATATTGATTGCACTTCTTCAGTTGTCGTTCT
>CM031606.1:25796927-25849427 GCA_018398815.1 Conus ventricosus
ATAAAAGTTACAGCGTGTTAGGTTTTCTTATGGGAGCAAGAGTTACCCTACTTGTTTATTGTTTATAAGAAACCAATGGAAACTGATTGTGCAGGATCTGTGTTTGCGCCGTACGTGCGAAATATTGCCCACCAGATTTGACTTCGCCTGCCCCGTGATATCCACCTACGTCAAACTGTGCGCCAAGGCAGGTCAAAAGGTCGAGGCCAGTACTCCAGCCTTCAAGGAGGCCTGCGGTATTTATGTTTTTTTGTTAGTTTGTTTCTGGTCTTTGTTTCCATCTAGTGTACCTCGACTGTTTGGCGACTGGTGCACCGTCACGTGCGTGTGTGTGTGTGTGTGTGTGTGTGTGTGTGTGTGTGTGTGTGTGTGCGCGCCTTTGTGGATGTGTGTGACAGTGTGTATAGTAACTTTCTTTCCTTTTCACGTTTCATGTTATTAAATGCAAACTAAATTTAAAAAGGGGGAGGGGGAGGGGGGGGGGGGGGGCGGTAATAGCTGGTTTCAGTTTTGCCAGTGCTACTGCTGTTTGTGCGGCTCGAGCCTTTTTTTTTTATTTAATTTTTTTTTTAACGTCTTTGATTCATTTGGGCTTATAATGGAGAAAGGTATTTGAACTGGTTGAAATGTTCTTGTCCTTGTTGTATTCAGTCATCGGTAATTCTTTCTGCGCTCATTTCCATGCCGTTTCTCATAGATGTTCCACCCAGAAAGTTCAGCAGGATGGTTGGTTCCTCCTCACTCCCATAGACCACAGAAACGAACAGTCCCGCCATAGCAGAATCGATACTATACTGTGCTAATTAATGCTACGCCATGCTCTGCTCTATTAAAACACACACACACACACACACACACACACACACACACACAGCACAGCACAGCACAGCACAGCACAGCACGGCACGGTACGGTTCGGTACGGCACAGCACAGCATGGCACAGCACAGTACAGCACAGCACGTCAGAACACAACACAGAACAGCACAACACAACACAGCATGGCAGAACACAGCACGGCAGAACACAGCACAGCACAGCATAACACAACACAGCATAGCACAGCACAGCGCAGCAGAACACAACACAGCACAGCACAGCGCAGCAGAACACAACACAGCACAGCACAGCGCAGCAGAACACAACACAGCACAGCACAGCGCAGCAGAACACAACACAGCACAGCACAGCGCAGCACAGCACAGCATAACACAACACAGCACAGCACAGCGCAGCAGAACACAACACAGCACAGCACAGCGCAGCAGAACACAACACAGCACAGCGCAGCAGAACACAACACAGCAGAACACAGCACTGCAGAGCACAGCACAGCACAGCACGGCATAACACAGCAGAACACAACACAGCACAGCACAGCAGAACACAACACAGCGCAGCGCAGCACAGCACGGCAGAACACAGCACAACACAGCACAGCACAGCACAGCAGAACACAACACAGCACAGCACAGCAGAACACAACACAGCACAAAACAGCACAGCAGAACACAACACAGCACAGCACAGCACAGCACAGCAGAACACAGCACAGCACAGCACAGCAGAACACAACACAGCACAGCACAGCACAGCAGAACACAGCACAGCACAGCACAACACAGCACAGCACAGCAGAACACAATACAGCACAGCACAGCACAGCAGAACACAGCACAGCACAACACAGCACAGCACAGCACAGCACAGCACAGCAGAACACAACACAGCACAGCACAGCACAACACAGCACAGCACAACACAGCACAGCACAGCACAGCACAACACAATACAGCACAGCACAGCAGAACACAGCACAGCACAACACAGCACAGCAGAACACAATACAGCACAGCACAGCAAGCAGAACACAATACAGCACAGCACAGCAGAACACAATACAGCACAGCACAGCACAGCAGAACACAATACAGCACAGCACAGCACAGCAGAACACAATACAGCACAGCACAGCACAGCACAGCAGAACACAATACAGCACAGCACAGCACAGCAGAACACAGCACAGCACAACACAGCACAGCACAGCACAGCACAGCAGAACACAACACGATGTGAACTGTCCTACCATACTGCTCTTCCACAGACGGTTGCGCACGGTCCAGCAAGGTAGTGGACATGGTCATGTGTCCCGCGGTGGGCAGCGCTGACCGCTCTCCTAACGAGCTCCGCACGGTGATAGGGAACCTGGCTGCCCACGTGACTCGGGGCGCGCGCTTTGGGCTCGTGCACGGCCACAAGAAGCACGCGCGTGCGCATCTCTTTGATGGAGAGTGAGGAGCATTTTGTTCAGGCGTGTTCAGTTGTTGATTATTGGTTGTGCTTGGTAATCGTGGGTGGGTTATGGTAGGTGGTGGTGGCGGTGGTGGGTGGTTGTGTGTGTGTGTGTGTGTGTGTGTGTGTGTGTGTGTGGAGAGAGAGAGAGAGAGAGAGAGAGAGAGAGAGAGAGAGAGAGAGAGAGAGAGAGACGGATGAATTGATTATTTGATTGATTGGTCTTTAATACGCAAGGATAGAGATTTTAGGCCGAGGCCAAGTCTTACAATCTATCCTTGTCATGCATACATTCAACTGATATCATTCATACTGACAACTGAGAGAGAGAGAGAGAGAGAGAGAGAGAGAGAGAGAGAGAGAGAGAGAGAGAGAGAGAGAGACTGTTCGGTAATATGCAAGGATGGAGATTTTAGGCCAAGGCCTAGTCTTACAATCTATCCTTGTCATGAACACATTATTTCAACTTATATCATTCACACTGACAACAGAGAGAGAGAGAGGGGGGGGGGTGACAATGCGATGATGGTGATTATGATGATACGTAGGAGGAGGGGAAAGACTAGGAGTAAGATGATGATAACAATAACAATGATGGTGGCTGTGGTGAGAGAAGGGAAAAGGAGGGAGGGAGGGACAGAGAGAGAGAGAGAGAGGAGAGAGAGAGAGAGGAGGAGAGAGAGAGAGAGAGATATATGATGATGATGATGACAGACGCATGCGCGCGCGCACACAGACGCACACACACACACACACACACACACACACACACACACATATATATATATATATATTATATAGAGAGAGAGAGAGAGAGAGAGAGAGAGAGAGGATGAATATATAGATAGATAGTTATAGGTATATATATATATATATATATATATATATATATATAGAGAGAGAGAGAGAGAGAGAGAGAGAGAGAGATGATGATGATGATGATGATGACAGAGAGAGAGAGAGAGAGAGAGAGAGAGAGAGAGAGAGTTTCAAGCCGAGGATGTATGCAGCCATGCAGCCTATTCCCTTTCTCCCACCCTTCCCCACTTCCCATTCCCTTCCTCTGCACGTTAGTCATATTAATCTCTCACCCGCCCCTTCCCTCTCCCAACCGTGCCCATTAACCATGGCACCTTCTTCACACGGCAGTCTCTTCGTCCCGGCCAAGAAGCTGCAGGAGGAGATGAAAGCTGCCAAGATGCTGATGGGGGAGAAGGAGAACAAGGGGCCAGACGGCCGCAGCAGTGCCTCTTCAGTCGCCGAACTCGTGGAGACCGCCGCCAACTACCCGTTCCGGACCGGTGCCCGGCGCTTTGTGGTTGTGTTCACTGGACCCAGTGTAAGTCGCCTGTGACACACTGATTGTACCCGCTTCTTTCTGGCCGCTGTTGATGCGTGAGAAAGTAAACAGTAAACAAGTGGGGTAACTTTTGCTCCCATAAGAAAACCTAACACAGAGTAACTTTTATTCAAGACTGGCACAGCCTTTTAAACTTGAATAAAGTCAGACAAATACATAGACGAACAATCTAATAGTGGGGGAAAAAAACAAGCGCAGGCCAACAACTCAGTTGTCTTCATAGTAATGACTTGGCAAAGATTTGGACTTAAGGAGGGGGGGGGAGGGGGGGAGAGGAGGGAGAAGTTTGAAGATGGAGAAACTGGGAACATGAAATTAAGAAAATATATTACAGATATGAAAACTCTTCACTAGCTGCATAAGGGAACCATCATAATCCCTTTTGAAGGCAGATATATTTGTATTGCCTGCTCCGAGTTACCCCTCTTGTTTACTGTTTATTGTTTACTGTTCCCTGCCTCATTTCATTTCCAATTGCGTGAGAAAGTGTTAGTCATCCAAAGCACCGTGTATAACCACAAGCAGCCCTTTTTGGCACGCACATAGACGGGGGCCTAGGAAAGTTTCATTCAAAGTCACTATGCATTTGCAGCTATCGCTTTGCGATGTACACCGCCCACGCTCAAAACAAAGTATGGATGACCAGAAGCTGTTCGTGACTCACGTATATAAATAAAATGTAATTAAAACCTTTTTTTTGGTTGTTGTTTTTTTTTTTTGCATTTTAGCATCACCTTTATTGGGTTTACATGCATAAACAGAGTGGTAATAACCACCGACAGCATTTCGAAAATATAAATCTTTGCGACAGGTTTGTAAATAAAGAATCACAGGTGTGTAAATAAAGAATCACAGGTGTGTAAATAAAGAATCACTCACCAGGGTCATAACCATCAAACCTTTCTTGTTTAACATGTGTTATGAAAAGACTAACTTCACCGACATCACGTGGGATAGCCGACTTACTCTTTTTAGCGCGCATATGTCAACAAGGTGTTATTAAATCACCAACTACTAGAACTTGGACAGCGACGTAGGCCTATGTGATGTTGCCAGTGCGTTCTGCAACGAGGGTGACGGCCCTGATATTGCCCTTTGCTGTCGGCTGGGCTATAAGCCACATTAACTCTCTTTCTGCCGCGAACGAGAAACAAACCAGAAAGTATAAGCAAAAGATCCCCGAGACATGAAGCCTTGGGAGACCACTGAGCACCGTACCAGGATCAGGGTCATCCTCATTTTCGGCCAGCAACCAGAACCTGTTTTCCGATCAAACCTCAGATGTGTTCATGTTGTGCTCGAGGCCTTGACTGAACTGTCATAATTTTCAATTTAATTCGTTCAGTTTTGTGACATTTGCGTCGATTTGGATGCAGGAAAAGATGTGCCGAACCAGTCCTATATCAATTTGATTTCAGGTTTGTCCAGTTGAACGTTTCTTACCCATACGTGAAGGTGGTTCTTTTTTGTGACACCAAAGAGGTATACATCAGTTTTCGGCTTACATACGTGAGGAAAGTGTAAATCGCCAGTTGCACGCATTACCGTCATGTATACAACGTGTAAATCACCAACATCTCTCAGAGTAGGCTGCATTGGTCTATTTCGACTGAAGTGTGCAAACGTTCATTCACACAATGCAGCGTAGCTATCTAGCCAATGTGGGCTCACTTATCTAGGCCACAAACAGCACACAGCATACACATCATATTTTGGCTGGCACTGACGATGATGGATTCTCCTGTACGTGTGTCGGTTCGACAAGGCTGGTCAGTCATTCGCTATCATGGGTAGGGAGGCCTATCTTTGAGGCACTTGGTTTGGTATAGACATCGCTGAGGAAGAAGTTTGGTATAGAAACCTATCTCTGAGGAACTTAGTATGGTATAGACATCGCCGAGGAAGAAGTTTGGAAAAGAAACTTATCTCTTAGGAACTTAGTATGGTATAGACATCGCTGAGGAAGAAGTTTGGTATAGAAACCTATCTCTGAGGAACTTAGTATGGTATAGACATCGCCGAGGAAGAAGTTTGGTATAGAGGCCTGTCTCTGAGGCGCTTAGTATAGTATGGATGTCTCCGGGGAAGAAGCTTGGTATAGAGGCCTATCTCTGAGGCAGTAGTATGATATAGATGTCTCTGGGAAGAAGTTTGGTATAGAGGCCTATCTCTGAGGCACGTAGTATGGTATAGATGTCTCTGGGGAAGAATAGAGGCCTGTCTCTGAGGCACGTAGTATGGTATAGATGTCTCTGGGGAAGAAGCTTGGTATAGAGGCCTATCTCTGAGGCACGTAGTATGGTATAGATGTCTCTGGGGAAGAATAGAGGCCTACCTCTGAGGCACTTAGTATGGTATAGATGTCTCCAGGGAAGAATAGAGGCCTATCTCTGAGGCACTTAGTATGGTATAGATGTCTCCGGGGAAGAATAGAGGCCTACCTCTGAGGCACTTAGTATGGTATAGATGTGTCCGGGGAAGAATAGAGGCCTACCTCTGAGGCACGTAGTATGGTATAGATGTCTCCGGGGAAGAATAGAGGCCTATCTCTGAGGCACGTAGTATTGTATAGATGTCTCCGGGGAAGAATAGAGGCCTACCTCTGAGGCACTTAGCATGGTATAGATGTCTCCGGGGAAGAATAGAGGCCTGTCTCTGAGGCACGTAGTATGGTATAGATGTCTCCGGGAAAGAATAGAGGCCTACTCTGAGGCACGTAGTATGGTATAGATGTCTCCGGGGAAGAATAGAGGCTACCTCTGAGGCACTTAGTATGGTTTTGATGTCTCCGGGGAGGAAGTTTGGTATAGAGGCCTACCTCTGAGGCACTTAGTATGGTATAGATGTCTCTGGGAAGAAGTTTGGTATAGAGGCCTATCTCTGAGGCACGTAGTATGGTATAGATGTCTCTGGGAAGAAGTTTGGTATAGAGGCCTACCTCTGAGGCACGTAGTATTGTATAGATGTCTCCGGGGAAGAAGTTTGGTATAGAGGCCTACCTCTGAGGCACGTAGTATGGTATAGATGTCTCCGGGGAAGAATAGAGGCCTACCTCTGAGGCACGTAGTATGGTATAGATGTCTCCGGGGAAGAATAGAGGCCTGTCTCTGAGGCACGTAGTATGGTATAGATGTCTCCGGGGAAGAATAGAGGCTACCTCTGAGGCACTTAGTATGGTATAGATGTGTCCGGGGAAGAATAGAGGCCTACCTCTGAGGCACGTAGAATGGTATAGATGTCTCGGGGAAGAATAGAGGCCTACCTCTGAGGCACTTAGTATGGTATAGATGTTCCGGGGAAGAAGTTTGGTTTTAGAGGCCTATCTCTGAGGCATTTAGTATGGTATAGATGTCTCCGGGGAAGAAGTTTGGTATAGAGGCCTACCTCTGAGGCACGTAGTATGGTATAGATGTCTCTGGGAGGAAGTTTGGTATAGAGGCTACCTCTGAGGCACGTTAGTATGGTATAGATGTCTCCGGGGAAGAATAAAGGCCTACCTCTGAGGCACGTAGTATGGTTTATAGATGTCTCCGGGGAAGAATACAGGCTGTCTCTGAGGCACGTGTATGGTATAGATGTCTCGGGGAAGAATAGAGGCCTATCTCTGAGGTACTTAGTATGGTATAGATGCCCCCGGGGGAAGAAGTTCGATGAGCAGGGCCTTGCTTCTCTGGTCCTCTTCACGTGTACGGCAGTCGCCCCGTTCAGCTGAACAGTCTCGTGCCCTGATGGCGCAGGTGTCTGCGGCAGGGTCTGTTACGGACAGCAAGTTCCCAGTGACCGTATCCAGGCCGCAGCTCTTCAGGTTGATCTTCAGAGTGTCCTTGTACCTCACAAAGGATCTACTCTGTTCACAATGTCCCTGCTTCAGTTGACCCTACAGAAGCATTGTGGGAGAACTGCCGTTCACCACGCGAAATGACATGCTTGCCCGTCACAGCTGACTTTCAATGTGGGAAGATCATGCTTTTCCAGAGCTTGAAGGCCGAACTCTTTGGGCTTGGCATTTTATGGTGGAACTTTGGGCAAGAAGTGCTGATGGGCTGCGTGTCGTCGTTAGGTGGTCCAGGCCTCACAGAAGAGCATTGAAGATGGCTTCTTTGTTCGTGGCCATTCTGGTGGAGAGTCTAATGCTGTGATTTTTCCCAAATTTTTTTGTGAACCTGACAAAGGCAGGGCTGGCCTTTGCGATGTGCAGTGTTACCTCTACGTCCAGAAATATGTCGCTGTCATGGTGTTGCCAAGAAAGCAGAACTTGTCCACGGTCTCGCTGGTGCTAGTGTGTAACAAAAGGTTCAAGCGACCAGTAGCGCTTAACATACTCGTCTCCTGGCTTAGATTGTGAAAAGTGCAAGTTACTAGCAACATTTAAATGTACACACTTTTTTTTCGGACTTGCATCAACGTGTAAGAAGTGTGAGTTTTCATCAGCACCCAGCATTCACACCTGCTTTTGGCGTAAGTGTTTTAACGAAAGTGAAAGTCACCAGCAGCGCTTGGAACCAACAATCTCATTCTGGGTGAGGTGTACAAGCGATCAAATGAGTTAAGAATACCACGGATTCAATGGTCAGTGAGTGTGTGTGTGTGTGTGTGTGTGTGTGTGTGTGTGTGTGTGTGTGTGTGTGTGTGTGTGTGTGCGCGCGCGCGCGCCGCGCGCGAGGAGAGAGAGAGAGAGAGAGAGAGAGAGAGAGAAAGTGTGTGTGTGTGTGTGTGTGTGTGAGTGTGTGTGTGTGGAGGAGAGAGAGAGAGAGAGAGAGAGAGAGAGAGAGAGAGAGAGAGAGAGAGAGAGAGAGAGAGGCATAATAGATGGAAATCAAAACAGCAAAATTATGAAATTCACAGAAACGACAGATATTCGAGCAGGGAAAGAAGTAAAGTAAGTACAAGCAGAGATGGAGAACTGAGTAAGTTCGATGATAGCAGAATTCATCAGAATGGAAAGTCTGAACAGCAGTGTACCAAGCTGAAACAGAGCTGTGTGCAAGCGGCTTGACGTTGTGTGTGTAGGCCTATGTGAGTGAGTGTGCGCGTATGTGTGTCTGTGTGTGTGTGTGTGGGGGGGGGGGGGGGGGGGGGAGGGGGGGTGCGCCCGCGCCCGCGTGCGCGTGCACTGTTGCGTAGCATAAACACGACCCTGTCAGTCCAAAACCCCTTCTTCCCTTTGCCTTCCTAACGTATGCACGCCCATACACCGCAGAGCCTCATTGCTGTGGACGTGTGTTGCTCTTGTAGACGGTGGAACCGCAGAACGTGACGGAGCTGCAGAACAGGCTGAGGGCCCTGGACGTGTCGCTCATCCAGGTGTCGGCCCACCTGGACAGTGCCGCGTGTTGTCCGCCAGCTGGGACAGCAAGATCGTCCTCTGCCGGGGCTGCCGCAAGGACCGCATTTCCATTGCCACAGTATGTCGTCATCGTCATCATCTTCACCGTCGTCATCATCATCATCATCATCGTCATAATCATCATCATCATCATCATCATCATCATCATCGGCGTCATCGTCACCGTCATCATCATCATCACCGTCATCGTTATCTACGATGTCTATGCCAGTAAGAGAACGTAGAAACACTGATTCTGGCTCACCCGGTCTCAACCAGTTTCGACCGGGCGACTCCAGAATCGGTGTTTCTACGTTCTCTGACAAGTAAGACTTTAATAACCAAAAAATAACGACCCTACAAACAAACATACTGTGTAGGGTTATCCGTTTTCAATACTAATTTACTAAACTTTTCAGATTTCAGTTTTTGCTTAATCCTGTGTTTTTCCTGATCATTTTCAATAACATCATTTTCGCGCAAACATTCTTCAAATGAGTCTCTGTCTTTCATGTGAAATAACACTACAGTCTTTAACTGTTCTCTAAAGTCTTTTAAAACTGAGTTATATTTTTGACATAAAATCACACACTTATCCCAGCATGCCTTCCACTAAAAGCTAGTTTTGATAAAGAGTTTCTCTTTTTAACTATGTCTCTTTCTGCGAACAGTCATCTATAATAAATAGTGTCTGCGTTCCTTCAAACAGTTTATAAACTGTTCTAAACACTCACTCAGTTTATTGCTGGATTTTCATCATCTGTCCATATAAAGCTTCTATCATGATATGCTTTGTTCCATTTAAGTGTTGGACAGAAAATCACAATATGATCAAATTATAGCGATAAACTGTTTGTAATAGGTCGAGGACAAATATTGTTTTTCCGCAACAGTCTGCCACAAATTATGAACAATGAGGGGTTTTTGTCATAAAGTTTAACTGCTCCATAGTTTTAAAAACAAAATTTAAATCTAATCCAGTTTGTTTTTATCATGCTCCCCGTCTAAAACTTGTTCAGTATAATTAAAACCCTATAAGGCCAAATGTGAAAGTTTAAATCCAATTCAGTTTTTTAAAGGGGATTTTTCTTTTTAATGGCAACATTAAATTTTGTTGTTTGGGTTGTTAAAACCTTAATATCTCCCCTTTGTAAAGAACGGATGGTAACTTTAAAAAAGGTTTAAGGGTCAAATTTTTTTGCCAGTAATTTTAATTTCCCTTTTTAAAAAAGGCGCCCACAAAACGCCCACAACCCCACCCCTTCCACATCTTTTAAGCAGAAATTTCAAATACTTTTGTGAACGTGGGTCTCCTAATTTTTGTTTGGGAAGAACGGAAAATTTTGTAAAAAGCCCCTTTAAAACCGTTTCTTTTTGTGGAGGATTTTAGGTTTTTCCCCCATACGGCGTTATTTTCAATCTTTTCCCGGAAATTTTTGTCCTTGGATAAGATTCTTTGAAAAAGGGCCCAGGGTTGAGTGCTTTTTCTGAAACTTTTTTGACGGCAAAAAAAGGTAAAGGGCTTATGAATTCAAATTTTATGCCCCAAATTCTAAATAGGGTTCTAAATCCCAATTTGCTGTCAGGTTTTAAAAAATTTTTTTAATTCATACGGCCAGCATTATTTGCTTCTACTTTACGATTTGTTTGTTTGGGAAAAATTTTTTTGTTGTCCCCAAACCTTTGGTTTATAATACCATCTTTAGTGTATAAAAACCATACAAAGCGCCATTCCCCTTTGTTAAAAATTTCCGAACATTTTGAAAGGTCTTTTAATTCAAAGGCTATAAAATTTACAGGCGCAAGGAAAACTCTGATTTTAGGCCCACGGCCCTTTTTTTTAGAAAAAACAAATTATTTTTTTCTAAAAACCAGGGGGTAGGTTATCACTTTTTAAAACTTTCCCCGTTTTTGTCTTTTTTTTTTAATCTTAAATGTTCCGACCCTCCCACAAACTAATCTTTTAAACTGTAAATTGGGGGAATTGTAAAAATTTCTTAAATCGCAATATGAGTTTTCCCCTGAGGGAAGAGTTTTTAAAACTTTTGGAGGGCCTTCCCTTAATTAGTTTCATCGTGCCACCCGGGGCTAAAGGAAATTTTAGAGTAATGAATGTAATGCAAGTTCGAGGGTTTTTCCCCCCTCAAAAAGTAGTTTTGTTTGGCCCAACTCTAAAACTATGATTTGGGTCGATTGGCGGGTAAAGCCTAACTTTTTTAGTTTGCCTTATAAAAATAGAAACCTACTTCTTCTTCTTCGGGCCCTTTGAAGAAAACAGGGGTTTTTTGATTTGCATTTTTTAAAGTTTGAGGGTAATGTTGAATTTTACTCTTTGGTTCTTTTAGGGGAGAAAAACCCCTTTAAAAACCCATAGGTGGGGGTTTAAACCCTGGCAAAACTAAGTTCCTCCCTTTAAATTTATTTTTTAATCTTATTATTCCCCCCTGGATTCACTTATTTTTAAACCTTACGACTTTGAAAAAAATTTCATGGGTGGGGGAACGTTCGGGTTTCCGCTTTTCGTTATAAATGCATGTTTAAAAACGAAGGAGGGGTTTTGGGGTTGTTTTTGTTAAAAAATTTTTTTAAAAAGGGAAATAAAAAGGGACTGCTTTTAAAAATTATCCCTGATGAAAAATTATTCTCCGGGCCCGCACTACAATTTTAAAAAATTTACAATGTTCTTTGACTTTTCTGGGACTGGTCTGGGCCCTTTAAAAAGAAAAGGTTAGTACCCCTTTAAAACAGTTTATTTAAACCCTTTCCTATTAAAAAGGCCGCATCCCGAAAGCGGGGTTTTTTAGTCTTCCGATGCAGTTTTTTTCAAAACCCGGGTTAAAACTTTGTTTGTTTTTTGGTGCATCAATGGGTTTGGAGTGTCGTTGCTGTCTTTAAAAATCCCCGGACCCCTTTGGGGGGTTTGCCCAGTGTTGATTTCTTTTTCTATTACCCCTTCAGACTTTTTTTGGGACTAAACTGCAAGCCCCATTCCCAAAGGGACAAACCTTTTTCCCCCATTCGGGCAACAAAATAGACATGAGGGTTTGAAAGGATCTGAAACAATTCAATATTAATTTAAAGACGATTTTTAGACAAAATTTTGGGATTTAATCATGGTTTAGGCCCCCCCTTTATTTTTGGGGCGGCACAGAAAGTAAAACTTTGACGGGAAAATCCTCCTTAAAACTTTTTTCCCTTTTCCCGGCACAGGTGTTCCCTTTGGGGCCCATAGGCAAGGCCATAAAACAGCTTGGAAAATTTTTTTTTTTGGGACACTTCAAAAGGGCCTAACTAGGCGGGAATAGAACGAAAAAACGACTCTGTTTTTCTTCGTTTGGTGTTTGCTAGGCTGAAAAGCACAAACGAGGTCGACCCTAAATGATCCTTTTTTACTGGTTTTGATGCACAAAAACAATATTAGCAAAATTTTTGGGGACGCCCTTAATTCTACAGTTGATTTACCTTCAAGTATAAAAAAGGGACCAAAAAAGTTTTAAAAATACGCAAGATCGGGTAGGACTTTGCTGTTGGCATTGGGTTTTTTACTGCTGCCTTTGACCTCAGGGCTCCAGATAGGGAAAAAATAAACTCAATAACGAAATCCTCGTGGCAGGCAATGAAAGAAAGGGCGGAAAAAAAAGAAATAAATTTTGGCCGTAATACAAGCGTTAAAAAAACACCCAAGAATAAGTCCCCAATCCCCAAGGCCCAAAACCCAAAGGGCCCTTTTTAAAGCCCCGGGGGCCTTTTTTCGCCGGGGACCCTGAATATGAAAAAGACGGACTTTTTGTTTTTATTAAAAGGGGATTGGTTACTTGGTCTTTTTTTAATAAAATTTCCCGACTATTAAGAAAAAAATAATGCCCCTAAAAATGCTCGGCCAAAAGCAACTACTTTGCCTGCCCGTAGACAAAAAACCCGTAACAACCCCCTTTTAAAAACCTGGTAAAACCCTCCACGGCTTTTAAAACTAAATTTTTTTAATAAATCCGAAGATGAAACAACTGTTTTTTTACCCATGATTTTTAGGTGGGGGGCAAGGGCGGTTGGAGGGACTGACCCCGACCCCCACACCCGGGAATTTTTTCCCTCAAACCCGCGGACTTATTGCAAATCCTAAGGGGGTGGGTTTTAACGCTTTTAATGTGACTCCTTGCTTCTAAACAGTTTTTCTTATTGTTTTGCTAGCGTGTTTTTTTTTAAAATTAAAATTTTTTTGGGGTTGTTTTTTTACTTGTCGCTTGAGTTTGTTAATTTTTCTGGTTAGTATTTTAAACTTCTAGTCTTGGTTTAAATTTTTTATATTTAAAGGGCATCTAGTCTTTTGGGTTTTATTCTTTTTTTAACATCAAGTCCCAAAATTGGCGTCGTTTGGCCCCCAGCAAGTTTTTCTTTTTCTTTTTTATAGCTCCTTTTGTTCCCCGTTTAGTTTTTCTAAATTGGTTTTAAAAATTCCCTTTGAAGGTTTTTTTTTTTTTAAAAAGCACGATTTAAGGGTAATTATTCTCTTCAGGGGAAACCGGGTTTTTTCGGCAATTGTTTTTAAACTGTTTTTTCTTCTTTTTTTGGGTTTTTGCTCTATTCATTTATTTTTCTGTCTTTTCTGTTTGACTTAAAAACTTTAAATGGCGTTTTTTTGTTTTTGGCCCATTGTTTGGGAAATTTTTGTAGGGTTGTTTTGGTGTTTAGCAACTGCATCCTGATCTAATTTTGGTTTAGCAAAGCCAAGGGGGATTTTGTACGGTCCAGGGAGTCTTTGTCTAAGTTTTACTCAGGGCTTTAAACTTTGGGGGGTCTCGTTCATGCGTAAGCTTAAAAGGTTTTCCCGGTCGTTTTTTACTACAAATGGGGCCAATTTTTTATCTGGTCCCAAAAACATTGGGTCTAAAAAAAAAGGGGGGTTCAAAGGGCCCAAATTTTGGTCCAATTTATCTAAAAGGGGTTTCTGTTTTTTCACGCTGCAATGAGGGCGTGAGCGATGTTTTTGTTAATTTACGCTGTTTTGAGGGCCCTTGAGCGACGTTTTGTCAAAGGGACCCTTTCAATATGTCGTCTCCAGGTTTTAAAATCAAAATCTTCTTCGCCTTCAAAGCCTTTCCAAAGTTTTTTAATAAATAACTTTTTATTTTGTTTTTTTAAAAAAAAAGTACAAGTATATGGGGTTTAAATTTTTAACCCCCAAAAGAAAAACCTGAAAAAGGCCCCCTTTGGGGTGAAGGGAAAAAAAACAGAATATTTTTGTTCCCAAAAAAAACCTCAAATTTATGCGATCCAAAAAATTTTTCGTCAATTTCCAGGGCCTAGGGGCCCGATGAAATGATTGTGCCAGGCTCCAAACGAAATTACTTTTAAAATGAATGAACAACAGACCTAAAAAAAGGCGTTGTCCAGAAAACTGGGACGGGCCGTTAAGAAAATTTCTATAAAACTTGAGGGGCAAGAAATATTTTTTTTACATAATGCAGGGCATATTTTTTTCCCATTCTGATTTTTTGGCTAAAACCCAGGGATGAAAGGGTGATCTTTCGTTTCAAGGAAAGATAAGAAGAAGCCAAAACACAGAATGGGGGCCCCAGGCCAAAAAAGCCGGGGAAAAAGGGAGTGGGTGTTAATTTTGCGTTTTGGAAATCGCTTTTCCATCCCCTTGGATTTTGAGTTGTTAAGGGGCGCATGGCCATACTTTCAAGGAGCATTAAAAGGGCAGATTTTCCCTATTTTAATAACTTTTAATTTAATACAAAAAAAGGGGGGGGGTTATCAAAACAAAACAGGGAACCCAAGCAAAGTCCGCATTTTGACACGCGGGTTGAGTTTGGGTTTGTTTGAAAATTAATTTTTCAAGGGGTGATTGACCCAAAAAACAGTCCCAAAAATTAAGGCCCCCAAAATATTACGATTAGGTGACTCACCCTTCTACACACCCTAAAGCAGGGGCCGGGCCCCTTATGGAATTTTTGTTTTAGGTCACAGCAAGATCGCTTAAAAGGGTTTTTTTTTGCGGGGTGGGAAAAGGGGAAAAAAAAACCCTTCGATAGAGGAAGTGAAAAGTTTATTTTTCCTAAAAAAACGAAAGTGCAAAAGTACAATTTAGGGGTAAATCCTAAAACCCAAAATTTCGCTAGCGGGCCCTTTAAACCCTTTTCAGATTTTGACGAAATTAAAAAAATTTTTTCGGAGGTGGGGGGGCTAGGGAAAACCAAAAGGGAGAAACCCTGTTAAAAAATTTTACCCCCTTCACAATTTTAGACTTGAGATTAAATTTACAACAAAATACGGTTTTTGGATTGACCTAAGAACGACGAGGATAATCAGTTGCCTTTGGAAGAGGGGGAAATGTTTAGAAAAAGTTTAATTTTAAAAATTCAAAAAATTTATAAAGAAAAAAAAATGGGAAAAAAACCCGTTAAGGGACATTTTTTTTTTTTTTTAATTTTATGATGGCAGCTGAATATTCAAATAACAGATTAGAAAATTTCACAATAAAAAAATTATTTTTTAATTTTTAAAAAAAAAAACATGCCGGTTTTAAACATTATCCAAAAAATACCCACAGGTTGTTAAAAGAAGGGATAGTAGGAAAAACCCCCGACATAAAAGCCTTCAAAATTTAAAAAACATTACAAAATGCAACAAAACTAGAGCAGGACCCTTTTAAATACAGCAAAAACCCAAAAAAAGGTATTTTGTGCCTTTAAAGCTGTTACATATGTTTTAAAAAGGAACATCAATCTAAGTGCTCTATCAGAGGGAAAAAAGTGTTGCTCTCTTTGCAACAGGGGGGGGTTTTTGGTGGCCACCCCGGGGGACTTTTAAAAACCCCTTTTGGTTTTTTGGTTTTAAAAAAACCTTTTTAAAAAAAAATTTTTTTCCGGGGGGCTTGGGTTTCCAAATTTTTAAAAGGCAGCGTTTCACAACCCCCTGCTTGTTTAAAGCTCCTTAAAACATTAGGAATTGTATAATTTCCATAATCGCAATATAGTTTCCTGGACGAAGAGCTCTTAAACAGTTGAGGCCTTCCAATTAGTTTTCATCAGTGCTCAGCTCGTCTAAAGGAACATAGAGTAATGAATGTAATGCAAGATCGAGCGGATTTTCCCCTCATAAGTAGTTTTGTTTGGCGCAACTCTAAAACTATGATGGGTCGATTGGCAGTTGTAAAGCCTAACATTTAGCTAGCTCTCTATCAAAATAGTAACCTACTTCTTCTTCTTCAGGCTTGAATGTTAAAAATTGTTTTAGATTTGCATTGTTAAGTTTGAGAGTAATGTTGAAGTTACTCATGCTTCTTTTAGTGAGCAAAACCCGTAATAACCATCAGGTATGGTTAAAACGGGTTTAACTAAAGTTCCTGCATTAAATTATATTTTTTAATCTTATTATTCTCCCGGATTCACTTATATTAAACCATACGACTTTGTAAAAAATTTCATGGGGGTGCGAACCGTTCTGGTTCCGCATTTCGTTATCAATAGCATGTTCTAAAAACGAAGGACGGTCTTGGGTTGTTATTGTTACAAACATTTTTTAACGAATAAAAATGACTGCATTTAATATACTGATGCAAATTATTCTCCGGGGCCCACTACAATCTTAAAAATATAACAATGATACTGACATTTCTGGACTCGTCTGGGCCTTTCAAGTAAAGGTTAGTACTCCATTAAACAGATATCTTAACCCTCCTATAAAAATGACCGCATCCCGAAAGCGTGGTTTAGTCATCCGATGCAGTTTTATCAGAACCAGTTAAACTTTGCTGTGTTTTGTGCATCAACTGGGTGTGGAGTGTCGTATGCTGATCATTTAAATCCCCGATCCTTTGGTGAGGTTCCCCAGTGTTAGATTTCATTTCTATTACACCTTCAGACGTATTTTGACTGAACTGCAAGCGCCATTGCCAAATGACAAACCGTTTATCATTCAGCAAAAAGAATAGACATGAGGGTTTTTGAAAGGATCTGCAACAATTCAATTTTAATTAAGACAGACTTTAGACAAAAGTTGGATCTTAATCATGGCTTAGGCACCCTTATTTTTGGGGCGTGCACAGAAGTATAACTATGACTGGAATCCTCCTTACACATCTTTCTCTTCGGGCACAGGTGTTCACCTGGGGTCCATAGAGCAAGAGCATAAAACAGCATGGACAACATTTATTTAGACACTTCTAAGGGCCTAACTAGAGCGGGAATAGAACGAAAAAACGACTCTGTTGTACTTACGTTTGGTGTTTGCTAGGCTCGCAAGCACAAACGAGGTCGAGCATAATGATCCTTCTACTGGTTTTGATGCACAAAAAACAATACTTTGCAAATTAGAGGACGCCATTAATTCTACAGTTGATTTACCTTCAAGTATAAAAGGTACCAAAATGTTTTACAATACGCAAGATCGAAAGTAGACTTTGCTGTTGGCACTGGTTTAAAACATGCTGCCTTCGACCTCAGACTCCAGATAGGCGTAATAATAAACTACAATAACGAAAACCTCGTGGCAGGCAATGAACAGAAGGTCGGAAAAACGAAATAAATTCTGAGCCAGTAATATTTCAAGCAGTAAACAAACACCCAAGAATAAGTCACCCAATCCCCAAGGCCCAAAGCCCAAAGACCGTTGAAGACCCCGGACTCTGTTCGCGATGACCATGAATATGAAAAGACGGCACTTTTTGTTGTATTAATGGCATAGGATTACTTGGTCTTTATTTTACTAAATATTAACCCGACTATTAAGAGAACTAATGCCCATAAGTGCTCGGCCAAAAGCCAAACTACTTTGCCTGCAGTAGACAAAAAGCCAGCTAACAATCCCCCTAATATACCTGGTAAAGCATCCACGGCTTACCAGCTAATTTTTTTAAATAAATCCGCAAGATGATCAAGTGTTTTTTTACCCATGATTTATCAGGTGGGGCAGGCGGTGGAGGGACTGACCCAGCACCACCACCACCCGTAAAAGCCATCACCAGCGACTTATTGCAAATCCTAAGGCTGTTATAACGCTTGCTAATGTGACTCCTTGCTCTCTAAACAGTGTTCTTATTCGTTCTGCTAGCGTCGTGTTTTCATATTAAATTTTTTTGGATGTTTTTTACTTCGCTCGCTTGAGTTTGTAATTGTTCTCGGTTAGTATTCACATTCTAGTCTAGCTTAATCTTTCTATATTAAGGTCATCTAGTCTTTGTTCTATTCTTTCTTTAACATCAAGTCCTAAGTTGGCGTCGTCAGCCTCAGCAAGTTTTTCTTTTTCTTTTTTTATATGCTCCTTTAGTTCAGTCAGTTTGCTAAATTGTTTAATAATTCCCCTTTGATGGTTCTTAAAGCACGATCAAGGCTAATATTCTCTCTCAGGTAGCCGTGGTTGGGCATTGTTTAATGCTGTTTTTTCTTCTCATGGTTTCTGCTCCTATTGCATTTATTATTTCGCTGTTTGACTTAATCTTCAAATGGCGTGGTTTCGTATTTGGCTACTTGTTGGAAGTTTTTGTAGCTTTGTTTTGGTGTTTAGCAACTGCATCCTGATCTAATTTTGGTTTAGCAATCCCAAAGGGCGATTTTGTACGTCACAGGGAGTCTTTGTCTAAGTGTACTCGGGGCTTTAAACTTTGAGGGGTCTCGTTCATGCGTAAGTTTAAACGGGTTTTCCTGGATCGTTTTTTACATACAAATGGCCATCATTACTCGGTCAAAATCATTAGGGTCTAAACTACGGGAGGTTCAAGCCTAAATTTTGGTACAATGATCTAACATGGCTTTCTTTTAAATTTTCACGCTGCAATGAGGGCGCTGACGATGTTCTTTTAAATTTCACGCTGTATTGAGCCATTGAGCGACGCTGTGTCAAAGGAGTCATTTCACTCATGTCTCCCCCAGGTCAAAATCAAAATCTTCTTCGCCTTCAACGCCTGCCATGTTTCTTTAATAAATAACTATTTTATTTTGTTTTATAAAAAAATGTCACAAGTATAGGGGTTCAATTCTTAACCCCCCATAGAAGCCTGAAAAAGCCCCTTGGCGTGAAGGGAATAAACAGAATATTATTGTTCCAAATATCCATCTATTGATGCAAAATCAAATTCTTACTGTCAATTTCCAACCTGGGGGCAGATGATGATTGTGCCGGGCTCCACGCGACTTACTTAAAAATAGAACTCGAATCAACAGACCAAAAACAGGACATTGTCCAGAATCTGGGACGGGCAATCTTTAAGAAAATTTCTATAAAACTTGAGGGCAAGAAATATTTTCTTTACATAATGCAGACATATTTTTTAAACCTATTCTAAACTATGGCTAACCGAGCATGAAAGGGCTGATCTTGCGTTTCAAGGAAAGATAATGAAGAAGCACAAACACAGAATAGGCGCCGCAGAAGCTAATAAAGCCGCAAAAAATAGTGGCTGAAATTTTGCGTATGGAAATCGCTTTTCCATCCCCTTGGATTTTTAGTTGTTAGCGCGCATGCGCCATACTTTCAAGGAGCATTAAAAGACAGATTGTCATATTTAACTAACTTTTAATGAATACAAACGTGTTATCAAAACAACAACAGACACCGAAGCAAATACAAGCATTTCTGACATCGCGTTAGAGTTTGACGTTGTTTAGCAACTCAATTTACCCAAGGCTGATTGAGCAACGATACAGTCAAAATTAGCAATATATTACCCAATAGAGTGACTCACCATTCTACACACCCTAAAACAGGGCAGACACTATATGGAATTTTAGTTTTAGTGTCACAGCAAGATCGCTTTAAAGGTATTTTATTGCTTTGAAGAATAAGAACCATTCGATAGAGGAATGAAAAGTTTATTAATCCTAAAATAACGAAAGTGCAATGTACAATTGAGGGAGTCCTAACCAAATCTACGCTAGCGGGCTTAAACCTTATCAGCATTTTGACGAAATAAGAAAATTGTTCGGAGGTGGGAGCATAGAAATCCAAAGGTAAACCTCGTGTTAAAGATCACACCTTCACAATGTTAGACTTGATGATTAATTAACAACAAAATAAAGGTTTATGGATTGACCTAAGATCGACAGAGGAAATCAGTTGCATGGGAAATGGGAGAAATGTTAGAAACGTAATAAACATTCAAATTGATAAAGAAAAAGATGGCGATAAACCAGTTAATTTCATTTGTTTTTAATATATGATCGCAGCTGAATATCAAATAACAGATTAGAAAATACACAATACTAAATTATTTTTTAAATTTAAAAAAAAAAGCATCCTGTTAAGCATTATCCAAAAGTACCTACAGAGTTTTAAAAGAAGGGATAGTAGAAACCCCTGACATAAAAGCCTTCAAATTAACAAACATTACACAAATGCAACAAAAACTAGAGCAGGACCTTTCAAAATACAGCAAAACCAAAAAAAAAGGTATTTGCTGCCTTTAATGCTGTTACATATGTTAATACTGGAACATCAACTCTAAGTGCTCTATCAGCAGGAACAAGTGTTGCCCTCTTAGCAACAGGGGTTGGGGCACCCGCAGCTTTACCTCTAGGGGTTTTCTTTAACTCTCGGTCTGTGTTCATTAGCTGTAAGTCGCTGGCAAAAAATTAAAAACTAAACTCCAAAAACACACAGCTAAAGGTTCAGCTAATAACAGCTAAAACTTAGTTCTTTCAAATTGACAATAAATAAAAACGATAGTGACTCAAACATCACGGATGAAGAATTTAGTCGTTACAGGCAGATTTTGATGACTAAAAGACAAAAATTGATCTCAAAAAAGGCAGGAATTTTTCCCCCTAAAAAAGGTTTTTAACAAATTCCATCTGCTCAACCCGCTGAACATAAAAACATGTAAAAGTCTAGACGTAATACAGAACTAATTACCCCACCACCCGATCTAAAGTTAGTTTTAAAACTGAAACGCGCAAACAAGCCCAAACGAGTTACCAGATTTCAGCGCTTATTTTTCCTTAGAAGGCACCCCACAAAACTTCCAAAACAGCCTTAGGGGTAATCATCAATTTTTCATTTGCTTTCATCATGTTGGGTCGGATGGCGCTCATTCAACGCCAGAATTATTAGAGGGCCTGATGCTGCAAATACTTCTTAAAAACGCATGAAAGCAAGTGCGAAAACGCCTGTTTCTAATAATCTGAATCTCTCAGACATTATTATGACCCCGAAGATCAACAACAGTATGACTCAGCCACACATTGTTGATTTGGGGCTTAAGCTAACCCCAAAGAGTGTAAATCCAACAGTAAGAGACCATGATCACATTAGCGGAAAGTTTAGGGGAGCAGCGCACAGTAAATGCAATCTTCAACTAAAGTTTGATCCTAAGACATGGAAGCTGCCCATCTTCTTTCATAACTTGCGAGGTTACGACTCTCATTTAAATGAAAGCAGTAGACGTCGCCTTCAAGTAACATACATTCACAGTCACAAAAAAGTACATGTTTTTTCACTTTAAATAACATGTCTTTTATGACTCAAATGCAGCACATGATGGTTCATTAGAGTCACTGGCTATGCCCCTTAAAGCCCTGCCCAATAACGGAAGAATATTTTGACCCAACTCTCTTTAAAAAGGGGCGTTTACCCTTATGAATACATGAACAGTTGGGAAAGGTTTGACAAAGATACA
This sequence comes from Conus ventricosus, assembly GCA_018398815.1. Taxonomy (NCBI): domain Eukaryota; kingdom Metazoa; phylum Mollusca; class Gastropoda; order Neogastropoda; family Conidae; genus Conus; species Conus ventricosus. The sequence continues at coordinate 25,818,521 of CM031606.1, forward strand.
TTTCCCCCCTAAAGAAGCGTTCTTTTCTAGTCTTAGAGGAAAGGCATCAGTGATTCTGATTACCGCATCCCCAAAAATGCGGGGGCAGAAGTTAGATTGTAAAACGATGGAGACTATGATGATGCATACTTGAGGGCTGATACATGTTGTTAGGGGAACTCTTTGAAAATTATAGAAAGACCTGCATGAAACATTATAGCCGGATCCCGCGCGTTACATTTCTGCGCCTGGGATGACTGGGACGCTTTCTAAAGTTTACTGGAGTACAGATTGATTTATTGTCTGACCTACCAATGATTCAATGATTGAAAACGGATTGCGGGGAGGAATTATAGGGCGTCGCTCATTACTGTAAAGCAAACAACAAATACCTAGATGATTATGATCCAAGTAAAAGGTCTAACTATCTCATGTAATTAGATGCAAACAATCTGTATGGATGGGCAATGGCGCAATCACTTCCGTTACGCAACTTTAAAATGTACCCCAAAGACAATCCAAAAATTATCAAAAGCATTAAAGTGGTTGAGCAGTTAAACGCCAGATCAACAGCGTGGATACATTCTAGAATTGACTTAGAATATCCTCAGGAACTCCATGGCCTACATAATGACTCCCCAAATAGCACAGAAAGTCTAAAGATGAACCCAAAGAGAGCCCCTAAACTTGTGCCTAATCTTCGAGCAAAAAAAATTATGTCTGCATTACAACTTCTACAATTTTATTTAAGACAGGTTTGAAGTTGACAGCAGTCCATCGTATAATTGCTTTCGATAAAGAACATTTTCATGAAACCATACATCATGAAGAACACTGATCTCAGAACTAAATCCACAGATTTTCAGAAAAAGACTTTCAACTGAGAACAACAGCTGTTTCGGAAAGACTATGGAGAATCCGCACAAGCTAAAGATGTCAATTGGCACCAGAGAGAACGAAGCATTAAGCTGACTTCAAGACCTAATTATCAGGACTTCAGAAGATTTCATGATCAGCTTTTGGCATAATGATAAAAAAAAAAGAAGTCAAATTGGACAAACCTGTATTTATTGGTTTAACCTTTTAGAATTATCAAAGCTTTTGATGTTAGAATTTCTTTATGACTACTTTAAGCCCTTGTATCCAAGTCCAGAGACTTTACACAGATACAGATAGTTTTGTTATAGATATCCCCACTGAAGACATCTATAAAGACATGGAATTAAAGTAGCTAAAAGGCATGCGGATGGTACGACACATCCGATTATCCTAAAGATTCCCTTTGCATTCACCGTAACAAGAAGGTTTTAGGAAAGATAAAAGGATGAATTATCTGGAGGGGGGGATTAAGGATTTTTTGGGTTTAAGGTCAAAAATGTACAGTATTTCGAGCCAGGAGAAAACCATTAAGAAAGCAAAGGGAATATCCCGCAGTGTTGTGCAGTCAAACATATCACAGACAACTACAAAAAAGCATTGTTCAATAAACATACTTTTCATCATGACAACGTAAAACTACGATCAAAATCTACATGAGATCAACACAACGGTTGTAACAAAGAAGTCATTAGATAAACAAACACTAACGTGTGTTTGTTAATCCCGATTTTTTCATATGCAATCGACATTGGAGAACAGCATAATTATATATCTTCTTTGTCCGCGGTTGGGGTTTATATTTTTCCCCGAAGTTTATCATAAGCTCAATCGAAATCAATACCAAATTTTCATTCAAAATTTTTCTCATTTTTCTTGATGTGCCGAATTTTTTTTATTATTCAAAATATTCTTTATCCCATTTTTGATAATCAAAATTTGGGATTTGGGGTTGTGGGTGATCTGGATGCATTGCCATGTCCTGATGAGTCCCTCGAAATGTTGCCCTAAAAGCAGAATTCAAATCAAATGATTCCCGCATCAATTCCAAGGTCTCTGCATTTAATCATTCTTTTTCCCGGGTTTAGTTCCAGTAAGAATTCTTCTTCTGTGCCTCAATACGTAACTTCTTCGTTGTGAGCTTCCATTTTAACTCAAATATATTTACGTAAATTAATTAAAGGGGAACTGTGTCTGGGGGGTTTATTTGCAGTTTTTCCTTTACAAAAGATCTTTGAGGAGCCGGTTGTTTTGTTGTGTCATTTTTCTCGAAAATAATACAGGGGCGGATTCATTTTTACAATTCTTTTTATTTCATACGGATCAACACTCCAAACTGGATCTGTTGCCCTGATGCGAGTGCCCCCCTTCTGCTTCCCCCGTAAATTAAAGGTACCTTACTTCAAGCCAAATGGTAATAGTTTGCTGGTTGTACTGGAGCTCCTTCAACAACATCTATTTTTTTGTTTTTTGTTTGCTTTTTACTGGTTTTAGCCCTTTAAATTCTTCATTATTCATTGCGCGCAAAACTGAGGGCAGCCCTTCTAACCCATTCTGTGTTGCGAGAATTGCAATCGCTCTCTGTGATACTGGTGGGAAAAAATTTTTCAGATAACTGTTTTTTAAAGTTTTCAACTAAAGCCTGCGATCTGTGAACTCCTGGAATGCCTCTTTTAATGGAACTCTATGTTTTAACAATAATTGATTCACTCGCCTTTAAATTCTTTCCATAAACGACTTGAATCATGCGAGGATAAGTTAGCGGCCTCGCTGGTATATCAGTTGTATGGCAACAGCAACAGCAGAAGCACTTTTTTTGGGTTTTAAAATGGTTCCGCATCTTTTTACTTGAAGCTATGTCAATGACTGGATGCTATTTAAATCTTTTTCGTCTAATCGTATCATGGGGTAAATAAGAAGACCCCTTTGATGGGTGTCGTTGGGTATTTGTTTCACAAAGTGTGGTCTCTGTATTCGCCTAGCGCAGTAAATAAATTTGCCAAATCGCTTGTTTAGATAGCCATTCCTTTGCTGTTTTTTTCACTGACTCCCGCTGCTTGGCTTAGCTTTTTGTTGCTGTGTTTCCCCTTTCCAATATCCTTTTGGTGAATAATAGATTTTGTTCATTTTTATTCACCAATATTATGCGCAACAAAATACACAACGTCATACCAAAGACAATAAACACATTTCCTTGCATCTTTTGTTTTCTGATGGTTGATAAAAGTCACTAAATTTTGGTGGGCAATGTCTCGATTGTTTGCCTGTTACAAGATAATAGTCTTTTATTGCTTGATCAACATTTTTAAATGTGTAAGCCGCATGTCCCTGTTTTTTCATTTTTGTCTTTAAATAAAATCTAACTGCTCAATTCTCTGCTTTTCATAGGCGTCTTGTGCAGCTGCTAGTTTGCTCCACAGCTTTGTTATGTCTTTTCCCCTCCCCGTCATCCCGCAGTTTACTAAACGCGTAATTACCCCGCTAAAAGCAAGCGCATCACTACTGCACCCCCTATCATCATTACGAGTGAAGCCATTTTTATAAATGTATTTTTTATTTTACATGTTTATACTGTCAGGAATTATTCCTCTTAACTAGAAAATCTTTCGTAGCGAATGAAGCTGCTATAACACAATTAGCTTTGCTGAATCCTCAAACCTACTTGCCAAGAATCTGCTGGTTTTATTTTTAACAGGCTTTTACCAAGCATTGTTATCCAACACTTTGCCTCCAATAACAGCAGAATGGTATACAAATTTGGGAACAGTCTTTTCGGCGCTCATTTTAAAAAAAATAAAATAATTATATTTAGTATAAAACATGAACAGCGATGATCTGCTCAGCTACAGAGCGGGCTAATCCGTCTTGGAAATTACAAATGAAGAAGTTGATGACCAAGCTGTTATGCCCCAAAAGGAAGGTTGTATTCTTTGGGACATGCGGAAAAACAAAACAGTTCCTTGGCAATGAATTCAGCATAGAACAGATTTCAACAGATGTCGCCGCAAGACATTATAAAGTATCATAACAGGTATGAAGCGCAACTAGGATCAAGAATGGGAAAAAGTGTCGGCAAACGTTTTTTAGTTGTACACTAAACTAGTCAGTAGATTGCTCCCATTGATTCTGAAAAAAGACTTTATGATGATTTTAACGCAGGATCCAGTTTTTAAAAAAGTCATTAGAGTCTCTAGGGTGTGATCTATATTTCAGATTTGGAACATTACTGTCGCCATTAATCATAGGATTAATTACTTTAATCATATAGATTTTATTTCCCTTCAAAGACCGACCAGAAAATCAGCAGAATCAAATCAGAAAACATTGAATCAGGTGAAAGTGTCGCTAAAACACCTCATCCTGGACGCATTGCGGCAGAAAAAAATTAGCAGAGGGAACAAACAAAAAAAATTACAGTTACAATCACAGAATGAAAAAGTGCCAGAGCTCACCATTGTTTCAATGCCGGCTATAAAAACGCCAGAACAAGTTGATTCAGCCTACAACAACAGGGGTGCCTACAACCCCAAAGTCTTTATATTTTTTTAAAGCAATTGTCATTTTTGGCGGCATTTCGTTGGGGGCGGGTTTTTACGGTTATAAATATATAAACAGCGCCAGCCAAAACCAAAGCATCCAAACATCAACCACCGAATACAAAATCCGAACACAAAGCATGCCAGAACCGCCACAACAAAAGATCATTTGTCCATTTTAATCAATAATATTTTAAGAACTTATTTTAAATTTTTTTGTTTTTTTGATAAAAATAGATCATGGTGGATAATTATTGTTTAAAATAAGGAGTCAATAAATAAAGACATGGAGTCTATAAAAGACATTTCCATAGACCAAATTGTAATCAATGGGGGCTGCTTACAATGTAAGAACTTCATTAAGATTTATGCTGACCGATTTCGCCCAAGGACGCTGACAAGACATCCTCGACGAGCCGCGTTTTTTGAGGCGGTGTTACTAAATTAGACATCTACTATTTAAGATAAAAACATAGGTTGTATTTGTTTTTTGATAATTATAAGATAAATTGAATAAGAACTGGTTGTACTAGAGATGACTTAGTTATGATCTTAGGTTGACTTGAGTAAAAACTTGGGGACTTGGGGGGTGACTTGAGTAAGAACTTGAGTAAAACTTAGAAGTGACTTGGGGGGACTTGAGTTAAGAACTTAGAAGTGACTTGGGGACTTGAGTTAAGAACTTAGAAGTACTTGAGTGTGTGCATGTGTGGGGTGGGGTGGGTGGGTGGGGGGTGTGCGTGCGTGGGGGGGGGTGGGGACTTGCATGCGTAGGGGGGGGACAAAACACACACACACACAAACAAACAACAAACACAAACACAACCAAACAAACCCCACAATAGACAGGACAGTGCTTGTGGAAAGTGAAGGGGGCTTTTTGTTGTTTTACACTTGAACTCGTAAATTCAAGACAGCCACCGAAAGCCCTTATCAGAGTCCTGAATCAATAATCCAGGACTCTGTTTCAGTTCTATCGGGGGCCGCCCAAAGGCAGCCTGAAAAGGAGGTGTGCAGGACGTTGAAGCAAGTTTTCAGGGAAAAAAGTTTGCCAGCGGTTACAGCGTAACCGTTACTATTTTTAGAAGCCCGCATACATCGTCAGAGTCCAAACCCCACCACGCAGGCCTGCCAAACCCGTTAGGTCGTCCCCGTGGGCCCCAACACCTACCTTCGCTGCTAGCCAGGCGGTTTACAGCGTAACCGTTACTATTTTTAGAAGCCCGTCACAGTAGTTCAGAAAACTTGACATTACAATCGCCATAGAACAAAGAGTTTCTTTTACTTTCCCTTCTCGCACAAAAAAAGTTCATCCGGCTTAGGACCAGCATTGGCAAATTATGTTTTTCAAAGTAAAATACTGCTTTGGTAGAAACTTTTTTGGGGGCTCTTAATCGCCATTATAACCCTGTCGCGAACATTTGGAGCTTTTTGTAGAAATATGCCCGCCCACTACCCCCCTTCCAAAAAGCACACGTCTCCGAAACTGGTTTGTGATTCAAGAAGTTCTATCTTTAATTCAGAAAGATACTATCACGCGACATTGAAATAAAATCAACCAACACAAACAACTGAAAACGTCTTCACACCACCACAGCGCCAGGAAAATGACAAAATCACTCAACACCAAGTGTTGGCGGATGTGACGTCGTTTTACTATCACATATTAAATCTTGGGTTAGGTTGTGAATGTAAAAAACATGTCTAATTTTTTTTGCCCCAGGGGAATGCCTAAGCAATTCCATTTTTGTCAGGAAATCAGCTGGCACACCCAAAGACATAAATTAAGTAACGAATGTCAACTAATGACGGGTCTCTGCCGTATTCGGGTAGTGCAGGGGTCCTTAGGCAGGTCGACAATTACAATTAAAGGGTTACCGCTCCACCGTTTGTATATGGGGTTTTCAGCGACTGCTGCTTTTCCCCTACGTTACTCTATGGGTGTGTTCAGCCACTGCTGCTTTCCCCCTACTTTACTCTCTAAAAAGTTTAGTAAATTAGTATTGAAAACGGGAAATCCAACACAGTATGTTTTGTTTATAGGGTAGAGAACTAAAAAACCGATTCTGGAGTCGCCCGGTGAGGAAACCCGGTGAGACCGGTGAGCCAGAATCGGTGTTCTACGTTCTCATAGTATAAAAGCTTGAAAGCCCGTAGCTTTTCTTTTCGTTTTCCTTTTTTAAACTCCCTGATTAAACAGTTGTTTTTTCCCTTTAAAACGAAAAAAATAAACAAACAAAACAAAAACAAAACAAACAACAAAAAAACAGAAAAAAAGGAAAAAGAGAAAAAGAAAAGAGGGAAAAAACAGTGATTATAATTAATTCTTTGGAAATCACTATTATTACTATTTATTGAAGGGTGAATATTTTCCTCCTTATCCGTAAAAGCCACTTCAAGGGCACAGCATCCACTGACCTAAGAAACCGCTTGGAGCTGGTGGAAAATGGGTGTTGTTGGGAATGGATGTGGGTGTGCATACGTGTGTGCGAATTTATATATATATATATATGTGTGTGTGTGTGAAAAATGTCAAAACAGTTTGTCTAGATGCCTTGCGGCCTTTTCTTTTCCTGTGGTTGAAGTTGTAGGGAGAGGGAGGGGAGGGTGGGTGGGTGAATTGGGGAGGGGTGGGATATGACAAGTTGTTCATCTGTCATTATCTGTTTCCTGCAGCTGTGTGCCTGTGCCCGAATGTGCGTTATGTTTCAGAAAAAAAAAAAAAAAATCTGGAGATGGACTGTACTTCTTAATTATCGCCCTTGTCATTTTGTTGTTATGACTGGCATAAACATTTTAATCTGGAAATGGATCATATTTATCATTGCTCTTATTGTTTTGTAGTTGTTATTATTGTCATCATTATTATCATTATTTGTGTGTGTGTACGTGTGTGTGTGTGTGTGTGTGTGTGTGTGTGTGCGCGCAGACGCAGACAGGCAAGCTTGCTGCAAATACCTGGGGCATGTACATGTCTTTCGACGCCTTGAAAAAAGGACGATCCGCAAGGATGCGAAAATTGCTGCGACCGTATGAATATATCCTCCGTCAGCCCTCCCCTAAGTGTGCCAGTGTTGTCAAAGAACCTTGAACTATTCTTTCAAAATGGTCCCCACACTGGTTACGCTGTGGGTAAAAACATTGGCCAACTGACATTTGTAGTTTTTTGTAGTCATTCTTTCAAATGATAAAAAAGCCAATTTATGCAATACATGCAAGAAGAAAAAAAAATCACAAAATCGTTGTACATGCATACTTGACATATTAAAAGACACTCACCAATTTTGTAACGAGTGAGATTTTACTAACAGATCGATGTGGAATCTTGTTTATGCTGCAGATATTTTCCGGATTGTGTGGATAATTAATGAGAGGGGTCTACTGTTTGGAATGCTGGAGGTTTGTGACAGTATCTCAAGGTCTGTTGACAAGGAAAGGTTAGGGGTTGCATATTCATGACAGTGTGAATGTATATACATTTTTTGTGCATGTCTACCAGACTTTCACACTTTGTTTTTTGTAGATTCTCAGCGTTGTAGTTGTTAGTAGAATGTTTTAATAGTAAAGATACGTGATTTTTGAAGCTATATTTGATTTGTTGTTCCAATATTAAAAGGAAGTGTGATAGGATATGTTCACTATGTGAATTTGTTCATGATGTCAAGCAGTGAGTAGAGTGAGAACTGATTTGCCCTCCATTTTTTTCTTTGCCCTTTTAACTTCCACAAAACATCATTGGCATTACTCCCACACTGCTCGTTATGGCCATGTCCATACACAGCTACACCCATGACAGTGCTGCTGCCCCACCACTAGCAGTCCACAGAGAGCAATCATTATCAGGTCATCATGAGGCAACCCATCAGAGGATACGCTGCACTGCTGCCCAGTGACTCCTGTGGCATTAAGAGGTGATAAAGATTTGACTTTGATTCAGATCAGTTCACTTTCCACTGTCAACAGAACTCTTAGACATTGTGTTTCTGGAAAAGATATCAGAATTTGAAAATAACAAGTAATTTCAACACAAATCTCAATTAAAGTGTGGGATTCATTTCGATGAGTGTTGAATTTTTCTTTGACAGTTCCCAGAATGCTGCCAAGAAATAAGTAGTTTGCAGAATTAAAACTTGACAAGTGAACACTTGATATTTTACTGTCTACGTGGTAAACCTTACCACTTCCCGAAAGTGTTCAAAATGTGTTTGCAATTAAAACTGCTACCTAACAACGTTTAATCATTTGTTTGTCATTTCCTTCGCTTTGAAAGTACTTCTTACTTGATGTACCAGGTTATTGTTCACCCTCACCCTCCATCCCTCTCTTCCTTTTTCTTGGATTTCCCCTTTTTCACAGGTGTGCATGATCAAAGAACAAATACTTTTTTTTTCTTACTTTAAAAGAGTTTAGTGTTGCCAGCTTGTGTGAACAGGCTATGAATAAAAAAAAACAATTCAAGATTTCCATCATGACGTCATCAATAACTACTAAGTAATTTTCATCATTTATGAAGCCTATGCACAAAAGGACTGCTGACTTTATCTGGGTAACAACACATTTCTGTTTGTGAATCCAAATTATGTGTCATGGAGCTTGAGTGCAGCTCTTGGAATAATTTCTGTATAACGAAATAAAGGAACCCCACTGAATTTCTTTTGTAGAGTAATTTGTTGTACTTCTGTTTCCCTTACTGTAATCTGATTTTGGATTGGATGTCTTGGATTGATGTCTTGGATTGGATGACTATTTTATTTCATGTTTTCAAAAATAATTATAACAAGATAATGATTTTAAGATGATTATTCTCATGTTTCATTTCTTCAGTTCTGACCAAAACTGTTGATCCCTTTAGTTCTGGAGGGGATGAGGCGGGGTAAGGGGGTAACTAATATACAATATCTTGATGATGTGAACACAGACCCTGCTTTGTAACTTTGCTGGTTAACCCTCTTGTACTCAGTTTCTCTGACTGCAAACTTCCCCTAGATTTCAGATTCTTTTACAGGTTTCAGCCTAAAAATGGGTATGTGTGATTATTAACTTATGGGGAATGTATCTGAACCTCTAGGAGAAAGAAAATTGGCAGACAGTTTCAGAAGAGCATGCACTTCACTTTGAACTCTATTTTGTCTGTCTTAGAGATACAGGTCGTGTCACTGTCACCAAATTGTCACCAGACACGTGACATTTTATGATGACAATCAAGTTTACAGCATGCAAGCATGCGCAATCACCATGCTGATGCAGGCTGTTAGTGTAAGACAAAACCTGAGGCCTACCTGACGTGAACCATCTGCTGCCTGGCAGTACAGGTCCCACTGGTTGTCCCACCAATGTCATACAAAACTTGTCACATGCCACACACAATACTATAAAAGAGGGTCAGGTGCGCCCTTTGCAGCTTGTTTTTGTCTTGTATACCTGTTTCTTTCATCGGTAGCAGTCTTAAAAACAAAGAGGAACAAACAAAACGAAAAAAACAAGTGGTGTAGCAGTGTCAGGTAATGAGTAAGCTGGCCCAGTGGGTTCCTGAAACTGATGCACCCCTGCCATGCCGTGTGTCGCGGGCCGCCATTTTGTCTGAAGCGCTGCCAGTGGAACATTGTATTCCGGTCGCTTTGCACTTCACCGTCTTCTTCAACACTACTAGCTACTTCTATATCACTTTCATTCTCCATTTTTCTTTCAAATGTCTCCACTTCTACAATAATTTCATCTAACTCCTCTTGCGAGTGGTCGACCATCTCGTCGTCGTTCGTAGCAGACGCAAAAGCCGCCACTGTGAAAGTCGGTCAGTTTCCATTCACAAAGTTACTCGCTGCGTTCTGTGCCTATTCTCAATGAACACACACGGTTCCATCACCCAAAAATAGTGCCAACACATGATTGGGCCATGCCTGAGTCTTCCTAGTTACTGTCTGCGACTGTGTGTGTCTACACACGTGATCACTGCGTGATGGAAAATTCCCACAGAGAGGTCCCGGTACGTCCCGGTACGGGAAGAACAGGCGCCCGACATTCAGTCCCGGATTCTCCCGTTGCGAGTATAAGAGGGTTAAATAAAAAAACTGAACACCTGTGTGGTCCTGAATTCACTGCAGTACAAGTACACTCCTGAATTCACTGCAGTACAAGTACACACAAATACAACACCAAAAAATGAAAGTGTGGGTAAAGAGTTTACTGGCAGTAATATATAGTCAGCTGTATAAAGGTATAAGTACTACAAGTCTAAGCAATAAACTGGAGAGAAAAAATTAACACGATACTTTCTTCGCTTAAAAAGTGTGCACCTTTTACCATAACAACTTGATTATATTGCAGCATTAAACAGTACAGAATCTGAACCAACAACCGTGAAATAACAGTAACAATTCTTGCCTTTAATTCTTCAAAACGATGTCAAAATCTTTAATGAACACACCATCCTTGAAAAATGTACAAACATTATACTACCAAGTTAGCGTAAAATGTCAAAAAAATTTCTGGGCTTTGTTTCATGATTCAGGTAAAACATTGAAAGCAGTTCTGGTAAAAATCTCTATAAATGAAGCTTCACTCAAAAGCTGTAAGAAAATAACTTCCCAAAACTCTGTATGAAGCCAGCATGAGCACAGCATGAAAGAATGGAAGATCAATTACTTCTTTGATGATCAGTCATAAAATTTAATCATTACTCTGCTTCTCTTAAGTCGCACTGAGTGTCTTAACCAACAGTTAGCACTAAAGTATCAGCACCCTTGTTTGCAAAAGAAAGAAAAACATACAAACAAATAAAACTTTAAATTATGAAATAGTGTAGACTGGTCCAGTACACTTCTCCTCCCAAAAGGAAAGCCAACTAACATTTGCATATGTAACCTGTCTGCAAATGGCATGCGAGTCAATACACTGGCTGTGGCTGGCACACAATTCAAACGCAAGAGCAAATCACAGAGTATGCAGGGTAGTGATGATGCCTTACATGAAAACCAGGATCATCAAAGCAATATTTACATAGGAAAAGCACCAAGGCTTACAAAAGTGGATATTTCTAATCCTTTACCGATTCAAAGATAGATACCCCCCCCCCAAATAACAAACAACAACAACAACAAAAAACCGCACACCGAGACTTTCAATTACTTGACAATGTTCACATTTTAAAAAAAATGTTTCTGTTCTGTACGAATTTAGGTTTTATTTCAAGGGTTTAATTTTGAAGAATATTCTTTTAGAAGCAAAGAGGATAAAGAGTGACCTTCCCAGTTTGAATAGTACAGATATCTTGACACTCCTCTAAACTCCCTCACCCAGATCTTCTCTCTTGTTATCCATCCCTACCCCTTAACTTAAGTGACCCCTTCTCTTCCTATCCCTTCCTCCTTAGCCAACTAACAAAACATTTCCCAAATTAGTTCATTATTCTTACTCATCATGAAAATGAATATCAGTGAAACACTTCTGATGATAATGTAAACCATCAACATACCATAAATGGTCACATATATGTCAGCTTAGCATTTTTCTTGTAAAAGCAAGTTAAAACAAAAGCAGTATATAAAAATGACAATTTTTCATTTGATGAAAAGACAATATAAATTCTGTGGTCTATTTATGAGATTATAAAAATCCAGCTTAACAGACACTATTTTCTCATTCAAATGGAGACAAACTATTCACCGGATTTGTTAACAAAGTAACAGCTCTGCAAGTGAACATGTAGCTAAATTACCAAGCGGATATACCAGTGTCAAATTCATGATTTAGAAATCAAAATTTCATTAGCTAACATCAATTTTCAAGTCCAAATTTGAATAAACTAAAAGACAAAAGGCAAGGGTGGCAAGACTTTCATTTCACAAAAGCAAATAAAATACCTGAGAGGAAACAAAAGCTTTCCTGGTGGTGGTCTTTCCTTTTCTATACAACGAATCATGAACATGTAAATGTCTACATTACAAACTATGACAGATTATTAGTCTCCAGCAACAACCAAAAGTTCACCAAACCAAAGAACGAGCAAAATACAGAAAAACAAACAAGCATGTCATGCATATTCCTCTGTCAACAACCACCCTGTCCTGACACGATTCATGACTAGCTGAATGGTGCTGAAGACTGTGTACACACTGATCATAAGGCAAAGAAGCACAGCGATAGAAATGAGTCAGGGAGTTGGTCCCATAGACTTCTCTCTAAAAAAAAATCCCCCAAACAAACAAAATAACATTAAATAAAAAAAATATCATGTAAAACATATGCATAAATAATACAAAGTACCTGAATATGATCTACTGCAGCACCACATAAAACAATGCAATATAATGCAAGACAGTCTCATGCAGTGCCAAAATATGAAATTATAATGTCATTTGACGCAAATCAGAACAATGTAATACAATCATGCTGTGCTAGGCTTCGCGCTTGTGTCACATGACACTATTTCCAGGCGAAAAACCACACTTCCATGAAGCCCACACCATTTAGAGCAGCGACTATTTCGAAAAGTAAGGCAGACAGGAACTACAGGACACACTATGCTGTACGCTGATTTCAGCTCAAAATCCCATTTCACGACTCTAAGATACTGCCCTAAGCCGCTGTTTGGCACCAACACTTGGCAAGCAAAGCAGCTGAAAGAACTCCTTGACAGATGATTGAAAGATGATGCAAAGAAGCTCAACACTTCTCAGTAACAGCCTCTTTTTTTCTGAGACCTGATAACCCCCGCAACTGGCTGTGGCAGTATGGACATATTTTCCAGAACCTTTATTCATTTTAGAAACTTTTTTGCTCTCTGCAACTAGAGCATGACAATTCTGAATTTCTTCCTTAGCATATCATGTTCTTTTGATCACAGTCATTAAAACTGTGTCTGATACCTGGGCTGGAATAGCCCAGTGGTACTGGTAGAGCGCCGGACTCGTAATCTTGGTGATCCTGGGGTTGCGGGTTCGTATCTCAACTGTGCCGTTTTGGGACAGGGGGATTTTTCCCTCTGAGTTAACATTGGTTCTGACTCCATTTCCCATACAGTCCTTCGAATGAAACTATAAACCGAGGTTCTGTGTGTGAATGCATGCACATCTTGCACACATGTAAAACCCCATCACCAACTTTCGGAAGAGAAGGCCAGTTTGGCCGTTGGTATGAATGACATGTTACACATAGCATGCACCAGCCCTGAAGTTGGAATATGGCTGCCTCAATGGTGGGATAAAAAAAAAAGCCAAAAACACTAAACTCCACTCCCTTTGTTGGGTAGATGGGATCAATCCTTGTCTGTCTATACAGGGAGCGTCCACAGGAGTTTCGGTCCGCGTATGCGGAAAGGAAAAAAAGAAGTATCTGATACCAAAAGTGACATCTGGAAAAACAAAAACGGCCTATAAAATGTAGACCATTTGACAAATTTAAAAAGATAACATTGATATCAAAAGCAAAATCTAAAAAAAAATTTAAAAAATCAAACTGTTAACCACTTAACTCTTTCAAATGGTGAAACATGTGATAACTATGGAGCAGCAGATGTGCTTAGTCAAACGGTGCATAAATATTCATAAAATGTACAGGTGCACCCGTCTGGTCTATCAATTTCAAATTACTAATTAGAGAAAAAAAAAAGTCAACAGCTTCTATCAGGTAAACCGACTGTATAGACGGCCCACTCTAAATATCAACAATGACTAGTGGTAGTGCTCATGTTTGTTTCCTTCTCGTGTCTCTTCACACACTCACTTTCCAAATTTGGTGATAGAGAGAGTTCACAACTGCTGGTTTCCATACGATGAGAATTGAAGTGTTGTTTTGCATCTGGTTTAAACTCAACAAGTGTGATTGTCATTCAGCATTTCATAGCAATATTATAACTGTCATGAAATGTAAAAAAAAAAAAAAAAAAGAAAAAAGAAAAAGGCAACTGGCTATTCTAGTTCTAGACACGAACAGAAAAAAAGCAGCTGGCAACCAACCAACCCTAGAATATTTCAACGATCTTCATGCACATTTTGCGTGCAACAGTCAAACCTGAATCTCAAAATAGCCAATGTCAGTGTTGATTCTAGGATTTCAAAAAAGGGGGCCCAAGGGCCCCCTCACATAAAAAAAGGGGGCCCATAGGGTGAAAATGGGAGGCCCTCAAAACGCGTGAAAATTCAGATTTTAAAGCTTAATCACAATGATTACATTATGGCCAAAGTAAACTAAAACAACAAAAAAGAAACAAGAAACGAGTTACATTTTATTACAGAAACGCACACACACACACGCACAGAGTACACACACATTCTGACATACCTTAGAAGACTTGTCTTTTTCTGGTGGTGCATGTACTCAGCTGAGCTCCCTTCTTGGCAGTCATACAGCAAGTGAGCAAGTCTGTTGTCACCTCATCATAGAATCCAGCAACTCTAAGCCTACCCCACAATTAATTCAGTCTCTTTATATGAAGTGACCATCACTATTGTCAAGATTTATATACCATCAGTATCACCTTAAGAAAACCCTTTAACTGTGAAAAGTCACTGTGTACACCTTCACCATACACAACTGAAAAGCTTTATACATATGTACAGCCCACAGAACTCCATTCATTTCTTGTAGATCCTCCTATCCTTCTGTTGCTTCCACTCTGCTGCAGCAGCTGTGAAGTCATGGTCATTGATGGGAGGACCTTCACATTTGATGGTCATCAGCACATTGAGGCTGTCTTCTTTCAGCCTATTTCTCCTTCTTTAACCAGGGTCTGTCTTTCAACCATGATTCTTGAAACGCCTTGTAGAGTTTCTTCTGCTCCTCCGTGTTCGAACTGGAGGATCGGCTTCGTTTTCACCATCTTCATTATCTTGCTGATCTTCGGGTTCACTGGCACTTTCAACCGTTTCGCCTCCGGCGTCGATCGGCTGAGACACGCTATCGCTTGACTGAGTAGCCGTAACGGTGGCTGTAGACTCATTATCGGCTTCCAGCTGATGATCTTTAGATATATCAGTGCGTTTTTTCTTCGTGAAGGCGAAAGAAAACAGAGTGTTTGGCTTCGCGCGCTTCATCGTTGAAGCCGACATGAGGACTGTTGAACTGCCAGTACCGCTGATTGGCTCAACTGCTGCTTCTCGGCCAATGAAAAAATTTGGTAGAACGCGCGTTCGGCTAAAGGAGGCTATACACACGGCAGCGGCGAAGCCGCGCTGGTTGTGCAAAAACGCGTTCGTTCTCTTTTTTTTGCGGCTTTTGGGCCGCGTCTTTCGCGATTTTTTGCGGCCTTCAGAAAAATATTGCGGGAATCCCGCAAGGGCGCGCTCTAGAATCAACACTGCAATGTACAAACAAAAAAGCTAAAAACAAGCATTGTCTGGTCAATCTCTTCATATTGCTTGCATGTTATTGAACCTAGTTCATCTTTGGCAGGGGCAAATGATTTTATAGCTTGGATACTTTTTGTTTCTAAACTTCTGACTAGTCGCTGGGCTATAAGCAACATTATCTTATCTTATCTAACTTCTGACTAAGTCACCTTGCCATACAATGCACATTACCTGTGCGTATATACATACCTATATATATATATATAAATAATATGTATACACACACACACAGACACCTATCAGTTTCTGGCATGTCACCGAGCTGCAGTTCTACTTGAACACACATTTTGGCAATTTCAGTGTTTTTGGTGACAGAAAGTACTGACAATCGGCTCATAGAGCACACATCAGTCTGTGCACCAGCAAAACCTTCAGTGCATTTGACATTCCAGTCTATCAGACATACAGCACCTGCACGCCATATGAAAAGATAAAATGTCTGAGGCTGACACAGACCTGTTTACCCTAGTACTACTATGGATGTACTTTTCAGCAAAAAGGAGTGTATTTTCTACACGAATATGGTCAGATCTTCCAAGTTGGTATGAAAGTGGAGAAGAGGGAGGATGGGAAGTGGCAGTGGTGGAGGGGAGCGGTGTTCATTTTCATCTGCCATCAGGCAGCAGAGGGTAGGATACTTGATCTGGTAGCAAGTATAGTATAAATAGATTCCTCCAACACATTACTTTCAAATCTGATTCATTAGCACACCTTGGCACGTCATGCCCTCTTGCCACCTTTTTCGTTTAGATATATTTCAGGGCCTCAAGTCACAGCTGTTGTTCCTATGTCTTGGCATCTTGTTAAAGAAGCAGACGCAGCCAGGAGTTTTTCACCCATGAGAATTAGAAAGAGTTCTCGCACATTAGACAAAGCACACTAAGACACCACTGTGGTTGAATGATGCAATTACTGCTAAAAAACTTCACCCCAAGACTTCCTTTTGACTTTTTTCCCCAAGTTTATCGTACTCATCATATTTTCGCCAAACACGTATACGGAATATTGCCAAATTGTACAATAAAACAGGTCTGCTAATGCCCTATAAAAAGTTCTAGTAGCACATGATTTGATTTTGTGGATTAACTTGACTCCTACTGGTCTTGCTGATCCAAGCATTGATTGCACATGCCTAAATCGAAATGGAAACTCACAATTACCATTCTGTTTTAGAAACAGTGGTAAAAGAATGTCTATGAAAATGACCAGTGGTAAAAGAATGTCTATGAAAATGACCAGTGGTAAAAGAATGTCTATGAAAATGACATTTCAAACGAGAGGACCAGTTCCGACCAGCCCTGAGCCCTGAGGGACCTTGCCAAGTCAGAAGACACGATGGCCAGACTTGTGGTGGAACTGGACACCTGATTCTGTTGGCAGCACTTCTCAATCTGAGACATCTTGCCCACACCCAACATTTTAAATGTGTTTAAATCAGGCTGCGCCCTAAAATCAAGACCACAGTGTAGCCTTAATTACACAACCCTGATGAAAATGCCCTGTAGAGTTAAAGTACAGTCTTAGTACAAAAGCAATGACTGTAAAAAATAATACAACTGTAAGAATTTAATAGATAATGCCATTAAAAAATGCTTTTTTGTATTCTGACTGCAAAAGACCACTGGTCCTAAAACATGATGACAAACAAAATATGTTCATTACCATGTCTGACCTGAAAGACACGTTGCAAATAAAGCACGACTGATGGTACAACAGAACTGTCTTACATATCAATGCAGATAATTTCTACTCATCTCCTGTCTTTATCTAATTTACTACCAATTATCCAGGTTGACAAAACATGTCATGGTAGATCTTTATCTTCAACATTATAAGATTTGTTCTGGTGCAAAAAGCAAACAAACACAAGTAGCAAAATAAAACAAGAAATGACAAAAACACAACAAAAAGACACAGAAAACATTATGACACACAACACACTGGAGTTAAAAAGAGAAAAAAAAACAACCCAGAAGGTAGAAGAAAGAAAAAGATGGGAACCCACCATCCCTACAACCCTCCCCTACCAAAGTGATGATATTTCCTAAAAACCCGTTCTCACTACTACTGCTGCAAGCTATTGAAACTTAATACACAGGACAGGTGTAGTTTCACAGATCCACACCACAAACTAGTACTATGAGTATTGTTTTGCGGAAACAACAACAAACAACCAACATCCAAGACCTCTTGGTTTTGAGAAAACCATAGCATCCAAGATGCCCGAGATGTTCTCATTTTTCTTCTTACGAGAGCATTGCGGTACTCTCACTCAATGATCTTTGATCTGTTCTTCATGCATTACTTCTCCCCCTGCCAATGCTGGCTGTTACCAGCCATATCCCCATTGTGCTGTTGCACCTCCAGTCCACTGGGAGTAATCAGCATCAACTCATCATGTGCCAACCCACCAGAAGAGGCATTTCACCACTACTGAGTCACTGGTGGTGTTCAGTGGGGCCTGGTCTCATCCAGTGTATGCAGGGTACCACCTACTACATCCCCAACTGTCATCATCTTGATGATGACAAAGTCTCCCTTCTCTCTCTTTTAGATCTTTCCGCGGCATTTGACACCATTGATCATGACATTCTCCTTTCTAGACTCCAAACTTCTTTTGGCATTCACGGCACTGTTCTTGCGTGGGTTAGATCCTATCTCAGTGATCGTTCCCAGAGAATTGTTGTCAATTGTCTTTCTTCATCTCCTACACCTTTAACCTGTGGGGTACCACAAGGTTCCGTCCTTGGGCCAGTTATGTTTGCTCTGTATGTCAGACCTGTGTCAGACATTGTCGATCAGCACTCCTTGCTGCATGAGAGTTTTGCTGATGACACTCAGATGTACAAGTCAAGCACTGTATCTCAACTAAAGAATGTTGCCAGTGATGTTAAAAGCTGTTCACAGGATTTAAAGAATTGGATGACTTTGAATAAGTTGCAGCTGAATGACGACAAAACTGAAGTTCTACTCCTTGCTCCTCCCAAACTCCAAGGTCATCCCTCCCTTCCTTCTTTCATCAGTATCGGAAGTTCTGATATTCAACTCTCATCCCAGGCTCGTAACCTCGGTGTGACTTTTGATTCCACCCACTCTTTCAAGCACCACGTGTCTAATGTTTGTAAGGCAGAATATCTGGAAATACGTAAGATCAGTTCAATCAGACACTTCCTTTCCACTGAAGCCACAAAAACTCTGGTTTGTTCCCAAGTTCTCTCAAGGCTGGACTACTGCAACAGTATCTTGGCTGGCTCACCAAAGTACCTACTCAATAAACTGCAGAAGGTTCAGAATAGCGCTGCCAGGCTTGTTTGCAAAGTGTCTAAACATAAACATGTCACTCCTCTGTTGCAGTCCCTCCACTGGCTTCCAATCCAGAGGCGAATTGACTACAAGCTGGGTTCTATCTGTTTCTCTTCTGTTTCTGGTACTGGACCAAAATATCTTTCCGACATCCTCCACATCTACACCCCATCCCGCCAACTTCGTTCCTCTGCCGACAGCCGCCTCTTGCGCATTCCTTCTGTCAGAACAAAATCTTTTGGTCAACGTTCTCTCTCCTTCCAAGGACCAACTGTCTGGAATACACTTCCCATCAGTGTCAGACACCTACCTTCACCCTCTTCTTTCAAATCTGCTGTCAAAACTAACTTCTTTCATCAGTCTTAACCCCCCCCCCCCCCCCCGCCCCGCCCCCCAACTTCCCAATCCACCTTGAGTGGGTTTTTGCGTGCATGCATGAGTGCCAGGTGGTTGTGTTGCTTGTGCGTGCATGCCATGTTGATGTGAGTGCCTAGGTGTGCGCGTGCAGGTGTCTGAGAGCGTGGGTGTGTGGTCATGCGTGAGCACGTGTGCGCGCGCGCGTGTGTGTGTGTGTGTTGTTGGTAATGTAAAGCGCTTAGAGCCCTAAATTATAGAGAATAGGCGCTATAAAAAATTAACATTATTATTATTATTTATTATTATTAATTATTGCATAGCTGCTACATCAAAGCATGGAAGCCTGCTCCCCTAGAGAACACCCCCATGTCCATCCAGAGACATGTCCCCATGAACTTACTGATACTGACAACAGTGACTCAGACTCACAACATGATATGGAAGAAAAGTGAAACTGAGATCCCAAAGAGAGCAGGGCATGAAAGACAACAGAAGAAATTCTCGACTTTTTCAGTAAAGAACAAGACACAACAAAAAATGGAGGTAAGTGGTCAAGTCACAGTCATGTCCTAGAGATTCATACATTGGGTACTTTTGTTTTTTTTGAGTAAATACCCTCATGGAATGAGCAGGAGATCCACGCTCAGTTTTCCTTCATGACTATGACCGTAATGTGGAGATGAGCATATCCTAACTCACACACTCCTGAGCAATCTAACCCTGTAGTGGATTGGTGGGCTTGCAGTATCGGCACATACCTGGAAAGTATAAGGTCTGAATCATACATAAAACTCTTTTTTTTTCCCTTCATCTCTACTGAACTCGTTTATTGTGGTGTACTGGAACAGTTTACCCTATCAGGCCCCCATCTTAAGCTTGCGATGCCACAGTATGGCGCATCCACTAAAAACTTCTCTTCACTCTTTTTTGAGATCATTCACAAAACAGCAGAAAAAAAATCTTAATAACATGTACAGATCACCTCGGTCACATCAATGAGGAGTAATTTCCTGTTTGCCTTTTCCTTCAATTCCTTGAAAATGAAGGATTATTAAAAAAATATATGTGGTTAGTGCTCATATATACCAATATATATGTGTGTGTGTGTGTGTGTGTGGTTTTGCCCGCGGGCAAGTGCCTCTTTTTTTTTTTGTGTGTGTGTGTGTGTGTGCGTGTGTGTGTGTGTGTGGGGGTGAGCCTTGCAGCTCTTAGCTGCGTCTGGCTAGTGGGTTTTTTCTCGGGGTTCTCCCGTTTTCCCTCTCACCCCTTGGTGCTTGGGTAGGGCGACCTACCCTTGGGTCAGACTTGGGTCGGATGCTTTAGGCGGCTGACCCCTTCTCTCCGCCCCCCCCCCCCCTTGTCATTTAAAATGCTTTTTCGAGTATATTGTATCTTACTTATTGTGCTTTCTCTTGTTCATTTTATTCATATGCAACACACCCACTACATACCATCACACCCTCCCCCTCCACTCACTCTCCTTCCCCTCCTCTTCTCTCTCTCATTCTCCACTCTTCCTCTACTTCCATTCTCTCTCTGTCTCTCCCCTCTCTTTTCCCCCCTCCCCCCCTCTCTCTCTCTCTCCCCCTTTCTCTCCCCCCACCCCCTTGTCATTTAAATGCTTTTTCGAGTATATTGTATCTTACTTATTGTGCTTTCTCTTGTTCATTTCATTCATATGCAACACACCCACTACATACCATCACACCCTCCCCCTCCACTCACTCTCCTTCCCTCCTCTTCTCTCTCTCATTCTCCATTCTTCCTCTACTTCCATTCTCTCTCTGTCTCTCCCTCTCTTTCCCCCCTCCCCCCCCCCCCCTCTCTCTCTCTCTTTCTCCCTCTCTCCTTTTCCTCCTCCTCACTTTACTCTACCCTCTTTCCTCGTGCCCTATTCCTCGAACTCTACTCACCCTCTCTTCCACTGTCCCTCTGTCTACTTCATTCACCACTTTGGCTTCACAAGGGGATTATTGTGCATGTTTATGTCTGTACTTTTTTTTGTTTGTCGCTGAGGAAGGCATTTTGCCGAAAATTTCTTGTCCTGTTTTGTGTCGTGCATTAAATCGTCGTTACTTCACACTTTGTTTTGTGTGCTCTTCTGCTTTTTTGTCTCATATATACCGTTTGTAAGAAACAACAAAAGATTAGATGAAATGTTACATTTAAACACAATAACACAAGGCATGAACATCATCACCACTACCACCATTGCGACCAAAAAGACAATAAAACCCCATCAACAGCAGGAATTGTGCTCAAACGAATAATGGAAAAAACAGAAATACAGACACATGCAGAAGATTAATGCACTTTCCAGGATACATGTTATTAAGTATACAGTATAACTGGCAAAATCGGTCTTGCGCATTAGAAAAACTACTGCTCTTCATAACCATAAAATGTATAATCCAATCTATTCGATGATGTCAGTAACGCTAAGGCACACTTTCTTCTTGAAACAAAAGAAAGAAAGAATGGAAAGCTGATTGTGATCTAACAATAGGTAATATTAAACAGAAATTGCACAACCATTAAAAAAAAAACAAGACCAAGAGACAGAGAAAGAAAACGTCCGTTTCTGCGCATTTGTTCACCATCTGCCTTCTTTGGCCAAAATTGTACTCATAAAAGCTGCAGTGCATGTCATTTTTTCTTAAGGTAGGATTCATGAGTACTTGAATGTGCTATTGCCAAATGAATAAACCATCAATCCACGAACGAAAAAGGGATGCTGTCCCCAGTATTACTTAGGTATTCCGATGATTCAGTAAATACTGACTCCATCTCTACCCGACAGTGAACCTTCTGTAACATTCAGACACAATCCAGTAGCAGGAGATTGCCCTGAACTAATTTGTGTGTGATCATCACAACCAGCCATGGATTCTTTGTTCTATGTTTTATGCATTATTCTATGTTTTTATGCGATATTCTTTTTATTTTTTTTTCTTCAATAGATTGAAATACGGAAGGATAAATAGTGAATAGGTCTGTCTGAAGTTTATCTCACAAAAAATAAAAAAATTGTCAAAGCTGAAATCAAAACACTACTGGATCAGTGGATGGTGATAAGCTAGCTGACAGCTAAAGTGGTGATATAACATTTACACAAAGATCATTCTGAGCATTGCTAGAGGCACTCTGAAGGAAAGCACATTTGGCCATTTTATCAAAACAAGCACAATTGTTCAGCAAATACCACATCTTTCAAGAAAGCCCTATGACTAAGTTTTCAATCAATCATTCATAACTGTGGCAAATAACAAAGTCAGCGAAGTGTCGCCTACAGAGAAATGGCTAATGAAATAAATCCAGATATACAGTTTACCTTGTGGGGCATATCTCTTTCCACACGATGAGACAAACTCTAGAAAATCTATTGACTTCACAGTATAAACTGTATACATTACATACACTAATCATTCAAATAAACTTAAAATGTTCTTACAAGTAACAATCACTGCAATTTTAAAAACGCACATTATTAGATACAAGTTGAATCAAAACACCTTCAAAACATGAAGACTGGAAGAAAAACATGCATTGCTAATATCCATAAAGAGCCAGTGAAAGACTAATCTGCAACTACGTGACCTCACCCTAACCGAGCATCTCATCAAGTGATTACCTGACTGCATTCAAACCATGCACTTTATCTCAAGCGGGAAGCCGACATGAATGCCGACCCCAACCTGCGCTGCCACCCAAAGCTGTGCACAGTTAGCTCCACCTCATACTCTCCGATCTGGCAGTCGGTGCGGCCATCGCGATCCAGCAGAAGGCAGATAGTATAGGCTGCTATTTCAAACTCTGGACTGGAACCAATGAAACAGCTGCACATGGGCTTGCTCTTGGTCCCACGCCAATCAAACTGCATGGCAATCAGCCTGATGATCTCATCGTCACGAACCTGCAAAAAACATAGCGTCATCTTTTACCTCTATAACAAAAAATTAATCTGCAAAGAACATAGCATCATATTTGTACCTCTGAAAAAAAAAAAATCTGCAAAGAACATAGCATCATATTTGTACCTAACTAAAAAAAAATTAACCTTCAAAGAACATATGGTAATATTTGTATCTCTATAACAAAAATTCTTATTACTAAATGTGCTCTGAAGAATCCCCCTGTCCCCACCCATATCTGTATGTTGTTTCATTCAATTTCTCATTAATGTTTCATTTTGTGGCAATAGTTCCTAGTTGCTGGGGTACATCAATACTCATGTCTACTGTAGCCAAAAGTTTACAACCATGGCCAAGATCAGTTAAACCTCCTCTTCTTTGAGATGGGTTTAATTCAAGGCAGTGCTGACTTCGCATACATGAATGTTCCGATTGAATGATTATAGCAGGTTAGTTTATTAATTTTTAGTTTCTCTCTCTTGTGTTCTGCTTAAGCACATGCATGTATATGTGTGTGTGTGTGCGTGTGCGTGTGTGTGTGTGTGTGTGTGTGTGTGGTGCGTGCGTGCGTGCGTGCATGCGTGCGTGCGTGCGAGCGTGTGTGTGAGCGTGCGTGCATGCTTGCATGCGTGTGTGCATGCATTCATACGTGTGTGTGTGTCTCTGAGTGAGTGATTACATGTGTATGAAAAGGCATTTGCAGGCACACCATGTTATGCACTTAACATACATGTCACACAGTTAACAACAAATGTATGTGTTTCCTCATGGAAAAGGCATAAACAAACAAGCATTTTCTATGCACAATTGTGCTTGTGTTTGGCTGTCATTGACTCAGTTTTTCGAAGTAGATTGTTTCCAGTACAATGAATTTTTTTTTATCTGACTTACCTTTCATTTTATATATAATAATATGCTGAGACCAGGAATGTTATACTTTACTTTCAACATGAAATACATTGATTTTTTGCACCAAAATTCAGAAACTGAGATCAACATTGCTTACCTGATCAAATGGAGAGACTTCCCACTTCTCAAATTTTCAATGCTTTTAGCAAAACAGTATTGATTTGGTTGTAAAATGGTAAAGAACATTTTGTTTGAGAACATTGAAAAAAAACAGAGATTATGGTGCTTCGCAGGTCACTCTACCAGAAATCTTTTATAAATATTTGCAGTTCTTTTTGGCAACACAGTATTAGGACTTTACAGAGCTGTGAATCATGAGCTGATGGTATGCCGATTCAGGCGTGGTCTGAAAATAAATTTCACATCTAAAAGGTAATACTTTCTTAGCTAGATCTACTCTTTCTTGAAACTTCTGACACAGATCTGTTGCAGCAGCAGTGCAGTATCATTGCCTTTCTTTCCTCGTTTGTCACCAAAATTCATCGTTTATGAACAGAGACCATAAAAAATGGCCAGTGATTGGTACAATTATAGCCAAACACGATTCGTACACAGGTCTGCAAATTCAGAAGAAAAAAAAAGCTAACTGGATTCAGGAGGAAGAAGGAAAGAAGTCAGGGTGACAGAACTAAGGTGAGGGGGTGAAGAGGACTGGCTTACAGTTTCTCGGCGGAAAAATCCGTGGTAGTCAATGTTGCCAACTTTCTCCTGAAGGTAGAACTGGATCCAGTTATGCAGGCCAATAAAGTCGTCATCTCGCCCCTCCCCAACAAACACATGCTCAAAACTGCACGAGTTTTGGCCTCTGGAATCAAGTCACTCAGTTACATTAGGCAATCCAGTGTAAATGGTCAGAATGAAATATAAAATTTCATCAATACTTGTGAAAATATGCAAACAGAAATGTGTGAACGTTTGCTGGAATATGAGAGAACTAGTTTGATGTGCTCCGTGTGCGTGTACATGCATGCGTGCGTGCATGTGTGCGTGCGTTCCTCTGTGTGTGTGTGTATGTGCGCCCGTGTGTGTGTGTGTGTGTGTGTGTGTGTGTGTGTATGTATGTGTTTGTGTATGTGTATGTGTGTATGAACAGTAAACCATTGCTGAGCATTAGGTTTAGACTACATTATTGGTATAACTGACAACTTGTATGAGATTTAAGCTAGTACATGGGTCAAAGATGAAACAAAAAAGAGGAATACATATATGTTTATCTCATAATTACCTGTTCAAACAATGCCTTAGTCTCACAAAGCGTGGAACATTGCCATATTATTAGGATCCCTCAAAAACACTAAATTGGAAGAGCAGGGAACTAAGTTTGCCTTGATACCTAGATTAGTCAGCAAGAGTGATTGCCCTAAGTGAGTTCACAACAAATGCACCATTATCAAACTACTTGTTTTCTCCTTTCCCTTGGTGGAGAAACACGCCCTTCTCGGCACTCCGGGTTCTTTTTGTTTTGTTTTGTTTCCTTCTGATTCCATAAATGCTTGTTTAAGCTTGCTTTCTCCTCAGAGGGAGATGCTCCTTTTTCTTTGGGCTTATCAGGAGGGAATTTTGGCTGATGATTCCTGGAAATTTACTGTCTATTGCTACCTTGTGGTGGCTGTCATCCTCTTTGCCACTTGCTACGGCTTCTTCCAACTGGACTCCTAAAACCTACTGCTAGCTTGACCGTACCTTGTGTCTGTTCTTCTTGCCTGCTCACTGAAATGCATGAGACATGCATCTCCTGTTCTGCTTTCATGCCTTGTGACTCATGTGAGGATTGCTCAGGAGCAACATGGCGATCGGTTTGTGAGTGTGATATTCATGTCAACTTTCTTGACGGTCTGCCAGTCTGGGCTAGAGCCGGCCTTCTCTCCCAGCCACACCCAGTCCACAGTGGTACCAAGATCAGTGGAGATAGGCCAGCGTCTCTCCCTCTCCTCCTCCGCACTTTGACCCTTTGGCATCTCATAGTAAAAGAGGAGCAGCTGAGGTATATAGCATCAACAGTGATGCTGAGTAATGGGTGCTGACGGTTGAACAGATTCCCAAGCAGAACAGATTCAATGGGGGCCCATGCAGCTAAGAGGTCAAGCCTCACTTGATCTCAGCTGGGAGGCTTGAACATCCTCAGATTGACGGAACATGGATGAGTCTGATGTGAGGGTGAGAGAATGTGACTCGGGTGAAGAAGAAGAGGAGTTTTGTTGTGATGATGATTTTGATGTTTCCATGTCAAATTCTGTGTTTTCTCTCCCTAGGGCTGCCATTAGTACTAATTGTTCAGTGGTTCAGGACACTCTAACACATTGTGTTTTGACCCTTCCTTGCTTCTTGTGTTGGGCCAAAGGAAGAAAGTCGTACTCTTGGAGGGTTCAACTCAGCCGTTGCCAAAACCTTCAAACTTATGAGGAGAGACCTTGATATCAGCCATGATTCCTTCCGTTTGTAGCCAGTACTTTACTGCTTGCTAGGAAGAGTAAGATCAAGCTGGTTCCCCAAATTGAGCCCACATCTAGTCCTGGAGTATCTGGCCTCTGATAAGCTTGAATCACTCGCCGATAGCTCAGTCAGGAACCTCAATCTGAAGACTTGCTTTCTACTCACCTTAGCTTCCGCTGTAGAATGAGCCAGGTTCACGCCTTCTCCAGAGACCCACAGTCCCTGAAGCAGCACAATGATGGCTCAGCCACACTTTTGACGTGCCCTTCATTCCTAGATAAGACCGAGAAGCCCAGCCCAAACAGTGGCCTTGATGATTTTGCCTCTGCTTGCCCTTCATTGTCCAATTCCAGACCTAGAAGATAGAAGATGAAGCAGATTAAAACGTCCAGAGTGCCCATGAAATATCTTCCGATGACAGAGTCAGAATCCTTGAGCTCCCTTCTGTAGCATAGCTGGGTGGGTGCCTCTGTCAGACCCCAGATGATGAGCTCCTGACTCAGGCAGGTTATTTGCCAGGCTTACATTTATGGCCAGAAACCGCTTCCTCCTGGAGTTCACATAGGGGCACATGAAGTCTGGTTCTTTCCGCCTGTTGCACCTTCTGGTGAAACAAAGTGATCTTCGACATTTGTCAGACAGCAGGCTGGAAGTCACAACTTTGGCAGACTTTATCTTTGTGACATGACTAAAGATTTGGAAGCTCGACTGATGATTACAGATTTGGAAGTTCTTGACTGTTTAGGGGGAACAGTTGTTGCCCAGGCGTCAACACATCCACTCTGGATTTTGGTCACTGATTTATCTGCCTACCCTGCCAGTTCTGCCTCTTTCCTTATGCATTTTTGCTTTTTTGATTTTTGTCATTGCACTTTGTGCAAGTTGCTTTGGATCATTGTATAACTGGAGTGTGAAAGCATTTTTCTCTCTCCTGTTACTGAGTGCTTCGTTGTTGTTGTTGTTGTTGTACCCTGGTTAAAAGACTCCAGGTATCATCCGAATAGCTGAAGTACTTAAACACTATGGTACAAATGCATCAGCTGGGGATCAGAATATTATGTGTGTGACCGTTTTTGATTACCCTGCCACGTGGGCAGCCACACTCCGACTTCGAGGGATTTTGGAGACTGATAATGTTATGCTAGGAGTTTGTCACAACTAAAGACAATCCCCGCATAACTACGCAGAGCATAACAACATTTTGGTATAGCCTTGGTGTTCTAGCCTTTGTCTGTTGGTCTGACACAGCCTTAAGCCAAGGTGGACTGAGTGCTTCAACTTTTATTGGATAATACCATCTGTCCTCATTTTGTGGGTTTTCTCCTCTTCCTTATTCTGCTTGTGATGTTCTTTCTTGGCGATTTGCTTGCCTTTTGACAGTCTGACCTTTTGAGAGAAGGCGATGACTCAGCATTTCGCCTCCATACTAGTGAAGACTGACTTGACTTGACTTGACTTGGTCCCTTAGACGTCGGTCCGTAGGGGCACCCCTGAAGCAGTGACAACCATCCTTCTCCATTCCTCTCTGTTCTCCGCCCTCCGCAATGTGTCTCTCAGCCGCAGGCCTGTCCATTCCGTGATGTTATCCTCCCATCTTTTCCTTTGTCGACCTCTTCGCCTTTGTCCTGGTACTGTGCCCTGCATGATTGTCTTGGCAAGGCCTGTTGATCGTGTGATGTGTCCATACCATTTCAGTTTGCGTCTTTTTACTGAGGTTAGGAGATCGACATATGGACCAATTTCATTCACGATGCGCTTTTTAACTTCCACATTGCTGATGTGATCTCTGTATGAGATGCCAAGGAGTCGTCTGAAGCACCTCATTTCCATTGTTTGGATCTTTTTCTCAAGGTCTGATTTCAACGTCCATGACTCACAAGCATATAAGAATATCGCCATGACTAAGGATCGCATCAGTCTAATCTTTGAGCTGATGGAGATGTTTTTATTTCTCCAAAGAGGCGTTAGCTTAGATAGCGTAGCTGTGGTCTGAGCGACTCTTGAGATGATTTCAGGTCTTGATCCTTCATCTGAGATTGTTGCCCCCAAGTACTTAAATGTGTTGACTGGTTCAAGCTTTTTGCTGTTGATGGTTATGTCTTGGGTAAAGCCGATTGGGTTGTTAGTCATGACCTTTGTCTTTTCCGCACTTATTTCCATGCCATAATCAGCAGAGGTGTTGTTGAGTCTGTTGATCAGGTGCACTAGCTCTTGTTCGTTTCCAGCTAGTCCATCTATGTCGTCGGCAAAACGGAGGTTGGTGATGATTCTCCCTCCAATGGTTACAGTTCCTTCATGGTCTTCTAGTGCATCGGTCATAATTCTCTCAAGGAAGACATTGAAAAGTGTGGGGGAGAGTAGACAGCCCTGTCGCACCCCAACGGTAGTTCGGAACCACTCGCCTATGTTGTTACCGAAGAAAACGGCGCTGGTGGATTTATTGTAGAGGCTTTCAATAGTTCCAATGAGGTTGGCATTGATGTTGGAGAGTTTCATTGTTGCCCATAATGCTTCATGCCACACTCGGTCGAAGGCCTTCTTGAAGTCTATGAATAGAAGTCTAGTGAAGACTATTCTATATGAAAAAGGACTGAGGTGGAGTTAGCTCCCTGCTCTCCCAGTTTCATTATTTTTTAGCCTGACATGTTCCTTGCTAAGTGGGGATGAGACATTTGTCTAGACAGGTAAGCATATCATAAAAATACTTTGAAAATTCACACTACCAAAAAAAAAAAAAAAAAAATTGATGTACCATTTGAATTCCATTTTATATATTTGTGTACATGTGGCAAGTTTTCTTAATGTTATTAACGTCTCTAGCACACAATTAGAATGTAAAAAAAAAAAATAGTCCCAGGCAAGGTTACAATACAGCTTGCAAAACAAAACAAAAAACCAAATGTGGTCTCTCACAAAAAAAGAATGTTTACCTATCTGTCATCATTTCAGAAATGGACTGCCAAGCGAACATGCAACAGAATCACATCAACTGGACAATACTGCAGTTTCAGATGAACGCTCATGTTCTGTGTAAATTCTTATATGGTCAAATGATTACATTCTGAAAAATGTTGATTACACAGAAAAAATTGGGAGCACTCCTTATATTCTGTAAAGGGGTGTACAACTTCCAATCTACATGGTAAGACTGAAATGAGAAACACCCACATTAAATGAAACATTTAAACAATGCTGCAGTGCTGTCTGCAAAACTCTTGCCATCCACCTTGACAACACTTACTAATAACTGTCATCATCCATTCCAGAATGGGAAAACCATCCACAGATCATCAGGAAGAACAGGATGAGATTGGACATTGTACCCCATTGAAGTTCATCAAAACAACCGATTCTGATTGAACTCGCTGTGCCAGTTCAGAGCAAACTGAAGCCAGCTCACATCTACAAGACTGGAAAAAGTGAGCCAGCCTAACCAGCAGTTTGAGTGAATCTGGCTTCCAAGCCATGATCCTTGGAGCAAGAGGAATGGTACACTCACCAGCCCATAATCTCATGAATCAGCTCGTGATTTCTGCTTAGACGAGGACCAAAAACCCCTGAAGGCAAAGGCAGACACACAACCGAAAAGAGTTTCACCTAACTCTGGATCTGGTCGATGAGGAACAAATATGAACTTCTAAGGCTTAAATTTCCCAACTTTGACCAGGTATTCGATAGCAATGTTAGCAAGATAATATAGGCAATGTCTTGTGGCCTTCACCCATTCAGAGGGTGCAGGTTTGAATCCTAGCAAAAAACATTTCTGACACATAAGGGATCTAGAAGTCATGACCCAGATGCCGCTGACTCTCTTAGAGTTTTAAGGTGTTCAGGGCCGAAATATGTGTCCGAGGAGGGTTTCCGCTCAGTAGACTTTCGGCTGTCAAACTCTAGAGTCTCTTTCCTACAAAAAACTGTCATCATCCTGAGCTACTCTGCAGAATGGATTGATAAAGGTGAGGTGCATTGATCTAAACTGTACAGTCACAGACAATTTGCCTTAAAATGGATGTGCTAAAATGAATGGACTGATGAGTACTTTAAGTCTAGCCCACTTGACTGACATTTTTTTTTGTGTGTGTGTGTGTGAACTGTATGCTCCTCCCTCCCAATGACTGCAGGCATTTCCTTGATGGCACACACACCTTCCTCCCTTTCGCCGGAACAGCCTGAACCAAATGTCATGAAGCATTTTCATAAATTCGTCGTCATCTGATGAGGCCACTCCTTTGGAAACAAGGAATCTCTGCGCTTCTTT
>CM031606.1:25854427-25936927 GCA_018398815.1 Conus ventricosus
ATGATAAGTTTTCAGTAACAGGTGCCTGTAGGTAGTCAGCGCCGGAAGTGCTGAGAGGGGACAGACTTTTGTCCCATGAGTGTATTAAGCCATTGAACAATATAAATCATTTAAACTGAGATAATTATTATGTAGACAGGACTTACCCTGTAAATTAATCTCATAGTCCACTCCAGGGAAACATTTGTTGTCATCCAGATCCCACAATTTGCTGAGAATATCTGACAGCTCACTGTCTGCACAAAATCTGTCAACATAGGATCAAAGAATATTGACTCATTGTCCCACATCCTGTATCATCCAGCTGGTGAACATCCCATCTTATCCAACTGACCCATATCCTGTATTCCTATTATACCACTGCCCCAAATCCCATACCCTCATTCCCTATTACCCCCACTGACCTACTTCCTAAATTACCCCTCACCCTCAATTATCCCTCATACTTACATTCTCTATTACCCCCATTGACCTACTTCTTATATCACCCCACACCTTGTATTGCCCAATTACCCTCATCCTGTATCATCCCAATGCCCCTCATTCCATGTTATTGTGATCGCTTTGCCTAACATCCTGTATTATCTGAGCATCCCACATGCTAAACTATCATCCAGTTGCCCCACATCCCATATTACTCCTCCCTCCATCATAATCTACCCCATAATCACACATCTTATCTGCAGCCTCCATGAGGCCAGTTGAGAACTGTATACGGAACAACGATGGGTGCTACTACGTTCCTGAAACACACACCGATCAGCACAGTCATTCATATTCCTCAAAGACAATAATTGAGTGGCACCATCTCGACGATACCATCGTCCATCAAAAGTCAGTCGACAGTTTCAAGTCGGCTCTGGCAAAAGCCAGAAGCCGATAATTTCATCGCGCTGCGCACCCCCACCGTCGTGCCTATGCCAGTAAATGGATGATTTGCGACGATCCAGATCCAGATCCTACCATTGCGTCAGTGGCCAGGATCACAGATTTCTGACCAGTACAATGAAAACTCGACCTGCTCCCCTCTAAACTTTGTTACAGAGACTGTCTAAGCATTTTAATGCAATTTTTAAAAGTACATTTTCTGTTATTGTGATCCTAGTTAGTTAGGCCTAGTGAATCATCGGCTCAAAAACTGAGAGGCGTGGCACAAAAACAAAGTTGACTGGCTGTGCCCAAATATGTGTGACGCATGCATGACTACAGCGAATCTAATACATTTCACAGAATCACAGAAGTGTATGGCCTATAGGCTAATAGCCTTTTGCCCTCATAATCAGTATCCGTTTATGTGCTTTTGGATCACTTTCTCGTGAAAGTCCCAATGGCTTAAGTCAGGCATAGTGTATACTACATTTATCATCATCTTAATAAAGATCCAACTCAGTGGAAAATACCTGGTCTTTAAACTTTTTGTCAATTTGATTTTTAAATGCGTTTACTGATGGCACATTGATAGTGTCATCGGAAAGGTTATTCCACAGATTAATGATACGGTTAGTAAAAAATTTGCGCAACTGGTTAGTTGCAAAATTAGTTTTGGTTATTTTGAAGTTATGTCCTCGAGTCTTTTCATAGTTAGCCATAGTGAACAAGGAAGAGGTGGTGCAAGGATCATAAATATAGTGCATAATTTTGTATACTTCAATGAGATCACCTCTTAGTCTTCTGAATTCTAGGCTAGGCAACCTAAACAGAGTTAGGCGCTCCTCATTACTAAGATCACGAGTACTCGTTCTAGTTATACACTTGGTAAATCTTCGTTGAACACCTTCAATCATATTTATATGTTTTTTAAGATAGGGGCACCATACTGAGTTTCCATATTCAATAATTGGTCTAACTAGAGCTTTGAACAATGGAATCATAATTTCAGGAGATTTATTTGTAATAGTCCTCACAAGAAGACCAGCCATTTGATTACCTTTTTTCACAATGTTGTTTATATGAGTCTCAAAGTTCAAATCTGGGTCCATGGTGACACCTAAATCCTTCTCAGCAATAGTACTTTCCAGTGTTCTATTAACCCCATTTTCCAGTATTGTGTACTGATAGTGTGGATTATTCTTTCCAAGGTGCAGAACTTTGCATTTCTCGCTATTAAACTGCAATAGCCAAGTATTTGTCCATTTCACTAGATTGTGTATACACAATTGTAAATGATCTCTGTCTTCAATATTTCGGATGGCAGAGTAAGCCTTGGTGTCGTCTGCAAAGATTTTTACTTTACAATCTACCTCCTCAGGCATATCATTTATATACTATATGAACAAGGTCGGTCCGAGAACACTACCTTGTGGTACTCCACTAGTCACGTTGACCTTCGATGATTTACTACTGTTTACACTTACAAACTGTGATCTTCCTTTTAAGAAATCTCTGATCCACAATAGTAACTTGCCTTTTATACCGTAGCCTCCCAGTTTATTTATCAGTCTTTGGTGTGGAACTGTATCAAATGCTTTCCTCAAGTCTAGGTAGACTGCGTCAACTGGTATTTTCTCATCCAATGTAACTAACCAATCTTGTAAAGTAACAAGTAGTTGTGTAACACATGAACGCCCCGTGGTAAATCCAAATTGTTCTCTAGATAACAGGTCATGTTTGGTTAAGTGCTGGCAAAAAGCGTCTCGAATAAAACCCTCGAAAACTTTACAGACAACGGATGTTAGGCTGACTGGACGGTAGTTTCCTGCTGAGTTCTTGTTTCCTTTCTTAAAAATAGGACGTACTTCTGCTTCTTTCCAATCTTTCGGTATTACACCCTTTTCTTGTGTTCTATCGAATAATGTCTTCAATGGGTAAGACATTAGCCAGCTCCTTCAGTACTCTTGGGTGAATCTCGTCAGGTCCTGGGGACTTCGATGGGTTTAAATTCTTTAATGTTTTTTCCATCTGGTCGGTTGTGATCTCCACTTTTGTTAATTCTGTAACCTCTTTTTTACATGAAAACTCTGGAACGTTTATGTTACTTTCCTCAGTAAAAACACTGGCAAAGAAGCTGTTTAGTACACTTGCTTTTTCAGAATCATTTTGTGTTAAGGTACCATCTTCCTTTAGTAAATTAGCTATCGATTCTTTTGGTATGGTTTTACTCGTAACATAACGGAAAAATCCTTTTGGGTTTTGCTTAGATTCTTTAGCCAGTTTAGCCTCCTTTGCTTTTACATTTTTCCTTGTCCCCCATGTTACTTGGTTTCTAGCTCTTGCATACAGTTTGTAGTTTTCATTTGTGGGGTATTTCTTGTACCTTTTGAAGGCTCTGCGCTTAAGGTGAATTTTATCTAAGAGAGATTGGTGAATGTGGTCTCGTCTTGGTTTGTTGGTTGGTCCTTGTTTAAAAGACTTTTTAGGAATAAATTTGTCCATTGACTTAATAAGTACATTATGAATAATCCCCCAAATTTCATCCACTGGTGCTTCATTGGTCAAAAGGTCATTCCAATTTATCTCTCCTACATGTTTCCTCATGCCTTCGTAATCTCCTTTATCCACTTTTCCAGTTGATACTTCACAGAGTGACCAGATTCAGAGTATTCCTTTCTGACTTGAACATCGAAGTAAAGAGCTGAGTGGTGGCTTTTCCCCAGTGGGGGCCAATGCTCCAGATTGATGACATCCTCATGCGAGTTTGTAAGCAATAAGTCTAACACATTGGGTGTTTGTAAACCTCTGTAATGAGTAGGTTCAGAAGTCATTTGGGTGATGTAATTTTGCTGTACACACTCCAAAAATTTCGTAGCTGGGTGACCCTCGTTCTTACAACTTACTGCATTTCTCCAGTCAATTTCTGGATAGTTAAAGTCTCCTGTGATAATAATGTTGTTTTTAAAAATGCTAAATACATAATTTATTAGTTTAGTTAAATTAGAGTGGTCCTCGTACTCAGAATTGGGAGATCTATACACTACTCCAAAAATGAGGTGTTCGTTACTGCCAGGTAATGATACTCTGCAGAAAACCGAAGGAGAAAAGATTTTTTCAATTTCCGTTATTCTGGATACCTCCCATCCCTCCTTTACAAATAAACTAACACGTTAGGCCTACACCTCTTCCCTTGTGGTTTGTAAAGCCTGACAACTGATGTTAGGCTTTGCAATACCTATAACTACACAGTTTAGTAGAAATCATCATGAAAATATATATTTCTAAAAATTTCTTACCCATCACCGCCTTTAGCCATTTTGTAATGATATTAGGACTCTGGAATCTGTCGAACGATCAACTTCAGCAAAAATCGCTTCAGGAGGCGGTAAGTCTAGCAGAAAATGAGACCGACGATGGGAAGTGAAACGATTTAAACGATTGGCCAAAAGCGAAATAGCGAGATTAACTACACCAATGAAAAGCTGTGTATTAAGCCTTGTTCCATCCTTGCGACAGCATGGCTGCGAACGCCTATCTCTCGAAAGAAATTCTGAATGGATTCGACAGTTACAAGGTATTTCGAATGTTCATTTATTTATATTGTCAGAGAGCACTAGGGATAACTGAAGAATAGGTGCACAGACAATTATTCTATTGTTTCTCGGCTAGGTGGTTAAGAAATCGATCTTGTAAATGTCAAGTTGAAAGTCTAGGTCAGTGGAGTGATCGCTTAGGGAACCGTCACAGTTACAGTAATCACTGCGTAGGGATTGTGGAACTTTGTGCTCGGAGTCGATAGCAACAAAGCGAGGTTCTTCTTCTTCTTCCTCAAACACCGGTTCACTCAAAAACGAGTAGGTCACCAGCGCGCAGGTTCGAAGTGCGATCGAGAGACTTGCCTGATAGCAAACCGCTTGTGACATATTACAGTGGAAACATGTTTGTGTGTATCAGACGACTCAAGTTATGTTTCGTTTTGTTTTGCTTTTTGTTTTGATTTGTTGTTTTTTTCTCTTCTGTTTTCAACAGTACAAAAACTAAAAATGTAGGCGCGATGATGTGATTTGTTTTGTTTTGTTTTGTTTTGTGTGTGTGTGTGTGTGTGTGTGTGTGTGTGTGTGTGTGTGTGTGCACACGTACACGTACGTATGTACCCACACACGTACGTACATGATTGATGCTTTGCCAGTAGTGGCAGTACTGTGTACAGTGATACACATTTACAAATAAACAACTAGCCCATGCTGTATTTCATGATAGCATTGAAATAGTCAGTATGTACAAAGAACTGAATAGATCTCAGTTGTGTTGGCTACATACAGTGATACACACAGCTGAGCAATTCCATGCTGTAACTTTTATAATGGTGATCACACACACACTCACACACACACACACACACACACACACACACACACACACACACACACATACACACACACACATCCGCTCTCTCTCTCTCTTTCACTCTCTCTCACTCACATGCAAACACACACACGCACACATGCAAACACACACACACACACACACACACACACACACACACACACACACACACACACACGCACACAGAGTGACACTCATACATGCACACAGTGACACCCTTCCCCGTCTACACTCGCACACACACATGGCATACACACACATGCATGCACACTCTCTCTCTTTCTCTCTTTCACTCACGTATGCATGCACTTTGACTTGACTTGACTTGACTTGATCCCTTAGACGTCGGTCCGTGGGGGCACCCCTGAAGCAGTGACAACCATCCTTCTCCATTCCTCTCTGTTCTCTGCCCTCTGTAATGTATCTCTCAGCCGCAGGCCTGTCCACTCCGTGATGTTATCCTCCCATCTTTTCCTTTGTCGACCTCTTCGCCTTTGTCCTGGTACTGTGCCCTGCATGATTGTCTTGGCAAGGCCTGTCGATCGTATGATGTGTCCATACCATTTCAATTTGCGTCTTTTTACTGAGGTTAGGAGATCGACATATGGACCAATTTCATTCTCAATGCGCTTTTTAACTTCCACATTGCTGATGTGATCTCTGTATGAGATGCCAAGGAGTCGTCTGAAGCACCTCATTTCCATTGTTTGGATCTTTTTCTCAAGGTCTGATTTCAACGTCCATGACTCAAGCATATAAGAATATCGCCATAACTAAGGATCGCATCAGTCTAATCTTTGAGCTGATGGAGATGTTTTTGTTTCTCCAAAGAGGCGTTAGCTTAGATAGCGTGGCTGTGGTCTGAGCGACTCTTGAGATGATTTCAGGTTTTGATCCTTCATCTGAGATTGTTGCCCCAAGTACTTAAATGTGTTGACTGGCTCAAGCTTTCTGCTGTTGATGGTTATGTCTTGGGTAAAGCCGATTGGGTTGTTTGTCATGACCTTTGTCTTTTCCGCGCTTATTTCCATACCATAATCAGCAGAGGTGTTGTTGAGTCTGTTGATCAGGTGCACTAGCTCTTGTTCGTTTCCAGCTAGTCCATCTATCATTCTATGTCGTCGGCAAAACGGAGGTTGGTGATGGTTCTCCCTCCAATATTTACGGTTCCTTCATGGTCTTCTAGCGCATCGGTCATAATTCTTTCAAGGAAGACATTGAAAAGTGTGGGGGAGAGTAGACAGCCCTGTCGCACTCCAACGGTAGTTCGGAACCACTCGCCTATGTTGTTACCGAAGAAAACGGCACTGGTGACTTTATTGTAGAGGCTTTCAATAATTCTGATAAGGTTGGCATTGATGTTGAAGAGTTTCATTGTTGCCCATAATGCTTCGTGCCACACTCGGTCGAAGGCCTTCTTGAAGTCTATGAATACGGTGGTACAGATGTTGTTGGTGTTGGTTGTACTTCTCACACAGTATTCTTAGATTGAATATCTGCTCTATGGTACTTCGTCCTGGCCTGAACCCCGCCTGTTCTTCAGCGATGATCTTTTCTGCTTGTGGGTTCAGTCTATTCAGGATTACTTTCAGCATAACTTTGCTTGGGTGGCTGATGAGGCTAATCGTGCGATAATTTTGGCATTGCTGTAGGTTGCCTTTTTTTGGTAACGTGATGATAAGTGACTGCGTCCAGGGAGTAGGCCATTCCCCGGTTTCCCAGATTCTGTTGCATATTGTAAGTAACATGTCCACCATTGGATCTCCTCCTGCCTTGATCAATTCTGCCGGTTTGTTATCAATACTTATGCGTGCATTTGCACATGTATACACACTTACACTCTCTTTTGTCTCTGTGTCTGTATCTCTCCCTCTTGCTCCTTCTCTCCCTTTCCCTGCCTCTCCCTGCCTCTCTCTCTTTTCTTTTTGTCTCTATCTCTCCGTCTGTCTGTTTGTCTGTCTGTCGTTCTCATTCTCATTCTCTCTCTCTCACACTCTCTGTCTCTGTCTCTCTGTCTCTGCCTCCCTCTCTTTCTCTCTTCAATTTCTTCCCACCTCTCTCTGCCCCTTCCTTCCCCTCCCTCCCTCGTCTCTCTCACACACACACACACAATACACAGACACACACCACCCATCCCCCCCCCCACTCGAATTGTAATTTAGCCTTCCTCTTTCTGCCCCCCCCCCCCCCCCCCTCCATAAATAAAGAAAAAAAGTTAGTAAAAATAACTATCAGTAGTGCATGATAAGTCAGAAGACATAATTGATAATGACATGTTCTGCACAGTGTAATTGAAGCCTGACAGAGAAATGTTTTATAAAACAGGAAATAAATTTCCTGTCAAGTTTAAGAGCATATAACATTAACAACAGAACAAAATTGTTGTGTTTCCATCATTGACACATTTTTAGACTGAATTGAAATAATTGCTCTCTGTCTCTTCTCTTTCTCTGTCTCCGTCTTCAGCATACAATTCATGCAAAATTTTAGAGAGTAGATCTATCATTCCACTCCGACCAAGCCCAATGCCTGCATGCTTCTGATTTTTTTTTTTTTCTTCAATAAAAGGTGTTTGCCTTAGGTAGAGAGCACTCTGCTAGGATTCTATTAATATGAGAAAAACCAGAGAAATAGGATTGGTTTGAAAAAGCAATAACCCAATAGGATTGATGTGAAATAACAATTTAACCATTATACTTATCAGTATGTCATCATCTGAATCAGTGAAAGTAACAGTAAACACAAACCCTGCAATATTTGTTATGTCCTCTGTCTCTTCATCTCTGTTTGTCTACATCATTCAATGTTTCTTCTCTCTCTCTCTCTCTCTCTCTCTCTCTCTCTCTCTCTCTCTCTCTCTCTGTCTCTCTCTCTCTGGCTCTCTCTCTCTGTCTGTCTCGTTTGTCTCTGGTTGTCTCTTATTCTTACTTTCTGACTTAAATAAATAGTGTGACCAGTAAGGGTGAAGGCATGGTCCTAGTGGGGGATGGACTCGGGGTTTGTTCTCAATTAAAGTGACAGAGTTATTTTTCTTTGAAATTCAAATTCACCCCACCGTCTCTCTTACTAGTTGTGGAAGGAGCAACTTTGCAGCACTAGTTATCAAAAGAAATTTTTTTTTCTACTCAGGACCTGTTAAAACCATTTAGAAGGCTCAGGTGTAATTTACTTTAGGGCTATGCATGTTAAAGTGCTTGTGTTCTGAGTGACAGAATTAGAAACAGGGTCAAAGATGAAACGATATATGAACAGCAAATAGACAGACATAAGTTCAGAGCACTTTTACGTTCAGAACTTTACTTAGACAACAAGATGATATGAATGTGGAGTTTGATCAAAGATTTAGCACAGCAAATAGATAGACATAAGTTCAGAGGCACTTTTACACTCAGAACTTTACTTAGACACAAGATGATATGAATGTGGTGTTTGATCAAAGATTTAACACAGCAGATAGACAGACACACGTTCAGAGCACTGTTACACTCAGAACTTTACTTAGATACAAGATGATATGAATGTGGAGTTTGACCAAAGATTTAGCACAGCCTAACATGTCTGGCCTGTTCCCACTTTATCTTGAAATAAAGAGAGAACACAGTATGTCCCATGCCTCAGCAGGTGGCACATGACATGAAATATTAATCTTGTCATCGTGTTAGCATGAAATATTAATCTTATCATCATGTCAGCATGAAATATTAATCTTATCATCATGTTAGCATGGGACAAGATAAGATAAGATAATGTTGCTTAAATAGCCCAGCCGAGCATGGGACAAAGTCAGCCAGATACTGAGGTAGGGGTGGGAATCAGAGGAAAGAAGGAGGAGAGGGCGTGAGGCCTGGTGTCAGAAAATGACCTGAAACTGATGATATTAGAAAGAGAGAAAGTGAGAGGGGGAGAGAAAGAAAGAGAGGATGGACGGGAAGAGTGAGGGGGTGGAGGGTGACAACACATCACTAAACACGCATGTACTTGAGCCAATGAATAAGATGTTGAATTTGAAGGACTGAAGCCAAAGTTTAGTTTGTTTAACATATCAAGTACAATTTGGAAAATGAAAGGGAACAGCTTTGGAAATTTCTGGATTGAGAATTGGGAATGATGACTTGATTATGAATTTAGGAACAATTTACATTGGAAGCTCCTTGCAGATTTTTTGGGTTTGTTTTGACTGTTCCACACTGATGCAGGGAAATTGGTTCAAGAAGGTTTGACAGTGCTGTCTCATTTCCTCAAGAACTTGGTCAAAATGTCTGCAGCTTCAAGCTGCACCCCATAGGGATCTTAGTGAAACACTGGTTTTCCTGCGCTGATTTTTATGAAACAAGATAAAGTGTTTAATCATTTCTGTATATTTGTCTGTTGTGATCTGATGGTCCATGACTCTTAAAAACATATTATTAGCCATGACTGTTAAAAATGTTGTTATTGAGCATTTTGATTATGGGCTATAGTGAGTCACATGTTTCTTGTTTAGTCGTATATTTTTTGTCTGATCTAAAAATGTACAGAAGAAATTCCTATATTCTTTATTTGAGTGATATTTTGAATTCAGATTTAGATCTGGCCACAGCCCAGAAATAGAGTCAAACTGTACCCAGGCACACAGGCACATTGAAAACAATCACGCACATAAAATATCAGTATTCTATTTTAGCGCTAAGAATTTGAAAACAAATGAATAAAGATTACATTCTTATCGTTATTGGGAAATTTCATGGTCTGTGCTGGGCTGACGGAAAAACATCATCAGCGATTTTATCTTTTTTTTTTCCTGGACAGAAATAGGAATACTTTATTCACTTGATTGCAAAGGATTAGTATGTGCTCCAAAGGCATCTTTAGATCAATTTTACATAAGTAGAAAAATGGTTCATTCAAGCTTGCAACCACTTTCTGCCTGAACTTCTGTTGTAAGCATATCATCTTGCATAAATTTGGGTCAGAGTTGAGGTGTGTAACCTTAAGTGTATCGAGACATG
This sequence comes from Conus ventricosus, assembly GCA_018398815.1. Taxonomy (NCBI): domain Eukaryota; kingdom Metazoa; phylum Mollusca; class Gastropoda; order Neogastropoda; family Conidae; genus Conus; species Conus ventricosus. The sequence goes on from CM031606.1 coordinate 25,864,672, forward strand.
CTGACTGGTTTGCACTCTTCCCGCTCTTTTAAATGTTGATGTTGAACTTTGAACTAAGTGATGAATTTTGATTGAGATAAACGCAGAACAGATGCAAAGTCTTTTTTATACACATGTACATGTTTGCAGAGGATAGATAACAAAAATGAGTACAATGCAGTTATCACCTTTTGTTTTTCATGCTAAAAAAAAGAAATACTTGGCCTGATTGAGCGTGTTTTTCAGTGTTTATCTGTTTGTTCTCAGCTCTGACAACTTCCAGTGTCAAAAAGAATTTGGACATCTAGTAGTAGTACTGAGATGAGAGGGGTCGCTGAGTGGAGAAAAGCATGAGTGATATGCAAGAGTTTGAAGAAATTGAATATATGTTGAACAATTTGATAGTAAGGGAAAACAAGTGTTGGCTTACAATTCCTCCATCATTATTATAAGGACCTTGCAAAGATTTTATATAAAGTAGGAGTGGGACAGTGGTGAAAGAAAATGAAAATGAAAAATCAGGGAGATGTGTTAGAAATATAAAATCCTTCACTAGGGGCATATGGGGCATTGTAACCCCTCTTGACAACAGAACTATTCATCATATACATATATATTGCCAATTTTGACTCTAAAAATGAAAATGAATGTTTTGGACACAAAAGATTTATGTGATGTTGTGTTTTTAGGTGAAATGTAACACATTGCATGTCCGAAGCAATAAAACATCTGGAATTGAGGGTTTTCTTTGTTGTTTGGAAAATAGTCATTCTGTCCACACGTTGTAAACTTGATGGAAACAACAATCAAAAAAAGAAAAAGAAAACAAACAGATAAGTAATCGTTGCAGCATCTAATGTCCCAATTTGATTGCTTATGATTGTTCTTCTTCCTGTTGCATAGCTGCATTCATTATGAAGAAAAATAGTTTCTTTTAAAATGTTGTATTGTAAGAAAGAGAAACTGACTAACATTTAATTATAATACTTTTCACAGCCTGCTCAGAAACATGTTTTGAGAGTGCCAGCATTTGATTTGAGTCATAACAGGTATATGGAATGGACAACAGTTCATTTTTCTTTAATTTCAGAATTTGTTTGAATTATTTTTCTTAGTTCTATTCCTGTAATACTCTTACAATTTGAGGAGTGCCTCTTATTTGTCATTTTGACTACACTTTACATTTCTTCATCTAAGATTTGTCCATTAATTGTATTAGATTGACAGTTCACTTTTTTAATACATTAATTTTGTTATTGAATCTATGTTGTTGTTTGAAAAACAGTGCATTGTAAGGGGTGTTTAATGCTTTGTTATTTAGTGGTGTGTTTTTTTCACTTTTAAGACTACACTCTATTTAAAATCAGTGACAAAGAGCAGGTTGTTGATAGTTTTGTTTTCTTGTTGAAATCACAGTACAGTGCTGTCGACACAAGTCCTGTGAGCAACTACATCTGCCATCCATTTTGGAACAAAAGTGGTCAAGGTAAATCATTTCAGTTAGATTCTGTATTATGTTGCTTTTTAGATATTTACTTGCACTGATATATTATGTATTGATGAATATTGTCACAGAATAAAAATCATGGCATTATGTCACTGTAAAAATAGTTTGTCTGATGTGAATTGTATCGGTGTGATATAATGCGAGTTATATAAAAGATTGTTTTGAAAGTGAAATTAGGTGTTAAATTTATACCTATGGTGACATATTTAGTGGATGAAAACCTGATAGTTTTCTAATTATGTGTTATAGATTTGTATATAAACAATACAAATGTGAAATAATATGATGAGCTTCCCCTGTGCAAGCAGGGCTAAGTTCTTATTTAAAAAAAAAAAAAAAATTCTATATGACCAAGTTTTCTGTTTTAAAGTAATATAACAGGCAAAAGTTAAATAAAGAAGAAAATCAGTATTGCTTGAGAAAAGACAACTTAACACTAACAATATATGAGGAAGAAACTCTAATGAAAAGGCATTTTCTTGATAGAATTAGAAGCCTTCAAACCAGCCCATCAATGTAATAATCACACTCACTCACAGACTGTAATGAGGTAAGTTAATTCTGTCTTCAGTACATGAATTCCTTTTGCAGATTTATACACAGTGGAGTTCTGCCTTTAGTTGTCCTAAGATTTTTTCACACACACACACACACACACACACACACACACACACACACACACACACCACACACACACACACACACCGCACACACACACATAGTACTCATACACACACACACACACACAGTGACACACACATACACACACACACACACACGCACACACACACACACACACACACACACACACACACACACACACACACACACACACACACACACACACACAAACACACACACACACATTCCTTGTTGGGAGGTAGGCTGGTGTGGGACTGTGATGGTAGGGAAAGGAGGTGGTTAGCCCAAATGCAACTCTGAATTAGACTTGTTAAATATTAGGAGAGTTATGAACAGCAGATTGAGTTGTAACATAGATTTTTTTTCCTCTTGTACAAATATATATGTAACATAACATACACTAAATGTTAACCACACGCTCCGAATGTTGTACCCATACAATTTACAGAAGCATAAGTAAGTGGATGGAGCAGGTGACTGGGAATGCACAGTAGACCTTCCAGAATGGGAGAACCATCCGGCAATCATCAGGAAGAGTGGCATGTGACCAGATATTGTTCTCCAACTCAGGTTCATCAAAACAAATGATTCTGATTGAACTCGCTATGCCATTCGAAAGCAGAACGGAGCAAGCACACCTCTATAAGACTGAGACGTATGCCAGTCTAGCTCACAGTTTAAGGGAATCTGACTTCCAGGTGCGGATCTTTGCCATAGAAGTTGGAGCATGGGGATTTGTAGGCTCATCAGCCTATGACCTCGTAAAACAGCTCGGGATTTCAGGTAAGAAGAGGACCAGAACCCTGAAGGCAATGGCAGAGGCAGCCAAAAAGAGTTCCAGCTGGATCTGGTCAAAGAGGAACAAAAGTGAATTTCATAAGGCTTTAATTTCCCAACTTAGAACAGCTGTGGGATAAAACATCTGTCTAAAAAGGCACACCTTAAGACGGCCACCCATCCAAAAGTTGCGGGTTTGAAGCCGGGCAGCGCCAGAAAAACAAATGAAAAAGTAGGCAGTAAAAGGGTATCTGGGAGTCATGACCTGGATGCGGGCTGGCCCCCTTAGAGTGTAAGGAGTTCAGGGCCGAAACACTTGTCTGACGAGGGTTTCTTCTCTGAAGACCTTCTGCTCTTAAGTTCTCCCTAGAGTTTCTTCCTTCGGTGTTTTTGCTATGCTAACCCTGTTTGTATGTTGTGGGTCGTGCAAGATCTATACTCCTCAAAGATCCTTCAGTTCAAATGTTTGTATTTTAACCAGTGATTCAGGTCCACCAGGTCTTCTTCTCAATGCACTGCCATATTCAGTTATTCTGTAAAGAAGTGTATAATTCAATTATCATTCTGTAAAGAAGTGTATAATTCAAATGACACAACTAGTATTTCTTCTTCTCTGGTGGACAGACACCGAAATCTGCTGACACAGAGTAAATAACGTCTCTGAAGGATTCCTACACTTTGATCACTATAGTTCTGATGGTACCAGAGATGTTAAGACTTATTTTGTTATGTATAGGCACCAGGAAGTATGGTGAAAGTTGACAGGCTTTTGATCTCAAGAAGAACACAGTTGCATGTGAGAGAGGAATCAGGCATAGCTTAGGGCTTGAAACATCTCAACACTCTAAAATGAAGTGAAATAGCTGTGCAGGTATTGACACTTTATAGCGGCTTGCTGAGCAGTATTTCAACAGCTTTGAATGACAAGTGTATTGTGTACACAGAGTGGGGCAACCTGTCCTCTCGGGCCTTAGAGTAAAACTGCAAAACTTACAGAATGCCAAATTGATCTTAGAGGATGTTCTGGAGGTTTGCAATAGAAAAAAACCCCTGGAAATTGTCGACATTTCAGTCGTAGACAATCTTCGAGACTGATGACATCAAATGAAAGACAAATAAATAGGTATAGATAATGATATGTTTTAAAAACATATACTTGAATGGACAAGAATATGTTTTAAGGGGTGTGTGTATATGTGTGTGGGTGTGTGCATGTGTGCGTTTGAGCACATGTTCGTTCATGCGCATAAACAAATGCTTGCATGCATGTGTATGTGTGTGTCTGTGTATGTGTCTGTGTCTGTGTGTAAAGGAGAGAAGGAAAAAGAGAGGCAGAAAGAAAGAATAGACAAACAGAAATAGAGAAAGAGAAAAAGGAAGGGAGGGAATGATAGAGAAGGAATCTTATGCTTGGAAGGGGGTACTGAGAGTGTGTGAAAACATGGGAGGGAGGGGAGGGGTGGGGGTGGGTTTAGAAATTCCTATTTAGATAGTCCATATGGACTGTCCATATGTGCATGTATCTATGTGTATGCAAACCAGGATGGTGGAAATGGTGTTTTGGATGGATATGATATACTCTAAATGTTATAAATATATTATTATATGTGGATGTGGTGTGAACATGAAGATGGTGGGATGGGGAAATGGGGAAGTGTGTATATGTGTGTAAAGAGAGAGGGATGGAGGAGAGGGTGGGGGGAAGAAAAAGTGGGCAAAGAACTGGAATGATTGAAACTAAAAAAGACGGTTGTGGGAATTGAGTCCATCAGGAATTGTGGTGCCAAGGTGAGGGATGATCATTGACTCCATGATCTTTCTTTCTGGAGCTGAGGAGTGGTTTTGTCAAACAGTCATTTGAAACACTGTTTACTGACAGTTCCAAGTTTCAAGAAAAAGTTGCTTCTGCTACATGTTGTTCAAGTGCTCCTCAGGAATTTTCAGATTCAGAACACACTACCCCTGGCATCTCCATCTACTACACACCTGAATTGACAGCCTTGGCACTTAGGATGGTCTTTCAGCCAGGACATAAGGACTTGCTCATCCTCTTTGACTCCCTTTTTTGCTTTGGAAGCCATTACTGACTGTAACCTCAGCAATCCTGAACTACTGAACTTTCTTCAAGCTTTATACTCTTCTGAAATCTGATTGTTACATCATTGTTCTTGTCTGAATTCCCAGTCATGTTAACATTTGAGGCAATGAGGAGGTTGATCATCTTGCCAGAAAAATATCCCCCATCCTCCCTACAAGAGAAAAGAAAAATTGTCCAGATCATCTATCTTCTACATCATCAAGGAGGCGTCACTGCGTGTGGACTAGTCCATATACGCTACACCACATCCGCTAAGTTTTGAGACCACACTATGCATGATTTGAAGCTGATGGATAAATGAATTAACAACAAAGATGAGACAGTTGAAGAAGAGGTTCTCATGGCTATGACTCAGCTGACGTCTGACCTATGCATTAGCCCAGCGTGCTATCCTCTACAAAGATCTGAAACTCAAAGCTCATAGTACTTTACTTCAAGTCCTCTGCAATATGACTGGCACACGCAGACAAATGATGACCTTTTTTCAGATCAGTCCAAACCTGAAAGCGTTCTTACAATCTGCCACTGAAAGCTACAAAGAAGAAACAGTTTGTACTGGTTACACACATACTACTCATTTCACACAAACTTGTATCCCTTAAAGGTGAGGAGGCTACATGGTGCACATAATGATAATCGTGGAACGGCAGACTCCATGAGAGCCTTTATTAACCAGATGGTTTTTAATGTCAAGAAGAACTAAATGTTTTTTGATATTTTGTGGAAAATAAATAACAGATGTTGAAAATAGGTACATTTAAGGCATTTTAAGTTTTTTGAAAAAGACTTTTTAAAGTTAACTTATTTATACTTTTTTTTTTACATTGACTGTTTGAAATTGATTTTGACTTTGTAACAGCTTTAATATGTCCCTCTGAGGTGGGCTGGACTTTTAAACAACATAAACGGACACTGATTTGTTACTATATATCTATGAAAGTTATACTGTCCTGCAGGCATGGATTGAGTTTGAAGACAAACTATATGACTGGAGATGGAAATTAGTAGTTAAGGAAAGCACAAACTGCTCGGCTTCATATTCTTCATGCTTTACAAAAACATGTTCTCTTAGAAACCTGTCATTATTCATTTTTGGAAGTTGTTTTTTTTTTCTTTCAACCAGTTTCAACCAAACTCTAGAGTAAAAACTGAAATTGCCATTTCGTTACCTTTAAGAAAAAAAAGGAAAAACAAGAAAACAAAAAGCAGGAAAAAAAAAACAACACAGAAAGAACTGCATTGGTTTTCTAGTGACTTATGGTGCTGAATACACTATCTTTTGTGGATGTAGTGGAAGGATGGTGCTACTGTTGATTTCCATCGCCATGATTCTAGGATAGAGGTTTGCGCTTCCCTGAATCCTTTCCCATCCTGCCTTTCACATTCCTACCCCCACACCCAACAGGATTACTATTTCTGCTTTAGAAAGCTTATCAGATATGATGCATAATCTGTGACACACCGTGATAATATTGATCATTCTTGTTATGTCATTAAAATCATGGGCAATGAAGTTTAACATTGTTTTCAGTTATGGTTTTGAACATATTGTGAATTCAAGATAAAATGTGCTGATTCTGCATCAAAGCTTTAATTTTTTTTAGCCAAAATGTAAGTGACTTTTAAAGTTTTTCCGCCATTGAAAAAAGAAATTCTTAGGATTGGTTGTGGGCTGATGCTAAACAATGTTCATGATTTTCCAAACTATTTTTATTTAGATTTGAAGTTATTGATGACTCAAATTGAGCCTGAAATATTCTGACAGAACAGTGAAATGCCTATGAAGTACTGTGACTAAGTGTTTTGGGCAGTAGTCCTTTGGGAAATGTTGTTTGCTTAACTTGTGCTTAAGGTTATTCCTGTTGTTAGTATTGTTTAGACAGTATAGCTGTGGGTGTGTGGATTTCAGATTGTGCCATTATGGATTGCCCCCAACCTGCTGACACTGACGGGCTTTTTGATGGTGGTGTTAAATTTCTTCATTGCCACATACTATGACCCTCACTTCTACGCCTCCAGTCGAGACCACCCACAGTTCCCACCTATCCCTGGCTGGGTGTGGCTTGTTGGAGCCATTTGTAATTTTCTGTCCCATACATTGGGTGAGTGCACTTCATTAGTTAGGTTCAAGTAACTTGAACACAAACACAAACACATGTGCGCTGACATGCGCACACTCGTGCACAAAACTTATGGATTAGAAAGTTTTATGTCAATCCTTGATACAGCTTTTGTGTCAGAGTTTGTGCAATCAAGATATGTGTCGTTGTTTTGAACAATATTGAAAATTAATACACAGCTTGTATTTTCAATTTCTGTTCAGAGTGCTTGTTTAATGGGACTAACATGAATTACTTAACTCATTTAACAGTGCTATCTCTTTTATCGCCCTTGTCTGTTCATGTTAAAACTGTGATTCAGTTTTATCAGTGTTGGTTTTAAACGTCGGCTTTAGAAGATGATAATTGGTCCACTTGATAGCCAAACAATATAAAATACTGGCCACACATTTGGAAATGAGTGAAAATGCAGACCTCCCTCTCCCCTGTCGCCCCTCTCCCCCACACACATAACAAATGAAAATACAGCATATAACGATAAAAAGAAATCTTGTATGTCCGAAAGACCAGAGGTGTCAGAGACACTTTTTGATCTCTTCGCAGCATGCTTTGAACTTGGTTGACAGTATCAGAAAAGCTCAGAATTGATGAAACTGCGATGAGCGGCAAGTTTTTTATTCATTGTTTTCATGTAGTCATCTTTAGTGAAAGTTTTATGTCCACAGTTCACTCTTCAAACACTGCTTCTTTGTGGCATGATGAGTGAAATACTTGCCACTTTTCAGGGCAGACTTCTGGGACGTTGAGTTTTTCGTTTCTTGTCCTCCCTCAGATGGCATTGATGGGAAGCAGGCTCGCCGCACCAAGACCAGCTCTCCTCTGGGCGAGTTGTTTGACCATGGCCTGGACAGCTGGGCCACTGTCTTTCTGCCTGTGGGCCTCTACTCCATCTTTGGGCGGGGCGAGCATGGTGTGGGTGTGTACCGGGTGTACATCGTGGTGGTGGGCATCATGGTATGCTTTGTGATCTCCCACTGGGAGAAGTACAACACGGGGGTCCTCTTCCTGCCCTGGGGATACGACATTGGGCAAATTGTGAGTTCATGGGGCTGGTGTTTGTGGGTGTGGGTATGGTGGCGATGCATGAAGTTTGGTTTTGTGAGTTCGTGAAATGATTTATATATCTGTACATATATCTATCTCTCTATATATCATTGTATGTATCTGTATTTATATCTATCTATATCTATTTATCTCTCTATCCATATATATATATATATATATATAAATATATATATATATTATATAATATATATATATAAATATATGTGTGTATGTTAATGTAAACATGGTATGGTGGGGACTCATGGCAGTTTGGTTATATGTGATACGAGTGATGCGAAATTTCATGGGTGCGATGTCCAGCTGTAGACACACACATAAAAGTATGTGCTTGCACGTAAAGTTGCATGCTTGCGTGACAACTCATAACAGCTCAAAGAAAAACAGGCGCAGACAAAATTCATGTGTATGTAGGCCTACAAGCATGGTCACAGACGTGCACAGAAACACACGTATATGCATATACGGGCCATGCGCATGTGGATTCACACATACATGCATGCAGGCATGTATGCACATGCTTGCACACAAATTTCACGCATACACACTTACTTTATTCCTAAATGCTCTAAAAATGTTGACATCAGGTAAGTTTCAACTCTGTGTTAGCTCATAACAGGATAGTCATTCTGACTGAGCCTTAGAATAGTTTCTTGATGCTACGTTCTTTGCCACTGGGTTAAAAGTCGCAACAAAGTGTATCTCGAAACTGTGTATGACAGGAACTTGAGAAGACTTCATTTTCTCTTTCAGGGAATGACCACAGTGTACCTGATCACCTTTTTCACTGGCTATGAAATGTGGAAATTCACCTTGCCAGTCTTGAACTGGACAGCAGCTGAAACCTTTGAAATTCTTTGTTATGGTAAGCGAATCGTGTCAATTTCAGAGGCGTAGAACTGCTGCAGGGCATGGTGTCTGGTTGATGGCTGTGCCAAGATTTTCAGCTGAATCTTATAACTACCACTTTTTTTTTCTTTTTTGTTGTAACGCGTACAAATCAACTTATTCTTCTTGAGTTTAAGAAGGATTCATGAACTTGGGGTACTATTTGGAATTTTTTTCTTTTGAATTGGAGAAATAAACCAAGCACAGTGCTAAATGCTACACTTTTGGCATAGCATAGTATGCTATCGTTGACAATGCAGTGTTGCTATGCTTTGTGATGAAATGCTACACACACGCATATACAAAAAGTTCATTGATTTAATGGTAGCTTAAACAGAGCTGAGTCAAAGTAGATCTTTAGACAGTAGAGGTATTTTTTTAAAATGTGATCAACTTCAGTAACAAGAGGAAGAAAAAGCAGAAGAAAAATCACTGAAGACAGTCACGATTTGTCTATATCATTGACTGGTTTTGTTACCAGTTAATTTAATGTTTTGCAGGTCAAGTCAAAACCGTAAGCTAACTGGCAAGTTATCGGTCTTCTTAGTCCGCCCTCATGTTGTGTGCAAAGCAGAGTGTGACTGACAGTGCTGTTGAATCCCATTCGTTTTGTCGCATCACATATCACTGCTACACTTACATTGGGAATGCTGCCAGAGTTGCCTAGGTGTCTGCTTTTAACAAAATGATCCGCCAAAAACAAAAAGTGAAAAAACGACAGAACAGAGACAATTTTTCATTTAGTTAAAAAAATGGCTAAGAGCAGTAAGGAAAAGAAGGAAAAAGCGTTAGTACAATCACAAAGACCATCGCAATTTTGCCGCTTCATCAGTTTGTTTTATGGTCAGCCAGTGCTTCTGAGTCAGACTCATCACTGCCAGATATTGACTGCACCACATGGACTTTTTCAAAGAAGAAACTAGCACAAAAAGAAATCCATGTGAAGGCTTCAGTGATATCACATATGAACGCAGCACTTAACCATGCTTACAATGTCAGAATGCTACACTTTGTGCTGATGAGGCCCTGACAGATCAGCACCATGCTTACAATGTCAACATGCTACACTTTGTGCTGATGAGGCCCTGACAGATCAGCACCATGCTTACAATGTCAACATGCTACACTTTGTGCTGATGAGGCCCTGATAGTTCAGCACCATGCTTACAATGTCAGAATGCTACACTTTGTGCTGATGAGGCCCTGACAGATCAGCACCATGCTTACAATGTCAACATGCTACACTTTGTGCTGATGAGGCCCTGACAGATCAGCACCATGCTTACAATGTCAGAATGCTACACTTTGTGCTGATGAGGCCCTGATAGTTCAGCACCATGCTTACAATGTCAAAATGCTACACTTTGTGCTGATGAGGCCCTGACAGATCAGCACCATGCTTACAATGTCAACATGCTACACTTTGTGCTGATTAGGCCCTGATAGTTCAGCACCATGCTTACAATGTCAAAATGCTACACTTTGTGCTGATGAGGCCCTGACAGATCAGCACCATGCTTACAATGTCAACATGCTACACTTTGTGCTGATGAGGCCCTGGCAGATCAGCACCATGCTTACAATGTCAACATGCTACACTTTGTGCTGATGAGGCCCTGACAGATCAGCACCATGCTTACAATGTCAACATGCTACACTTTGTGCTGATGAGGCCCTGGCAGATCAGCACCATGCTTACAATGTCAAAATGCTACACTTTGTGCTGATGAGGCCCTGGCAGATCAGCACCATGCTTACAATGTCAACATGCTACACTTTGTGCTGATGAGGCCCTGACAGATCAGCACCATGCTTACAATGTCAACATGCTACACTTTGTGCTGATGAGGCCCTGGCCCTGGCAGATCAGCACCATGCTTACAATGTCATCATGCTACACTTTGTGCTGATGAGGCCCTGGCAGATCAGCACCATGCTTACAATGTCAACATGCTACACTTTGTGCTGATGAGGCCCTGGCAGTTCAGCACCATGCTTACAATGTCAACATGCTACACTTTGTGCTGATGAGGCCCTGGCAGATCAGCACCATGCTTACAATGTCAACATGCTACACTTTGTGCTGATGAGGCCCTGACAGTTCAGCACCATGCTTACAATGTCAACATGCTACACTTTGTGCTGATGAGGCCCTGGCAGATCAGCACCATGCTTACAATGTCAACATGCTACACTTTGTGCTGATGAGGCCCTGACAGATCAGCACCATGCTTACAATGTCAACATGCTACACTTTGTGCTGATGAGGCCCTGGCAGATCAGCACCATGCTTACAATGTCAACATGCTACACACGTAAAATCCCATCACCAACTTTTAGAAGGCCAGTTTGGCCATTGGTATGGATGACACGTTACACATAGCATGCACCCTGCGTAAGAAATGGAAAGAATGAAGGAAGTAAGGAAATTGAGGGAACGATAGTGAGTGGGTGACACGGGAAACGACTGAATGAATCGCCACTTGGCAGCTCTTCAGTCAGCACTACCGAGGTAGGCAGCCCGTTGTGTAAACAAATGTGGATTGTAAAGTGCTTCGAGCTTGGTCTTTAGCCAAGGATAGGCACTAAATAAGTATTCATAATAATATCAATAGCAGTTCTTTCTTCCCCTTCACTAGCCCATCAAATTGATTCTGCGACTAATGTGTGTGTGTGTGTGTGTGCGCGCGTGTGCGTGCGCGTGTGCCTGTGTGTGTGTGCACGCATGCTGTTGTGTTCATTGTTGTGAGAAAGTGTGTGTGGGATCATGTGTTTTGTGTGTGCGTGTGTTTGTGTGTGTGCGTGGGTGTGTGTCAATATGCACCCTTGTTTATAGGTGCATGGTGGTCATTGTAATATTCATCTTCTTATTGGTTTCATTTATGTTTTATTTAACCTTTTCGGTATTTGTAAGCACTTAGGGCTTATGATGTAAGTTTAAGCGACATAAATAATCCATATTACTATTATTATTAACAAGAGCAGATTGGTAGTTAAAACCAGGCAAGAAGCAAGTTGCTTGAACTGAAGATAAATAGTTTGGATCTATCATATGTCTGATGGGGTCAGCAACTTTTCACCCTGCCTCATACAGCTTGGTTTGAAGACTGTGGATAAGAACAAGCTTTTTAGAAAGTCATTCATGCTGTGTCATAGCCTGCTTTAACATCCGAGTTGTTATAATCAATTTTGTGACATCTGGTATGGTAAATGTACAGTTCAATGCCACTTACTGTTGTTGTCAGTCACGCTTGATAGAAGATGAAAAGAAAGTCTTGTTGCGTTTTACTGCTCAGTGTTTACGAAATGACAAGTATTGTTAATGGAAAGTAGACTGATCCTTCAGTGGGTGGATCAGTAATAAACAAGCATTTACCTGACAGGCAGACAAGTCATTAAAAAGATGAAGTGTAGTCAGAATTTTGTTTTCAAAGTCATTTTTGCATTGTTATATCTATCTTTTTCATGTTTTTATTCCTCCAGTGTAATAATTATGTTTTTTGTATTTTGATCTGTTTCAGTTGGCTTTTTTGGATTAACATTCCCACCCACATTATGGAATGTCTATCAGTGAGTTGAATTTCTTTTTCTTTGGTGTGCATCACCAGCTGTTTGAAAGAAACTGGCTGAATGAAATATCAAGAAAATGAATGTATGATATTGCGGCCGTACACAAATTTGCATGCACATACTTAAGCACATACATATGCAGAGACAAGCATGCATATGCACCACTCACACACGTAAACATTATGTAATCTTAACCCCTACGCTGGTTGTCGCGACAATACTCGCGCCATTACGTCATGGCCGTCACTGGTTGTCGCGACAATAGTCGCGCTGTAGGGTGAGCCTTGCGAGCCTAGTTTCACAGACACACGCAGATACGAAACTATGGCTCAGTGACAAACTATTTTGCATGAGTGACTGAGCGAGCCCCGGAACATGGATTTTCAATGTTTTAGCTTAGTTTATGGTTAGTAGCAGCTTGTAATACGTAGTGCGACTCTGTCAGCCTCGGGGTATGTCAGTGGAGGAAGGACTAGCGCACAGCCCAAACACACTCACAGCTTGCTTACAATCTCATTCATATATCATGCATTCGTCACATCAAACCACTAGTAAAGTCTATAACTTTACTACACATGATCATAGAAACAAACATCAATGCGCATGAAGTCAAAACAAAATAAAACATTCTCTCTTTCCTTGAACTTCACAAAACCATTTATCTGAATCATCATAACTAACCCGGGTATAAATAGATTTCTACTTTACCTGGCCAGGTGATCTTAAACTATTCACGAATCACTGTCTTTTCTTTTCTTTTTTTTTTTCTTTGTTTCTTTTCACTGTCACTTTCACAAGCACAACACAACTGCTGGCACTGGTCAGGTTGGACCGCCGGCACTGGTCAGGCTGGACTACTGGCACTGGTCAGGTTAGACTGCTGGCACTGGCGTTGGCCTGTGGTTCTGCTGGGCGAAGTGATGCTGCCAGGTATGAGGTCGAACCCCGGTTCAGATTGAACAGTGATTACCAGACATCGATCTGTTCTCCTTTCTTTCTTCTGCATTAACGCATTGCACTCTCTCTCTCTCTTCTAGTCTGCTCTATCAAATGGACATGGTTGCTTTTCTTTTCTTTTCCTTTTTTCTTTTTTTTTTCTCTTCATCAGTTAGCAACTCTCTCTCTCCACATCTCTCCTTAGTCCTTCCCCTGCAGACTCTATCTAGTGCTAATGCCTCAACTAGGTTCTCTTTTCTCCTCCTCTCATCTCTCTCTGTCTCTCGTGCAGAGACTACACCCAGAACCTCTTCCTCTCTCTCTCTCTGTCTGTCTCTCGTGTCCGTCTCCCCTCTCATTCCTCACTTTCTTATTCCGTTTCTACCTGTCAAAGGGTGAGTACCATTGGTCAGTATTTTCCCGCCTTATACTGAGGTTGCCTCCCCTGCAATTTCATTGGTCCTTCAAATTGTCAAAGTCACATCTACCCGCCTTGCTCTCTGTGGTGGTCAATTGGTCATTTAATTAATTAGCGTGATTTCACCCCCACCACACACTACCTTCCCCCCTTCCTACTTTAACCGGCGACGTCCGACTTAATTGTGGACACTGGTCCTACAAATTGGCTGGATGAGTCTGGCCCAGGCGCCGAGACCCGTCTGCTAGACCTATTGAGACGTCGGCCCAAGCTACTTAGTCTGTCTGGCAGACAGTGCTGTCTCCTCGCTGTGCTTAAGTTGGCTGACCCGACGCATGGAGCCGTCTGCTTGGCGCCAAGATGTTTGCGTTTGGACTTATGTTCAGTTGAACTGGCCGGCGACTGACCACGAATTCGGTTTTTCTATTTTTGTCCGTGACAATTTCCCCCTTGCAAAAGACTATGCTCAGCATTGTCTCGAAACAACGGTACAAAAAAAACAACCGAATTTGCTGACAACACAGCTACACGTGCAAAGTTTTGCAAAATAATTTGCAACAAACGGTTTACAAATTATAAAATATATCATTAGTGAATATCACCCCAATGAGTTATCATTGACGTGCGCTTTTGCCTTATTTTTTTTCCAACTCATTTTCTGATAACCTCTGTGCGCACCTATGCAATTCCCCTACTAGCGGATTTGCCACATCTTCTCTTCACAACTACTATGAAAAGCACAATTTAATATGATCACGATCCATGACACCTCACTGAGGAATCTCCATCCTCCCTCATCGCAAACAGTGCATTACTACACAAGCGACTGTATGCTCCAACATAACTACATTTACATGAACGAGTCTCACAAAGTAAATATGAACCAGAGCCCAATGGGAATGAAACCCATATCCACTCAGCATAACTGTAATCAACACATATTATTAACACAGTAGCTATGCGCCTCGGATATGACTGAGGAATGAACAAGTCTCACAAAAAAAATATGAACCATAGCCAAATGGGAATGAAACCCATATCCACTCAATCTCACTGTAATCAACACATAATATTTACCAAGTGGCTATGCACCCCGGACATGACTGACTTCCCTGAGTTGCAGCTTGCTAGACTACACGACTTAAATAGTCAGCTCCTACATTCTGTCGACCTGGAATGTACTGCACTCGATACCTGTAGGTTGCAGTGCCATTGCCCAGCGCAGCACCCTGCTGTTTTTCAGCTGTGCCTTTGTGCTGAGTCTCACGCTGAATACATTTGCGGAGAAAATTCGCATGGAAAAGTTTTGGTTTCCCATTCACCTCAATTCGGTAATCCTGATCTACCTTTTCAATGATGGTGAATGGTCCTTTCCAATGCATCAGCAGCTTGTTGTGATCCGTGGGAAGCAGTAACAGGACTTGATCTCCCGTCTTGGGGATTGCTTCCTCACCTTCCTGTCATATTGCTTCTTCTGAACGACCCTAGCCTCCTGCAAACTTTCTCTTGCAACCTTACATGCCTCATACCTGTGCCCACCTTTGGAGCAGGGCGAGATTGGCCGATCAGATCAACAGCCACTCTCCTGAACGGTGTGTCAATTAAAGGGGGATGTTTAAGAGGCGCCTTCCTCTTCACCCCTCTTGTGGCTGACCTTGACACACATCACATGACATGCAGAACCGCTTTATGTCTGCCATTGCTCCTGGCCAATGAAAATCATCAAAGATTCGGTCAGCTGTTTTGCTGGTGCCGAGATGACCCGCCATGAGCGACTCGTGACCCACTGACATGACAGTGTCACGATAACATGCTGGTACCTCTAACTGAGTTGTCACCTTACCTGTCTTCCCCTTGGTGAACACTCGGTACAGCAACCCGCCTTTCACCAGAAATTCTGTCTCACCTCCTCTAACCACCTGTTTCTCTCCACCTCTTGCCAACTCCCAAGACTTCACGAGCGAAGGGTCTTGTTCCTGCGCTGCCCTAAACTCATCAGGCGACACATCTATGCCTGACTTCCTTGCTGGAATGACTAACGGTTTATCAACCTTTTCCTCCTTCTTGCTCCGTGTTTGAACTGCTGCCCCTGTAGCAGTCAACAACTCAGGATCCCCTGGATCCCTTGCACCTGGAATATTTCCAATGATCAGATCATAAAGGGGTTTCTCCATCACCAGCGCAGACAACTCGCCTGAGAAGTAAGGGGTACGTACTTCTATCTTAGCAACTGGAAACTTCTTCACAGTGCCATCGATTAGAGTACAGGTCTGGATTTGCCCTGTCAAATCCCCTTCCTCGACCAGCGTTGTTCTTACTACACCACATGAACAACCAGTGTCTCGTAACACTTTCACCCTCTGCTGGCCAATCCACCCTTCTTCCACCGGTAATGAACCACTCAGCCTAGTGCCCTCCATCCCTGACACTGACTGCTGTTCAGTGCTAGCCATAGGCCGCACTCCACCCTCTTCAGATTGGATTCCTTTTGGTTCCACTGCAGGTCGTTTCCCCTGGCGACCCTTATCAACCTCTTGCAAGGCTGCTGCCTTCTGGAACCTCATGCGACAATCCCTCGCCACATGTCCCTTCTTGTGACAAATGAAACACCTATTGTCCCTTTGTCCTCCTTTCTGCCCCACCACTGGGTTTGCAGACTTTGCAGAAAACTCCTCTAGTCTCCTTGCACTCTTCTCACCTGTGCCTGGCACCTGTTTCTCCTGCACCTTAGTGCCCAGACGTGCCTCCCTATACACCTCTGCTAACTTCAGCAACTCTCCTGCTGTCTCTGGCTGTCTTTCTTTCAAATGTATAGTTAACTCTGGACTGCAACCTGACAAAATCTGTTCCTTCATAACCAGCTCTTTCAATTCAGCGAACTCCTTCTTCGTACCACTCAACTCTAACCACTTCTCGAAATAGTGATCTAAACGCGCACCAAACTGAGTGTACGTTTCACCTGCTTGTAGTCTAGCTGAACGAAATTTCTTCCTGAATCCCTCCTCTGTGAGGTCAAATCCTTTCATCAACGACTCCTTCACAGCACCGAAATCAGATTGGGTGTCTGCTGGTAACGCAGTGAAAATCTGTAATGCCTTACCCGTCAATAGCGCTGACAAAATGACTGCCCACTCTTCTGCAGGCCAACCTTGACTAGTCGCGAACGTTTCAAAACGACTGATGTACGCATCAATCGAATCTGATCCTTCCGAGAATTTTGGCAACTTTGGTCGGGGGGCATAACTGCGCACACGGTCACTGGAAACTGAACTACCATCATCGGTGGTCTCCCTTTGTATTCTCACTCTCTCTAACTCTAATTGAATCCTTAATCTTTCTGTTTCCTGTGTTAATCTTTCTGTTTCCTGCGTTGCACTAGCTTTAATCCTTTCCTGCTCTGCTATTTCTACTGCGACACGGCGTCTTTCCGCTCGCTCATCTCTTTCCATCTTTTGTTGGGTTTCAACGAATGCTCGCAACTCTTCTCCCGAGTAGCCTAAATCACGAGCGACGCTCACAAGTTGTTCAATAGGGGTGTTCTTTTCGTCCGCCATTATATCTTTTTTTTTTTGAACAAGATTTTATTACTACGACAGCCAAACTGGTGGTTACCGACACGAGTGACGTAATAGCACAATCCTATGAATGATAATATTAGCTTGGGACAACATAATTAGTTTTTATAAGACGCCTAGCGCCTGACCCAACTATGAGAGCGAATTATAGGCAATCTGTGCGAAATAAGTACTCTGGGGCTGAAATACCAAGCCTAGTGTTAACTATCTTGGAAGCAATGCCAAGCCTAGTATTTAACTATCTTGGAAACATACAGTAAGACACTACCTTGCCTTAGGATTACAATACTTGAATCCCACCCAGCTTCCTCTCTGAGAAGTTGAACAATTATAATAAATGGGCCAGAATATCCTGGCAAGCTCGCCAATAAATTGTCAACCTCGGGGTATGTCAGTGGAGGAAGGACTAGCGCACAGCCCAAACACACTCACAGCTTGCTTACAATCTCATTCATATATCATGCATTCGTCACATCAAACCACTAGTAAAGTCTATAACTTTACTACACATGATCATAGAAACAAACATCAATGCGCATGAAGTCAAAACAAAATAAAACATTCTCTCTTTCCTTGAACTTCACAAAACCATTTATCTGAATCATCATAACTAACCCGGGTATAAATAGATTTCTACTTTACCTGGCCAGGTGATCTTAAACTATTCACGAATCACTGTCTTTTCTTTTCTTTTTTTTTTTTCTTTGTTTCTTTTCACTGTCACTTTCACAAGCACAACACAACTGCTGGCACTGGTCAGGTTGGACCGCCGGCACTGGTCAGGCTGGACTACTGGCACTGGTCAGGTTAGACTGCTGGCACTGGCGTTGGCCTGTGGTTCTGCTGGGCGAAGTGACGCTGCCAGGTATGAGGTCGAACCCCGGGTTCAGATTGAACAGTGATTACCAGACATCGATCTGTTCTCCTTTCTTTCCTCTGCATTAACGCATTGCACTCTCTCTCTCTCTTCTAGTCTGCTCTATCAAATGGACATGGTTGCTTTTCTTTTCTTTTCCTTTTTTTCTTTTTTTTTTCTCTTCATCAGTTACAAACTCTCTCTCTCCACATCTCTCCTTAGTCCTTCCCCTGCAGACTCTATCTAGTGCTAATGCCTCAACTAGGTTCTCTTTTCTCCTCCTCTCATCTCTCTCTGTCTCTCGTGCAGAGACTACACCCAGAACCTCTTCCTCTCTCTCTCTCTGTCTGTCTCTCGTGTCCGTCTCCCCTCTCATTCCTCACTTTCTTATTCCGTTTCTACCTGTCAAAGGGGTGAGTACCATTGGTCAGTATTTTCCGCCTTATACTGAGGTTGCCTCCCCTGCAATTTCATTGGTCCTTCAAATTGTCAAAGTCACATCTACCCGCCTTGCTCTCTGTGGTGGTCAATTGGTCATTTAATTAATTAGCGTGATTTCACCCCCCACCACACACTACCTTCCCCCCTTCCTACTTTAACCGCGACGTCCGACTTAATTGTGGACACTGGTCCTACAAATTGGCTGGATGAGTCTGGCCCAGGCGCCGAGACCCGTCTGCTAGACCTATTTAGACGTCGGCCCAAGCTACTTAGTCTGTCCGGCAGACAGTGCTGTCTCCTCGCTGTGCTTAAGTTGGCTGACCCGACGCATGGAGCCGTCTGCTTGGCGCCAAGATGTTTGCGTTTGGACTTATGTCCAGTTGAACTGGCCGGCGACTGACCACGAATTCGGTTTTTTCTATTTTTGTCCGTGACAGACTCGACTCGTCTGGCGAACAAAAATGCGGCGCCTGAAGCAGAACATGATAGAATTAGGAACTTGTTTGAAGATGTTTTTGCTGAATTTCTTGTGGAAAAAGCAGGTGAAGAAGAAGTTATGGACATTTTGAATGAACTGGGTGTGATGGGTGATGATAGTTTTGATTTAGATCAAGCACCATGCAATCGTGATTTTGAGATCGACATGGACAGTGACTGGATGAGTGCCTAAGGGTGAGGGGAATCTCAAGATGCTATTCAGTGGGGAAGAAAAACTCGGTGTAGCGCTTACAGATGATCCTAAATCTTTCAAACATAAATGACGACAGTGTGGGCTGACTATTACATTTGTTGATAGTGACCATTTTTGTGTGTGTGTGTTAGCAGCACATGATTTCAATGTGAAAACTGAACTGTACCTTATTCATTCTGACCTGAATTACGTGCATGAAAGACGGGTATAATCCACACTGACTTTCCTTTGAAAAAGGCTGTGACTTATTACTGGATACTGTGGAACACCATAGACTGGATTATTTGTGAACAAGCTCGTGAGAATGACAAGCAGGATGTGCCACCTGTTTTCACCTGTTATTTTCACATTCTGGACAGGTCAGCACCTAATCAAACACTCACAAGCACCCCAGTTCTGTTTTATATTATTCTTTATTCAATTACTAACAATTTTTATTCTGCATGTCATGTTCAAATACTAACCGTTGAAAAGTTATGCATATATAATACAAACGTAACTATTCTTTTCAAACTTTCCTTTTGGAAATTCACCAGACAACATACTTAATAGTACATTGTTAAATAACCAGTGTAAGGGTTAAGCTTTTTTACATTTTCCAAGCAAGGGGGACGTGTCCTCTAGAGCAAACCAGAAGGGATTTCTGATTGATGAGGAATGAATATCCTTGGTGATATGTTATAAAGGCTGATTGTGTAAGTATCTGTCGATTGGTTATTCTAAATGTATAGATTGATCTCCAAGGATCACTGTCCCTAATAGAAACACTTATGTTTCTCTACTGCATGAAGAAAATGTTTGTTTTTTTTATCATTTTCCTTTTTGATATCTGTGGATTGATCCTTGGTGATTGTCTATACTGTGAATGGATGGCACTAATCTTAAAGTTACATCTGTAATATTATAAATATTGATAGTCTGGAAATACCATTTATGTCTATTGTTCTGCTTGATGCAGATTGCATTTAGAACCTGCGATTTGTTTATTACAGTTGAGCTTTATGATAAAAAAAAAAATCGAGTCTTAAGAACACGGTCTCTGTAAGGAAAGAGGATTAACTGGTGATTAAATCTAGTAGGGGTCAAGTCATTGATGCTTCAGAAGACAACTCTTGAAAGGGGGTCTTTACTGAGATTGGGGGATTTATTGTGAACTGTTATTGTAAAAAAAAAAAAAAGCTCTAAATATTTTCAAGTGTCGGAGGGAAAAATAAAACTCAAACCCAGCTCCTCCTTCCGACACTTGTCTGCAGGTCGTACGCACAAAAGACGGGCAAGATGCGCCCGTTCTCGGAGGCCATGCGCCCGCTTGTGTCCACGCTGGTGCTGTTTGTGTTGCTGGTGGGATGGGCCACGTTTTCCCCACACAACATTGTGGAGAGACAGTCCCGCTTGCTGTACTGGACCACTGGTACAGCTTTCTCCAACATTGCAGTAAGGTTTCCTCATGACTGGTTTAGGCGACTTTTCATATTGTGTTGTATAACTTGATTGTCACAGTAGATTGTTCTGTTGAACATTTGCACTGCTCTCTCCGGAAGAGAGTGTGTTATCCTCCTTTTTTTTTTCCTTGTCTTCATGTGTTTTTGTTTACTTACCCCAGTGGATTTTTCTTGACAGTTTTGTCAGGGACAGCTCATGTGTGGCTGTCTCACATTAGAAAGACTAAATGGGCATTTGCTGAGTCTCATCCATAAACCTTGCTCATCCAACATTTGTTTTTTGTTTTCATTTCACCGGGGGGGGGGGGGGGGGGGGGGGGGTTCTTTCCGTTTTTTGTTACTTCATTCATCTAGGTATTTCTAAAAACAATTGCATATAATTTACATCTTCTGTCAGTGGTCCTCCTGACTTGGAGATGTGATGTAGTGTCTACTGATCTAGGCCGTATGCAGTGATGCCTCCATGACTTGGAGATGTGATGTAGTGTCTATGGTCTAGTCCATATGCAGTGATGCCTCCATGACTTGGAGATGTGATGTAGTGTCTGTTGGTCTAGGCCATATGCAGTGATGCCTCCATGACTTGGAGATGTGATGTAGTGTCTATTGGTCTAGGCCATATGCAGTGATGCCTCCATGACTTGGAGATGTGATGTAGTGTCTATTGGTCTAGGCCATATGCAGTGATGCCTTCATGACTGACCTGAAACCTTACCTGCTACAAACGCTCTGTTTTTGGTGCTTTTTGTTCTAATGGGGCAAGACCAAGATGATCACATAGTAGTGTTATGGACTGGGTAAAACTGTATCAGAGCTTTCAATGAACACACAGTTTCTAAGGTGGTAAATTTGAAAAAGAAGGCAGCGACAAAACAGCCCAAGTGCAATAGTTTTGACCTAGAAAAAATCATCATTAGGACACACTGAGTTTTGATGAAACAGCTTGAAATTGTGTTTATTTGACAGTGTAGAAGCATGATTTTGAAAACAAGGATCATATTGATGGTATCAGGTTTATTTGACAGTAGAAGCGTGATTTTGAGAACAAGGGTCATATTGATGGTATCAGGTTTATTTGACAGCGTAGAAGCGTGATTTTGATAACAAGGGTCATATTGATGGTATCAGCACAAGAGCAAAGGAAAGCATGGAGGCATTCATGAAGCATGCGTTGGGCTGATTTATGGACCAAATCTAACCAAACTATACTTTTTGTTTTTACCTTTTTTACTTGTTTGATAAGGTACAGTGTTGCCTTGATCTGGTGTTTTCAACAGTTTTAGATAGACCAGTAATTTTCCTTTTCGATTGAAAGGACGCCCAAGGTCAGCTGAGTCATAAACAACATGAACTGAGAGTGGAAGCAGAGAAAACTAGCTGAGCACTGTTGTGGCCGCACTTGACACTTCAGAAAGGTGCTGCTGTAGCACCACTTAAAGCTGTCGGAACAGGGCACTGATAAAGACCAGCTCTTGTGGACTTACGTCATGACCAAAGCTTATCAAATTTGTCACTCCTCATGAAAAATGAGTGTTGATTAAAAAAATTAGACACTGAAGATATAAAGAAGAAAGCTGCTTTGATCATATAAATTCAGCGGCTTATCCAGGATGTGTTGATGTTGTTGATTTCATGTTTTTTTTCCAGTGCCAGTTGATAATTGCTCAGATGTCCAACACCCGCTGTGAGCTGCTGAACGTCAAGCTGTACCCTCTTCTGATCATAGTCACCGTCAGCCTGCTGCTGCCCATCGGACAAGGGAAGTGCTGCTCCTGTGGATGTACTGCATCTACGTCACGCTCTCTCATATACATTTTGGGGTTTGTGTGGTAAGTAATGGAAAAGGAATTCTTCCACTGAAAGTTGTTCTATGATTTACTGAGCTGTCAAACAAACAAATGCCTCATCCCTACTTGGTGTGGAACATCGCCTTATCAAAGAAAATTGGGAGAACAGTGAGCTAACGGTGCCTCCATAAACGGTTTGGCTGGAAGAGTGATTGCTGCAAGTGAGTCTACTTCATGGATCATACTAAAAAAAAAACATTGGTCAGTTTTTGCACCTGTTTCCGATCTGGGCAGGGAATAAGGAGGCCATCTTATTGTTTGAACATGTAAGTATATTGTAAAACTCTTTAGTCATAAAATTCCTTTTTCTTATGTACTTACCTGTGGAAACAGCCAGAATTTCAAAGAGGATGGTGAGTGCACACTCAGCTGCACTGGGAGAGACATTAGTTTCACACGACAATGCCTCTGCACACTTGCCCAATCCTAGAATTCAGAGTCGGAGGCCCTTAAGGGCCCTGCGCAAATTGTCTCGCATGCTTAGTCAGGAGGTGAAAGGATTAGTCTTCGCTTTCCCTTAAGAGAATGGCACAAAGTGACAAGCAATAAAAATGTGTTTGTAAGGAAAACCAGATGAAATCATTAACTCATACACGAATTAAAAAAGAGAAGAATACCCTCTCCTGAGACATGTTGGGAAGAGGGGTTGTGACAGCCATGGCACTGGCAATCCATAGGGAGCAGTTAGTGCCAAATGGTCATCCAGAGGAGACACTGCACTGCTGCCGAGTCACGTTGATGGTGATCAGTGGTGCCTGTTCTTATCCAACATGTACCTACTACCCCCCCTACTGATGACAATGATTGCTCAGTCTCGGAGCTGGCATGCATGAGCTGTCCCTCTGGAGGGTACTGTCACATCTGTCCAGTGACATCGGTGACCCTGACAGGACTAAACGAAGATCAGAGATGTTGAAGCAGTTGAAACTGAGATCACCATGAAAGCAGGGCGTGTTGAAGGGACACTGAATTTGAGATTTTTTAAAATGCTGTTCAGTGAGAATGAAGATGATGCTGTGGATTTCCATCCTGGTCTACATGACAGGCATTGATGTTGAAGAGTTTCATTGTTGCCCATAATGCTTCGTGCCACACTCGGTCGAAGGCCTTCTTGAAGTCTATGAATACGTGGTACAGATGTTGTTGGTGTTGGTTGTACTTCTCACACAGTATTCTTAGATTGAATATCTGCTCTATAGTACTTCGTCCTGGCCTGAACCCCGCCTGTTCTTCAGCGATGATCTTTTCTGCTTGTGTGTTCAGTCTATTCAGGATTACTTTCAGCATAACTTTGCTTGGGTGGCTGATGAGGCTAATCATGCGATAATTTTGGCATTGCTGTAGGTTGCCTTTCTTTGGTAGCGTGATGATAAGTGACTGCGTCCAGGGAGTGGGCCATTCCCCGGTTTCCCAGATTCTGTTGCATATTGCAAGTAACATGTCCACCATTGGATCTCCTCCTGCCTTGATCAATTCTGCCGGTAGGTTGTCAACACCGGGCGATTTTCCTGCTTTCATTGATGATAAGGCTCTAATGATTTCATCACGTGTTATATTATCCTTGCTGTTATTTGTTGGTTCCGGCGCGACAAGGGTTGATGGATTTCCCTCATTGTTGTGCGAGTAAAGCTCAGAACAGTATTCAACATCAATGCCAACCTCATCAGAATTATTGAAAGCCTCTACAATAAAGCCACCAGTGCCGTTTTCTTCGGTAACAACATAGGCGAGTGGTTCCGAACTACCGTTGGAGTGCGACAGGGCTGTCTACTCTCCTCCACACTTTTCAATGTCTTCCTTGAGAGAATTATGACCGATGCGCTAGAAGACCATGAAGGAACTGTAAATATTGGAGGGAGAACCATCACCAACCTCCGTTTTGCCGACGACATAGATGGACTAGCTGGAAACGAACAAGAGCTAGTGCACCTGATCAACAGACTCAACAACACCTCTGCTGATTATGGCATGGAAATAAGTGCGGAAAAGACAAAGGTCATGACTAACAACCCAATCGGCTTTACCCAAGACATAACCATCAACAGCAAAAAGCTTGAGCCAGTCAACACATTTAAGTACTTGGGGGCAACAATCTCAGACCAAGGATCAAGACCTGAAATCATCTCAAGAGTCGCTCAGACCACAGCCACGCTATCTAAGCTAACGCCTCTTTGGAGAAACAAAAACATCTCCATCAGCTCAAAGATTAGACTGATGCGATCCTTAGTCATGGCGATATTCTTATATGCTTGTGAGTCATGGACGCTGAAATCAGACCTTGAGAAAAAGATCCAAACAATGGAAATGAGGTGCTTCAGACGACTCCTTGGCATCTCATACAGAGATCACATCAGCAATGTGGAAGTTAAAAAGCGCATCGAGAATGAAATTGGTCCATATGTCGATCTCCTAACCTCAGTAAAAAGACGCAAATTGAAATGGTATGGACACATCACACGATCAACAGGCCTTGCCAAGACAATCATGCAGGGCACAGTACCAGGACAAAGGCGAAGAGGTCGACAAAGGAAAAGATGGGAGGATAACATCACGGAGTGGACAGGCCTGCGGCTGAGAAATACATTGCGGAGGGCAGAGAACAGAGAGGAATGGAGAAGGATGGTTGTCACTGCTTCAGAGGTGCCCCCACGGACCGACGTCTAAGGGATCAAGTCAAGTCAAAGTCAAGTCAAGTCTACATGACAGGAGTGTAGTGTATGCTTATTTTCATAATGTATCCCGGTGTTAGTCAGGCCTGAGAGGTAGAGACACCTACAGAAGGGTCAGGAAGTTTGAACAATGCTCATAGAGACATCTCCATTAAGTGGAGGAAACTCCGCTGTGTGGTCTCAGTCTTCCCTATTGAGCCCATGGCAAACTTAGCTCTGGGCAAGAGCCTGTCAGGGCATAAAAGTCCCACAAATAAATGGCTCTAATGAGAATCAAACTCACGACATCCCAGCTAGGATTCCACGATACTAGCCACTTTCTGTGAAGATGAGTGACCATGGGGGTCAGTTATGAACACACAGGCATGTGCTATATTTGCTACCTGTGACAGGCAGACAGATTTGGCATCTGTAGTATTTTTGCTCAAGCTTCCCTCCCAGTTCAAAGTATTTCCTCTCCCCCCCCCCCCCCTCCCCCCACCACATCCCTTTTCCCTCCAGCCACTCTCTTCTGCCCCTCCTCCCTTCTTGACAGTCCTGGGTATTCCCCATAGCTCTCCCATTTTGTCAGGGAGATTCTATGGTTCCTGTGTAGTTGGTTTGACTTCTCACACTCCTGATGCACCTGGATCTCCATCTGTGGTTGGATGCTGAAACTCTAAGTCTTCTTTCTGTGTCTCTTTCCCAGCAAGATTGTGTCTGTCCAGATCCTTCAGCACACACACACACACACACACACACACACACACACACACACACACATATGTTCTTGTATTATGCATACGCATACACATGTGCATGTACTAGATGCATTCTTGTTCTCCCTTGTTTACCTTTCCTTTGCTGGGACAGTTTTGCTACTCTCAGACGATGAAAATTTTTAGTACGGGGTTGGCAGGTCTGGTAGTCTTTTTAGCTAAGATTTGAACTGGCATGCTTTGGTATGGGGTGAGACTTACACAGTTTGGTTGTCCTTTTGATACTCAGACAAAATGCAGAATTCTGGATTACGACAAGAACAAATGAATATTAATGGTATTGGTAGCAAAATTTTGTGGAGGCAGAGTTTTTCCCAATGATCAGTTCTCTTGCATTTTTACTGCATACATATCTTTTACTGAATCCATCAGGCTTATCTTTCATACATATTTCTTTACATCATGGTTTAAATGTGATGTTTATGGTACTGGTTAGCTTTATTGATATGTTAAAACTAATGTATTAGCAGTAGGTGTGTGGATAAGTGTATTAAAGTCAGGACTGTGTGTCTCGGTTTTGCTTTGGTTTGCTTTGATTTTTGGTTGTTGTTTCATGCTTCTTTGTTTTGGTAAAGTTATGCTTGTGTTAGCTGTTGTTTGTTCAGTATGACAGGAGTGTTTGAGGCATACATGAAGATATTTGGTGTCATACAAATGGATCTTTTTGTGCATTTTATGATTGGACATTGGTGATTTTATTTTGCAGGTGAGGGAGATGTGTGGCCACTTTGGTATCAACGCACTGACCATAAAGGCAGTAGAAAACGGTCATTCCAAAGCTGATTGAACCTTCCACACAGTGATAATGACACATTCTTGGCGCCACCAACGTCATGTTTCACACCATTGTGCATGCCCATTGTAATTTATTGGAAGACTTCTGATTGGTGATACACTTGGTTTTTGTTGGATTGTAAGCATTATTTCACTGTGTTGTATACCATAGCTGCATTGGTATAGCTTGTGGCTTTGGCCTGGTTTGACTGAGACTTTTAGTTGCTTGTAATCCTGCTTTTGTATTATGACTGTGGGAATACTAGATGCACTACGTGTGCTTGATTTCATCTTTAGAGATGTTTCCTTGTTTTGGGCTTCCTTCACTTCATGTTTTTTTTTCTTTTGAGCAATATTTGGGGTGGTAGTGTTGGATCTTTATTTTTTTATGCTTTAGAAGAAAAAGAAATTTTATTTGAAAGTGATTGGAAGTTTGAATTTAAGGAATCTTATCTTAGCTGAGGGAGAGCTTTTAGTTTGTCTCTGGTGTTTTAGTTGTGCATATGTGTGTGTGAGTATGTGCGTGTGTTAATGGGTCCCTTTGTTTGCTAGTTCTTCCATTGTTGTTTACTTGGCTTTAATTCTCTTTTTAAAAAAAAAAACAGAAAAAAACCCCATGTAAAACACTTTTGTAATGGTGTTGACAGCCATGGTACTCTTAGCTAACTGGTAAATGTTGAGTAGTAATGTGACTGTTTCATTCTGAGCTAATACTTGCGTTTCAGTGACAGCTTGATGATGTACTAGTTTCGTTCTTTTCAAAGTGGTAATGATAGTTGATGAGGAATATGGACTTTGCTCATTTCTGGGTGGAATGTTAATAGTGGATTTATTGTTTGCTCAAGCAGCATCATTATTCGTAACATCTGTCTCCTGTCTCTGAAGAGAGTGAATGCTAAAACTGTCCTTTCCATGTCATGAATTTTCATGAAGAGGCTCATTATATCTGTGCACTCTGTACTAGTCTGGTTTTTAGCAGTTATGTCACTGTTAAAATATTGGTAACCATTCCATTCCACATCCCCCCCCCACCCCCCCCAATACTCTAGGATGGTTTGTCTGTTATTCTTTTTTGTGTTTCTTTTGTTTGCTTGATTTTGTTTGATTGGGGGGGGGGGGGGGGGGGGGGGGGGGGGGGGAGAGGGGGTATTTTCCATCTGGATTGTGAAGAGAAGACAAAGTGAGACCAGACATACAGGAGCAGTGTGTTGTGAATAGAGTGTAGAACATGGGCTCATTTTTTTGTGATGTGTATGATTTTATGAAGATTAAACTTTATGTATTTCCCACTCTCCACCTCCCCTTCACCCTTGTATCTTTGTAGTTTTTCTCATGGTTATGTTATCCAGAGTTTGGTCTTTCCAGTTCAGAAAAGCACCACTTTTCACAGGTTTATTCTTTGGTTTTCCTTCAGTCTTCGATTTTTCCGCAAGGGTGTTTGGTTTTCCCAGAAACAAATTGTTCGTTTGTTTTAAGTTCTCTTGGAGGGAATCTTTGGTTTTCCTAGAGAGAAGTGTTTGGTTCTTCGTGAGACAGTCTGTAGTTTTCTTTGAGACAAATCTTTGTGTGTTTTTTTCTTGAGCATTTTGTTTTCTTAAAGACAATTTTTGGTTTTCCATGATGCTGTCTATGATATTCCTTGAGATAGTCTGGCATTCCCAGACACCAGCGTTTGCTTTTCCTAGAGACAGTCTTCAGTTTTCTTTTTGATGGTTTTTGGTTTTCCAAGTGACCAGCGTTTGAGCCAGCGATTGGTTTTCCTGGAAACAGTTATTGCTTTTTCTCGTGACAGTTTTTATTTTTCTTAGAGACAAGTCTTTGGGTTTCCTAGCCACAGCTTGTTTTTATATAGACAAGTCTTTGGTTTCTCTAAACACTGTCCTTTTCCCAAGAGAGTATTTGGTTTTTCTAGAGGCTATCTTTCATTCTCTTGGAGACCAGTCTTTGATTTTCTGAGAGACAGTCTTCAGTTTTGTGGGGACCAGTCTTTGTTTTTTGTTTTTTTGTGAGTAGAGAAAGTGTTTAGTTTTGCAAGAGTCAAATTCTGTGAGGTTTTTAGAGACAGACTTCGATTTTGCAAGAGATAAGATTGTGTAGTTCTCCAAGAGACAGTCTTTGTTTTTTTCTGGACCAGACCTGTGCACCCACATACTGTTGGTGTGATTTATAGATCATTTGATGAACAGTTCACTTGATACACCAAATTGCCAAAACTGAACCAAGTGAAAATATGTGAAGTTCATTCACAATGAACATGAAAGGCATATTCTTTTTTTGTACATAGTTTCATGATCAATGTGGCAAGTTTCAAATTGTCACGTTCTAACAATTATATTGATGCTAATCATTTTCAGATGCACCTTTCAGTAAGAAACGTTTTCTTTATAGAAACTGTTCAGACCAAAGAAGTTGCTCAATTTGTCCAATTTTCTGAAAAATATTACTGGACGAGAAATACTCTAATTATCTTGTATGTACACAGATCTGTTAGAGACAGTCTAGTTCCACGTAGAATTGCGATGATCAGCCTAAAATTTTCAGACACAGGAAACTTTCTAGCTTTTGAAAAACAATAACAACAACAACATGCTTTAAATACCATGGAACACTCCTTTTGTTTTTGAGTGAATGGGGGTTGTGGAATATCACTCTTCATTCTGGCAGCAATTTGATATCTCATTCCAACCTTTGTAGGAATGCCACAGCAGACCCTGGATGCTGTCATGAGGTAGGTGCCTGTTGTTTTGTAATTGTTCATTACAGCATTTCAGAAGGCACTGGGGGAATGCTTAGGGATGAACTTCATTTCTTCTTGCCTTGTGGTGCACGCTGGCTAAAATCTGCTGAACACCGATGTGTATCATCCTGTACTGTTTGCATCCCATTGCCGGCAGCGAAGGGGTTCGAGTTGATTTGCATACATGTTGACCTCGGGATTTGGGAAAAGCTGGCTCGACTTTTTGCACACCAGAGCTGCAAGGGCTCAAACATAGGACCCTCAGATCGAGTGTTCTGTGTTGTGACCACTCATCCATTTTTTTCCCCTTGTAAATGAGAGGTAGTTTTAGGGTAGGATTTTTTGATAGGATTCATTTCCAAGACACATTTCTCAGAGGTTCTAAATTGGTTGCCATTGGTAGACGGTGTTTGAAGATGAAATGGACTGGTTGGCCTATAAGCGATCTCATGTGACGAATCGGGCAAACAGCGGAAGATGGTATGACCCACCATCCAGCAGACCAGGACACCTGATGGCCATCCAGAATGTTGACTTAAATCATGCCAGAGATGTCCAGCTACAATTTGCCTGGACATGAATACATGTCTGT
The DNA here is from genome assembly GCA_018398815.1 of Conus ventricosus. Lineage (NCBI taxonomy): Eukaryota > Metazoa > Mollusca > Gastropoda > Neogastropoda > Conidae > Conus > Conus ventricosus. The sequence continues at coordinate 25,895,051 of CM031606.1, forward strand.
GAGCATCTGGCCCAGTTGACACTGTGGCAGACCTTTTGCATGTAACATCGTGGGTTCTCCTTCAGCACACTGGGTTCATGGAACGGCACATTCCCTGGGTGTGTTTCCACAGCATGGCGAGTCATGAATAAAGATAGATTTTGATCTAGTTTGTGAGACAAACACTGTCGTGTTGCAAAACGTTTGTTGAATCCTCAACAGATTTCAGTGTTGAGCATGTGTCAATGAGTAGCATCTTACAACTAGGATTGCAGATAAGGGTAATGTGTCCTTCAAAAACGGTAATGAAGAAGACAGTTTCAGTTACGATTATCAAATATTCTTTTTTTGAAAGGTAATGATATTTTGTCATTCATTCTCAGTTAATGAGAAGTTACTTTTATGTGTTTTGCTGAAAATGTTGACCAATGACCAATCGACTTTGTTCAGATGTCTGAATCTGTTGTCTGTGAACACGTACATCCAGGCCCTTTCCTTTCATCTTCAGACTTCTTGTATTTTGACCAAATTATGTCATGGTTGCAATTTGTCTGATAATGGATTCTTGAAACCGTTACATAATTGTGCATGTTGTGTCATACATGCTTGATGCTTTTACATACGGGTACCGTTTGGGTCTTAAATACTGGAACCAGGAAATGTCTTTGGAATTTCTTTTTTCCTGGTGGGGTGGTGAGGGAAAGATGGCAAAAACACTGAACGGGCTGAAAGTGCAGTTGGGAGGTTGCGAAATGGCTGGGTGACGTTTTGTGGTTCTCCGTTAAAGGGGTATAAACATCACCCAGCTTGCATACATGATGTGAATGCCTGTGTTTTCAGTGCGCAAGTTTTGGCCATAGCCGTGGCTAATGCCGAGACGGTGATATTCAACTTCTTGCCACATGCTAGGGGCATGTACTTATTTCTGGACAGCGTTATGTTTTCCAGAAGTGCTTATCCACGTTGGCATTCCCACCTTCATTGCTCTCCATTTCTCGTCAGCATGGCAGAGGGCTCACCTGGTTGCATGCAAAGATTGTCAGGGTGCATGTGTCTGTGGATGCGTGTTGGAGGGTTAGACGAAGAGGAAGCTGGGGTTTGGATGGTAGTTGGTTGGGAGTGTATTAATTGTCAAAGACAAATTTCTTTTTAGAGGAAGGGTAGGAGGTGGGATGGGGTTAGTGATGGTTAGATGTGTATTTTTTTTTTTTTTTATAAAGATGTATCTCTGGCATATATTTTTAAAATGTGTATGGTTGTGTGTGCATCTTTGATTGTTTTTTTTCCCACTTGATATCTTAAATGTTAGAGAATTGTTTGGGTATGCATGTGTTTGTGTGTATTGCATTTGATGTTTGAAAATTCATCATATAACACAACCAACCCACTCTGTATTGTATTTGATGTTTGAAAATTCATCATATAACACAACCAACCCACTCTGTATTGCATTTGATGTTTGAAAATTCATCATATAACACAACCAACCCACTCTGTGTATTGTATTTGATGTTTGAAAATTCATCATATAACACAACCAACCCACTCTGTGTATTGTATTTGATGTTTGAAAATTCATTATAACACTACCAACCCACTCTGCAAAGCTGATCAGGAATGAATGTGACAAACCCTTAAAAAAACGCCAATTGAAACAAAAGTTAGCCAATGTTTTACTGATTCAAGAAAACTGCCTTATCGCATACAATGCTGTCTTCATCTGCTGGGCCAATGGTGCTCCATCTTCAGCCTCATTGACTGTTTCCATGATCCTCTACTTAATTTGCCACAGTGAAAGCAGGTTCGTACGCCCCTTGAAAACCCTTTAAAAAACAACTGGGTCAAAAAGGCCCTTGAAAACTGCAGATCTTCTTCCTAAAATACTGGTTCACTCAAAAACGAGTAGGTCACCAGCGCGCAGATATCCCTACCATCCCATGAAATCCCCTTAAAAATCGTTTTCGGACCAAAACTGACCGTAACATTTGAAGACGAATCGGAGAACAAACGTGAACAAGACTTCGGACATCGATTTTCGCCTCTCGAATCGTTTTGTGTGTCGTCTGCTTTTCAAGCAAAGGGAAGCAATTCGATAGTTGGTTATTGTTTGCGCATGCGCAGTTCGACTTCCGACAAAGAGCGCCATGCTCCCTGTCGCGGTCAAATTTGTTGCTCAGTCAAATCGGTTGCTGGCATACCAGTTTAGGCAAAAAATGACGTCACCAGTGTCCCAGTCTACTCCAAAGCAGAATCGATGGTCTTTAGATTAGAGTAGGGCGAAGCCCGAGAGAGGACGAATGAACGAAGGCCGTTAGGCCAAGTCGTGCTCACACATTTCTGAGTAGGCGGATGTGTGTTGTGGCATCAAATGACGTCATTTTTTGCCTAAACTGGTATGCCAGCAACCGATTTGACTGAGCACAACAATTTGACCGCGACAATGCCTTCAACAATCATCACAGTTTCCAATCTGCTGAAGACGACACGAAACTGTTTGCAGCTATGTTTCCATATTACTCGATTGCGACGAACTATCGGTGTGGGAAACCAAAAATAGATATCTTGCAACTTTTGGCATTTCTCCTTCTTTTCTGTCAGAACTGAAAAAAAGAGTGAAATAACAGACTGAATCTTCAAATCAATCGTCACGTCGTCTCCATAGACTTTAAGTGACTCGTGTGTGCGCATTTGTAAAAAAAAAAAAAAAAAAAAAAAATCCTACTTTTTTGTTTAAAAGACAGCATTCATACTACCCCCCTAACTTACCTACGAGCTAGCCTACACACACACACACACACACACACACACACAGACAGGCACACACACATACACAGAGAGACATACACAGACACACACACAGACACACACACACACAGACAGGCACACATACACACACACACACATACAGAGAGAGAGACACATGCGCACACACACACACTGTACACACAGAGACAGGGAGAGAGACATACACACGCACACACAGACAGAGAGAGAGAGACACACACACACACACACAGAAAGAGATGGAGAGAGAGAGACAACACACACAACACACACACACACACACACAAAACAAACCAAACCAAACCAAACAAAAAAAACAGTTGAGTGTGGAGCTGCAGGAAGGCTACCCATGTTCACCTTTTCAAGAGGGATTACCCCGCTCCCTATCCTGCCCCAGAACAAGCATTAGCTAGTCCAGGCCCAACCATTCACACACACTTCCACACGACAACACATACAGTGGCTGTATTTTAAAAGTAAAGTTTGCTGAGCTCCCTCCTGAAGTGTGCCAAAGAGGAGCGCTCGGCTGCAGCTGCGGTAGAGAATGCTTTTTGATGAATCATTGAATAAGGACTTGAAACAGAAGCAGCTGGACATCCCATGTCAGATACTGGTCCGGAAAGCAGATTGAAAGTTTTCTTTTTCTGATTTCTCAGTTTCTGTGTAAAGACTTCATTTTTTATTTTTTGTATATGATATTGAGCGTGGAAAAGACTACGAAGTGTAATCACCTTATCATCATGGCTGGATTACATGTGTAAGGTAATTTATTCACTCTTTTTTTTTTTCAACTGTACGGCTAAATTTGCCCCTTAAAAATTAAATTATCCCCTTTAGAAACCTTGAAAAACCCTTGAAATTTTTTTCCTGTGAGGAAGTGGGAACCCTGTGAAAGGGACTTTCTGGTCAAACAAAACCAACACATGATGATCTTAACTGATGTTAGCAGAAGTTCACCTGAATGGTAGAATTATGCCGTATCAGTCTCAAGCTTTTAGTTCATTTTTTCTATGTTTAGAATATCATTGAACTATGACAGTTTACTAATCATGAAATAAAAGTTATGCATGAAAATATGTTGTATTTCAGAAGGTAGTTGAATGTCTTTAGATTATGATTTTTGTACAGAAATCTGCTGAATCTGACCACAGATAATGTTTGTGATTGCTGAAAGGGTAACAGTGGGGGAAAAATTGGCATGACATCGAATCCAGACATTTGATAATCAGGGGACCAAACCCATGAGAGTTAGACTTTGAGGACATGTACAGGAATCGTGGGGACATTGTCACCATATGGATGCCATTGAAGTCGGTGAAACGGCATGAGAGTAAGCATGTCAGTGGAGGGGACAGTGCGTTACTATTAGTCCACTGGCTTCGAGTAATTGTGGACCGTGTGGAAAGAATTGTGTTACCTCCCTTGTTTGAGCTAACACATTCCCTATAAGACTGAATTTTCAGGGCTGTCTTGGGAGCCCATTTCAAAGTCCCCAGAGTGCATAATCAAGGAGATTTTGTTTCTCTGGGGTTATTCTTTTGTTTTTGTTTTTACCTAACTCTTATTCCTTCAGTTACAAGGGATATTGGTGTTTGTGGTATTGGTAGTTTAAAAAAAAAAAAAAAAAAAATCGGGAAAATTGACATATGTAGTTTGTGTTGATGTGTGTGTTGTGTTTATGTAAGTGTGTGTATGTGTCTGTGTGTAATTGTCTGTGTGGTATATGTATGTATGCTGTGCAGAGCTGCCTGGTACATTTGTCCATGGGTTTTGTTTTAACCCCCACCCCCTAGGCTAGTGAACTTATGGCAATTTAAAAGAAAAAAAACAACCAATAACAAGAAAAAAATATGTTCTAGCTGAACGATGAACCTGCTATAATTCCGTTTATTCTGTGTCGGTTTGCCCGAGGTATTTTTGCCCATTGGTGCGACTCATGGGAATAGCTATCATTTGAAACCTGGGTGTGAAAACGTCTTCACTAGTGCAGAAAAGTTGCAGCAAAGAAGAGGCAGCATAAGACTGATTGTCAATCAGAACTTTGTGATTAAGAAAATTCCAAATTGGTAAGCTCTCTAGCATTGGATCTAAAAGCAAGAACACAAATTCGTCAGTGGGTGCCAGTCAACAATACTGTCGAAGTACATGCAAAAAACCTGTGCTGAAGCGGAGTACTAAAGACAAGCCTACCTGACAAAGTTCATCTTCTATGAGCGGTGCTTGACATATCTCGTCTGGCACTGGGCATTGATTATCCTTGATGATTGTCTATGTCATTTAGAAACTGTCAAACACTGATCTACGGCAGATGTCATAAAATGGATACCCCAGATAATGTGTACCTGCTGACTACCACCTGATCAGCAACTTTGTGGTTGGTGTTTTGTAAAGTTTTCATTTTCCCCATACTTGCATATCTTGGTGTCCTACTTTGAGGCTAATCTTTACATTTTATAGAACACTGATAATGATACATATCTTTATGTTCACTAAATATTAATCAACTCACTTGTGACTTGGCTTCATTTTTGTAGGAATAGACATTTCTGTAATTCAGACAAAGAATTTGACAGTGAACCATAAATCCTGTCTTGATTAGCACATAGATGCAGAGGACCTTGGGCGTTGGGGGTGGGAGGGTCATTACTTTAAATGCTGCCTCATTCTGAAATTACTGAAAACATCCAATGTACTACTGAAAATTGCCCCTACCACTGGAGGCATTTTGGGGCCTTCGCAGGTGTGGTGTGTGTGTGTTGTTTTTTTTGAAGGGGGGGGGGGGGGGGGGGGGGGGGGGGGTAGCTTGCAATTCTTGAAAAATAACTATCCTAATACTTGTTTTCCCACGTATATGCTGTATTCTTGCTACAATGAAAGAATTGCATATACCTACTTATGATTGTAACTGCATTGATTATGTTATGCATATTTTTCTCTGGTATAATGGGATTTTTTGTTCTTTTGAGAACACTGAAAAAAATATATTCCATGAGATGTGCAAAGTCCTAAACCCTGTTCCCTTGTCCTCTATACTCCACAAAAGAATGTTGGTGCTTGTGACTACAGTTTCAGGCTTTGAAATGAAGGCTCTTAAACATAAAACAGATCCTGATGTGAGTGGTCTCTCAGAGTCTGTCCGGACCTATGACCTGGGTTTTTACTGATTCAATGCAAGTGAACCTTTTACTGATTTGGGTTGGACCTATGACCTGGGTTTTTACTGATTCAATGCAAGTGAACCTTTTGCTGATTTAGTTTGGACCTATGACTTGTGTTTTTACTGATTCAATGGAAGTGAACCTTTTACTGATTTGGTTTGGACCTATGACCTGGGTTTTTACTGATTCAGTGGAAGTGAACCTTTTGCTGATTTGGTTTGGACCTATGACCTGGGTTTTTACTGATTCAATGCAAGTGAACCTTTTGCTGATTTGGTTTGGACCTATGACCTGGGTTTTTACTGATTCAGTGGAAGTGAACCTTTTGCTGATTTGGTTTGGACCTATGACCTGGGTTTTTACTGATTCAGTGGAAGTGAACCTTTTGCTGATTCGACTGAAGTGAACCAGTTTCATTTACCACAACTAATGTCCAAAGTCATGTTCACGTGTTTGAACTGCGCTTGATATGGGGTCTGCACAGTCAAGCTGTTCTGCATTGTACTTTCAGCCTACAACTTGTCCCATCATGGACTGCTGCTGGGACTTAGGATTCCTTTTGTTTTGCCTGGTTGGTTTTTTTGTTAATTTTCTTTATTATGTTTGAATGTCATGTATGGTTTTATCATTGACTGTTAAATGTTTCTTCCTTAAAAAGACAACAACAAAAAAACCATTTGCTTGTGTGTTACCAGGTTGTTTGAAGTGATGTAGATGACATACGTTGGTTTTATTTTATTATTTGCACTTTGTGGGTGTGGCAGAGACTACCTCTGAGTTTGTATTTTCAGTGTGTTGTTAATGCATGATTTTTTTTGGTTACTAGTCCCACAGAGGGGAAAAAAGCAAAGTCTGTGCACATGAGTGTGACACATTTGCTGTCCCTTCATTCTACCAAAGACTAACCTTTGCCGAGGGTTGGCAACGTAATCCTGAGCTTGGCTCACAAAGATTTCATAACACGGAGGAACACATTTGAGTTGACAATATAATGCAATGATTTGCCACAGAAAGATCTGTACAACAAACACATCAGATTTGACAATCGTGTCAAGGTGCTTTAATTCTCTCTCTCTCCACACTCCCTCTTCCTCCTCTTTTTTTGTTTGTTTCTGATTAAAAGAAAATTAATTGGAGGATATGATAGTATTGCCTTTTCTAATTATTCCAGATATCAACTTCGTCAACCCCACTTCTTCCTCCCTCCCTCCGCCAACCCCCTACCCTCTGTCACATTTCCCTCCCATCTGCTTGTCTGAGTTCATTTCCTTGTCGTTAATGTTGGTTAGGATGGCTTCAGTTGCTCAGAAAACTGTAATTAAATGGAAATCATTCGTGTGATTTTTAAGAGATCTTTGAAGCACTGATCTCTGTTGTCAACTTTTGTGTTTGGTTCCGACTACTTACTACATTTATGAAAAGCATGTGGTTCTTTTGCAGTATTCCATTTCAGAAACAGAACTGGCTGCATGGAGCAGACGCATGCTTGAATGTGGAGCGGGGGTGCATGTATTTACTAAGATCAGTTTAGGTACTTCTGTTTGTCAGTATTCTTTTATTAGTTACATGCCAGTTATTATTTTGCCCCCTTTGCATTTTGTCTGCGAATGGTATTGTTACTGAAGTGATGCTGTTGTAGGCATATGATATTGCCAATAAACCTTTGATTTATTCAGATCTATAAGCATTATTTGTTGCATGTTCGTCATGGAATTTATGGCTCTTGCTTCTAAAGATGCCTTTCCTATCAAGTTTTTAGTTTGCTCTGTGCATGCGAGTATATGTGTGTGTGTGTGTGTGTGAACTCAATAGTTCATGAAGTCAGCACTGACAAAAAACTTTCTCCATCACAATCAAACTGTCTTCACACAATGAGCACAGGAATGGAAAAAATGGCTGCTGTTGTGTCTAAGCACATCATAATATAATGGAATATGGGGACATTGTCTTCTATTACCAGTGTTTTAAGTCAAATCCAGAGAATTCTACTGACTCACCTATGGGTATTTGCCACTATGGAGACCAATAAGATTTAAGACATGAACATTTAACAGCAGATGCGGTGAAAACCCTTTTTGGAGATGTTCCACCTGACGTGATTTTGAGTTTCTGATAGCGATAAACACTTTTCATCTGATCTTAAGATTTTCCAGATGAAAGATTTTAACAAAATTCCAGTGTGTTTTCTGTTTTAGTTAGTTGGTTTTTTTCTTTTTTGAATTTTTTTTTTTTTTTTTTGAGAGTTGCCTTCGGTGAGATTACAGCCCTAATATGGCCCCTAGCTTGGCTATAAGCAACATGAATTGAATGGACCAGAAATGGTAATCCAGAACCTCCCAGAAACAGCTGACGAAAGGGGAAATTCAATTAATTGTAAGCCCGAATGAAGGGAAGGGAGGTGTGGGGGAGAGGGGGGGGGGGGGGGGGGGGGGTCCACAATGAAGGGAAGAGAGGTGTGGGGGAGAGGGGGGGGGGGGGTCCACACCCCTGCCTACCCATGGCACCATTCAGAAAAACAGTGCACTCTCAGTGGAGAACACACACACACACACAGACACACACACACACACATCTTGTCATCAGAAACATTTTCATCTTTGAATTATCCTCTTCTAAACTCATGTTCTGCAGAGGTATGTCCTCTCTGAAAACGCTGAAGATAAGATAATGTTGCTTATAGCCCAGCCAACCGCAAAGGGCCATATCAGGGCTGCTGAAAACGCTGAAGGCCCAGACATACATGAGTGATGCATGCACACATGCACAGCACTCAAAATGCACATACACACACATAGGCATGCACAGTGATACACATGCATACACATACATAACTCCAGTTGTGCAGACCATATAAAGCTAGGCATTTGTATCTGGTAAATTCCCCCTTCTTACCCATTCCCAGCACTTCCCTACATTCTTCATTTATTTACATCTCCAAACTATAGTGTAGTATAGAAAATAACTGGACTTTCTATTACCTGTGACAGTAGTACCAAACCATCAACTTCAGGCGACTCGATAGCTTCTCATGTCATTCGTGCTGAAGTGCAACTTGTGGACTTGATAACTGAACTGAATTTGCCGTTCACCGCTCTTAACCTTTACCGGATCACGACTTTGACTACACGGAAGCGATCACACGGGTGCACACACACCCATGCTCGTCAAATAGCACAAATTTAACTATCCCTAAAGCGATCGCACGGGTGCACAAACACCCACTCTCGTCAAAGAACCTTTTCAGGCATATGAAGATCCTTGCTATGTGGGTGCGCGTACACCCAGACTCATTATACAGCCCGCAATGCGAGCCAGCCTGTGCCGGTGCTAAACACCGCGGTGTGCCTTTCCCGTGAAAGGGGAGAGTTGCTGCTAGCACCGGTTCCAGTGCTACCAGACAACATGGCTGCAGCTGATGCTTTGGTGTGTGAGCTGAAGGAAAGTTTTGAGGTGTTGGGGTAAGTACAATCACCGAAACGTTCCTTTGTCACAGTAAAGTTAAAACGTAAGCATTGCTAATGAAATTTCTACGGACTGTTCTTATGTGTTAGGAGGTCTCGTGATTGTTATAAAAATGCCGACGAAAAGTTTCCCGAACTTTTCGTACCGCAGACCTGATCGGTGAAGGGTAAAATTGATGCCCCACCACCCACAAAATTCCCGTATTCAAGCGCTCGATATGTTGACAACTGAAGTTAATTTCGCTTTTCTTCATGCGTGAGTGTGTGTTCGCACGAGCGCATGTTTACACATGAGTGGTGTGTGTATGTGTGTGTGTGTGTGTGTGTGAATATTTGCAGGTGTATGTGTCGATCTGTGCGTGTGTGTGTGTGTGCGTGTGTGTGTGTGTGTGTGTGTGTGTGTGCATCTGTGTGATTTGTGTGTGTGTGTGTGTGTGTGTGTGTGTGTGAATATTTGCATGTGCATGTGTCGGAACTGTGTGTGTGTGTGTGTGTGTGTGTGTGTGTGTGCATCTGTATTGTGTATGTGTGTTTGATTGCATGCATACGTCTGTGTGTGTGTGTCTTAGCCTTTAGTGTAGTTTGCTTTTCTATGATTCCATTGACCCCCAGTATGAAATCAAAACTGCTTTGTTTGTCTTTTTTGTATTGTTATATTTCATGAACTAGCTATAGATGAAGGCATATGTGTGTGTAATGACCCACCTTTTCATGACATCACGTATGTGTGTAATGACTCACCTTTTCATGACATCACATATGTGTGTGTAATGACCCACCTTTTCATGACATCACATGTGTGTATGTGTAATGACCCACCGTTTCATGACATCACGTATGTGTGTGTAATGACTCACCTTTTCATGACATCACATATGTGTGTAATGACCCACCTTTTCATGACATCATATATATGTGTGTAATGACCCACTTTTTCATGACATCACATATGTGTGTGTAATGACCCACCTTTTCATTACATCACGTGTGTGTGTGTGTGTGTGTAATGACCCACCTTTTCATGACATCACATATGTGTGTTTGTAATGACCCACCTTTTCATGACATCACATATGTGTGTGTAATGACCCACCTTTTCATTACATCACGTGTGTGTGTGTGTGTGTAATGACCCACCTTTTCATGACATCACATATGTGTGTGTGTAATGACCCACCTTTTCATCACATCACGTGTGTGTGTGTAATGACCCACCTTTTCATGACATCACATATGTGTGTGTGTAATGACCCACCTTTTCATGACATCACATATGTGTGTGTAATGACCCACCTTTTCATGACCTCACATATGTGTATGTGTAATGAACCACCTTTTCATGACCTCACATATGTGTGTGTAATGACCTACCTTTTCATGACATCACATACGTGTGTGTAATGACCCGCCTTTTCATTACATCACATATGTGTGTAATGACCCACCTTTTCATGACATCACATGTGTGTGTAATGATTCACCTTTTCATGACATCACATAGTGTGTGTGTAATGACCCACCTTTTCATTACATCACTTTGTGTGTGTGTGTGTGTGTGTGTGTGTGTGTAATGACCCATCTTTTCATGACATCACATAATTATGTGTGTGTGACACCTATGAATCTGGAACCGTCATTTGCTTCAGTTGTGAACTTTGTGTCTTCTCTGTAACAAGCCATGTGTACGAATGCAACTTTTTTGTACTGCCCTTTCTTCCAGGTGGTGTATTGAGAAGGGCAAGTGTGAAGGGTTAGTTATTGTAGTTATAGTATTTGTAGTTGGGTGTAAGGTGTACTATTGTATATGAGAAGGGTGAATGTAGTATGATTTTGTAAAGCGCTTAGAGAAATTCATTTGATTAAGCGCTATATAAGAAACCATTATTATTATTACTATTATACTTAAAGGACATTTTGGAAAAATGTTTAAAACCAAAAAAATAAAAATAAACAGACTATGACTCTTAACAAGACATGACCGTCTTGTTGTGTAGGTAGATTCTTGCTTGAATCAGATTGTGCCAGAAATATTGGCACACACACACACACACACACACACACACACACACACACACACACACACACACACACATGTGCGCACATGCTTGCCTGCAAAACACATATGCACATACACTCGCATTCGTAAACACCGGTATATCAATAAGCACACTACAACATAAAAGCTTATTAGAAGCAGCCCCCATCCACCATTTTTCTGCTCTTTTAGTTCTTCATTAACTTGCCATGCATCTGCTTGTGACACGCCCCCTCTGTGCTTCCCCAAACTGGTAAAACTGTATGGAATATATTTGTACATTCTGATCTTCACCCAATAGAAATTACATGCCCACTACTCCCTACCCACCCCTACATTCAAAGAAAAGTTATATAATAAATATTTCTCCTCTTTTGATGACTCGAACATCTATGAAATGCTGTGTGCATATCTGATCAGCTAAGGTATCCTATGTAAGTCATAATCTTCAATTTTTCAAAATGCTGACTGACTGGCAAGAATACCTGTGTTTGAATGCAGAGTCCACAAAAGCACAAAAACAATGCAACAGGAGAAAGAAACGACCCCAACAAGCTAAAGCTTTTTTTTCTATTGGCAAAATAGTTTTTGAGATAATGGAGTGTAAATGAAATATCCCTTCCCTTCAAGCAGATTAGCCAAAACCGGCCTTGCAGGAGAGGCTACCCAGGCTGTAAACTTGGACAGACTGAAAGGATGCACAAGATCTGTGAATCCCCATGTTCTTCTCCACTGATTGATACTGAAATAGTGTTCATGTAAAACAACAACAACAAAACCAAACAAAATGGTTCTCGAGATTTTCAACAAAGTTTACAGGGAGCACTCTGGCATGGGGGATGCTCATCCATGTTGGCTCCATAACTAGATAATGATTGTTGACATGAAGCAGGAAGCCCAGAAGGGGGAGCTTTAACTCTAAGCATACTGGATTGGGCATGAATGGGCACACTGAACACTATTGAACGGACCTGGCAGCAATGCAGTGTCTCCTACGGTAATTGCCTCATGACAGCTTGATATAGACTGCTCCCTGAGGATTACCTGTAATGTGATGCGGCCATGTATGAGGTACTGGAAGTTATGACAAAAGAGGTATAAAAGATAAGACAGTCATCCCTGACATGCTCCTCCCCACTTCCTTTCCAAAGTTCACCAGGCAGATGATGATAAGACGACAGACACGGTCACAAACCACCTGCATATGAACAGGCTGGCATCACTGGAAGAATTTTCACATCATAAAAGCGGATCGACACTAGTCGACTGTCACACGACGGTCCCCATGTACATACTCACATTCACACAGAGACAATCATCGACCCTCCCCCCTTCCCTTCCACACTCAACTTTACATCAACGATAATCTCGCCACAGTGCTCCCTTATCTAATAAGATTAAATGACGATGCTCATATTTGTGACAATATGCTGTGCTGTATAGCAGGTGTATCTTACATGCTACTTGCTAGGAAAAATCGAACATCCTTTGGGAAAAAATCCAAATATTCTTGGGGAAAATAGTGGCCAACAGCATGCCTTCCTGCACTTGCTTTTCATCACTTGTTACTTTTTCAGCAAAATATTATGGTCGGGTGATGTACAGCCAAGTCTGTTCTTTCAAATGCTTCCACTAATATCTTTGTGTTTCTTTTTAATCTGACACTAATCACCCGATGATTTGTACCAAAATTAAATGGCGAGAAACAAGTTGAAAAATATTTAAACAAAAATAAATCCAAAAACAACCTCCATGGGAAAACCGGAGCCCTTTGAAGTAAATACCACATGTAGCCCTCCCCCCCCCCCCCCCCCACCTCTCTCTCTCTCCACAACAGCAAGATAGGCCCACAGAAATGGCGAGTTAGAATAAGCGCCTGCCGAATAACCTTCACCCTCTGCGTAAGCGCGTACATAAAACACAAACACACACATACAAATACACACACACACACAAACATACACACACACTGCGTATGATGTATATCTATATTTATGCATGTGTGTGTGTGTGTTTGTGTGTGTGTGTGCGTGTGTGTGTAGGCCTATGTATGCTCTAAACACATACTTCATGTACTTGCTGGGGTCAGTCTGGTCAGAGAAGTAAGACTTGGGTATTTTGGTGATGTGGACTATATGTTCCTGAAGGTTTATAGGCTGAGACTTGCGGAGCAGGAGGTGTGTGTGTGTGTGTAGTAGTATGTAGTAGTAGTACTTTCATGTTTACGTCTTTTCACAAAATTGTGTGATATTAGACAAGAGAGAGAGAGAGAGAGAGAATGTGTATGTGTGTGTGTGTGTGTGTGTGTGTGTGTAAGAGTATGTGTGTGAAGCACAGGTGTGTGGTGCGCGCGCGCGAACGTGTGTGTGTGTGTGTGTGAAGGGTTCGTGTCTGATTTTAAAACATCTCAGTTTCTAAAGACGTTCATTCACGTTTGGAAAGTTAAAACTAAAACTTTTAAATAGTGTACATTTAGATTTGAAAGAAGGATAGTAAAACACACCAACCTTGTCATTGCTTCTATCCTACTGAACATATGACGTTTGATGCAGCTAGTGTACATGTCAGTCACTGCACTGTATGTTTCAAAAGCATTATGGTTTTGTTTTGTTCTATTTTTTTAAAATTTGTAATCCTTCACAACCTAATACATGTAAAAACGAAAATGATGAGCAATAAAAGATAGGCCAACTAAGATTTTCCCCTGTTGTGTGTGTGCGTGTGTGTGTTTGTGACAGTGTGTGTAACGGGGGGGGGGGGGGGGGGGGGGGGGGGGGTGGTGTGTGTGTGTACGTGCGTGCTTATGTGTGTGACAGTGTGTGTGTGTGTGTGTGTGTGTGCCTCTCTTGTTACTCTCTTCTCTCTCTCTCTCTTGACCCTGGTTTGGGTTAGTGCCTAAGGCGGTGCACTTAAACATATAAGATATCAAGATGCGAAAGTACACAGTGTTTCCGGGACACGTAAACAGCTGGGTAAACACTTGCTTGAAGGGGGCTTCTCTTCTGAGGACTCTCTGCTGCCACGCTCTCCACGAGTTTCTTTCTACTATAAGATTCAAGATGCGAAAGTACACAGTGTTTCCGGGACACGTAAACAGCGCGGACAACATGTGTTGTCGGTAGGGCCGTGCACAGTCTACAGTGCTGTCCGCCAGACGAGATGGCTCCGTGACGTAGAAAACATGGCTCCCTGCTGGAGTAAATAAGCCCACGCTGTACATGAGTTGCCACCATGTCAGGCGCCTGTTGAAGGTCTGTTGCGCACTTCTTGTCGCAACTGATGGAAGGGAGATCATTCTCGTCAATTTCTCAAGTAAACACTGAAGACGGACGTAGGAAAAAACAATACTCTTTGTCTTCCTGTTGTTCAGCAGTTCGTGATCGTGTTTTGTGGTTGCCACCAGTAAAATACTTTAAACAAAATCAAGCTATTAATACCGTTGATAAATTCGCTGGCATAGACCAAACTACCTGCAGTCCCCCAAATGCAGAACACCATGTCGCAGTGAAAAAACCGGGACCGGGGATGTCTGGATAATATAAGGTCGGAGAAAGTGAAAGTCGCAGTCAGTTAGCCACTGGATGTTGGATTGCGCTGGATTGCCCAACCGTCGCGCCTATGCCAGTAAATGGATGTCAGCGACGTACATATCCAGATCCAGATCCAGAACTTGTGCCAACTGCAACGATCAGGTTAATGAGCAGATGCTCAGGCTAGTCCAAGTCTGCATTAATCACACAAAACCATTCTCTCCTCTCTCTCTTCTCTCTCCTCTCTCTCTCTCTCTCTCTCTCTCTCTTCTTCTTCTTCTTCTTCTTCCTAAAATACTGGTTCACTCAAAAAACGAGTAGGTCACCAGCGCGCATGTTAAAAAGTAAAATAAAATAACATAAAATAGTGCGACTCGGACTGTTGGCCCCAGGAGCAAATTTGGCAACAAGGGGTCGCACTCGATATTCAAGAAGTTAAAAGCAATGGTCAAATTCAGGCCCAGGTAACCATAAAATATCTGGGGAAGTTAAAATAGAAAATCGTCAATATGCAGCTCATAGAAAATCGTCAATATGCAGCTCTCTCTCTCTCTCTCTCTCTCTCTCTCTCTCTCTCTCTCTCTCTCTCATCATCCATTTGGACGGCCCAATCAACTGGTTGATTACCATACCGTACTATGGAGGTTGTGCTGAGATGGAAAACCAATGTAGGAAACATAAAGACCTACAACAGTGGAGAAACATAAAACTGGGGGAGTCTTACTCTATGTGGGTTTTATCAGCAGACTACTGTAATTTTCGGCTCTTCATCTAGAAACGAGTTCCAGACTATAGTGAAACAGCCCTAAAGATAACTTTAAAAAAAAAATCACAATTTTACTAGGGAGAGAATGGGATGGGGTGGCGACCTAATCCTACCTACACTAACTATTTCTTGGTTTTTAGTTTTGTGGGACCAGCCTTCATCTCCATCTCTGGCAGGTCGTTCCAGTCCCGGATGTTTTTTGGAAGGAACGCATTTTTGTCGGTACTGTGTCCTACACTGCATTAAGCTGAGTTGCTGCTTGTGTCCCTTCTCTGTCTGGTAGGAGAAGGTATCAGCTCGTCTCTACATGAAGGGACGATAGCCTGGCCTTCCAGAATCTTGCACAGCATAGCCAGTCTTGAGTCTTTTCTGCGCTGTTGAAGAGAAGGCCACCCCAGTTTGTCAATCATGGTGGTGACACTTGACATGTTGTGGTACCGGTTTACGACAACCGAGCGGCCCTTCGCTGTATTGCTTCAAGTTTCTCATGTTACGCTGCGTATACTGGTCCCACACTATGCAGGCATACTCAAGTATGGGGCAGACAAGGGTCTTGTAGGCAGTTTCTTTTAACTGGCTGGCACTGATCTTTTAAGTTTCGCCTTTAGAAGCTCAGGGTTTTGTTTGCCTTTGCGCAGATGGAATCAGTGTGCTGATACTTGATAGCTCAGGTCTTTGCTGATAGTGACGCCATCTCTCTCTCTCTCTCTCTCCTCTCTCCCCTCTCTCTCTCTCTTCTCTCTCTCCCCTTCTCTCTCTCTCTCTCGCTCTCTCTCACACACACACGCACGCTGATGGTGACGCCATCTCTCTCTCTCTCTTCTCACACACTCACACACAGTAGCACATGATACATGAACACTCATGATCGTGCACACACACACACACACACACACACACACACACAACAAACACAAAACACATGCACATGTAACCACCCATCCACGCATAAAATGTCCACATTCAAACTTATGCTTTTACTCTCTTTCTGTCTCTCTGTCTGTCTGTCACGCACACATACACACAAAATGCACGTGCATGCATACACACCCCACACACACACACACACAACAGAGTGTGACACACATTTATGCATGCACGTATGCATGCACGTACATACACACACACACACACACATGCACACACACACATACATGCACACACACACAAACACGCACGCACGCACGCACACACACACACACACACACACACACACACACACACAACACACACACACACACACACACACACACACACACACACACACCACAAATGTGATCATGTTCAGTACTGAAATATCATACAGTTTTCCACACATGAACATGAAAGCACACTCTCATTGAAGTTGTCATTCAAAATTTCTTTAGAATACTACTTATGTAGCTGCTTAGACTTAGTAGAAAAAGAAGAAAAAAGAAGAAGAGCTGGCTTGAGAAAAGTGTTCTGATTGCGTTTATATCACGCATTATTATGTACTGTTTGAGAATTTCACAATAGTGATCTTGATTTTTTTTTTAATGTGATGAATCATTATGAGCATAATGATAGTGGTGTCAACACTTTTGTTTTCAGAGATTCTGTGCTTAACAAAAGGAAGGAAAAAAGCTGCATTTACAGACCAGTATTCAAGACAGATGGACAAAAAGCTTTGACCCCAAACACAAACTTCTTAACACATAGCTATGTCGGAGAAGGACGACTCCAGCAAAGACCTCCCCTTGTCAGCCAATCTTCAGGACATCGTGGTGAAACATTCTTTCTAGACCTGTCATGTCACATGGTTCGGCGAGTGTTTGAAGGTTCTATCACCCTCTGGTGCCGTCCCACACAGACCAAGGAGCAGCAGAAAATGAGATGATCATGAAAAATGCTGTCCCTGCGTGTGCAACAGAGGAGGTCGGCACACTCGTGGCTGACGGAACTGAGCAGCTGCCTTCAGGATCATTTTCTGAACTTTCTGGAATTGCTTCTCAAACAGGGGAGGGTCAGAGTGATAAAGGCAACAGCAACAGGTACGAGGAGGCATTAGCTCAAGGTTGTTTTATGGATGCAGACATCGGCGCTAATCATGCTTCTGTCAGTTGTGTTCACGCCTCTTCTTCCATCGGTTTGGTAGGTACATGAAAATTGCAGACAAAACCTCCACAGATGGAGATTGTTAAGGATTTTCCAGGAACAGTCGTGGAATCTGACTGTGGAAGTTATCCTAATCAGAGGCATGCAGGTGATTGTAGCTTGGTTCACAGTGTTGGGGAAGTAGAAACCCCCCAAAAGATCTGTGTGAGGAAAAGTACTGACGATATGAAATGTACAGATGGAAGAGACATGAGTGACACATTTGGGTGCTCACCCAGACATCAATCTGATTTTGTTACAATATGCAGCCCTGATGAAAGACATACTTTGGGGACTGACCTGTCTGGTATTCCTGGGTGCTTAAAGTCATCTGCTGCTTTTGGTACAGACAAGAATGATGTACAAAGATCAGCAGTTCAATCTAGTGTTCCTCAGAGCAGGTCAGTAGTTTCTTTGGAAAAATGCTGTCCGTGTATGAATGAAAGGACACACATGTGTGGATGCCTGACGACAGATCCGAAGTGTGACAATACCTTGATTAGCAATATATCACAGACTGTTGAAAAAGTTGACAAGCCTTGTGTTTCACAGATCAGTTCATCAGTTTTGAATCAGACAGCTGAAGATCATAGCGACCCCTTCAGAATGATCCTCGACTGCTTTAAGCTGGACGTCAAGAAAGTGGAGGGTGTGTATCTCCTTGGTGATGACAGGCAACAGTTTGAGGAAGATCCTGATACATTTGTGCAACAGGTCAGCAAGAGAGATCCTAGTTGGTGGTCAGAGCAACACTGCTGTTCAATGCAGTTCACTGTGAAAGAACATTGCATTCATATTTTTGCAGAGGAGGTTCATTCTCCTCAGGATTTCCCGCAGGTTGTCCAGATTATGGTACCAGACTCAGCCGTCTGGGCCGTCTTTGAAGTGGACCAAGGATCAGAATGACCAGTGAGTAGACATCAAAATTAGAATTTTACATGAAAGGCTTGATGAATTTGATTCTTTCAGTGTTCAAGGAGTGAAACATTTGTACCGTATACAAGCAGGCATACACATCAGGACTCAGAGGCACGCATGTGTAAATAGACACATAAAAGCATGTATACGTGAGTTTTTACAAGTAAGCGCATGCACACACACACACACACACACGAAACCCTTTTTGAATGGTGTTATACCAAGTGCTGACACTGGGCATGTTAATGTGTTTGACTTTTTAGATTCGTTGCCAGTTGTTTCTCTTGTTAAATTAACGAGTAACCTTTTGGGAAGTCCATTAAGGAACATTTTATAATCATAATCGTAAGTTAGATTATTTTAGTTATTTTTATCTAATTTTCATAGTTACTGTCCTACAATTCATCTATGCTTTATTTATGTTCCATGTAACCACATCGTCCTCTTTTCTTTTATAATAATAGTCTAAAATTGTAAACAATATGTTATTTAGACGTCTGCAATCACCTATATGTGTGACGAGACGTTAAAACAGAATTCCTTCCACACACACACACACACACACGCACACACACACAAACACACACATGCTTTCTCTCTCTCTCTCTCTCTCTCTCTCTCTCTCTCTCTCTCTCTCTCTCTCTCTCTCTCTCTCTCTCTCTGAGTCTCTCCCTTGTGCTCTCGTACATGTGCACATAAATATGCATGTTCCATGCACATTGTTGTATACTTTTTTCTGTAAATGATCAAATTAGTCATTGCTACTGATGTTGAATTAGAGTGTGTGATTTGATTTATGGAATTTGTGGTGTAATTTGATTCAGATGATTCATTTTCTTTGTAGGGTAGTGATGACCAGTCTGAAAATTCATCTTAAAAGCTGTATGCTTCTGATGTCCTACAGACATGGCAGTGTTCAGTATTTAGTAAGTTAAAGTTAAAACATATCCTTTATAAGATCTGAGTGCTCCAGTCATTATGAAAGACACTGTGAGCAATTACACAGATGTGTGAATGGAGCAACTTCTTTCAAAGAAATGAACGTCATTGTTCTAGCCCCGAACAACATCGGACAGTTGTTACTGAAGCCAATATATCCGTTATATAATAAGATACCTGTTTCCACAATGGGATTGTTTCAGGCCATGCGTGTTTACCCCGGGCCATTTCCTGAGCAATCGTTCGCTGTTTCCCAGTCAGGATTTCCCCACCGCTCTTCTGACATGGCAGGCGTCCATCACTGTGGACCCTGAGCTGATGGTAGTTCTCACTGGAGATGCCGACCCCCAAGTCACCATCGCTGGCGATGGTATTGAATGGCTATCTTGTAATGTCTTTGTCTTTGATGTGACAGTAGTATTTTCATGATTTGGGAGTAAGGATGGTGACTGGTGACGGTGTTGTGGTGAATATCAAACTCTTTTTCCTTGACACTTCAGTGGACATATGATGCTGACTGTAATGAGGGATAAGAGTGAGACCAAATCTCTTGTTGAATTTTGTTGAAAAGCAGTTCTTTGTGGGCTTTTTTTTTTTTTTTTTTTTAACAGGAAGGAAGAAGTTCTCATTCTTCACTGACTTTCCAATGCCGACGTGCACCTTTGCCATTGCTGTTGGAAGCTGGGAGATGGAGACCCTGCAGTATGGGTCTTTGCCTGATGATGGGGTCTACAGGTAAGTTAGAATGATTACACTCCTGTGTGCCCATACAGTTTGGGTGTATCTTGAATGCAAGAAAAATATCAGGAAAAAATATACTTAACACACCACATTCTGAAAAACAAATAGAATTAAAACAAAATGTTGTCGAGTGTATCCACAGTTACCTTAAAATAAAAGCCAGTTCTTTTGTTACCTCCGTAAAGGACATTGTGGTTTGGCTGGCATCTGTACTGTTGGTTGGTTTGGCTGTGAACAGGGTTATGCAAAAATGGCTAGAATGAAAACTGCCAAAGTACTGTAAACAAAGTATAAAGTAATGCAGATGACGTACATACCAAACAGATAAGTACAATTTTCGACAACTGTGTCTTCTTCAGACTCTATGATATAACTGCTGTACTCACCAGTAGTTGGGTAGGGTGAAGATACCGTAATTGGGGCCCCCCCCCCCTACCTGTGGAGACGTGATCTTGCCTGGAGTGATGACCGTAGTGGTACAGTCGTGAGTACTGGCAGTTACAAGATGGCGCTCACTGCTGCTGAACAGGGTGTCTGCTTACCAGAATCTATCACATATCCCCCTCTACAAGTCAGTTGCCACCCCAAGTCAAATTTCCCACTAGTGACTGTTTGTCCTTGGAAGGTGTAGTAGTGAAACGCTAATATTAATAGACTTAAAAGGGATTCAACAACTGACTCCCTTACAGCAAGGGTACTAGGGTCCACCTAGGTTCTAGCTAGCTCCAGCTTGGACAAGCTGGATCTAGCCAGAACCTAGGTGGGCCCTAGGTGGGTCCTAGGACCCTTGCTGTCTGGGCTAGCTCTTTGTCCTGTACAACTTCTTTTGCTTTGGAACTAAACCCTTCCTTTCCTCACAATGAAACCACAACTGGAGACACAATGTCCCTGGCTTGGAACTAGAATAATAACTATAATTAGTTAAACTACAACTTGAACAAATTGTAACAAAACTAATTGATGACTGTCTGGTGACTTGGAGCAGTCACTAACATGAGCTCAGACTGTTGAGCACAAAGTCTCGGAGGTGTCTAGGCAGATGTCGTTTACGGACAGGGCGCCAGACTGGTGGTGGACCCGATGCAGTCTCAGATGCAGTAGCTGGGCTCTGGGGTGACCCTACAGCCGGGTCCTCCTGGAGAGTTGAGGAGGAAGGCGCTAACACTGCCCTCTCTGGTGTAAGAGTGTCCTGAGAGAATGGCTGTGGCCCAGTCTCTGTCTGCTCCGATGGGTTTCCAGATGCCGGAGTCACTGGTGAAGACACAGGGGTCAACAAGGAACTAGGTGACGCTTCAGCACTGATATCCTGCTCTGTACTATCAGATATATCTGTGACCCCCTGTCATGGAAGTACGTGATCAGTATGTCGTTTCAGCATTTGACCACTCGACAACCCTACCACATATATGACAATGGTCCTGTCAGCTTCCGAATCACTCCAGGCAGCCACTTTGGTCCGATTGCAAAGTTCTTGGCGTAAACCAGATCACAGAGTGCATAGGGCACTGGACGTGGCTTGAAGTAGCATGGCTGTGCATTCGGATCAACGAATATGTTGGCCTGAACCCCTCTAATGGTGCCCCGTACTTCCTCAAACACCTCTGCGTGTTCATCCAGGATCTGCTGCAGCTCAGAATCAGGGGTTGTGAGTACCTTGTGCATTGCAAAAATCTCTGACCAGTCCAACTGGAGATGTTTCAGCCAGTCCCGACCCAGTAAACTGGGACCTGTTCCTTTCACTACCACTACTTCCAGCGTCGTCGTGCCTTATGCTTGTATGTAACTGTCACCGAACAAATGCCTACCACTGGAATATCCTCTCCTGTGTACGTTTTCAGTCGCCGCCTGCATTTCTGCAAAGGCAGATAAGTCCCTCCTCTTTTGACCTGCCTCAAAGTTTCTTCACTGATCACGGTGAGAGACGCTCCTGTGTCAATTTCCATCTTGACTGGAACACCCTGCATGTGTATCATTACCAGGTATGGTTTTTCTGTGCTCTGTGTTTTATACACGGTGTACACCTCACTGTCATCATCTGTCCTCTGCTCAAAATTATCCACGTTTCTGACAACTCCACGCCCCCAAGTACTTCGTTCCCGACGATTCTTTGTTCTTTCTTGATACTTTCGGCACTGTCTTTGAATATATTCTTTTTCCTTGCAGAACCAGCACTCAATGTCTCTTTTGCCTGTAATCTTCCTGTGTCCCTTGACGCTATCATTGTTCTGCTTTGCTGAACGGTCCACCCTGAAGACACTTTTAGCTTCGCTGTCAGTGGGATTTGCAGCTGAGCTTCCCTGTATGTCTGCTGCGCTCTTTTCGGTTTGTTCCATGGCTGTTGCTATTTCGAAGGCCCTGGTGAAGGTCAGGTCCGCTGTTGCCAGCAGGCGTCGTTGTCATTGTTGATGCCGCACACCAACCGGTCCCTGAGCATACTGTACAGTCCCTCACCAAAGTTACAGTCTGCCGACAGCCTACGTAACTGACTAACATAGACTGCTACAGTCTCATCGGAGCCTCGACTTCTTGTGTGGAACTTAAAACGCTGTACTATCTCTGAGGGCTTGGGCTTGAGGTGGTTTAACACCACCTCTTTCAGTTGTGTGTACGTTTTATCACCAGGCTTAGCTGGGGTCAGTAGGTCACACATGAGCTTGTAAGTGGCCCCACCACATGCACTCAGAAGAATGGCTTTCTGTTTCCCTGCATCATCAATGTCATTCACCCAAAATAGTGTTCCATTCTTTCCACATACTGTGCCCAGTCTTCCCCCCTATCCAGCCCAAACTCAGCTAATCGTCCGAACGTCGCCATCCTCATCGCCAATGATATAACTGCTGTACTAACCAGTAGTTGGGTAGGGTGAAGATACTGTAATTGGGGGGCCCCCCCTACCTGTGGGAGACGTGATCTTGCCTGGAGTGATGACCGTAGTGGTACAGTCGTGAGTACTGGCAGTTACAGATGGCGCTCACTGCTGCTGAACAGGGTGTCTGCTTACCAGAATCTACCACACTCTACAAACAAAAATGCACATACTCCATGACAGTAGTCATCATGCTCATGTTTGAGCATTTTGATTTACTGTTTGAAACGTCTTAGGAGCACACATGTTTTGTCAAAGATTTACTTGTCTGCTTTGTACATGAAATATGCGTTACTTTACTCTTTGTTTCATGTGTTTATTAGTATTTTGGTTTGTTTTTCAGTAATTGTACATGAAGTATGCGTTACTTTACTCTTCAATGGCAAGTTTTTGTTTAGAAGATCTGTCATGATCATAGTCTATTTTGCTAATGATACAGGAAGTTCTATTCAGCTACTATGCTCCTGTTGCTTACACTTCTACCGCTACTCTACTGCTATTGCTGTTGCTCATGATATGGTGTTAAGTTCTCAACAATAGTATTAGGTTGCTAATGATAATGATGATGATGATTAAGTATGAAGCTATCATTGGTGATGATACTAATGGTTGATGAGGAGGTTGAAGAAGAAAGTTATGATGGAGATTAGAAAAAGTTACAGCAACAGTAACAATGACAGAAAATGAAACAGACTACAGCATTACTGAAAACCAGGCAGAAGACAAAGGAACACTCAAAACAAGGTGTAAAGCAACGCTGATTTGATATGCAATGTGAAACAGACAAGCGAATTTTCAAAACGCATATGATCTTCAAATAACACCAACAGCAGACAGAAATACACAATGCATTACTCCCCAGGTGGCAGTCAAAATACATTGTTATTCTCAAGCTGACCACCATTTGGGGAGTGATGTTTAGTGCATTGTCACGTCTGCTGTTGGTAACATCGAAAGACGATATGTTCTACGAAAATTCACTTGTCTTCTTTGTACCTTATATTAAATCAGCTTCACTTTAGACCTTGTTTTATATGTTTATTCTGTTTCACCATAATACAAATTAGGTTTAAAAAGAAAAAGAAAAAAGCAGCAATGATAACATTTTTCTTCTGTGAACATTGGGAGGTGTGCTGGATGTTGTTACAGACATGTGGACCAGCCTCCAATACGGCTCTTCTGCCCGATGTCGTTGAAAGAGAAAAGCATGGCAGTGCTCAGCACGTACCTCCCTCAGTGCATGCTTGAGGTGCAAAGAATGCTGGGAAGGTATCCATTCCGACGACTTGAGGTCCTCCTCGTGCCGTCCTGTTTTGACAGTCTTGGTATGGCAAGGTTAGCTTCCATTTGTTTTTCTCTCTTGTTTTTTTTCGTTTTTTTTTTCCATGTGTATATTGATGCACAAGATTAGAAAATGCATGTGAAAGATTCTTTGATCCATGTCAGTTGTTTGTGGGTTGTGAAAACACAAAAATTCGTAGTATGCACCAGGGTGGAAGGAGAGGAGATGGGCTTGCTGTGCATGTCACAATTCCTGCTGAAATGTTGTAATGCAGCTAGCAGCAACATTATTGTGTTTGTCACAGCACCCCTACAACCTAGTTGTCATGGAGTAAAATGAATGATTCAGTTTTCAATTTTATTTTCAATGAGCCACTTTGCAGTTATGTGTGTAAAAAAAAAAGAAAAAAAGGTTAAGATCAGGCACAGTAAGAACATTTTTTCTTTCGTCCTTTGCTTTCTCTTTCTCATCTTACCTCCCTTAGTCTTTTCTTTGAAGTAAGTGCACTCAAACAGTGCATTCTTACATTTGAAAATATTTACAGTCTCATGTTTTTTTGTTTTTTTCAACTTGTCAGTGCATTTCTGCATTGGAAAATAGTTACAGTCTCATATTTGAATGAACACGGCAGTGCATTCCTGCATTTGATGAAAATATTTGCAGTCTCTTGTTTGAATGGAATAGATCAACAACAGTGTGGAACAGAATATAATCGGTTACAAATCCCGCACATTTAACTGCAGTCACTTAGTTGTTTATTGCTTACACAGTTGAAGGCTTTACCTGGCATTATTGAAGAACATTATATGTGCCACTTAATCAGGGAAATTCATGCGTTGCAGTAACAGCTTAACATCAGCGGAGTCAGATCTGATTTTTGACTAGGGCATAGTTTCTAAACCTTTTTCTTTCTTTTTTTTTCTTTTTTTTTCTGTAAGATTCACTTGGTAAGAAATTATCATGAAAATTTCTAATGAAACTTGCTGTCATGCAAAGTAACCGTTTCCCACCAATCAGAAAAGGAACCTCTGAACACTACATAAGCTGCACAGCAGTAGTGCAGTGTCTTTTCCAGTGAGTTGCCTTTTGGCCCCCTGAGATTAATTACTCCTTGTGGTTTGCTGTTCTGGGGTTGTGAGAGAGAGGGATGTGTCGGTGGAAGGGGAACCTGCAATGAATGACACAGGACTGATGTCACTGAAGGAGAGCCATAAAGATCAGAGCAACACCTCAGGTGTCCTGCCCTTTACCTTTTTTTTTTTTCCAACCATGTCATGATGACGTTTTACATAAAGAGGCAGCACATGCTCATCCTTTCTGCATTGAACCGGATAACAACTGTGTTTACACTTGGTGGATGAGAACACATTTTTTTCTCAGTAGTGTAGTAGCACTATAGTGCATATATAGTGCTACATACATGTATTTGTTTCGTTTCTGAAAGCTTCAGCATTTTCTAGTGTATTGATTCCTGCTAGTTTGAGGGCGAATGAAGATGAAATGAATTGAAATGGATTGTCTAGAAAGAATTAAAAAAAATTCTAAGGAGAGTGAAGTGAGATAAGACAGGATAGGAATGAAAGAAGGAAACTGATAGAGGATGTATGAAAATAGAATAAATAAAGAAGAATTTTCAGGAAGAAAAGAAAAAAAGAAAGAAAAAAAAGAGTTTTCTTAGCAGAGTGAAGGGAGCTAAGACAGAATAATACAACAAAAGAGAGAAGATGAAAAATGAGATAAAAACATGGTGAGATGAAATGAGGTGATATGGGGTATGACATGAGAAGAAACAGTGAGAGAAGCTGAATGAAATGAGATTCCCTTTGAGTTAACATTGGTTCTAATTCCATTCCCCATACAGTCCTTCGAATGAGACTATAAACGGAGGTTCTGTATGTGAATGCACGCACAACATCTTGCACACACGTAAAATCCCATCACCAACTTTTCGGAAGAGAAGGCCAGTTTGGCCGTTGGTATGGATGACACATTACACATAGCATGCACCTTCCCTGAAGATGGAGTATGGCTGCCTTAATGGTGGGATAAAAAATGGTCATACAGACAAAACTCCACTGCCTGTCTATCTATACAGGCAGTGTCCGCAGGAGTATCAGCCTGCATACGCAGAAAGAAAGAAAGAAAAAATGAAATGAGAATCAGATGCAGTGAAATGACAACTAACGAGGTGAGACGAAACGGGTTAAAATGAGAAAGGAGATGAGAGCGCTATATTATTTTTGCTGCAGGTTTTCCCTCATGCCACATCATGAGGATAGGTTGGCACTTGACTCTGTTTCAGCCCTAGTCTGCTGTTCCTGTCGCAGTCCATCCTGTGTGGGGATGGCAGCATGTGTGTGCGGGTGGCTCACGAGCTGTGTCACACCTGGTTCGGCCTGGTCATTGGACCACGGGACTGGACAGAGGAGTGGATGACCGAGGGCTTCTGCACTTACCTGGAGGACATTCTACATGCCCAGGTGATCCAGGTACATGTGTAGAGATTACAGTGGAGTATGCCTAACAGAAGACTAAGGGACTGGGGTGAAGCAAAAACTATGTTTAAGAAAAAATATCTCACCTTGGAACACAATGAAGTTTGGATAAGAGAAAGTTGACAAGACCTGGTAATCATGACTGAATTCCATTCAATGTTTCCAGAAGAGTAATTCATTGTATTTCCAAGCATTCCATTTAGTAGCCATTCCATGCATTGTCTTAGGCAATGTTTCCCTTTCTGTTGTTGAGCATGCGTGCACATTTTTCACAGCTTGGAGAGGTCACTGACGACTACCTGGACTTGAGAGCTGAACTTCACCTCCGTGTATTGAAGGCTGAGATGGAGAACACTGATGAAAACTTGCAGAGTCTGAGGTAATGAAGGAATTGGACTCTAGATTCAAGGCGTTGACTGTACTGTTACAGTGTTGTCTCTTTCACCTGGCAATAGTATGTAAGTGATGGGATTTGGGGGTGATGGCCCTTTAAACAAGCTTGCCAGAAGGTAGAGAGTACAGGTAGTGGTGGTGGTGACATGTGGATCCACTCTGCCCTGCTTTGGGAAAGGACAGGGAGGGAGGGTACAGAGGACATATACTGTTCAAAAAAAGAAACGCAAAATGAAATTTTGCCACCTGGGGTGGACCATACAGTTGAGAACACGCCAAAAACCGGCCCTGATGTATGTCTTGAACGTCGACGTGCTAGGATAACATTGATTCCGGTTGTCACTATGTGCACGTGCGTGTTGTGGGCCAGGTGCGACAGTGCAAACATTGGGTTGTGCTTCTGTTGTTTCGCCTGCAAAGCATGCCCAACTCGGTGGTGAACACACACACACCATGGTCATAGTGCAGTATAAAAGCCGGGTCATTTTGGCAACCGGCAGGCACACCGTACCAAAAAACAGCATGCCACGTTTGAGCCCAGCAGAGAGAGAAAACGCCCTGGGTCGTTTGCAAGTTGGTCAGAGTGCAACTGATGTGGCCCATGCTTTGAATGTCTCCCCCAGTACCATATGCCGACTTTGGACTCGCTTCCAGAGGACAGGGTCATCAGCTGATGCCCCGAGGTCAGGCCGACCTCATATCACAACGCCAGCCCAGGACCGCTTTATACGGCTAAGACATCTCCGCAATCGCTTCCTGCCGGCCTCGTCCACTGTCCAGGCATGCGCTGGTGTCCGTCGCATCTCCGACCAGACTGTCCGGAACAGGCTGCATGCTGCTGGGCTGAGGGCTTACAGGCCCCTACGTGGCAACGTAATGACGGGGCGCCAACGACAGACCAGACTGCAATGGGCTACGCAACACAGACACTGGACACTGAGGAACCATTGGCGACACGTCTGGTTCTCGGGTGAGTCACAGTTTCTGCTGCAGCGCCATGACAGGAGGCGAAGGGTTTACCGCCGGGTTAATGAACGCAACCAGCAGAACTGCGTCGACGAGGCACCTCCGCATGGTGGCGGCAATGTCATGGTATGGGGGTCCATCAGCAACACAGGCAGGAGCCAGCTGGTGCGCGTGGAAGGTCACCTGACAGCCCAGCAGTACGTCCAGGTCATTGTTCAGCCACACGTCCTGCCTCTAATGGCCACTCCCAGGGCCGTGTTCCAGCAGGACAACGCCAGGCCCCACACAGCACGCCTGACCACAGCCTTCTTTACCGCCAACAACATCAACACCCTGGCCTGGCCCTCTCTTTCCCCGGATTTGAATCCTATTGAGCACGTTTGGGACGTTTTGGACAGACGCCTGAGAGTGAGAGCCAACGCCCCAGCGACTCCAAATGAACTGTTCCGGGCATTGCAGGCCGAGTGGGCGGCCATCCCACAGCAGACAATCAGGAACATTATTGCTTCATTGCCCCGCAGATGCCAGGCTACCATTGCAGCCAGAGGGGGTCACACCCGTTACTGACTTTGGAAGCGGCCTGCCGATTTCCCTGAGGGTCGGGGCTGGTTCTTTACCACAGCATTGCAGGGGAGACTTCTGTCCTACTGATGACCTGTTTTTGTCATTTTCACATTAAACGTGTTGTCACACTTAGCTTCAATAAATTGTGTTTCAAATCGGCAGCTTGGCATTTTGCGTTTCTTTTTTTGAACAGTATATTTCTTAGAGTTCTTAGTGGAGAGCACACAAAGCAACAACAACAACCAACCAGCCAATCAACCAATCAACCAATCAATCAAGCAAGCAAGCAAGCAAGCAACCGACCAACCAACCAACCAATCCCGTACTGAAGAAAGGGCCTTTGAATTGAGCTCTGTCAGCATGACTCGACACTTCTTCAAGAATAGTTTAAATGACCTGACTGTCATTTTTCTCTAAGCTTGATTGGCTGAATTTTAGCAGTGTCTTTTGTAGTCAAATCCTTACCCAAAATTGGGTGATTGTCTGTGTGAGTCTTGGAGAATGAAGGGAAAGACCAGGTGAATTCATCAAGAAAGATAACTCTTTGCTTCACAGAAGTGAGTTTCTTTTGATAGATGTGTTGTTCATGACATTCTGCACAGGTTTGTTCTTTTAAATTAAAGCCTTTTTTTTATATTTTCCCCTACCCTTATTCTTTGGGCATTTTTTCCCCATCAGACACATCACCTAGACTGAATATCAACATTTAATCTGAATCATGTGACTTAGAGTGAATATCAACATTTAATCTGAATCATGTGACTTAGGGTGAATATCAATATTTAATCTGAATCGTGTGACTTTGAGTGAATATCAACATTTAATCAGAATCATGTGATTTGATTGATTAGATGGGACTGAACTATTCATGGTAGAAGTTTTCAAGTCTTGTTGTTAAATTTCTGGAAATGCTTTGTCTCCCCAGGGTATTGTTAACTGTTGCATTTTTAATGCAGTTTTTGTTAATTGAATGTCTGGTTAAGACCGTGAGTGTTGGAAGGAAGGGTGTTGGAGGATAAAATTGTTGAGTGTTTTGTTAAACTATATTGTAATTGTATTAAATTGGACTGTTTGTAGTGCTACATTGTTTGTACTGTATATTAGTGTACTGCAGTTTGTTTTGTTGTTTTGTATTGTATTGCAATATATCTTATCGTGCTGTGTTGTATTGCATTGCATTTTTGTCATATTACATTTTGTTGCATTGCAATGTATTTTCTAACATCATATTGCAATAATTTAACATACTGTGCTGTTTATCATACTTAATTGTACTGCTATTTAACATACCGCATTGTATTGTAAGGTGTTAATTTCTTTACATTATATTATTTCTGTTTGTAGTAATTCATCCCTCCATGACTAACTCCATTCACTACCAAGCTGTTTACATTTACATTTTTTGTGTTCCGTGTTTTGTCATTTACAATATTGTGATGATGACTATCAATTCCTTTGCATTATACATTACTTCTGTGTGTAGTAATTCATCCCTCCATGACTAAGCCCATCCACTACCAAGCTGTTTACACATATATTTTTTAGTCCTTGTTTTGTCATTTGCAATATCATTATGATGATTGGTTTTATGTCACCTGTCTAGCACAGAATTTCATTATGATGATTAGTTTTATATTACCTGTCTGGCACAAAATTTCGTTATGATGATTGGTAGTATATTACCTGTCTGGCACAGAATTTCATTGTGATGATTGGTTTTATATTACCTGTCTGGCACAGAATTTCATTGTGATGATTGGTTTTATATTACCTGTCTGGCACAGAATTTCATTGTGATGATTGGTTTTATATTACCTGTCTGGCACAGAATTTCATTGTGATGATTGGTTTTATATTACCTGTCTGGCACAGACCCAGCAAAGGGCAGGAGGACCCACAGACCTCAGGTGAAGAGACCAGGTTCCTGAAAAATGGGATGAATGTGGAGAAGAAATTCATGCAGGTTCACTATCTGAAGGTGAGGGCGTTTCCTGGATGGTTGGACGTGATGTTGTACATATCTTTTTTTTTTTCTTTTTCTTTTTTTTAAAAATCTGTTTCGTTTGATTTTTGCATTTACCCATAGAGAGAAGGTTCTTTTCTAGTAAAACAACACAGTATATCAAAATGCTGTCACATCTTAATGTGATGTGTTAGTGATCTCTAAACTGTATTTGACTACGTAAGTCATTGTCAAAGCATACAATATTTTCATTGAACGTCCCTCTGAAATGTATTTAACTACATAAGATGTCGTCAAAACATACAACGCTTTCATTGAACAAATCAAACAAAGAAAGAAACAACAACAAGAACAACAACAACAACAACAACAACAACAAACAAGCAAAAAGAAAGCACGCTGTATTTCTTACATGATTTCATGTTTATTGTATCATTATCAGAATGAAGGGAATCTGAACCTAGAAATTATCACCTTGTGATTTCTCTGTTGTTGGTCTTTTTAGCCTACTCTTTCATACACCCACCCACAGACATACAGGCATGAAGGGCCACAGAATTTGAGACTTTTTTTTTCACTTCTGATTAATGAGGATGAGGATGATGAAGGTGATGCTGTGGATTTCCATTCAGGTCTGAGACTGCATGACGGGGCTGTACTCTATGCTTTCATGATATATCCCAGTGTCAGCCAGGCCCAAGAGATACAGACACCTGTAGTGATGGTCAGGGAATTAGAGCAACTTTCTCAGATGTGCATACATTTAGTGGATGAAACTTGACTGTGTGGTCTCAGCCTTCCCAACTGAGCCCATAGCAAACCCAACTCTGGGTAGGTGCTGGTCAGGGCAGCACTGTAAGTATTTATTCAAAGTCAAGAACTTGTTATGTTTATTTAATCAGCTTTAAAACCAACTGTCAGAAGAAAATAATCTTAATTTTTTAACTGTTTTGCCCAAGGTCAACAGAAGCAAAATTTCTGTGTTAAAGAGAAGAGGTGGATGCAAACGTACTATTGCTATGACTGATCTTGAAAATTCTGAGAGAGGATATTTTTGGCATGACTGCGGCATGCTTGTGTGTTTGTGGATTTTCTCTGAGGCTTGAATCTAATCTGCGACTTGTGATTGGTCTGTCATTGGTGCCACTTTCCACAAACTCTAAATGAAAGGTATTACAATTCTGTCTTTTGCATATTTTTTTTCAGTGACTTTAGTTGAACATTATGGATACAAAACCTCAGTTTGTGTAAAAATTCTGTTATACCTTGTTTTCTCATCCACTTTCACAAATGTGAATCCCATCAAATATGGGTTAATTACAACTAGAATATTCTAATGATCCAGTTTATTCTTTAAGACACGAAGAATGGTCTAGATAAAGGTGCCTAGTAATTGTGTATTTACACATTGTTTTTTTTTCCAGGGTTATTTTTTGCTTCATGCTCTGGAGAGGGAAGTCGGAAGAGTTCAGTTTCTGTCTTTTCTGAAGGAATATGTCCACCGATACCTGTATCAGCTGGTCACCTCACAGGTAAAGATAGTTTCTTTTCTGTCACTCTTGCCCATCTCACTTTCACTGTTTCTCTTTGTCTCTTTCTTTGTGTCTATATTTCCCTCTCTTGTAGTACGCACCTATCTCCTCTTGTTCTCTGTCTCTGCCTCACTCTTTCTCCCTCTCTTTTTGTCCCTTGTCATATATATGTGAACGTGGAAACATGCTTGGGTCTGTGTGTGCATGGATTGGTGGCCATCTGAGCATCTGAAAGTTTGTTGTTGTTTTGTTCAGAGCTCTTCTTTAGAAAAACGGAAAAGAGATCACCCATTATCCCAGTTATAGATTCTTATTCTGTTTGTGGATTATTTTTAAAAATCAATTCTAGATGGTATTTCTAACATGGATGCATATTCTGAAGGATTATGAATATGCTTTGTACTGTAGGAGTGTGTATATAAAGAGTAGTCATACAGGATGCTATGGGAGATTGGTTCCGTACTTCTGGTGGAATTCATCTAGACTGCTCTATAGGAGTGTGTATATAAAGAGCAGTCATACAGGATGCTATGGGAGATTGGTTCCGTACTTCTGGTGGAATTCATCTAGACTGCTCTATAGGAGTGTGTATATGAAGAGCAGTCATACAGGATGCTATGGGAGATTGGTTCCGTACTTCTGGTGGATTTCATCTAGACTGCTCTATAGGAGTGTGTATATGAAGACCAGTCATACAGGATGCTATGGGAGATTAAAATACAGGTTCCGTACTTCTGGTGGAATTCATCTAGACTGCTCTATAGGAGTGTGTATATGAAGAGCAGTCATACAGGATGCTATGGGAGATTGGTTCCGTATTTCTGGTGGAATTCATCTAGACTGCTCTATAGGAGTGTGTATATGAAGAGCAGTCATACAGGATGCTATGGGAGATTGGTTCCGTACTTCTGGTGGAATTCATCTAGACTGCTCTATAGGAGTGTGTATATAAAGAGCAGTCATACAGGATGCTATGAGAGATTGGTTCCGTACTTCTCTTCTTCTTCTTCTTCCTAAAATACTGGTTCACTCAAAAACGAGTAGGTCACCAGCGCGCATGTTAAAAAGTAGAATAAAATAACATAAAACAGTGCGACTCAGACTGTTGGCCCCTGGAGCAAACTTGGCAACAAGGGGTCGCACTCGATATTCAATAAAATATCTGGGGAAGTAAAAATAGAAAAACGTCAATATGCAGATCTCAAAACTGTCGAATCAACCTGTTTTTTGAATGAGACTGCACCTGTGGCAATCTTGATGGCACCCGGCAGTGAGTTCCACAGCCGTACAGAACTGGGATAAAAAGAATGTAAGTGGCTGTCAATATTTGATGCAGGTATGGTATAACATTGACCGCCACTCCTGGTGCTACTTTTATTCAATACTAGTTGTTCCATTGGAATATCAATTACTTTAGCTCTGCCTTTGAAAAAGGTGTTAAGTTTAATAAAAGCTCTTTTCTCTTCTAAGGGTTTCCATTCTAATTTCCTCATGTTCTTCCTAGTATTCCCCTTTTCTCTGATGTGGTTCCCTGTTACGAACCGTGCTGCTCTCTTCTGAATCTTTTCAAGGTTATCAATGTCCTTTAGATGGTAAGGATCCCAAACTGAGCAACCATATTCCAGTACTGGTCTTACCAGTGTTTTGTAGCAGTCGTCTTTAACCTTTTGGGGGCAGTCTGGTGGAATTCATCTAGACTGCCTTCTATTCCTGCACTTTTCAGCTTACTCCTGGAAACCATCATGACTGATGCCCTTGAAGATCATGTCTGCACTGGAGGAAGGACCGTCATGAACCTTCACTTTGCGGGCAACACTGACGGCCAATCAGGCCATAGACAAGTACTTGCCAAGCATGTTGCTAGAGTGACTGAAACACCAGCAAGGTATGGCAGGGAATTTAACGCTAAGAAGACCCAGTTGTTGACCAGCCACAACACTATGATCACTACAGACAAAACTTTCTATGGACAGATGCTAGGAACCGTTCAATAAGGGATTTACCTGGAATCAGTCATTAGCAATGAGAGAATCAGACCAGGAATCCTGTCAGGATCAGCAAAGACAACACCAGCACTTTCCAAACTAAAACCTGTATGGAAGAAGTAAGGATAACAACATCCCTAGATGAGGCAAAGAGTAAGCTTCGGTGTGCACTTGTCACGGACAAAAAAAGAAAAACCGAAGTCGTGGTCAGTCGCCAGCCAGTTTAATTGGACATAAGCTCCAAACGCAAACATCCTGGCGCCAGCAGACGACTTCATGCGTCGCCTCAGTCAATTAGGCACGGCAAGAGGCTATTTTTAGTTCTTGCGGAGACGGCAGACAGACTGAGTGGCTGACCGACGTCTCGATAGGTCTGGCCAGACGGGTCTCGGCGCCTGGGTCAGACTGATCCGGCTAATTTGCAGGACCAGCGCCCACAAGTTAAGCCAGACGTCGCCGGTTGAAGTAGGAAGGGGGAAGGTATTGTGTGGTGGGGTGAAATCAAGCTAATTAATTAAATGACCCATTGACCACCACAGAGAGCAAGGCCGGTGGATGTGACTTTCATGATTTGCATATCCAGGGTTCGTACGGTTTTTAAAGGTCGGTAAAAGTTTGTAAAAATCACCACCTCATTTTTAAGCCCTTAAAAAGTCAGTAAAAAACAGCATTCTAGTCAAAGGTTTGTAAAAGTCTTTAATTTTCATCAACTGAGCAGCTATTTCATCTTCCCAGCTTATATTCTGCCGGCATCTGCAAACGAAATCAAACTGCTGCCGCAAATTCTTTTAAATTTTACAGAAAACTTGATAAAAAAAAAAAAAAATAATCGCGAATCGTTTCTGAACTTGACCGGTTTGAACTGGCTTGGTAGCAGACGACGCAAGGGAGATAATTAACGAGGCCTAACGCTCTTCTCTGTTTGTGCACATCCGGGTATTCGATGTGAAGAAAAATGCCGGGCTCGTGCCTATTTAGAGCTTCTTGGCTCACAAAGCCGGAATTTTCTCAGTGGCTGAGGCGTGACCCTGCAAATCCAAGCGCTGCATACTGCCACATCTGTGCGAAAACGATCAACGTTTCGTCAATGGGCGAGAAAGCTGTGATTGTTCACAGTCAAGGTAAGCATCGATTTTTTTTATGTGCGATCTTCTAGCTGAGGCAACCCCCCCCCCCCCCCCCCCCCCCCCCCTACAGTGAAACCGGGTCGGCTTCTGTTTGCCACTAAACTTCAAGACGCTTTTGCTTCTCCGTCAGCATAGGGCTATTAGCTAAAGG
Source organism: Conus ventricosus (assembly GCA_018398815.1). Classification (NCBI taxonomy): domain Eukaryota; kingdom Metazoa; phylum Mollusca; class Gastropoda; order Neogastropoda; family Conidae; genus Conus; species Conus ventricosus. The sequence goes on from CM031606.1 coordinate 25,930,801, forward strand.
GTTAGTGTTAGGGTTCCTCTATCTATACTGAAAAAGGCAATTTTGAAAAAAGAGAAAGAAGCGAGAATTAGTGGGGGGGGGGGGGGGGGGGGGGGGGGGGGGTTGCCTCATCTAGACGATTGTCACTTTTTCTCTCTCTCTCTTCTCCTTCTCTCTCTCTCTCTCTCTCTCTCTCTCCCTCCCCCCCCCCCCCCCCTCTCTCTCTCTCTCTGTGAGTCTCTCTCTCAAAACACACTTGTTTCTGAGTAACTTTATCTTATCTTTGCAAGTTTCTCTCACACTCTTTTCATCTCTGTGCCCCCCCCCCCCCCTCCCCTCCATTCCACCACCTCCTCCTCTCTCAAATTCTGTCTTTACTAGGTGTTGCCATGCATATCATAACATAAAACAGTACTATAGACTATTTAAGCATTTGTCTTGATGGTCACACACACACACACACACAAAAATATAAAGTTTCAGCATACCATCAAGAACATGCATGTTTATTTACAATTTCTTTTTTTAATATTGAACAGGCCAGAAGCACAAGAAGAATGTATCTGCAACACAAGCTTTGGCTCCCATCAGTAGCTACAGTGCTTCCTCTGGGGTGATGCCAGCGAGTTCATCCTGCACCCGGCCACAGGTATTAACGTCGACAGCTAACCCAACGACATTGTCTCCAGGGACTCTTCATGGACATGTACAAAAAAGTGACTCTCTGAAAGCAGAAATGCTGTGGACACTGAAAAGCATTGATAGTCATTACAGCATGAAATCAAGTAGTGACATCGGGGATGTGTTTGCTGCTATGTTTCCTGATAGTGCGATAGCTCAGTCATTTCAATGTGCGGAAAGCAAAACCACATACCTCTACACATTTGGACTTTCCCCATACTTCAAAAAACAACTGAAAGACCAGATCAAACAGCAGACACAGGTTGAGCAGACCATAAAAGAAAAAGACCTGCTTGCTTGTGGTCCTCATCACAGTAATGTTGTGGACATAATTTTGTCAACATTTTCATGTGAATTTAGAACTAGAGGCTGAGAGGATAATTTGATCACAACTGTGAGTGCAGAACAACCTTCACTAGAAAATGAACTGAATAATTGGGATAACTTGTGTTCTTGGATTACATTTTACAAGAGCTTGCTGCCTACAAACATAGTTATGTGATTTTTTTTTACTTTGTGTGTATGTCATTGTCATGTATGATGCATGTATGTGTGTCCGTGTCTTAGTGCGTGTGTCATGTATGTGTGTTTGTGTCTGTGTCTTAGTGCGTGTGTCATGCCGCATGGGCCTTGAAATTTTGTGAAAGGGTCTTTAAAAGTATTTAAAAAGTTTGTAATTTTTAAAGAGAAAAATGAGTAAGAACCCTGATATCCAATGGAATTAGAGGAGGTAACCTCAGTACAAGGCGGGAAAAAGTCTGACCAATGGTACTCACCCTTTGACACGTACGAACAGGATAAGAAGTGAGGAGAGAGGAAAAAGAAGGAGAACCGGGGAGAAGAAGGAAAAAACAGACAGAGAGGAAGAGGTTCTGGGTGTAGTCTCTGCACGAGAGAAAGCAGAGAGATGAGAGGAGGAGTGAAGTTTAAGCATTAGCACCAGATAGAGTCTGCAGAGGAAGGACTAAGGAGAGATGTTGAGAGAGAGAGTTGCTAACTGATGAAGAGAAAAAAAAAAGAAAAAGAAAAAGAAAAGAAAAGCAACCATGTCCATTTGATAGAGCAGACTAGAAGAGAGAGAGAGAGTGCAATGCGTTAAAAGCAGAAGAGACTAGAAGAGAGAGAGAGAGTGCAATGCGTTAATGCAGGAAGAAAGAAAGGAGAACAGATCGATGTCTGGTAGTCACTGTTCAATCTGAACCGGGGTTCGACCTCATACCTGGCAGCGCCACTTTCATCAGCCAGTAACCTGACCAGTGCCAGCAGTCTAACCTGACCAGCACCAGCGGTCCAACCTGACCAGTGCCAGCATCCAACCTGACCAGTGCCAGCATTGTGTTGTGCTTGTGAAAGTGACAGTGAAAAGAAACAAAGAAAAAAAAAGAAAAGAAAAGACAGTGATTCGTGAATAGTTTTAAGATCACCTGGCCAGGTAAAGTAGAAATCTATTTATACCCGGGTTAGTTATGATGATTCAGATAAATGGTTTTATGAAGTTCAAGGAAAGAGAGAATGTTTTATATTTGTTTTGACTTCATGCGCATTGATGTTTGTTTTCATGATCATGTGTATAAAGTTATAGACTTTACTAAGTGGTTTGATGTGACGAATGCATGATATATGAATGAGATTGTAAGCAAGCTGTGAGTGTGTTTGGGCTGTGTGCTAGTCCTTCCTCCACTGACATACCCGAGGTTGACAATTTATTGCGAGCCTGCCAGGATATTCTGGCCCATTTATTATAATTGTTCAACTTCTCAGAGAGGAAGCTGGGTGGGATTCAAGTATTGTAATCCTAAGACAAGGTAGTGTCTTACTGTATGTTTCCAAGATAGTAAATACTAGGCTTGGCATTGCTTCCAAGATAGTTAACACTAGGCTTGGCATTTCAGCCCAGAGTACTTATTTCGCACAGATTGCCTATAATTCGCTCTCATAGTTGGGTCAGGCGCTAGGCGTCTTATAAAAACTAATTACGTTGTCCCAAGCTAATATTATCATTCATAGGATTGTGCTATTACGTCACTCGTGTCGGTAACCACCAGTTTGGCTGTCGTAGTAGTAAAACCTGTTCAAAAAAAAAAAAAAAGATATAATGGCGGACGAAAAGAACACCCCTATTGAACAACTTGTGAGCGTCGCTCGTGATTTAGGCTACTCGGGAGAAGAGTTGCGAGCATTTGTTGAAACCCAGCAAAAATGGAAAGAGATGAGCGAGCGGAAAGACGCCGTGTCGCAGTAGAAATAGCAGAGCAGGAAAAGGCTAAAGAAGCGCAGGAAACAGAAAGACTAAGGGAAACGCAGGAAACAGAAAGATTAAGGATTCAATTAGAGTTAGAGAGAGTGAGAATACAGAGGGAGACCACCGATGATGGTAGTTCAGTTTCCAGTGACCCTGTGCGCAGTTATGCCCCCCAACCAAAGTTGCCAAAATTCTCTGAAGAATCAGATTCGATGATGCGTACATCAGTCGTTTTGAAACGTTTGCTACTAGTCAGGGTTGGCCTTCAGAAGAGTGGGCAGTCATTTTGTCAGCGCTATTGACGGGTAAGGCATTACAGATTTTCACTGCGTTACCAGCAGACCAACAATCTGATTTTGGTGCTGTGAAGGAATCATTGATGAAGGGATTTGACCTCACAGAGGAGGGATTCAGAAAGAAATTTCGTTCAGCTAGATTACAAGCAGGTGAAACGTACACTCAGTTTGGTGCGCGTTAGATCACTATTTTGAGAAGTGGTTAGAGTTGAGTGGTACGAGAAAGGAGTTTGCTGAATTGAAAGAGCTGGTTATGAAGGAACAGATTTTGTCAGGTTGCAGTCCAGAGTTAACTATACATTTGAAAGAGAGACAGCCAGAGACAGCAGGAGAGTTGCTGAAGTTAGCAGAGGTGTATAGGGAGGCACGTATTGGGCACTAAGGTGCAGGAGAGACAGGAGCCAGGCACAGGTGAAGAAGAGTGCAAGGACACTAGGGGAGTTTCCTGCAAAGTCTGCAAACCCAGTGGTGGGGCAGAAAGGAGGACAAAGGGACAATAGGTGTTTCATTTGTCACAAGAAGGGACATGTGGCGAGGGAATGTCGCATGAGGTTCCAGAAGGCAGCAGCCTTGCAAGAGTTGATAAGGTCGCCAGGGGAAACGACCTGCAGTGGAACCAAAAGGGATCCAATCTGAAGAGGGTGGAGTGCGGCCTATGGCTAGCACTGGACAGCAGTCAGTGTCAGGGATGGAGGGCACTAGGTCTGAGTGGTTCATTACCAGTGGAAGAAGGGTGGATTGGCCAGCAGAGGGTGAAAGTGTTACGGGACACTGGTTGTTCATGTGGTGTAGTAAGAACAACGCTGGTCGAGGAAGGGGATTTGACAGGGCAAATCCAGACCTGTACTCTAAATTGATGGCACTGTGAGGGAGTTCCCAGTTGCTAAGATAGAAGTACGTACCCCTTACTTCTCAGGCGAGTTGTCTGCGCTGGTGATGGAGAAACCCCTTTATGATTTGATCATTGGAAATATTCCAGGTGCAAGGATCCAGGGGATCCTGAATTGTTGACTGCTACAGGGCAGCAGTTCAAACACGGAGCAAGAAGGAGGAAAAGGTTGATAAACCGTTAGTCGTTCCAGCAAGGAAGTCAGGCATAGATGTGTCGCCTGATGAGTTTAGGGCAGCGCAGGAACAAGACCCTTCGCTCTGAAGTCTTGGGAGTTGCCAAGAGGTGGAGAGAAACAGGTGGTTAAGGAGTGAGACAGAATTTCTGGTGAAAGGCGGGTTGTTGTACGAGTGTTTACCAAGGGGAAGACAGGTAAGGTGACAACTCAGTTTAGAGGTACCAGCATGTTATCGTGACACTGTCATGTCAGTGGGTCACGAGTCGCTCATGCGGGTCATCTCGGCACCGGCAAAACAGCTGACCGAATCTTTGATGACTTTCACTGGCCAGGGGCAATGGCAGACATAAAGCGTTTCTGCATGTCATGTGACGTGTGTCAAAGGTCAGCCACAAGAGGGGTGAAGAGGAAGGCGCCTCTTAAACATCCCCCTTTAATTGACACACCATTCAGGAGAGTGGCTGTTGATCTGATTGGCCCAATCTCACCCTGTTCCAAAGGTGGGCACAGGTATGAGACATGTAAGGTTGCAAGGGAGAGCTTGCAGGAGGCTAGGGTCGTTCAGAAGAAGCAATATGACAGGAAGGTGAGGAAGCAATCCCTCAAGGTGGGAGATCAAGTCCTGTTACTGCTTCCCACGATCACAACAAGCTGCTGATGCATTGGAAAGGACCATTCACCATCATGAAAAGGTACATCAGGATTACCGAATTGATGTGAATGGGAAACCAAATCTTTTCCATGCGAATTTGCTCCGCAAATATATTCAGCGTGAGACCCAGCAGAAGAAGGGGAGATTTGTTGCCTGAGTTCCCAGGTCGACAGAATGTAGGAGCTGACTATTTAAGCCGTGTAGTCTAGCAAGCTGCAACTCAGAGGAAGTCAGTCATATCCGGGGTGCATAGCTACTTTGTAAATAATATGTGTGATTACAGTGAGATTGAGTGGATATGGGTTCATTCCCATTTGGCGATGGTTCATATTTTCTTTGTGAGACTTGTTCATGTAAATGTAGTTATGTTGGAGCATACAGTCGCTTGTGTAGTAATGCACTGTTTGTGATAAGTGAGGATGGAGATTCCTCAATGAGGTGTCATGGATCGTGATCATATTATATTGTGCTTTCATAATAGTTGTGAAGAGAAGATATGGCAAATCCGCAGGTAGGGGAATTGCATAGGTGCGCACAGAGGTTATCAGAAAATGAGTTGAAATAAGGCAAAAGCGCACGTCAATGATAACCCATCGGGGTATATTCACTAATGATATATCTTATAATTTGTAAACCGTTTGTTGTAAATTATTTTGCAAAACTTTGCACGTGTAGCTGTGGTGTCAGCAAATTCGTTGTTGTCTTTTTTGTACCGTTGTTTTGAACAATGCTAAGCATAGTCTTTTGCAAGGGGGAAATTGTCACGGACAAAAAAAGAAAAACCGAAGTCGTGGTCAGTCGCCAGCCAGTTCAATTGGACATAAGCTCCGAACGCAAACATCCTGGCGCCAGCAGACGACTTCATGCGTCGCCTCAGCCAATTAGGCACGGCAAGAGGCTATTTTTAGTTCTTGCGGAGACGGCAGACAGACTGAGTGGCTGACCGACGTCTCGATAGGTACTGGCCAGACGGGTCTCGGCGCCTGGGTCAGACTGATCCGGCTAATTTGCAGGACCAGCGCCCACAAGTTAAGCCAGACGTCGCCGGTTGAAGTAGGAAGGGGGAAGGTATTGTGTGGTGGGGGTGAAATCAAGCTAATTAATTAAATGACCCATTGACCACCACAGAGAGCAAGGCCGGTGGATGTGACTTTCATGATTTGCATATCCAATGGAATTAGAGGGAGGTAACCTCAGTACAAGGCGGGAA